>JBBPBQ010000003.1:44747860-44780892 GCA_037974755.1 Cicer yamashitae
GATAGTTTTGTAAGGACTAAATATTATATTTTTATTTAACAAGAACTAACATTAAAAGGTTAAAATTTATAAAGATTAAAAATATATTTAATTATTTTTTTATAGATTATTTTATTAGACACATTTTTTTTTTAATTTCGTTAAACAAAACTTTTTTTTAAATAAAATTAATATTTATTACCAAAAAAAGTTTATCAAGCTTTTTTTTTACAAGAAAATATTTATTAAACCTGATTGTTACAACCAAATAATAAGGAAAATATTTGTTTTTGGTGAAACCAAATTACCGAAAAATCAGCTAAATCTTATACAATTTTTCCGAAAAAGAAAAGTGAATAAAATAAAATCTAACCATTTCAGAGTTTCTCCCTCAATAATAAACTCGGTATAAATATAGATTTATACACATCCAAAAAGATAGTGTTTACTTATTTTTCTCCCATTGTTACTTCTCTCTCCACACTCTTTCTCTTTGAAATATAACTATGGCTTCGAAGATGATCACTCAAAGCATTTGACTTGACGCTATTTTCATTGAGTAGGAATTTAACATAGCGAAAAAGATATAAATTTACTAATTTTTATTTATTGAGACTGGTTCAGATGAATACTCACCATACAAGTTTTCATCCCTATTTATTGTAGTAAAATATTTTTTTGGCATACAAATGTGTTATATCTTTTAAGATATCAATCACTCAAAAGTAATGTATGTTAATATATCTCCGGTAAAAACAAAATGAGTGTTTATGATAGATATGGTTGAAATACATTTTAATATACTTTAATCCAAAAAATGAGACCATGAAATTAAAAGGAGACAAGATGGCGCGACTATTTTATTCTTATTTTAAATATGTGTGTATTTTGTTTCATTTAACTTTTTTTTTAAAAAGTATTTGATAGTTGATGCAAACATTGATACACAACGTCATTGGTGTTCGATAGTTGAATATAATAAATTGTAACGCATAAGTAACGTAGGTTTTTTCACGAATTTCTCCTAGTCCGTTGCACATATTCTCAATGCTAGTTTTTTACATACTTATATAATATCAATCAACAAATTTTTCTTAATACTATTTATTTTACATTAACTTTTTTTAAAAAATATATTACACATTCTTTCTAAATCAAAGCACCCCACACTAATATAAAAACTATTCTTTCAAAGTAACCGACACTATTTAAGGAATGTGTTTTACGACATGCATTTTTTACATCAATAAAAGATCAAATTCTACCAAAAAAAAAAAAAATAAGAGACTAAAATATTTATCATTTGTGAAACACCGGTTATATAGTATATCACACTTTTAATTGGATTTGCTCATAATAGTATGGTACCGGTACTGTCGGTTCAGCTACGATATGCAATATTTTAAAAAGTTTAAGGTGAAAATAAGTCAATAAAACATATAATTTTTTATATAATTTAATTAAAAAAATTAAATTATTCAATTCAAAATTATAATAATAATTTGAAAAATAAAAGATTATATTTAATATAAAAAAAATAAATTTAAATAATATTATATTAATATATAATATAATTTAAAATAAAAAGCTAGAAAACATACAAAAATAAAAATAGAGCAGCATATTGAATATTACCCGAGCCGCAGCAACCTTAATTGGACACTCTAATCCTGTCATCATCACTATCACCTTCTGATTCTCTCCGGCACCACCTGCTTACACCTCTCTCCCTCTTTCAGGTTTTAATCTCTCTCTCTCTCTCTCCTCTTTCCATTAACATTATCCTCACATCCCCACTTCATTGTCATCTCTCATGTAATTTTACTCTTTCAATTGTTCATTAGCTTTTTACTTCTTCATTTCTTTGGTTTTCTTCTGATTTATTTTGCTTCGGCATGCGCTACATTCGACTTTCAGTTATGCTTTGGTCATTCTCTCTTCCAGGATTGTCATTAGTTAATTAGGGTTTAATGACACTATTTTGATTTAATTATTACTTTAGAACACACTATACCATGCGTTTGAAAATCGATTAAAGCAGTTGTTTAAAAGCCCTAATCTTTTCAGATGGGCTACACTGATTCTTACGATTTTGGATGAATGCGCATTGTTTAATGCCCGATTTAGTTCCAATTCTTTTCTTTTTTCTAATTTTTTTATCCTAGGGTGCTTATACTTGCAAAATATGGAAATTGTGATGTAAAATACGGCGTACTTTTTTTTTTTTGTGAATTTTTGAAATGTGTGTAAGTTGTGTAAGATAAAAAGCAAGTGAGAGATGGAGATAAACACATACTGTATCTGTATTTTGATGTTCAAATAATACAATTGAAATAAGACAATAAAATATCCTCTCAGCCAGTGTTGTCAAATAGCTGCTTTAGCGCAATAACATAGTGGAATTTGAACTAATCGTAATCGCTATTGTTCCGCAATACGCTATTTAGTACAAAGTTTTGTCAAATAGCTGCTATTGTGGCGCTTTAGCACTATAGCTCCACGGGATTTGAACAAACCGCTATTTTCTATGATCCTCAATTGACAACATTGCCTCTCCACCCCGGTCCCTGCTCACTAGTCACTACCTGGTGTTTCTCATTTTTGCTTTTGTTATTTAAAATTCTTTCATACTACTAGAATAAACTAGAACAATTCTATCTGTATGAGGAGTTAGTTATAAGATACTGCTTCTAATTGACTTGATATCCCTAAGCTGCCATGTTTGGGCTTGTATGGAAAGGATCTGGGTAGCATCAGATTTTGTTAAAAATTTGGGCCTATTGTAGCACTGATACTTTTGATTGAAGACGTGTTCTGGTGCCCGACACCGACACATTAATTATATTCAATTCATTCATTTTCTCAAATTATTACCGGTGTTAATGTGTTAGTGTCTATGTCAATATCTGTGTTTCATAGGTTACTGGTTTCAAAGTCTCTTGGTTAAAAGATTCTTATAAAACAGTTTGCATCGATAATGTGCAATTTTTTCTCCTAATGTGCACAATTCACAATGATAGTAATTTATAAGCTACGGTTGAAGTCCAATTTCATTAACCTACTTTGTTTGTGTGGCTAATTTTAAATTGAAGTGTATAATGGGAGTTGGAATGGGTGAGATTAAGAATACAATGAGATCCTTTTCTGTCAATGAAACCAAATCTGTAATTAATATAATCACTGATGTTCTGGTATTGATATCAGTGTTACCACTAATTGTGGCAGGCTTGTATAGAAATGGTAGAACTCTTGCTCACTCTCTCCACAGATCAGATATATAAAAAAGGATATCCGTGGTTCATCCAATTCTCTTTCCTGATTCTCTACATCCCTCCTTTGATATCATGCAAAGTAACTGCGCACTTAGCTGTGGGCGCACTTACATAATTCATACATATATATTAAAAAAATAATCCCAATGGCTGGGGGAACATGTGCAAGTACCATGTTAAGGACCTCAATGATAGGGAGATTAAAGAACAAAGATATTTTCAATATGGGAAATGAGGGGTTGTTTTGAAGGAAACTTATTGATGATATGAAAAATAGCTTGTACTTGTTGCAACCAAGGTGTAATTGTGAAGCAATCTTCTGTTTTCCTCCTCTCTCTTTCATTTGTTTCTGTCCTGTGTTTTTTTTTTGTTTCTCTCTGTCTGTCTTAGTCACACATTAAATGACCAACTCATATCTAGTCCTGTATTCATGAATTACATGAAAACTTAAATGAAATCATTATTAATTTTAATTTGTAAATTGACTACCTCTTTGTTATATGCTAGTTGAAACAAAGATTTTATTGAAAGTTTAAAATAATTACCATTTACCACCTTTTATTGTTGCTCAATATGTTAATTGTTATTGGAAATTGTAAATTTGAAAAGGGGGATACCCATTGATTCCCCTCAACCTTTGAAACACACTAATTTTTATTAGTAAATTCATCTTTACTATCAACATACAATCTGTCTATTGATTCGCTCGCAAAAACTTTATAATAGCAATATGAGTACCTATGCTTTATCCACTGTACAAAGTCACTACTTAACACAGTTGTAGGGATTCACTGCCAAAGGAAAGTTGAGGAATCTATTTTGTAACTTATTAGTCTTGCGAATTTGGAGAGGAATTTGTCCAATTTTCTTAATATTAGAAAATAATAGAAAAAGACACAGACTGAATGACTGACAATCAAGTATATTTTCGGACGCCATGTAAATATTTCTCTTTCGGTTGTAAAGTAATAACTGCAATTCTGCATTAATTATAATTCGTTTACTTAATAATTTCTCATGATAGAATAAAATGTAAAAGAATTAGGGTCTGTGTCATCTATTCATAAACATATTTTATGAAAAGGGAAATATAGACTTTGATGTAGATTCCTTGTCATGTGACAAGTACATGCAGGTAGTTTAGCAGCTAACAGTGTTAGATCATAAATTCAATCCATCACGCAATTGAAGTTTTTATTGGAAGCAGCCAAAATGTCACGGAAGGGTTTGATGGAACAAGATCTGAGTAAATTGGATGTGACAAAATTGCATCCGCTTTCTCCTGAAGTCATATCTCGGCAGGCTACTATTAATATTGGTAATTATATCAATTATTGAATTTGTTGCAGCCAAATTAGAACTTGAACAATTTTCTCATTAAAAAAATACGTAAGCTTCTTTTCCATTTCATGACTGTTATTGTTAGATAATCGATGAATAATAAATTAAATCCTGGCACAGGCACCATAGGTCATGTGGCACATGGCAAATCAACAGTTGTGAAAGCTATATCAGGTGTTCAGGTATTCCTTTGTCTAATTTTTTTTTCTCTTCTTTGGTTTTGTGTGTAGGTAGGGGTGAGGATGGCAGTGTTTATATTGTATATATGTAATTCTTGGCACATGGTGTTTTGGAATGGGAATGATTCTGAGTCATGGACCTATTTAGATGCAGATCATTTGTTTCGAATAGAAAGGAAGTGTTTACTGTTTACGTAACTCATAATGTCATGTCTTACTTAATCCAAGTAGCATGCAAGTTATGAAGCTTGTGAAATCTGGCATACGATAGATTTATGAAGTTTGTTAATTTCACTTGATTGGTTTATGGAATCGATAAAGTGGTTATCTTCTCATACCTTTATCCTACCTTTAAATCAATTGAATTTGCTACCCTCTGTTTTTGCATCTTCAGTTTTGAAAAAAGGATTAACATATGAATGCCATAATACTGCCCTATATTCTTTATGCATTTCCTTCGAGCTTTTTACATTTATACTGTTGACCTCCGTGGTTTCCCTCCCCTGAATGTTGTGCAGACTGTGCGTTTTAAAAATGAGTTGGAGCGTAACATTACAATCAAGCTTGGCTATGCAAACGCAAAAATATACAAGTGTGAAGATGATCGATGTCCAAGGCCTATGTGCTACAAGTGGGTATTTATTTTCCATTTTCTGTTATACTATCCTTATCAGATTATTTAAACTATTGGTGATGTGACCAATTTTTTTCCTACAGGGCTTATGGAAGTGGAAAAGAAGATAATCCTTTGTGTGATGTGCCAGGGTTTGAAAACTGCAAGATGAAATTGCTGAGACATGTTTCTTTTGTTGATTGCCCAGTAAAGTTCTGAACTTTCATTTGTTTTGTAGGGCTTTTTTATGCATAATTTCATTATATTTTTAATTTAATGTAGCATTACTTTCATATATGTGCACATTTGATTTCACATTTTTCTGTCCTTTCAAATTGTCTTTTCTCTCCTTAACATTATATATATTGTCTCTCAATTCTCTTAATCCTAGAAAGAGACGTGTATTGCAGTGTATGTATGTATGTATGTATGTATGTATGTATGTTAGAGTATATGTACGCATATCATACTATCATGATATTATCTGCTATGTCTAAGATTATCTCATAGGATTAGTTTTGTTGTCTTAGAGTATCTTAGACTATCTCTTGAAGATCAGTTTCCATATCTTAGACCATGTAAGAGCGGACATGACATACCACGATACCACCAGTGCTTATAGATCTATGTAATATTTACTTTTACTCCTTCGATTGTTGTAGGGTCATGATATTCTCATGGCTACAATGCTTAATGGAGCAGCAATCATGGATGGAGCTTTGCTACTCATAGCTGCTAATGAAAGCTGTCCACAACCACAAACCTCTGAGCATTTAGCTGCTGTGGAAATTATGCGTCTTCAGCACATGATAATCCTTCAGAACAAGGTAGACCTAATTCAAGAGAATGTGGCTATCAATCAGCATGAAGCAATCCAGAAGTTTATACAAGTAAGTTATCTCTGAAAAGAAAAGGTTTCTGCTATGCAAGAGAATCACTTTTTGCCAACTTACACGATACTCTCTTCCTTTTTGGTGGCTTACTAGGGAACGGTTGCTGACGGTGCACCAGTAGTACCTATTTCAGCCCAATTGAAGTATAATATTGATGTTGTGTGTGAGTATATCGTGAAGAAGATCCCAATCCCTGAAAGGAACTTTATCTCTCCACCTAATATGATAGTAATTCGGTCCTTTGATGTCAATAAACCTGGTTTTGAGGTTGATGAAATAAAAGGAGGCGTAGCTGGTGGAAGCATTCTAAGGGTAAGTGTTTTGATGAATATTCCAGATATTGTGCTTAAGTTTTACGGATGGCACTTTTCCTGCAGCACATTCAGATGTCAGTTTTCCTATTAAATTTTTGAATGAGTTATGCCTTAACTTGTATAATGGATTGTTTTTTAAATGTTTAGTCAATGCTAGAATTTCAAAATGCTTTGCAAATCATGCTGTGGGCAAGCACTATGAAACATGAACACCCAACATGAAACAAGCTGCCTTATAATTTGTTGCAACTTTTTGGAAATTAGTTTGTTCTTGAGATGATCCAAAATATCTTCAAAAATTGCTATTTGTTTCCAAACCAGAACGAAGGAATGAACTCAATATCATGTTTTCATCTAAAACCAACTTGAGTTTGTTATGATGAATTCTCAAGTGGCTGAGAGGCCATGGATCAAGTTATTCCTGGCCGAGTCTTGAATCAGATATATTGACATGTTTTGAAACACGTCTGATCGTTTGTTTTTTGCAGGGTGTTTTGAAGGTCAACCAATTCATTGAAGTTCGACCTGGGATAGTTGTTAAAGACGAAAGCGGAAATATTAAATGCACACCCATATACTCTAGAATAGTTTCATTGTATGCTGAACAAAATGAGCTTCAATTTGCTGTGCCAGGAGGCCTAATTGGGGTTGGGACAACAATGGATCCCACTTTAACGCGTGCTGACAGGTTGGTAGGGCAAGTTCTTGGAGAGGTTGGATCACTGCCAGATGTTTTTGTCGAGCTTGAGGTAGGTGGCTACGCCTAATGGTTTATCATTTTATGCATTCCAATCAACTTGGACTGTCAATCAACTTGCCGAGTTTCGCCATTCATAGGACTTTTGGGGATAAAGAGCTTTATTTACAGATGAATTTTGCATTTGGTCTTGCAGGTGAATTTTTTCTTGCTTCGACGGCTTCTTGGTGTCCGAACAAAAGGGTCTGAAAGACAAGGAAAGGTATCAAAGCTGGCCAAAGGAGAAATGCTGATGTTGAACATAGGATCAATGTCAACAGGTGCCAGATTAATTGCTGTGAAGAATGACTTGGCAAAATTGCAACTTACATCTCCTGTGTGCACTAGCAAGGGTGAGAAGATTGCACTGAGTCGACGTGTCGAAAAGCATTGGCGTCTTATTGGGTGGGGTCAAATCCAAGCTGGAATTACTCTCGACGTCCCTCCTGCACCCATCTTGAGTTGAAGACAGACAAGAAAGAGAAGAGAAAAGAAGAGACAGACTACAAGAAAACGCCTTTTTTAAAAAAAATCACAAGATGAATTTAGATATGTGGGAAGGGAGACAATTTTTGGGAACCATTTTTGTGAGGTGGAGAAGAAAACATTTGGATTATCAATTTTTGTTTTCGCAGTGTGATTTACTTGTTATTTTCCTTACTGTTAACCTATTTTTGAAGTTGTATTTAATGATGATTGCATTTAGCCAGAGAGCATGTGTTCACTGTTCAGCGTGCACCATTTCATTACGCATTATTGGTTCGCCATGCGATATAGCATATATTTGGAACTATAGTTCCAAAGTAATTTTCACTGTGATTCATCAAAGCTACAAACAGTAGCTTCAATTTTACCGAACCTTTAATATATTTTCTAGTGAAGCATTCCATGTCCTACTGATGTGCATAATTTTGATTAAATTCTAGTTTGTTTGGTTAAATAACAAACTCTTGTTGGAATTGTGAAAAATGCAGTAAATTTGTGGTTAAAAAACATTGGTTGGAGTTAAGAGAGGAAGGAGTTTAATGAAAGATTGTCTTCGAATGTATATAAGCTTGATTATGTTTTTCTTGATTTGATTTTTACCAAAAAATGTATGGACATGGTGTTTTTGGTCTCATAAGTTTATTTGATTCTCACGTCAGTAACAATAGAATTAGTTGATTTCCTTCTTTTAAGTCTTGACTTAACATCATGAAGAATTTGCTATGTGTCTAACGTGAATATTATCATAAAATTTTGACTTTATATTGAATTTTCTTACGTTTATTTTTTATTTTACTTTGTTCCTCTACATTTTAAAATTTTTAATTTAGTCTTACATTGATAATATTATGATTAGTTGGTCTGTTAAATCTCCACTTAATATTGTGTAAAACATGTGATGAAAATTGTGGTGTTAAGTAAAGAACTAATAGAAGAGACCATGCAGAAATGTGTTGTAGATTATCACCCCAATGTTGTTTGGATTAAAGGCCGTGCAGGTAACAACAATGTTCTCTTTATGCGAGATCAACCTATATTTTATTCGTTGGGCTCTATAACTCGAAGTGCTTAAAATATAGGATCAGATATATTATTCAATCAAGCAAATGACCTTATTTAAACAATTAATTAATTAATTTGGTTTTATTTTCTTCTTCGTTGGGCTCTATGCTTTTTTCTCCATATTTGATGCAATGCATATAATTAGACTTAGATCATAGCTTGTCTAGTATATACTATAACTTTTTAGTATATAAATAATATAAAAACATCCCTACTTAAAAATGATACATTAATTAGATATTTATAGAAATATATAAAAAATTATTCTTATTTACAAGTGTCCTAAATGCTTTATAAGGAAATAAAAAACGATTTTTGAGTAGAAAATTTCATATTTTATAATTTTAAAATATAAATTATACAAATTTTAAGATTTTTATCTTACATTAGATTCTTAATAAGATCTTAAAAGCACTTTTTAATATTTTTGAAAAAAAATTGACGCAGGATCAATTTCTTTAAAAATTCAAATTTTTCAATGCAAATTATCTTGTTTGGATAATAAATTTAAATAATTTTTTAAATGAAGGGATTTTGTGAGATATTTTGTTAAAAATAAATTTAAAGAATTTCAAATACCACATAAAACCTAATAACTTCAAATTCTCTCTTTACTTTATAATATATGAATCATGAAATGATCCTTATAATTTTTTTAAAATTTACAATTTTTAGTCTATATGATTCAAATTTTGCATATTAGTTTCTACATAATTTTTTGCAAATTGGTCCTTAAAGTTTTCAATTTGGTCCCCAAAAATATGAAAAATAGTCCATCAACTTTTTCAAAATTTCAGTTTTGGTCAAATTTAATTTTTATTTTTGTCCAAAACTTTTAGAATTTATAATAATAGATCAATTTTGAAATAATAATTTATTTATCCAAATAATAAAATTTTAAAAATGAAAAAAATTTAATTGAAGTATTTAAATTACCTAAAATTTTAATTTCCCCACAATTTTTAATTATCCCATCAAAACACACTCATACAAAAAATAAAAAACGATCACAACTCTTGTACATCCTCTCTTATTTACGCTTAACCATCCAAGTACTTGAGCTTAGTAATTACTCTCTTGGACTTTTGCAAACAACTCATCTTTTTTGTCTCATAACAAACTTTACAATAATTTTTTAATAATTACTTTATAATAAAATTTGGTTCATAACAAAGGATTGTTTTGCATTCTAAAATAATTAATCCATATATTCAGAGAAGTTATACTCCTCCTACTGCGTTCTTGCCCGGAAGATCAATTGAAATATTAATGAAACCACCCTACCTAATTAAGCACATGCACAAGTAGAATAGAAAATGTTTTGTATATAAAATGTAATTAATTAATGCTTATTTTGCAACCTCTTCGTTTATGTATTCAACTCACCGAACACATTCTTGACTGTCCACTTCATTATATATTGTTAATTAAATTAATACATGTTACACCACAAATATCACAATTGTTGGAAACATCAAATATATATAATTGATTTCAAAAGACTAAAAGAATAACCTAAGGAGCACAAAATTATGTAAAGTACTACCCCTAGTAGTTTCTTATAGAAATAATTAATTAAATGGTATTTTTGGTGTATTTTGTACATTCGTTTGGTTGAATATTTTATGAGGGAGGGGGTGGTCCAATAGGGCCATGGCCACCCTTCCTTTTTCTTAAATTATTTAATTTATTTTATGTATTAAATTTACCTTTAATCACCCAAAAAGCAGTTTCTAACAATTCAAAACAAAAACAAAAACAACAAAAGCATTTTAAGAATATGTGATGAGACCTTGAAAATCAGCATAAGCTACTAAAGTTGGAAAATAATACTGAAACAAATACTCGTTAGTAAATTACACTTTTAATCCTAACAGCATTTTGCACTCGATGGAATTTGAAAATTTTGATTTACCTTAGTAAATTACACCTTTTAAACTTGACAACTCTGGAGTTCAATTTCTAGTCTGCCCCTGATTTTATACAAATGTGTTTTGTATTACTTATAGGTTCTTTTTAATTAATATTGATACATTTCAAATGTGATTATTTTATCGAAAATCTAGTGTATTTTAAAGTTTTCAACAAATGAAAAATCACTATTGTAGTTTGTGGTTACTGCTGACCAAACTTTTTTTTTGACACCATTAAAAAATCGCATGATCTTCCGATTACAAAATCAAGAGGTTAAATTGGTAGATTTTCTTAATTATACCTTCTTTTTGAAAGAAAAAAATTTCTAAAATACTATATTTTGAAATTAATATATTAAAATATTTTATTTTTTAAACGTTCAAGAAATTGAATGGCAGAAATACAATTATATTTTATATTGATTTTTTTTTGAGGAAGTCGCATCCTGAAAATGCAACTATCCACTATTTTATATTTTATTAATTTTTAATTTATTAATAATTAATAAATAAATAAAGTAATAAATGACGACGGAGGAAAATTTCTAATGTAATATATAGTCGTATTTCTATCTTGGCGACTTCTTAAAAGTTCAAAAAAACATTAATTTTAAAGTAGAGTTTTTTGAAAAAAAATTCTAAAAAGAGAATATAACTAAAAAAAATCTTTAATTAGTTCTGAAATGTATCAAGTTGAGGTTTAATTGGTTCCGAAACTTAACCAAGTTGATATGCATAATTGGCTTAATTAAATAAAAAATTATAATATTATTTCCAGCTATGAGACAGAATAAGAAAAGTATTAATAAAGAAAAGTATATCTTTTAATTGATTAATTGCATTTCATTTAACTATATATGTAATAATATATACTTATGCTGCATTCTCCTGCTCAAACCATTCAAATCTATTATGACCATTCATATACACAAAAAGGGGGACGTTAATAAAATATTCTTCACGATTAAGAGTTGCAACGAGTGTTGTGAATATTGTTTACATGATTAAAATATTTGTTTACAAATATAATTAATGAGTAATTCAATACATTTTTTATTATTATATGTAACTCTTCTCTATGATCTTTTTCTTTTAGAATCTTCTGAAGGTATATTCTTTAATGAAAGGTCCATTAAACATTTTGGATTTTAAAATTTTAAGGCTAGTTTGTATGAGCACATGTAGTCTGTAGCCCATATAAACAAAAAATTTAAAGTAATATACCTTATGCGATTCTCTAAATTACACAAAAATAATAAATTAATTATTTTTTTATTTAAATAAGTTATTCATTAATTTTCTTTTAATGTTAAATTTATTTATATTTATAAATATTTATATCAATAATCCTAATTTTAAAATAGTAAAATTTATTTATTTTTTCAATAAATTCATGTAATTTTTTAGGAATTTTGATTGTAATAATCATAAAAACATAAATTCTCAATCGAACTTTAAAAAAATAATTAAACAAGAGCGAATTCGAGAGAGATAGAGATACAATTTTTCAACAATCGCATTTCTATCGTGCGACATTCTAAATCTCAAAAAAATAATACATTTTAATATATTAATTTTAAAATATAATATTTTTTTTAATTCAAAATATAATTAAAAAATTAACATTTACACTTAAATTAATTAACTCAACCTCTGACGTTTTGAATTTCCAAA
This sequence comes from Cicer yamashitae, assembly GCA_037974755.1. Taxonomy (NCBI): domain Eukaryota; kingdom Viridiplantae; phylum Streptophyta; class Magnoliopsida; order Fabales; family Fabaceae; genus Cicer; species Cicer yamashitae. The sequence goes on from JBBPBQ010000003.1 coordinate 44,760,323, forward strand.
CAAATAGCTTCGGACAGCTTTCGATCCGTGTCCTTTTTCGTCATTCCAAACATTTCTTCTCTCTCTCTCTCCTCCCCTGTTTTTAACCCTGCTCTCTCCCATTCTCTCCCTCGATTCTTGAGCTTTTATTCTCTCTCTATCCACTACTCTATTTCTTTACAACAGCGCAAAAACTCAACTTTTCTAATTCTCTCAGAGAAGCAGCGAAACAAAGCACTCCATTGAAGACCCTTCAATAGACACTACTACTCCAACTCTTTCATTTTTCCCTCATTCACACTTTTGTACCAATATTTTCTACATTCAGGTATGGTTTCTAAAATTAAACAACATTACCCTTTATGTTTTCTCTCTCTACCAATTTAGATATTGTTTTAACATATACCACTTTTAATGAAACTTATCTAACGTGAAAGTGTTCATTTCTTATTATTTTTTAATAAATTTTCTGAGAAAATAGTTTCCATCTTTAAAAATACTTCCTTTTTATTTTTATTTTTGAAATTTTTGTTTGTTGTGTTTTTTTAGAGACGCGTTTTGATGATTCTTATGAGTGTGGTTGTTAATTAACGTTGTTTTTGTTGTTGGTAGTGGCGTTCATTGTTTTGCCTCTTTTGGGTGTGGTGTTGTTTTTCGTGTTAGGAGAAATGTCTTTTTTTACGGCAATTTTTTTTTTAAAAAAAATGCTAACATGTGCCCAAAATATATATTCATGATTTAAAGCTAGAAATTTTATCTTAAAATTTATTTTTTGAATTCTTTAAAAATTTAAATATTGTGGTTTCAATAATTTTTATTTTATTTTTGATCTCCTTAGAATATTAATATTATTTTTTTTTACATTTTGATATTTTTGTGAATATTCGATGTTGATGGAAGATGGTTCTTCGTGGTTCCATGGGATTTTGGTTGTTGCAGGAGGTTCGTACTTGAAGTTAGATTAGAGTTACAACATTTAGTAGAGTATTTAATTTTTGTGTCTGTTCGCTTGAGATTTACGTTTCGCAATGACAACCTGACCTTCAATTTCTCCTCATCATAATTCTTAAGGTACGTTACCATTTGGTTTTGTGATTTTTACTCAATTTACTTCATGTTAATTTTTTATTTATTAATAAAAGGTTTTGTTAACAATGATTAGCAGAATCCAAAATTAGAAATTTTATGTAAAAAAAATGTTATGTCTTCAGAACACTTATTTAATAAATTAAATATATAAGTTTTTAATTAATAATGTATTGAAAACAATATTTTTAATTTTTTAAAAGTTTAAAATTTAGTTTTTTCAATTTAAAATTTTTAATTTTAGATTTCTAATCAAATTTCAAGGACACTTATTAATCAAATGAAAGTTTTAAATTTCTAATCAAACGTTTTCTTTTAATTTGTTTTTGAAAAGATGATTATAATTAACCGTAATATTTCAATTCAGAATAAAATATCTAATATAATATGTCATAATGTCGACATTTGACATTTCGTAGTTGAAGTAAAACTTTAAGTCTCATATTCTAATCAAACTTTTTAAGGATACTTATTGCCAAATCTTTTAATTTTGCGAAATAATGATATACATTTTCTCTTATATGAAAATATGACCAGTTAAGTATTGTCCTGCAACAGAGTTCATTGCTTTAGGGGCATAAGTGAGTCAATATATATTATATAATATCGTATTATATACGTATTATTACTCAATAAATAATAAGTACCAATTCTAAACGCCTCAAAAAAATGTACTTCAGTATATAACATTAATTTGAATATAACTAATTTAGTGGGATATGTGAAGAGTGATACATAAATTTTAATTGTATTTTATATAAATTTTAAAAAATTAGTTAAATTTTACTGTATTTTATGATTATCATAAAAGGCAATTTAATTTTAATGAACATTTTTTAAGAAGCAAAAATAGTATTTTTTGAATGAACTTAATTAATTACTAGTTGTTGTGATAATAATAATAATTAAATATTAGGAGTTTTACTTTTGCATTTTAGGCAATATCTATATGCAAAAGTGTGGTTACAAATTTGTAATGTATAAACCAACTGTTAAAATAAAATTTAAAGCTTTTGAACATTTTAAACTCTATCAAATGTTATAATAAAATATATATTAGATTATTTATTTAAAAAATATTTATTAAATTTTATAAATATTTTATTTTTTTCTTTATAATATTTTAAAAATACGTATAACTTTAAAAATAATGTATTAAATATTTATTTACATTTTAATATTTTTTAACAATAGTTCTAAAAAAAATTTAACTTAAGTCTCGAATGGGCAAAAAATAAATTTTAAAGACTTAAATAAGTTGATGTAAATTTTGAAAGACTAAATGTTATATTTTTACTTTAAAAACATTATAAAATGTAAAAAATTAGTTAATAACTGTACGAAAAAGAAATAAGTTTTGTCCTATTTATAAAAGTATTTTTGGTTTACATGGTAGCTAACTACGATGCATGTTTCATGCCGTGTGGATTTTTTTTAATTTGCAAAGACAGAATCTCAAGTTGTATGATTTTGACTTCTTATTGATATATAATAAAGAGGCATGTTTAGTCAAAAAAATAAATAAATAAAATAAAGAGCATGTGAACGTCTGACACGATGGATGTTGAAATGACATAAACCTTAGAAAGATTATATGTGATACAGTAATTTACATATAAGAAAATATTCCTACTTTCATTCAAAAAAAATCGTACATTTTTTATATAAATACACAAAATTTCTGATTGCTATTTTGGTCCCTCTGACCCACTCGTATACCTTTTAAGTGCTTTATTAAACTGCAGTTTGGAAAACATCCGTTATACAATTAACCTTCGTTAAGACTAACATTAGCGAGACTTTCGATTTGAGTAAATATTGTCGAAAAAAGAGTTTAATTTGTATATATAATTTTAAAAAATATTGTATATATATTATAATTATTTATATTTATCATTTTAAAAGTAGTTATTATATAAATTAAATAATTTTAATAATTGGAATTAACAGTTAATATAAAATCTTTTTACTATAACATGATAATATATATAAATTAAATCTCTAAATGTAAAGTAGATGTTGAATTCTCGTATATCCCACGACAATGTATCTTAATTATGTTTTATATCACATTTTATGTCATAATAATAATAATAATCCATCTTTATTAAAAAGTGTAGTGGCAATATTTCATTTATATTCTAGTTATAAACTGACTCAAAAGAAAAAGTTTATTTTGTCGAATAAAATGCCCCCTTCGCAAATACTACAATAGCCATTTAGCTTCTCCTTTCAATTCTCTTGTCCTTGTTTTTGTAAAAAAAGATTAATGCGAAAGAATAATATTCTTTATTTCAATATTTTACTTATTCCAAAGTGCATATGTGGTGTCTGCGTGCAACAAATACTTAGTATATGGACTTTGTATTACAATTTTTTTTGCTTGTACTCTTTTATTTTTTTATTTTATCAAAAATAAATTTAAAATTCTTTTATTTTTAAAATGATAATTAGTTCTTATTAACTATTTTTGATAATGTGATAATCTTATTAATATTATACCACATATATATATGATATATGTGAGTTGAATAAAATATTTTTTGTTTTACTTGTAATTAACTTTATTTATATATTAAAAATTAAATTTATTTTATTTTATTTATATATTAAAATATTTAAATAAAATAATGAAATTATTTATTTTATTTAACTTTATAATAATTTAAAATATTTGTAATTTTATTTATTTTATTTTAATATTTAAACTTATTACATATTACATATTACATATTTATTTTATTTATACATTACAATATTAAAAGTTAAAATATTTAAAAATTTATTTTTTATCCAACATAAAATTAAAATATTTAGATAAAACATATTTAAAAGTTTATTTATTTTTAAAATTTTAATATATAAAATAAATAATAAAATTAATTACAATATATAAATATCATTTAATCATCTAATTAGTATCATCTCAGAGAGTACTCCTATTGTAAAAAAAGATAGAAATAAAAAAATTTTAAAAATTAGAAGATTAAAAAATTGATTTTATAATGAAATGATTAAATATTTATTTTTGACAAAATAGAAAATTGAAAGTGCATTTAAATCTTCAAAATTTTGGGACATTCATACAAGATTTAACTTTTGTTTTAGAATAATGTGTAAAACAGTAAAGTAAATAATATTAATTCTTTGTTACTAAAAACTAATGATAATATTCTTGTACGTTTTATGTAAAAAAAAAAACTCTTGAATTCTTTTTTTATAATTTGATTTTGTAAACTTCTATGCGGTTCAAGGGAAACACAGTTAAGTACAATCATGACAACTTCTAATTTGCCTAAACCATTATGCCTAACTATTGTTGTTTTTATTTGAATACAAATAATAGATCGTACGATATTTGTGAATCATGTACCATATGCGTATATGATGAATTTTGCAAGAGCTATGTTTTGGCGTTAAGTTATTTGTAAATGGTAAACAAGATGTTAGGTAGTGGACATGATTTTGGCACGTTATTTATGTCATTTACTTCTAGTTACACACGTCATTTTATTTTTGAGATGTCATATTTTGCCACACAAATTTAATAAAATATTAGATGTTTGTTGTAGTTTAAATATAATTAATTATATTTAGTGAGTAATTAATGGATATAATAAAAAGTTGTAATTTATTAATTATTATTTAGTAAAATTTTATAATATCAATTATATTTTTAAGTATATATTTAAACTCAAATTCTAATAAATAATATATTCGAACATCTGTAAAGTTATTTATAATTAAACACAATTTAAATGATTATTATATATATCTTTGTATACATGAAAGTTATGATTGAAATTATTTAAATTTAATTACAGTTTTAATTTTTTTTTTTACCAATTCACTAAATTTAAAAATTTTATGGAAAAATAACAATCTCATTTTAAATGTGATGTGAACACACCGCCTTGTCCCATTGTGTTTGTGGGAGACTGGGAGGAACATTTTTGATATGTCATGATTATAACGTTGGAACTTCCTTGTCAGATATTTCACTTTAAATAAATTTAGGTTCTGCTGCAAACACTGTTAGCTATGTATATATATATCTTATATCTTATACTGTGGCTACTAGATCTTCAAAGATGCTTGCTGGATATGCATTATATGCAGTGTTCAGGGAATCCTAAGGGATAAGAGTCTGCCAAATATATTTATTTGATCCAACATATTGTATATATACCATTAAATTAGTCTTTTAAATTAATATATTTAAAATATAAAAATATTTGTTCTGAGAAATAAATGTATAGACCAACTCATTCCTTTTAAATTAATAATTAATAAATTTCAAATATAAAAAATATTTGTTCTGAGAAATAAATGTATGGACTAACTCATTTTTTTACTAGTGAGTGACTTAATTCAAACATGATTTATCAAAATCTATTCATTTCTCTTCCAAATTTGTGTTTTAAGGTTAATTGTTTTTTAGTTGGATTTTACCATTCTTTTGTAAATCATGCTAAGGGAATTGAATAATCATGTCTATGGTGAGAATCTTTAATCATTTTTGTGATTATTGCTTACATAATAATTCATGCTAAAGAAACTAGTTGGCCAATTACACATTAAGAATTAGATATGATTATTTGACTGATATATGGGGCCTATTGCTTCAACGCTCCTTGAAATGAAATGAAACGAAAGTAAACGACCAAAAAAATCATCAATTTGTCAAAGCATAGTAAAGTATGTAGAAATGATTACATTGTTTTGTTTTCTTTGTGAGATGTGTTCAATCAACATTTTACAAAAACTATTTTGGGTATATATCAAGGGTTGTTGTCATTTCAACATTTTATAATTAAGTTGATTTAATTACTAAAACTTTTATAATTTGCTTGATATATAACCCTTGGTGGTCATTTAGAGAATTGTGTTACAAATTGCCACGTTGGACAAAATGCCTAGTATTACATGGATAAACTACAATTGTGCTTTTTAATGTATCTAACCTTAGATCTTGTCCTTGAGTTTTTATTCCCTTGCTTTACTTGCTTTGTGTTAGAAACTACATTTCGAATCCTTTGAAATTACGCATTTAGTCAAAATTCAAGTTGTGTGTAGTTTACTAGTTTCAATCTCGGTGACTATATGAATCAGTTGCATCTGAACTATTCAATTGATCAAAATTTTAAATTTGTATTTTTAAATATCAATAAAAATAAAAATATGCATTAAGATTATTTTTAAAAATATGTATTTTTAAATTTAAACCGCTCGATTAAGATTATGCATTCTAACCGCACACAATTCATGTGACACTATATATTCTATTTTATCTGTTACTTTTATTTTTATACACCGACGAAAATAAATAAATAAAGAAACACTATACATCTTAATGTTCAAACATAATTTTCCAAATATTGTATACATTTATATATGAAAAACAAAAAGAAAAATTCCATTCTATACTAAAGTCCTCGATCTATGTGTTAAAGCATTTTACTTTTTTTTATAATAATTTTTCATGTGAACATGCTCAACATTATCAACATCTCTCATTACTTTATTAAATTTCTGAATCCTTTTAAAAGATATTGTCATCACTATCACTAGAATAATACATTATACATTTCAATTTCACATTTTTCATATTCATATACTTTTGCAGATGGAATCTGTGAACCCATCAGCAGTGACACCAAGCAAGAAATTAGCCAGAAATTTTGCCAAAGTTCTTCACCTTAGAGCACTAATTGGAATTGCATCAATTCATGATGGTTTGAAAAATGTTACAACTATATCACACTCTAATCCAAAAGATGAATTCAACAAAGTTGATGATGAAGAAGAGGAAGAACAACTTCAAGAGAAAGTTGCTTTAGAATCTATGCTAGCGAAGATTTTCGCTAGCATTTCGACATTTAAAGGAGCATATGCTGAATTACAAAATGCTCAATCACCTTTTGACCCAGATGGAATTGAAGCTTCTGATAGATTACTAGTTTCTGAGTTGAAACATTTGTCTGAGTTAAAGCAATGTTACTTAAAGAAACAATTTGATCCGTCGCCAATGAAATCAATTTTGGAAGCAGAATCAAAGGAGGTAAAGGGTGTCATAAAAACTTATCAGATTACGGCAAAAAAGTTGGAATCACAGGTTAGGCTTAAAGATTCTGAGGTTATGTTTCTTAAAGAGAAGTTAGTTGAAGCTAAAAATCATTGCAAGTTAATTGAGAAGAGATTGAATCAAAGTGGTCCATTATTTGATAATAATGTTCAATTATCAGGGTTAAGTACTAGTCATTACGTTGCGATTCTTCGACACGCGGTTAAATCGATTCGAAACTTTGTTAAGTTGATTGTTGATGAAATGAGGTATGCAAATTGGAACATTGATGCTGCTGTTGAGGCTATTGAGAACAATGTGGTTTATTTCATTGAAGATCACAAGTGTTTTGCAATTGAGTCTTATGTTTGCAAAGAAATGTTTGATGGTTTTCAATTTCCATTTTTCAATCTTGAAAATGACCAACAGAATCAAAAGTGCTTTTTTGAGAAGTTCCTTGAGCTGAAATCAATGAAGGTGAAAGAGTATCTTGCTATGAATCCAAGTTCATCATTTGCAAAATTCTGCAGGGTAAAGTATTTGAGACTTGTTCATCCTAAAATGGAGTTATCATTTTTTGGCAACATGAATCATAGGAACTTTTTGAGTTCTGGTTGTGAGTTTCCAAAAAGTGATTTTTTTGCTTCATTTGCTGAAATGGCTAAGAGGGTTTATCTGTTACATTGTTTGGGTTTCTCATTTGAAGGTAAAGTTGAAATCTTTCAAGTTTTGAGAGGGTGTAGATTTTCTGATGTGTACATGGAAAGTGTGAATGATGAAGAAATGTTCCAAACAACAACAACAATTGAAACAGAACAACATGTTGGTTTCACTGTTGTTCCTGGTTTTAGGATTGGTAAAACTGTTTTACAGTGTCAAGTTTACCTCACACAAAGGTGAAAAATTGAAGGTGGGGCCCACAACACAAGAGGAAGGACATGGATGAATGTGATGTTGTTTAGCAGGAACTGAAAAGTTTTGCTAGGATCAATGGGGCATTTTTGTCCTTTTGTGTTTTGGCTATTTTAGAAAAAAGAAAAAAAAGCTAGTGGACTATATTAGCATTGGGAAGAACCCTTTTTACTTTAGAATCTTTTTATTTTTAATTTATGCAGATTTTATTTTATTTATCAAAGACATCCCCCCAAATTTTGTTGATATCAGGGCGGTGACAGGGGTTGTCTAGCTGTTATGCATCTTTACCAGACATTGCATGATATAATATTATGTATATAATTAATGATGTATATGTAGGAATTTTATAATCTTCTTTTCCTTTTTTTTTTTTAATTATATAATATATTTATGTTCTGCCTTGTTTGAATGTCATCTTTGTCTAAGGATGCTTATGCTTCTATAATGTTGGAATAGGTTTTAAATGCTACAACTCTATGCAACTTCTTTTATCAATGCTTATTACTTTACTCCATTCTCTAAGTCTTGGTTATAGCATTTTGTTTTATTTTTACACTGTTAAAAACAGCTGTTTACAAATTCAAGACCTACAAAGACCTATATAATTTAATTTTCAACTATACCGTAAGAAGAAGTTCTTTTATAATCCTCCAATTTTCAAAGCATTAATATTTAATAATCTAAAATTAAGTTAAATTTAATCAAGTTTATGTAATAATTTAAATTTTCTTGTAATAATTCATATTTGATTGAAATTTATGAATCACTTAAACACAATTACTTAATATTGATGTGATTTTATGTGAATTTTAACTTGTGTTGTAGTATTTATATTATTTGCAATAAAAATATATTTGATCCTCATTCATGTATACATATATTGAATAAAAAAATATTTAATCTTTGTGCAGAATTTTAAATTATTAAAGTTTTAAAATAAAAGAAGTACAATACATTTTTATCGAATGAAATTTATGGGCATTCTACAACTTTAAGAGATCCCTACCACATAGAATGGGATCTAAGTAGATTATTTTGTCAGTATCAATAAGAGAAATATAGAATATGTAACTAGTATTATTCTGATTTGGTTTCAAGAAAAACAAATATAAATAACAATCTCAATTTTGCCTTGAAAAATGATATTACAAATGGGTATCTGATTTGTGTGTCGTGGTCACAACAATATATTAGACCATTAAATCAAATTATTTTAAAATATAAAAACAAAATTGAACTCGATTTTAAAATAAGAATGATCTGGTCTTAATCAAATAAACGGTTGAGATGCGTGTAATTTCGAGACAATTCAAATCTCATAAATGGACTTGACAAATTTAAACTAGCATTTTACAGTACTGTTGTGATGTACGAAGCATAATGGGTTAGTGAATATATTGAAAGTTAGGTCCCACGTGATGCTAATTTTATCACACCCAAGTCACGTGAAGACAATATTTGCAAACCCTTTATGTGTTCCATAAATATTATGTGATCCTCTCCGGTAAAAATACTACATGCTAATAATCCATCTATCACTTATATTTCTAATAGAATTTATGTTTTAATGTCCAAGATCGACAATTTAATTATATTTAATTAATTAATTTTTTTAAATTATTATTTTGATATTAATATGTATTGTGTTTGATTTTTGTGTGAGTATTTGTACTAGATAAATAATAATGCAGTAAGGTATTGAGTGCACATTGGTGTGTGGCTCACATGGTTAAAAAGGAAAGTGGAATAAGATTAGGCAAGTACTATTATTATTGTGTCTTTAAATCTTAGAAAGGGTCAATTTTTTCGGTCCTTTGTTAATATTTATTGTATATAGTCCACGTGGCAAAGGAAAGATTTGAGTTATTTTTCTTTGTGTTATGGGGCTTGGTCTTCTTTTCCTTTTACTATATGCAGTGTACTATCAACATAGCACCGTCTTGATCAGAAGGGGGCCAAGGGGCATTTAATTGAAGCTAAGGTTTTGGTGTGACAGGACAGGCTCTTAAAAACGTTGTTATAACAACTAATTAATGACAAAAAAGTTGGCAGATATTATGATAGTGGAATAGTGTTTTACGAATGCCTTCAGATAAATTCTTGTCTGCTCATTAGATTTTAGATTTGTTATATTTAGGTATATTCATAAAATGAAAAAAAGTAAAAAGAATTGAAATTAAAGAGTCTATACAGGTAGTATAAATTAATTTTATATTTATATTCAATGAATATTTAGTATTTATTACTTTATTTATATACGATTATTTTAAAATTAATCATACTACATGAAAATATAATAGTTTTTTATAGACCTGTCTCAAATATTTTAAAAGTTTTGTTCAAATTAAAAAGATAATTTCTAATAAAAACAAATAAAAAATTTAAAAACTTAAACTATTTTATTTAAATTGTAAATAATATATCAATACAGATTCAAACTAATATTAATCTTTTAATTACTTAAATTGAGTCATTATTGTAATTTGTAGTAAATTCATCCATCAAGTCTTATACTAATCTCTTTTTTGTAAATGATAGACCTCAAGTAAGAATTTAACAATTTCAATTTTGAAAAAAATACTTTCAGCAGAAGCAACTATCACGGGAATAGTCAATAAAATTATTTATGCAAGGATTATATTAGAAAAACAATCTAAATCTTTCAAAAATCTTAACATATCATTAGATCCTACTTTTTCTCTAGGCAACATTTCTCTCATTAACTTTAACTTCACAAATAATTCATTCTCATCAATATCATATTGCTTATTATGTTTCAATGTCTATTCTAAACGACAACAACAAGACTTCAAAGTTGCATCGTCCAATGATTGTAACTTGTGAGAAGTAAATAATAAACCAAAAATACTTTCATTACTCTTGGTATTGCTCAAATATCTTATTAAGAGAAACAACAACTTGATCAATGAGATAAATAAGATAATTAACCTTAAAATATTCCTCTTTAAATAGATCAACTGATGTGTATTCAAATTCTCATCAAAGTGTCTTTTTCTTCTAATTATACGTCCTAGAGAAAATACCGAATCAAGATTCAATTCAATAACAATTTTCTTATCATTATCCAATGAGTGAAATTGAAAGTGAATGAGAAAATGAGAGAGAAACATGTGAACAAAAAAAAAAATCGAGGTCCTCTATAGTTGAGTTGGGAACTCGTACTTATGGATGACCCGAATCTTTCAATTTGATGTCAATTTGATACAAAATTTGAGTTGGGAGCACCATAGCCTTTTATGTTATTTCTTTCTCCATCTATATTTCAGATGAGCGAATATAAATTTTTTGTTTCTTTTCTTTCATTCAAGAATCACACCAATAATGTGATTAGTATAGTTTAGAATCTTTAGATGACTGTTGCTGTGATATTTGATATGTTGATATACAAGTTTAAATAAATGAGTTAGACGTGGACCAAATCATATGAAGAGAAAATATGAATTGCAGAATGGGCTATACTTTTTTTTTTTATTTTAAGAAACTACTGAAATATAAATATCAATTTATAGTACAAGATGTCCTAAAAATTGTAGAACAAATGCCAATGTCATTAACAACATAAAACATAGATCTCTTCTTCTACATTTATTAAAGAGGTGGGATTTATGACAATTTGTTTTTGTCCAGAATCACCTCTCCAAGTCGTTGTCTTTCTTGATTTTATCTAAATAAGTGGATTGCACACATATTTAGTTTTTCTTTGGTTTTTTTTTTTTTGATTTCGTGATCGCCTAGGTGTGATGCTTTTTTTTTTTGGTATTCTCGTCTTGGTGTGACGCTGTTTGTTTGGTGTTCCTGTCTGTCTTCGTCCTTTAATAGTAATTAATATTGAAGAAATGACTAGTGTCCAGCACACGGGCTAGGATTAGAAGATACAAGAACTCTTTCATTGTTGGCAAGATGAGCAACAAGCTTTCCTCTTCCATGAATATTGAAATTATTAATAACCTTTCCTAAAGTTAGGGTACCCTTTAAAAATGTCATCTTTTGTGTCTCCATTTTGAGAATCTTTCGGGCATCTATAGATGATGGTAAGGAATACATTACCAAGATAAATTTGTACTATTAACCTGGATACTGTTTTGTGCTAAACTGTCGTTTTGTACTATTAACCTGGATGTAGTAAATTTGTTTGCAGATTCATCCTTATTGGTTTTAGCGATTTTGAATTTCTATTGTATTGATATATTTTAGCGATTTGAGTGTTCGTTCTTTAATAGTAAAAAAAAAATTGTACAACAAAAGTTAGATACTAAACAGAAGCATAGAATCACCACAATCAATATTTTGATGCATTGTTTAGCTAAATACTATTTATGTAACACTCTTGGAGTGAAGATGACGAATGTACCACATTGCCTCAACACATTTGTATTTGACTGATTTAAAGAATATTAATACTATGAGACGATGAAGGATCAAAGGATATTTTTTTCCCTCTATGAGTCTTTTCTTCAAAATGATTTTTGATTTTAGAGGTTTTAATGAGGCCCTAAGCCTTTCTAATTTCTCAAAAAAAGAAAATTAACTTCAAAGAACAACCAAATTACAGACCAGAAACCCCATGCAATCCACACGATGTAAATATCAAGAATTAAAATCATAAACTAAAATCTTACATATTTAATTTAACCCAAACCCATGACAAAAATTTCACTTTTTCAAACATAAGCGACACACTTTTTCAAAATGAGCCATATTATATTGGAATAACTCCAAATTTTAAAATAGCTATTTGTTAAAAAAAAAACTATTTGTTATTTGCACCCCACTTATTTATTTGTACACCATTTTCCTTTTTTCCCTCAGCATACCCTCCATTTCTATGATACAATGCATAACTGATGCTATTATCACAATCGTAATGAACTTGTTCCTAGCAACACCCCTCTTTTTTTTAGTTTCTTTCAATTTCTCTCGCAAATTTTGATGTCAACACTCTCATCACTTCTTATAACAGGAATTTGAATCACTGTATGATATGTTGTACGAGTCTAACCTTTGGATGTACCTAATTCTAATTCTAATTCTAATTCTATTCTCTCCTTCTAAGTTCTAACTATATCCTCTGTCAAGTAAGATTATCTACACTGATTCCTATTTTCAAAAGCAAGATTCTTGCTTGAATCAAGGGATTAACTCAATTTCTCTAATAATCCAAACTCTATTATAATTGGTATTATCCTTCAATTCACAACCATAGCCAAGCCTCTAACATACATGTTGCAGAGAGATAACTTTTTTTGGACTGCTCAATTTATTGAAGCCTTTCACACTTTGAAACATGCTGTAGTAAGAGTATCAGTACAATTTATTTAATTTTTTATGTTAAATTGGTCTTTTTTTGAAGCTTCAGCCTTACAAACAGTTTTCTCTCTCAGGAAACAAATCTTCCACAAGCTGCTGTAAAATTCTTTGGACCCTTTCAATGAGAAAGGAAACAATCAACTATCAATTCTGTTATCTCCTTCTTATTATATCATGTATCAAGTTAGATTCTCTACACTAATTCTTATTCTCAGTTGAAGGATCTCTACTTGAATCAAGGGATTAACTCGGTCTTCTTGATAATCCAAACTCTATTACATCAGATGATTTAAATTATACGAAAAATATCAAATTGATTATTTAACTTTTTTTTTTTACATCAAATTAGTCCTTTATGTTCGTAAAACTTATAATTTTAAATTATTTTTAGTCAGAGATTTTTAAAATGGTAATATGAGTTTTGTTATCAATCATATAAAGAATAATATAATAAATTTTCATAGCATTTTGCTTTTAATTTCAAAAACCCTAAAATTTATTTCACTTGAATTTTCTATTATTTAATTATTTTTATAAAATTTGATTGAAGGTTTATGTTCTTAAGATTATTGCAATCAAAAATTTCTTAAGAATTAAACGAGTATATTGAAAAAATTGAGAGTATTTTGGATTTCAATTTTGTTGGTTTGAAATTAAGATAATTGGTATAAACATTTATAAACATAATTAAATAACAAACTTGACAATAAAAAAAAAATGACTAATTTATTAATTTCAGGTAACTTAAAGGATCGCGAAATGAATTTTTCTTTAAATAACGTGTAATACAAAGACTTCAATACACATCGACCAATAAATTAAGATATTTATGTGCATAATTAGAGAGAATAATTTATTAAAGTAATTGAAATTTATTTAAGAAATTAACATGTATGTTTTTCATATACATAGTCTAATTAACGATGAAACCATAGACCAACTGTTTTAGAATCTAAGTATTAAATTCTTGTGTTACACCAAATCGATTTATTGTTTTCTTTTATTATATATATATATATATATATTTAGTGTCCTTAATTCATGGAATTATGATAGAAGACTTTTGATGATATATACACAATATTATCACATTATATTACATCTATTTAGCACATGACATGAGAAACATTAACCCCATGTCACTAATATATAATATGAAAAGGAAATTAAGCTAATGTTAGAACAGTTTTTTTTTTTTTTGAAATGCAAGAACAGAACTTTATGATTACAAAGATTGCATATTTTGCTATGATGTATAAAAGTATGAATAATTAATATTGAAGAAATGACTAGTGTCCAGCACCCGGGCTAGGATTAGAAGATACAAGAACTCTTTCATTGTTGGCAAGATGAGCAACAAGCTTTCCTCTTCCATGAATATTGAAATTATTAATAACCTTTCCTAAAATTAGGGTACCCTTTAAAAAGGTCATTTTTTGTGTCTCCATTTTGAGAATCTTTCGGGCATCTATAGATGATGGTAAGGAATACATTACCAAGAAAAGCAGAATGATGAATAAAATGGAATTCATGCGAGCCATGTGTATAGTGAACACTAAAAGAAAAGGCAAAGGTAGGTACTAATGTGTTAGTGTATTTGCTATGTGTTGAAAAGAAGAATGGCTTATGTGCTATTTATAGGATTTGAAGTTTCATGTTACTTTTCTCATGTGTTTTTGTTATTTGTTGAAAAGAAGAATGCATGGTTTGTGTGTGTTTTAAAAAAAAATATAAAAGAGAATAAAATGATAGATATAATATGTTTATGAAGTGATATAAATAGAGAGATAGAGATGCTTTGAATATTGTTTGTAGGGCCTAAAATTGTAACACAACCCGCTATTTTGGTAAATTCATCATCATTATAACTGTAAAGTGAAAGATAATTAATTGGAAGTAATGATAATTACGTCAATATTTAATAAACATAATTTAATAAATCTATTATTTATTCTATTTTATTTATATTTTTTTTTTAATACGTGTGAAATAGTCGACTACGTTGAGTATTGTGGAATAGAGGGAGTATCAAATACTTTCTATAAAACTTGTTTGTGTCATTTTTGTTTTTTTGTTTTTTTTTTGCATGTGAGAAGGAATAGAGAAAGAATAACATTATAAGATTTAATTTCAAATTCTTATTTTTATTTACACATTTAAAAGTGTGTGTGTGAGAGAGACGTGAGGATTACGCTATTTTGTCAAATGAACGCATGCTTGAAATTTACAAATTGGATAAATGGGTTCATAGCACCACAAATAAGAATAATAGTGTCCTATAATTTCCATGTAGATATTGGGTTAGACTAGCCTTGGTTTCTAATAAGATATATTAGAGAGATATTCATTCTTCTTGCTTGTTTACTCCAAACACATTGGAGTTTCTTGTAAAGTTGAATATTCTAATTCTTCAAAAGGCAATTTGTACGGTTTAATTCATCTCACAAAGGATGCACTCTTTTTGTAGTTCATTGGCTAATAGTACTTCATACTATGGCCGCCACTTTGACATTCGATAGTGGTCCTATTCTTATGGAGCTATCATCAAAATGGTTCAAATTTGCTTCATGAATCAATTATGCAAGCCAATTTCCTTTGACTTGAAAACAATGAATGGCTTAAATTATTACTTCCACCTCAATGCTTCCAAAATTGGAAGAAATTATATTCAGCAATTTGAATGGTTATTGCAGCATATTATAATCAAATAAATTACTTATGTGGCGACAATTATGATCACAATTCAGAAAGATAAAAAACATTGATGAATTGTTATAATTAATTACATATCATTTTTAAAACTTTATTTATGCTAATAAAGTGATTTATGTCAGTGATATTTTTTTTTCAACTGAGAACTAAACTTTATTAATTGATGACTTTTTTTCTCCATGAAATTGATAATGCTTGATTAAAACGAAAGAAAAAAGTTACAAACAACTATAGAAAGTGATGGATGAATTGAGGGAGATTAATGACTCTTTTGCTTTTAAAACTTGCATGTATGTAAATCATACTTTGTGGAAGTTTGCTTGCATTTGGAAAAGTATATGATAGCAAGATTGGGGTATATATTTGTTAGTCCTTAGGTACATGTATGCATATTACATATAGCTATCAAAAATCTAAAAATGGTAATGCCAATTGTTGTTCATACTTTGTTTGCCTATTGTCAAATGAGCAAATATAATTTTTAAGAAATTAAGGAAGATAGTACATTTTCTTAGTCACTTGGTCAACTCTCTTAGTTACTTGATATGCTAATATACTTATATTAATCCTTTTTATTTTTTGTGAACACTCCTATACCCTTTAAATATGTGGGATATCGATACTCAAATATGTTAAATACATGAATAATATATATGAATCAATTTATTAAAAGAAAATTACCTCTTACGGTCCCTTAACTTAATTTCAGGTAACAATTTAGTTTTTTATTTTTTATTTTTGATTTGATTCTTTATTTAATTTTCAGTAAGGATTTGATTAGATATGTCTTAAAATGTCAATAAAATTATCATTTTTTTTTACAGAAACTCAGAAAATTCATCATCTTTAAACAAAACCTAGAAAATTGATTATCAATTTTAAGAAAATTCATATATTTATCAAATCCACAACTTAAATCTTCAAATAAATTCACATATTCATCTCCAACAACATCAAATCCATCAAATAAAGAACTCACATTTTAAGAATTGATCTTCAAATTACCAAGACAATATCTTCTTCTTCTTTCTACCCTTCTCAAAATCAAATCCCTAATCTAAATCTTAAAATGTGAGTTTTTTATTTTATGTTTTTGTTGTTAAAGATGAAAATATGAGTTTATTTGAAGATTTGAGTTATGAATTTGATGAAAATATGAATTTTATTGAAGATAATTACTAATTTTATGAGTTATGTTTAAAGAAGATGATGAATTTTCTGTAGAAAAAAAACAAGATAACATTATTGATATTTTAAAACATAAATGATCAAATCATTATTTAAAATTAAATAAATGATCAAATCAGAAGAAAAAAAAAAGATAAATGACAGAATTGTTGTCTGTAATTAAATTAATGAACTGCATGAGGTATTTTGTCTTTATTAAATCCTCAATATTATTTGTAAATTTTAAAAACTTAATTTAACTACTTTATGCAATTATTCAAATTTCTACACCAAAAAATAAAAACATAACTCTTATCTGTAATTAACTAATCTAAAATATCAATTGCCATAATAATACAAGATGAATGACAAATTACCATCATTACAAAATTCTGTAAAATATTGTGCTTAGTATCACGATAATTTATCATAAATTTATTAGTTACTTTTGAAAAGAATATTTTTTTTGATAGACAAACAAAAAATGTTTATTAACAATTATATAAAAATATTAAATAGAAAAATTATTCATATAATTAATAAAAATGCTAACACTATTAATAAGTTCATATAATATTATTTTGAAAATATATTTTTACTATTAAGAAAAACGTCCGATATAATAATATTGACATTGATTAGAAATTAAAAAAAACTCTTCTACCGCACGAAATTCCACCATAAACGATGGTTAGGCCATTTTATATTATTCCCTACATTCTCCTTAAGAATCCCACCATTTTTCAAAAATAAACCATTGTGATTCACATGAAATGTGTTCAACCTTAAATTGTACAATTTAATTGTATTTATGTGAACTACCTCCGCACTATCAACATATAACGTGAAAAATGATACTTCTATCTAATGTTTTAAAAATTAAACTGAAAATGAACCAACAATACTTACAAGTTACAAGCCATAATTTAATTAGTTCAACTAAATATGTTGCTACACTTGATACATAATTAATACAAATAATAATTTACAAAGTAAAATTCATAAAATAAAATTCACAAACAAAAAATCATTAAAAAACCATGACTAAATAAATAAGTTGACAAAAAAAAAGAAGAATGTATTTCAGGGAACATCATAAAGAACAAAGAATAGCATTTCCCTTTTAAAAAAGCAAATGGACTTAATAACCGTACAAGTATGGCTTAAGCCCAACTCTTTTACTTTCAAAAAGAATAACCCTTAACCCATTTAGGAAAACTATTACATACCCACATAATTATAACTATGTAATTGTTTTTTTAAATTATAAAAACTAAAATATTTTCTATTCATTAATTCAATTTGTGTTTCAAAACACTCAAAATTTAAGTTTTTTTTAAAATACATTTGATTTTATTTTAATGTTTAGAATAGAACTTGTATAACAATTCTGCCATCAATACGAATATGCATGGAGTTTTTTAACACAAAGACAATATAATGTCTAACTGAATTCAAATCAATAACTCAACTCAAAATAAATAATAGGCTAAATAGCACCCATGGTCCCTTAACTTAATTTCAGTTAGCGTTTTAGTTTGTTATCTTTTTTTTTCTCGATTTGGTCATTTATTTTAATTTTAAGTGACAATTTGATCTTTCATATTTTAAAATGTCAACAATATTATCTTTGTTTTTTGCAAAAATTCAAAAAATTCATAAAAAATTTAAAACAAAACCCATAAAATTAATTATCATTCTCAATATAATGCAAATTTCATCAAATTCATAACTTATCTTTAAATAAACTTATATTTTCATCTCTAACAATATTAAATAAATAAAAATGAGTTTATTTGAAGATTTGAGTTACAAATTTGATGAAATTTGTATTATATTGAAGAATATAATTAATTTTATGGGTTTTGTTTGAAAATTTTGATGAATTTTTTGAATTTTTGTAAAAAAAAAGGATAACATTGTTGACATTTTAAAACATAAGAGATAAAATTGTCATTTAAAATTAAAATAACGGACCAAATCAGGAAAAAAAAGATAAATGACTAAAACCTTAACTGAAATTAAGTTAAGGGACCACGGGTGCTATTTAGCCTAAATATTATATTGTGTTTGTCAATTATAAATATAAAAATTTATGAGATAAGTATTTGTCACTATTACATAAAAAAAAAGATATAAGAAAAATATTTATTATTAATAAATATTAAAAAATACGGTACAAATCTTTGTCATTAATAAACATAAATAAAACATTGAATAAATATTTTTTACTAATACACAGAAAAAAATGTTATCAATAATAAATATAAAAAATTATGAAACAAATATTTTTCATTAATACATAAAAAGACATTGAAGAAATATTTATCATTAATAAATATTAAGAAAACAAACAACGGTTCTTTATTATTGATAAATATAAAAAAAATATTGAATAAATATTTATTATTAATAAATAAAATAAAAAAAATTTATTTAAAATTTAAATGAGATACTTATAAAATATCATCAATTGACGTATTACTCGCACGAATTTCTTACTAGTTATCTGAGTTCACTATCGTTATTACATTAGCCATCATTACAAAACAAATAAGCAACACATAACTTATCGCAAAGTATATTCTTGTTTGGACTCTTTGCACATTGGCCTTTAAACGCAATTAGTCTCATGAGAGTGAGTTGTTGAATAAGTTGCTCCTCCTACAATCAATAGAATATTGTCAAAACCATACAAACCTCAAGTTCTGAATTTGTTAAAAATATTTAAAGTTTGACAAGTTCGATTAATTATTGATCATTCTACATCTATCGGTGGTTATGTTAATTAATTACAACAAGAATTATACGTGTCTAACATGATTGATAACACACGGGTAGGATTAAATATTTCATTTAATTTTTTTTTTATTAAAGTAAAGTAACTTTCAAATGAAACAAATTTTCTTCAATGTTAAAATGAAATAAAAACCAAATGGTAGGAATTCAGACTTTTGTTTTTTCATTTATTATACTATATTTTTACTTTTTAAAGAAAAAGGAACACAATTAAGTACCGGTATCTAGCATATTCAAAGGGATAATTTTTTGGTACCTATGAAAAAAGGATGGATATTGGTTCTCATAAGACAAAATAAATATAAAATTGAAATTACTAATAAAATAATTAAATATTTATGAAAAAGATAACGTGAATTCAAATGATTGTTAACTACCATATCCAATCAAATTTTAAAGTATCAAAGTGTTTGCCATGATTAAATTATATAAATAATATTTAAAAAGGAAATTTAAAATTAATCATTTGTAAATAAACTAAAATATAATATAATAAATGAAATTATCGTTTGGAGGTTTA
>JBBPBQ010000003.1:44789456-44810902 GCA_037974755.1 Cicer yamashitae
AGATTTGAGTTATTTTTCTTTGTGTTATGGGGCTTGGTCTTCTTTTCCTTTTACTATATGCAGTGTACTATCAACATAGCACCGTCTTGATCAGAAGGGGGCCAAGGGGCATTTAATTGAAGCTAAGGTTTTGGTGTGACAGGACAGGCTCTTAAAAACTTTGTTATAGCAACTAATTAATGACAAAAAAGTTGGCAGATATCAAGATAGTGGGATAGTGTTTTACGAATGCCTTCAGATAAATTCTTGTCTGCTCATTAGATTTTAGATTTGATATTTAGGTATATTCATAAAATGAAAAAAAGTAAAAAGAATTGAAATTAAAGAGTCTATACAGATAGTATAAATTAATTTTATATTTATATTCAATGAATATTTAATATTTATTACTTTATTTATATACGATTATTTTAAAATTAATCATACTACATAAAAATATAATAGTTTTTTATAGAGCTGTCTCAGATATTTTAAAAGTTCTGTTCCAAATTAAAAGGGTAGCCTCTAATAAAAATAATAAACAATTTAAAAACTTAAATTATTTTATTTAAATTATAAATAATATATCAATACAGTTTCAAATTAATATTAACCTTCTAACTACTTAAATTGAGTCATTATTGTAATACTTTTGTAGCAAATTCATCTACCAAGTCTTATACTAATCTCTTAAGTCTTTTTTTGTAAATTATAGACCTCAAGTAAGACTTTAACAATTTCAATTTTAAGAAAATACTTTCAACAGAAGCAACTGTCACAGGAATAGTCAATAAAATTATTTATGCAAGGATTATATTAGAAAAACAATCTAAATCTTTCAAAAATCTTAACATATCATTAGATCCTACTTAATTTTTCTCTAGGCAACATTTCTCTCATTAACTTTAACTCCACAAATAATTCATTCTCATCAATATCATATTGCTTATTATGTTTCAATGTCTATTCTAAACGACTACAACAAGACTTCAAAGTTGCATCGTCCAATGATTGTAACTTGTGAGAAGTAAATAATAAACTAAAAATATTTTCATACTCTTGGTATTGCTCAAATATCTTATTAAGAGAAACAACAACTTGATCAATGATGTGTATTCAAATAGATCAACTAATGTGTATTCAAATTCTCATCAAAATGTATTTTTCTTCTAATTATACGTCCTAGAGGAAATATCGAATCAAGATTCAATTCAATAACAATTTTCTTATCATTATCTAATGAGTGAAATTGAAAGTGAATGAGAAAATGAGAGAGAAACGTGTGAACAAAAAAAAAAATCGAGGTCCTTTATAGTTGAGTTGGGAACTCCTACTCACGGCTGACCCAAATCTTTCAATTTGATGTCAATTTGATACAAAATTTGAGTTGGGAGCGTCATAGGCTTTTATGTTATTTGTTTCTCCATCTATATTTCAGATGAGCGAATATAAATTTTTTGTTTCTTTCTTTCAAGAATCACACCAATAACGTGATTAGTATAGTTTAGAATCTTTAGATGATTGGTGCTGTTATATTTGTTATGTTGATATAGGAGTTTAAATAAATGAGTTAGACGTGGACCAAAGCATATGAAGAGAAAATATGAATTTCAGAATGAGCTATATTTTTTTAAGAAACCGCTGAAATATAAATATAAATTTATAGTACAAGATGTACTAAAAATTGTAGAACAAATGTCAATGACATTAACAACATAAAACATAGATCTCTTCTTCTTCATTCATTTATTAGAGAGGTGGAATTTATGACAATTTTTTGTGTGTCCAGAATCACCTCTCCAAGTAGTTTTCTTTTTTGATTTTATCTAAACTAGATTTCAACCCGCACGTTGCGCGGGTGTCTTGAGATTTATTTTTAAAATATTAGTAACCATTAAAAATTATATGATATATATATATATATATATATATATATATATATATATATATATATATATAATTTATAAGTCTCCTTTAGAATTAATCATTTATAAGTCTCATTTTTCATTTTGTTTCTCGTGAACTAACACTCTTATTAAACAAACCTTATATCTTAGTAGCATAAATACAATGACATAGATATCAAATCAAACATAATAGTTGTATTTATAATTTTATTTTACACAGTTTTATTTGTAATAAATGTATGAATTATAGAGAAGGAAATTGACAATAAAGTGCTAGTCATGTCACAAAAGAATAACTTGCAAAAATATTAAAAATGATATTAGCATATATAAAATTCACAAGGCACCTATAGATTTAAAAAATGGTTGAATGATTTGAATTGATAGTAGTAATTACATTTCTTTCTACGATAATAGACTATCTTGAAGGAAAAAGTTTAAACTAAAACAAATGTATATTATAAGTGCAACTTAAAAAAGACATTAATTAAATTCAATTATGAGAATATATGCATTTAGAATAGAATAATTCTGGAACTTGATAGATACTTTGTTTTCATTGTATTAGTGTGAAAAACAATATCACTCTTCAAGATAAGTACTTCCTCCATCTCATTTTAAATATCTCATTTGAAGTGTGTACAATTTTTTAGAAAATAATGTCAATGTTAAAATGTTTCATTCACTTAAATGTTTTTATTAATTGTAATTAGCGGAAAAATTTGATGAGTTGAAATATAATAAATAAGAGTATTAGTGGAAAAAAGTAATTAATGTTGTATTGGTATTGTAAAATGACAAATAATTTGAGACAAAAATAAATGACAAATGAGGTATTTAAAATGAGATTGAGGAAATAATTGTTTCCTCATAAACTTGACTTGTCAAAATGGAATAACAATTTATAAATTTGTGACAACTCTAAAATGTTTGCTTAAAACCTAATTTGTAGCCTCCATGTGTTCATCGCTAGCTCATATGTCTCTTGTATCGAGTCTTTTTTTTTAGTTATATGAGCCAAAAGTAACAAATATATTGTCACTCGTGATTCAATCATAATGCAAAAGGAAATATTGAAATTTGATTTGGAGAACGTAAAGTTAAAAATATGGATTAGAGGTTTCTGATGTAACTAAATATCACTAGAAGGGGGGTTGAATAGGGATTTTGGCGTTTAAAAATATTTTAACGAGTTTTTGAATTTCTGTCCTCTCTGAGAGGATGCGAACTGGAGGATGGAAATTCAAACTTTTAATCAAGAACAGAATAAATGCAAGAAGAGTATAAAGAGATAGACACACAACTTTTATACTGGTTCACCCAAAAATGGCTACGTCCAGTCCTCACACTCTTGTGAGATTTCACTAAAGATCAATCAGATCAACCTCTCACCGAGGATGATTACAATTTGTGTATTCTCAAGCTTCACCAAGCTTACAATCAAGTTTCAAATATTTTCAAGTACAACTTACTTGAAAATTACAGAGTGATATGAGTATGATTTCTTTCTCTTTACTTAAACACTTTCTAAAAAGATATTTCAAAGATCTAGTGTATGATTGTAGAAAGTATAAAGAGGATGAATATTGCTTATGATAAACTTAAGATTCTTGATCTTTTTCTGCAATATTGTTGTGTATTGAACTGAAGAGATCACTTCCATTTATAGAGTTTATGAACCTCTATCCATGAGTAAAAGGATTTTGATGACCGTTGGAGACTTGAGCAAATGTCCAAGGTTCTTGTTCTGATTTACAATAATGTCATCCAGCTGTCCTTGACAATATGACCTCAGGAGGATGGGTTCGCAGTTCATCCTCATATAGGAGGTTCATCCTCCCTTGAAATTCGGACATGAGCTGTCTTTTTCCTTTTTGCTTTTCCAATGCTTTTAGGGTCAGTCTTTTCAGGTTATGTACCAGCTTTTTCCTTTTTGACTATTCCTTAGGTAAGATGATGAATATTGATCTGCTTATCATCCTCTTATCATTAACCTTAGTCTTGTATCCTCCTTTTCTTGAATTGTTTCTCTCATAACTGTTTGTCCTCAATATTATGTTCTTATTACTTTGACTTGGATCCATTGATTCTGAGATACCGTATATTTTCTTCTAACAAGGTTCGTCCTCATTGATGATTCATCCTCTTGCATGTCTGTCCTCTAGTTCATCCTCTTGTTCAGAAAACATGTTGGATTACATCAAATTCTTCTTCATTTTATTGAGATGATGCGTAACCTGTTTCTTAATTTGAATACACTCAAGAGTACATATTAGTCATTAAACACAATCATAATCATTAAATAATTTTGTTATCATTAAAACTATTTGAGAGAGATTTTGTCTCAACAGTTTCAAATTATCCTATAGACAAATATGTTGTTATTATTGTTTCTTAATTACTGTGAGAACTTTAATTTTTCAAGAACTGTGTTAATTCCAACCATTGTTCAATTGATTTATTGTGCTAAAAAAATGCATTGTAACAATATATCTACTTTAAATTATAAAAATTAGGAACTATCAAGAGCTTATGGTTTAAAAAAAGAAGAACAAATCCCCTAATAAGAAGTGACTGAAAGGAGGTCAAACGTACGGTTTGTTGAATGGAACATCAATAATTGGCATCGACATAAATTAAATAAATTATATTTTTTTTTATTATTGATATTGTAAGTGAAAGATAACATAAAAATTATGTAACTAAAAATTATGGAACACGCATTTTCCGTGGCTAGCAATCTCATGTGGAAGAAGAAGATGAGAAAAACATACCAAATTAAGTTACTCAAATGAATATAAACATCACTTGCATTTCATCAAACACCACAAAAGCAATTTTGTTATACTCAAATTGGAGAGGAAGTTCGCGTAAACAATGGTTCGTGTCTCAAGGTTGTGGTATCGTGTCTTCTTGAATCTTAGTTCAGCCAAGAAAAAAAAAAGAAAAGATATTTGGACTTACATTAGAGATGGTTACGGAATAAATTCACATTTAATAAATAATAAATAAATAATATAGAAAAATTTATTGCACAATGAGTTATTATCAATTTTTTTTATTGTTGAATTTTTTTTTTGTTGATGAAATGAAATTGTGTAGTATATGAAGAATAGAAAGAGAAGAGATTCTAGCTATGACAACTAAGCAATAAGTGAGGTGGCATAAAATATGATTAGGTGTCAAATGAATGGCTTGGGATGTTGAGACAAAATCTCTCAAATGATTTTAATGATAACAAAATTGTTTAAAGATTATGATTGTGGTTAATACTAATCTGTGCTTTTGAGTGAATTATTATAAGAAAACAGGTTAATTCTCAATTAGATCAAAAGGAAGAAAAATCTGGGTTAGTACATTAATTGTTCAAGCTGGAGGATAGGTCAGAGGATGGGTCTTCAAGCTGAATAGCCATCCTCGCGGAAATAATGTTCTTAGTTAATCAAAGGAAGTCAAAATAACATGAATAAATAAATATATGAAGGATCTGATCAAAAGGAATCAAAAGGCCAGCTGTACTAGGTTCAAGGATGGCTCAACGTATGGGTTTTCAAGAAGTCACATGTTTGCAAACCACCATCCCATGTGCAAAGGCTAAGGGCAGCCCTATATTTCATTCTTGGATGATTGGAAAAATAAAGCAAAGTCAATATATAGAAAGGCAACTTCAAACAAACTCAAAATAGAAGTCACAAGTCATGAAGAATGAAAAAAGTAAAAGGCTACACAAGACCAAAGTCCAATGACTAGGCTGAGGATGGACAGCATAGGTCCAAGGATAGCTGGATGGCATTTTCGTAAATATGATGAAAGATCATGGTTTGTTTTGAATCAAATTCAAACAGTCACAAAAGCTTGTCACATGGAAAGAACATCACAAGTCATCTATAAAAGACAGCAAGCTACTCATCATCAACACACCACAACATTGTTGAAAAAGATCAAAATCTTAAGTCTATCATAAGCAATAGCCATCCTCTCTTTACACTTTCTACACTCATACACTAGATCTTTGAAATATCATTTTAGAAAGTGTTTAAGTAAAGAGAAAGCAATCATACTCTTATCACTCTGTAATTTTCAAGTAAGTTGTACTTGAAAATATTTGAAACTCAGTTGTAAGCTTGGTGAAGCTTGAGAATACACAAAGTGTAATCATCCTCGGAGAGAGGTTGATCTGATTGTTTTAGTGAAATCTCACAAGAGTGTGAGGACTGGACGTAGCCATCATTGGGTGAATCAGTATAAAAGTTGTGTGTCTATCTCTTTACATTTTTCTTGCTTTTATTCTGCTTTCATTTGAAAAGTTTAAAAATCTATTTTCTAGATCGCATCCTCTCTGTGAGGACAGAAACTCAAAAACTCTTGAAACTATTTTTAAACGCCAAAATCCCTATTCAACCCCCCTTCTAGTGATATTTAGCTCCATCAATTGGCATCAGAGCAAGGTTCTCTAGAAATATTACACCTAACCGTGTTAGAGAAAAAGATCCAAAGAAAAAATGTCAAAAGCTAAGTATGTTCCTAAAGGAGGATCCTCCACCAGACCTCCCTACTTTGATGGTACAGATTACTACCACTGGAAAGGTAAGATGAGATTGTTTCTCATATCACAAGATAACAACATGTGGTCTGTAGTTGAGAACGGGGATCATGTCATCAGAATCAACAACACAGATGCAACCTCCGACGAGAAACCTCAAGCTCAATGGACGGCTGATGAAAATGCTAAGGTACTCTTAAACTCTAAAGCTCATTTATTTCTAACGTGTGCTTTGAGCAGGGAAGAATACGATAGAGTTGAAGAATGCAAAAGCGCCAAGGAACTTTGGGACACTCTAAAGATTCATCATGAAGGATCAAGCCACGTAAAGGAAGCAAGGATTGACATGGGAGTTAGAGAATTCGAGTTATTTGAGATGAAGGAGGATGAAACGATTGATGAAATGTTCTCAAGGCTGACAATCATACTTAAGAGCTTGAGATCTCTTGGAAAGGTTTATTCTGTTCAAGAGAGGATAAGAAAAATCTTGAGAGAATGGAGGCCAATGGTGACTGCCATCACCCAAGCAAGAGACTTGGCAAACATGAAATTAGAGGACCTGGTTGGAACTCTAAGAGCTCATGAACCTCTGTTGCTGGCTGACAAACCAAGCAAAAAAGGAAAAATGATAGCTCTAAAATCAAGCCAAACAGAAAGCTCATCTTCCAAAAGAGCTGAAGAAGCCACAAAGAAAGAAAGTACAGACTATCATCTATCTGAGGAAGAGGATGAACTTGCTCTAATTTCCAGAAGGATCCAGAGGATGATAAATCGTAGAGGACAGGAAAAAAGATCTCCTCAAAAAGAAAAAACTGACAAAAGTCAGATTACTTGCTTTGGATGCAACAAGCTGGGTCACTACAAAACTGAGTGTCCTTTGAACAAAAAGAACTCAAGAAGATTTCCCTACAAAAACAAATCTATGATGATCACGTGGGATGATAGTGATGACTCATCCTCGGAGCAAGAAAAGGAAGAAGAGGCCAACCTTTGTCTTTTGACGAACTCAGAAACTAAAAAGGTAATCATATCTGAACTTTGTCCTAATTATGAACAATTAGAAATAGAATTTGACAATCTTTTGAATGACTCAAACACTTTGTCTCATAAATGTGGCTTTCTTAAAAACCAACTTTATGAAATAAAGAAGTTAAATGAGGAACTTCAAGCTAAGAATAAAAAATATGAACAAACCATTCTAGACTTGAAGTTATCTCATGAGAAGTTGTCTGAACAACTATCTATTGAAAACAAAAGAAATGTCAAAACTCATCCTCCAGAAGAGGATGCAGAAAAGGAAATTTTGAAAATAGAGGTTGAAGAACTCAAAAATGATCTTACCAACTTTGTTAAATCCACTGACACTTTTCAAAAGATTATGGGATCACAATCTGGAATCTTTGACAAAGCTGGTATTGGATTTAAAAGTTCTCAAAAACAAAAACTCTATGAAAATTTTTTTATTCCAAAGAAACAAGAGGATAGGCCAAGATGCACCTTTTGCAAAAAACTAGGACATACTTTCAAAAGTTGTTATGCGAAGAAAAGGGCAGATAACATTAAGAAAGGATGTTCATTCTGTGGAAAACATGGGCATCATGATTCTATTTGTTATCACAAAAGAAAATTCCTCACAAGAGGACGAACTAACCAACAAGGACCCACTTCTATATGGGTACCTAAGTCACTATTAAACTCAAACTCAGGTACATCCTCTGATCAACAAAAGAAATCCTTGGTTCTTGGACAATGGCTGCTCAAGGCATATGACAGGGGATAGGCATTGCTTTATTTCATTGGAAATAAAGGATGGAGGATCGGTCACATTCGGAAATAATGATAAAGCTCAAATAAAAGGTACCGGTATCATTGGTAATAAAAATTCTCCCAAAATTGAAAATTTGCAATATGTAGATGGTTTAAAACATAACTTGCTTAGCATTAGCCAACTTTGTGATAGTGGTTTTGAAGTTATTTTTAAACCCAATCTATGCGAGGTTAAACACTCATCCTCGGGTAGAGTTTTCTTTTCCGGTTTTAGAAAAAAGAATTTATATGAGCTATATCTTGATGATTTGCCTACTGAATCTTGTTTTGTATCCATTGAAAAGGATAAATGGGTATGGCACAAACGAGCTGGTCATACAAGTTTAAACACTATTTCTAAATTGTCTAAATTAGAATTAGTCAAAGGCCTTCCAAAAATTAATTTTGACAAGGACAAAATTTGTGAAGCTTGTGCCCAAGGAAAACAAGTTAAAAGTAGCTTCCATTCTAAAAATGTTGTTTCCACAAACCATCCTCTTGAACTACTTCATATTGATCTTTTTGGTCCTATTAAAACTCCTAGCCTTAGTGGAAAAAGGTACGGATTTGTAATTGTTGATGACTTTTCACGTTTCACTTGGGTCTTATTTTTAAAACATAAAAATGATGCCTTTGAGGCTTTTCATTATTTTTGTAAAAAGATCCAAAATGAAAAGGGATAAAAAATTATCTCCGTAAGAAGTGACCATGGAGGTGAATTTGAAAATGAATCTTTCAAAAATCTTTTTGATGAAAATGGTATTTCTCACAATTTTTCTTGCCCAAGAACCCCTCAACAAAATGGAGTTGTTGAGAGGAAAAATAGAACTTTGCAAGAAATGGCTAGAACTATCTTGAATGAGGCCAACATTGAAAAATATTTTTGGGCTGAAGCTATTAATACCGCTTGTTATGTTTTAAATCGTGTATCCATTAGAAAGATTTTAAACAAAACTCCATATGAATTATGGAAAGGAAGAAAACCAAACATCTCATATTTTCATATATTTGGGTGTTATTGTTACATCCTAAATAATAAAGAAAATTTGGGAAAGTTTGATTCAAAATCTGACAAAGGGTTGTTTTTAGGATACTCCACTTCGTCTAAAGGTTATAGAATATATAATCTTAGGACTCAGACTGTGGAGGAATCCATGCATGTTATTTTTGATGAGTTTGATGACTTGTGCTTAGAAAAAATTGATAAATCTGAGGAAGATGAACCTTCATCCTCCAACGCACCCAGTCCAAACGAAGAGGATGAATCTGATCAAACCTTTCAGCAACCTCCACGAGGATGGAAGACAGTCACCTATCATCCTCCAGATCTAATTATTGGAGACATGGCTGATGGTGTAAGAACCAGACAGTCTCTACGAGGAAATGCTGCTACCATGGCCATGATTTCACAAATTGAACCCAAAAATATTGATCAAGCTATTTGTGACAAATCATGGATTGAAGCCATGATGGAAGAACTCTCACAGTTTGAAAGAAACAAGGTATGGAACCTTGTACCTCTTCCACATGGAAAAACCATCATTGGAACAAAATGGATATTCAGAAACAAACTGAATGAGGATGGAGAGGTAATAAGAAACAAAGCAAGGCTAGTTGCTCAAGGCTACAACCAACATGAAGGAATTGACTACGATGAAACATTTGCACCGGTTGCTAGACTTGAAGCCATACGAATCCTCCTAGCATATGCCACCCATAAAGGTATCAAACTATACCAAATGGATGTCAAAAGTGCCTTTTTGAATGGTTTTTTGAATGAGGAGGTGTATGTTAAACAACCTCCTGGATTTATGGATGAAAAGAAGCCCAACCACGTATTCAAACTCTCAAAAGCCCTTTACGGATTAAAGCAAGCTCCTCGAGCTTGGTATGAGAGGTTAAGCTCTTTTCTTAAGGAAAATGGATTCGTAAGAGGACAGATTGACACTACTCTTTTCAAGAAATCATCTAAAGAAGATTTGTTAATTGTCCAAATATATGTGGATGACATAATTTTTGGATCCACTAATGAAAACATGTGTGAAGAATTCTCAAATCTTATGCAAAGTGAATTTGAGATGAGTATGATGGGTGAATTGATATTTTTTCTTGGATTACAAATCAAACAACTCAAAGATGGTATTTTCATCTCACAAGAAAAATACACTAAAGATCTTCTCAACAAATACAACATGAGTTCAGCCAAGAGTATGGGAACTCCTATGCACCCATCCGCCATGCTTCACAAAGATGATGAAGGAACTCCAATTTATGAGAAAGAGTATAGAGGGATGATTGGATCCTTATTATACTTAACAGCAAGTAGACCGGACATAGTCTTTGCTGTAGGTCTTTGTGCAAGGTTTCAATCCTCTCCCAAAGAATCTCATCTTACAACTGTTAAGAGGATTATGAGATACCTTGTTGGAACAATAAACTTAGGAATCTGGTATGAGAAAAGCTCAGATCTTGACCTCATAGCCTACTGTGATGCTGACTATGCGGGAGACAAAGTTGAAAGGAAGAGCACAAGTGGAGCTTGCCAATTTCTTGGTAAATCCCTAATCAGTTGGTCATGCAAGAAACAATGTACCATTGCTCTATCAACTACAGAGGCTGAATATGTATCAGCTACACAATGCTGCTCACAATTGCTGTGGATAAAGAATCAACTAGAGGATTATTCTTTAAGGTACGCAAAAATTCCCATCCTCTGTGATAATACAAGTGCCATAAATCTTTCAAAAAGTCCAATTCAACACTCTAGATCTAAGCATATTGAAATTAAACACCACTTTATAAGAGATCATGTTCAAAAAGGTGACATTGAATTAATTTTCATTGACACTGAAAATCAATTGGCAGACATTTTTACGAAACCTCTCCAGGAGGATTGTTTCAAAAATATTTTGGAAAAACTTTCCATCATTAATTTTTCTAAAATTAAATGATTTATTGTTTTATCCATTGTATCATTGCAGTGATTCTCTTATTTTGTTTGTTTAAATTTTTTTATGGTCAAAACTTGCTGAGTAATCAAATGTTTTTTTAAGTTAAAAAGCTGAGAGGATGGCAATACCCCAGAGGATACAGTTTCCTCTTTAGTGAAACTCCTCGTATCATGCCTGCACGCGCCTCCCAGCCCATTGGCTGTCCATGTGGCGTCGTCCCCGTGTTCCACGCGAGCATTAAATGCTACAGCGGCTACAACTGCCATTTCCCAACACGTGTGTCTCACACGCCTCCTCTTCCATTGGCCAGTCTGTGTGGCGCGGCCTCATTGGCTTCCGTCCAGCATTTAATGCGCACGCCTCCTCTTCTGTCTAACATTTAATGCCACAACTGTCCGTTACACCACGCCTCTAGCCTATCTCCTCCATCATCATCATGACTCCAACAGTTTCATGTCCAACCTCTTCAGGAGGATCAATTTGAATTTATTTTAGAAAAAACCGTTTGTTGTTACCCATGCATCAATCTCTGATTAAAATTAGTTAAGAAATTTGTTCTCTCTTATTTTTCTATTCCTTATTTTTTATCATTTTATCATTTTATTTTTGTTATTTTTTATTTTTTATTTTATATTTTATTTTATTTTATTTTATTTTATTTTTGTTATTTTTTATCTTTATTTTATTTTATGTTTTTTTTATTATTTTTTAATTTTATTATTTTTATATATTTTTTTATTTTATTTTATTTTTATTTTATTTTTATTTTTTTTCATCCTCCTCCTCTGATGAATCATCCTTTCCTGAGTAGCCTTATCATTCCTATTTTTTTGCTGCTACCAAATTCAGGGGGAGAATGATTATGATGCTTTGCTGCTATGATGTTTTGCTGTTTAATGTTTTGCTGTTCAATGTTTTGAAATCACTATGTTTAAGGTTTATGCCATTATAACATTATTGGTTTGAAATATAATTATGGTCTTTATTTTCTTAGATTCATATTTCTAGCATACATTCAGGGGGAGTAATATTTTTTTAAGAACTTAAAATTTTTTTACTCACTTAATTCAGGGGGAACATAAACATTAAATCGCATCATGCATTCATATTTAAAAATCATAATCTAAAGAATTTTGTCATCATCAAAAAGGGGGAGATTGTTGAGACAAAATCTTTCAAATGATTTTAATGATAACAAAATTGTTTAAAGATTATGATTGTGGTTAATACTAATATGTGCTTTTGAGTGAATTATTATAAGAAAACAGGTTAATTCTCAATTAGATCAAAAGGAAGAAAAATCTGGGTTAGTACATTAATTGTTCAAGCTGGAGGATAGGTCAGAGGATGGGTCTTCAAGCTGAATAGCCATCCTCGCGGAAATAATGTTCTTAGTACATCAAAGGAAGTCAAAATAACATGAATAAATAAATATATGAAGGATCTGATCAAAAGGAATCAAAAGGCCAGCTGTACTAGGTTCAAGGATGGCTCAACGTATGGGTTTTCAAGAAGTCACATATTTGCAAACCACCATCCCATGTGCAAAGGCTAAGGGCAGCCCTATATTTCATTCTTGGATGATTGGAAAAATAAAGCAAAGTCAATATATAGAAAGGCAACTTCAAACAAACTCAAAATAGAAGTCACAAGTCTTGAAGAATGAAAAAAGTAAAAGGCAACACAAGACCAAAGTCCAATGACTAGGCTGAGGATGGACAACATAGGTCCAAGGATAGCTGGATGGCATTTTCGTAAATATGATGAAATACCATGGTTTGTTTTGAATCAAATTCAAACGGTCACAAAAGCTTGTCACATGGAAAGAATATCACAAGTCCTCTATAAAAGACAGCAAGCTACTCATCATCAACACACCACAACATTGCAGAAAAAGATCAAAATCTTAAGTCTATCATAAGCAATAGCCATCCTCTCTTTACACTTTCTACACTCATACACTAGATCTTTGAAATATCATTTTAGAAAGTGTTTAAGTAAAGAGAAAGCAATCATACTCTTATCACTCTGTAATTTTCAAGTAAGTTGTACTTGAAAATATTTGAAACTCAGTTGTAAGCTTGGTGAAGCTTGAGAATACACAAAGTGTAATCATCCTCGGAGAGATGTTGATCTGATTGTTTTAGTGAAATCTCATAAGAGTGTGAGGACTGGACGTAGCCATCATTGGGTGAACCAGTATAAAAGTTGTGTGTCTATCTCTTTACATTTTTCTTGCTTTTATTCTGCTTTCATTTGAAAAGTTTAAAAATCTATTTTCCAGATCGCATCCTCTCTGTGAGGACAGAAACTCAAAAACTCTTGAAACTATTTTTAAACGCCAAAATCCCTATTCAACCCCCCTTCTAGTGATATTTAGCTCCATCATGGGAGTCTATTTTAACCAACCATTGTTCAATTGATTTATTGTGCTAAAAAAATGCATTGTAACAATATATCTATTTTGAATGATGAAAATTAGGAACTATCAAGCTTATGGTTTAAAAAAAGAAGAGCAAATCCCCTAATAAGAAGTGACTGAAAGGAGGTCAAACGTACTGTTTGTTAATGGAACATCAATAATTGGCATCGACATAAATTAAATAAATTAGATTTTTTTTTATTATTGATATTGTAAGTGAAAGATAACATAAAAATTATGTAACTAAAAATTATGGAACACGCATTTCCCGTGGCTAGCAATCTCCTATGGAAGAAGAAGATGAGAAAAACATACCAAATTAAGTTACTCAAATGAATATAAACATCACTTGCATTTCATCAAACACCACAAAAGCAATTTTGTTATACTCAAATTGGAGAGGAAGTTCGCGTAAACAATGGTTCATGTCTCGAGGTTGTGGTATCGTGTCTTCTTGAATCTTAGTTCAGCCAAGAAAAAAAAAAGAAGATATTTGAACTGACATTAGAGATGGTTACGAAATAAATTCACATTTAATAAATAATAAATAAATAATATAGAAACATTTATTGCATTATGAGTTATTATTAATTTTTTTTATTGTTGAATTTTTTTTGTTGTTGATGAAATGAAATTGTGTAGTATATTAAGAATAGAAAGAGAAGAGATTCTAGCTATGACAACTAAGCAAATAAGTGAGGTGGCATAAAATATGATTAGGTGTCAAATGAATGGCTTGGGAGTCTATTTTAACTAACCATTGTTCAATTGATTTATTGTGCTAAAAAAAATGCATTGTAACAATATATCTATTTTGAATGATGAAAATTATGAACTATCAAGAGCTTATGGTTTAAAAAAAGAAGAGCAAATCCCCTAATAAGAAGTGACTGAAAGGAGGTCAAACATACGATTTGTTGAATGGAACATTTGGCATCGACATAAATTAAATAAATTAGATTTTTTTTAATTATTGATATTGTAAGTGAAAGATAACATAAAAATTATGTAACTAAAAATTATGGAACACACATTTCCCGTGGCTAGCAATCTTCTGTGGAAGAAGAAGATGAGAAAAGCATACCAAATTAAGTTACTCAAATGAATATAAACATCACTTGCATTTCATCAAACACCACAAAAGCAATTTTGTTATACTCAAATTGGAGAGGAAGTTCGCGTAAACAATGGTTCATGTCTCGAGGTTGTGGTATCGTGTCTTCTTGAATCTTAGTTCAGCCAAGAAAAAAAAAAGAAAAGATATTTGGACTTACATTAGAGATGGTTACGGAATAAATTCACATTTAATAAATAATAAATAAATAATATAGAAACATTTATTGCATAATGAGTTATTATCAATTTTTTTTATTGTTGAATTTTTTTTTTGTTGATGAAATGAAATTGTGTAGTATATGAAGAATAGAAAGAGAAGAGATTCTAGCTATGACAACTAAGCAAATAAGTGAGGTGGCATAAAATATGATTAGGTGTCAAATGAATGGCTTGGGAGTCTATTTTAATATATTATAATAGATTTTTTTATTGTTGAATTTGTTTTTGTTGATGAAATGAAATTGTGTAGTATATGAAGAATAGAAAGAGAAGAGATTCTAGCTATGACAACTAAGCAAATAAGTGAGGTGGCATAAAATATGATTAGGTTTCAAATGAATGGCTTGGGAGTCTATTTTAATATATTATAATAAATAAGTGGATTGCCCACATATTTAATTTTTCTTTGGTTTTTTTTTTTTGATTTCGTGATCGTTTAGGTGTAACGCTTTTTGGTATTCTTGTCTTTGTGCGACGTTGTTTGTTTGGTGTTCCTGTCTGTCTTGGTGCGGTATTTGTTTGATTTATCGGCATAGTAATTTTGATTCATTACATATTTCAATCAACGACTTTGAGGTCATCAACGTTACAAATTTGGAAGCATATATATTCAAAACACTTGAATTTTGTCATATTTGTAGACATGCTACTGTTTTGTGCTAAATTGTCATTTTGTATTATTAATCTGGATGCGGTAAATTTGTTCGCAGATTCATCTTTATTGATTTTAGCGATTTTGAATTTCTATTGTATTGATATATTTTACCTATTTGAGTGTTCGTTCTTTAAATAGTAACAAAAAAAATGTAGAACAAAAGTTAGATACTAAATAGAAGCATAAAATCACCACAATCAATATTTTGATGCATTGTTTAGCTAAATACTATTTATGTAACACTCTTGGGGTGAAGATGACGAATGTACCACATTGCCTCAAACATTTGTATTTGACTGATTTAAAGAATATTAATACTATGAGAGGATGAAGGATTGAAGGATATTCTTTTCCCTCTATGAGTCTTTTCTCCAAAATGATTTTTGATTTTAGAGGTTTTAATTAGGCCCTAAACCTTTCTAATTTCTCAAAAAAAAAAAAAAAACTTCAAAGAACAGCAACCAAATTACAGACCAGAAACCCCATGCACCCCACACGACGTAAATATCAAGAATTAAAATCATAAACTAAAATCTTACGTATTTAATTTAACCCAAACCCATGACAAAAATTTCACTTTTTCAAACATAAGCGACACACTTTTTCAAAATGGGCCATATTATATTGGAATAACTCCCAAGTTTTAAAATAGCTATTTGTTAAAAAAACCCATTTGTTATTTGCACCCCGCTTATTTATTTGTACACCATTTTCCTTTTTTCCCTTAGCATACCCTCCATTTCTATGATACAATGCATAACTGATGCTATTATCACAATCGTAATGAACTTGTTCTTAGGGTGTTGATCCCTCTTTTTTTTAGTTTCTTTCAATTTCTCTCGCAAATTTTGATGTCAACACTCTCATCACTTCTTATAACAGGAATTTGAATCACTGTATGATATGTTGTACGAGTCTAACCTTTGGATGTACCTAATTCTAATTCTAATTCTAATTTTATTCTCTCCTTCTAAGTTCTAACTATATCCTCTGTCAAGTAAGATTATCTACACTGATTCCTATTTTCAAAAGCAAGATTCTTGCTTGAATCAAGGGATTAACTCAATTTCTCTAATAATCCAAACTCTATTATAATTGGTATTATCCTTCAATTCACAACCATAGCCAAGCCTCTAACATACATGTTGCAGAGAGATAACTTTTTTTGGACTGCTCAATTTATTGAAGCCTTTCACACTTTGAAACATGCTGTAGTAAGAGTATCAGTACAATTTATTTAATTTTTTATGTTAAATTGGTCTTTTTTTGAAGCTTCAGCCTTACAAACAGTTTTCTCTCTCAGGAAACAAATCTTCCACAAGCTGCTGTAAAATTCTTTGGACCCTTTCAATGAGAAAGGAAACAATCAACTATCAATTCTGTTATCTCCTTCTTATTATATCATGTATCAAGTTAGATTCTCTACACTAATTCTTATTCTCAATTGAAGGATCTCTACTTGAATCAAGGGATTAACTCGGTCTTCTTGATAATCCAAACTCTATTACATTAGATGATTTGAACTTAAGTATATAGCATGTGAATGAGTATGTAATTAGGAGAGTTGAACTTTTAAATTATACGAAAAATATCAAATTGATTTTTTAACTTTTTTTTTACATCAAATTAGTCCTTTATGATTGTAAAACTTACAATTTTAAACTATTTTTAGTTAGAGATTTTTAAAATGGTAATATGAGTTTTGTTATCAATCATATAAATAACAATATAATAAATTTCCATAAAATTTTGCTTTTAATTTCAATAACCCTAAAATTTATCTCACTCGAATTTTCTATTGTTTAATTATTTTTATAAAATTTGATTGAAGGTTTATGTTCTTATGATTATTGCAATCAAAATTTCTTAAGAATTAAACGAGTATATTGAAAAAATTGAGAGTATTTTGGATTTCAATTTTGTTGGTTTAAAATTAAGATAATTGGTGTAAACATTTACAAACATAATTAAATAACAAACTTGACAATAAAAGAAAAATAAATGACTAATTTATTAATTTCGGGTAACTTAAAGGATCGCAAAATGAATTTTTTTTTAAATAACGTGTAATACAAAGACTTCAATACACATCGCCCAATAAATTAAGATATTTATCGCCCAATAAATTAAGATATTTATGTGCATAATTAGAGAGAATAATTTATTAAAGTAATTGAAATTTATTTAAGGAATTAACATCTTTCAAGGTATGTTTTTCATATACATAGTCTAACGATGAAACCATAGACCAACTGTTTTAGAATCTAAGTATTAAATTCTTGTGTTACACCAAATCGATTTATTGTTTTCTCTTATTATATATATATTTAGTGTCCTTAATTCATGGAATTATGATAGAAGACTTTTGATGATATATACACAATATTATCACATTATATTATATCTATTTAGCACATGACATGAGAAACATTAACCCCATGTCACTAATATATAATATGAAAAGGAAATTAAGCTAATGTTAGAACAGTTTTTTTTTTTTTGAAATGCAAGAACAGAACCTTATGATTACAAAGATTGCATATTTTGCTATGATGTATAAAAGTATGAATAATTAATATTGAAGAAATGACTAGTGTCCAGCACTCGGGCTAGGATTAGAAGATACAAGAACTCTTTCATTGTTGGCAAGATGAGCAACAAGCTTTCCTCTTCCATGAATATTGAAATTATTAATAACCTTTCCTAAAATTAAGATACCCTTTAAAAAGGTCATCTTTTGTGTCTCCATTTTGAGAATCTTTCGGGCATCTATAGATGATGGTAAGGAATATATTACCAAGAAAAGCAGAGTGATGAGTAAAATGGAATTCATGCGAGCCATGTGTATAGTGAACACTAAAAGAAAAGGAAAAGGTAGGTACTAATGTGTTTGTGTATTTGCTATATGTGTTGAAAAGAAGAATGGCTTATGTGCTATTTATAGGATTTGAAGTTTCATGTTACTTTTCTCATGTGTTTTTGTTATTTGTTGAAAAGAAGAATGCATGGTTTGTGTGTGTTTTAAAAAAAAAATCGTGTATGCATTATATGTAGAAAAACAACGAGTAAACAAGTATTTCAATGCTACGTGTTAAAGAATAAAATATAAAACAAGTCCATTAAAAATGCATTAAAACTTATGTTTTCAACTCTTTTAAAGTTTAAAAATGTTCATTTTAATACAAAACTTTTATTTTTGTTTTTCTAACAAGTACCTTTTATGCACTTTATTGAAGACACTTGTTAACATACAACTATCAACTATACATGTATATTTCATATTCTCCAACACTCATTTAAATGTTTTATCTCTATGTTTCTCTTTCTATCTCATCTTTAATTTATCACATCATTTTCTCTTATCTTTTTCTCTCTCTCAAGATGTTATCACCTATATGAGATGTCCACCAAACATATGAATACTCCATATGTGTGTATACATCTTGCAAGAGAAAATTATAAAAGAGAATAAAATAATAGATATAATATGTTTATGAAGTGATATAAATAGAGAGATAGAGATGCTTTGAATATTGTTTGTAGGGCCTCAAATTGTAACACAACCTGCTATTTTGGTAAATTCATCATCATTATTACGTAAAGTGAAAGATAATGAATTGGAAGTAATGATAATTACGTCAATATTTAATAAATATAATTTAATAAATGTATTATTTATTCTATTTTATTTATATGTTTTTCTTTAATATGTGTGAAATAGTCAACTACGTTGATTATTGTGGAATAGAGAGAGTATCAAATACTTGTTTGTGTCATTTTTGTTTTTTTTGCATGTGAGAAGGAATAGAGAAAGAATAACATTATAAGATTTAATACACATTCTTATTTTTATTTACACATTTAAAAGTGTGTGTGTGAGAGAGACGTGAGGATTACGCTATTTTGTTAAATGAACGCATGCTTGAAATTTACAAATTGGATAAATGGATTCATAGCACCACAAATAAGAATGATAGTGTCCTGTAATTTCCATGTAGATATTGGGTTAGGTACACATGAATTAGACTAGCCTTGGTTTCTAATAAGATATATTAGAGAGACATTCATTCTTCTTGCTTGTTTACTCCAAACACATTGGAGTTTCTTGTAAAGTTGAATATTCTAATTCTTCAAAAGGCAATTTGTACGGTTTAATTCATCTCACAAAGGATGCACTCTTTTTGTAGTTCATTGGCTAATAGTACTTCATACTATGGCCGCCACTTTGACATTCGATAGTGGTCCTATTCTTATGGAGCTATCATCAAAATGGTTCAAATTTGCTTCATGAATCAATTATGCAAGCCAATTTCCTTTGACTTGAAAACAATGAATGGCTTAAATTATTACTTCCACCTCAATGCTTCCAAAATTGGAAGAAATTATAATGAGCAATTTGAATGGTTATTGCAACAAATTATAATCAAATAAATTATTTATATGGCGACAATTATGATCACAATTCAGAAAAATAAAAAAAAAATCGATATATTGTCATAATTAATTACATACCGTTTTTAAAACTTTATTTATACTAATAAAGTGATTTATGTGAGTGATATTTTTTTCAAGTGAGAACTAAACTTTATTAATCCATGACTTTCTTCTCCATGAAAATTGATAAGGCTTGATTAAAACAAAAGAAAAAATTTACAAGCAACTATAGAAAGTGATGGATGAATTGAGGGAGATTAGTGACTCTTTCGCTTTTAAAACTTGCATGTATGTAAATCATACTTTGTGGAAGTTTGCTTGCATTTGGGAAAAGTATATGATAGCAAGATTGGGGTATATAGTTGTTAGTCGTTAGGTACATGTATGCATCTTACATATAGCTATCAAAAATCTAAAAATGGTCATGCCAATTGTTGTTCATACTTTGTTTGCCAATTGTCAAATGAGCAAATATAATTTTTAAGTAATTAAGGAAAATAGTACATTTTCTTAGTCACTTGGTCAACTCTCTTAGTTACTTGATATGCTAATATACTTATATCAATCCTTTTTATTTTTGGTGAACACTCCTATACCTTTTAAATATGTGGGATATTGATACTCAAACATGTTAAATAAACGAAAAATATATATGAATCAATTTATTAAAAGAAAATTACCTCTCACGGTCCCTTAACTTAATTTCAAGTAACAATTAATTTTTTTTTATTGATCCTTTATTTAATTTTCAGTAAGGATTTGATTAGATATGTCTTAAAATGTCAATAAAATTATCATTTTTTTTACAGAAACTCAGAAAATTCATAATCTTCTTTAAACAAAGCATAGAAAATTGATTATCAATTTTAAGAAAACTCATATATTTATCAAATCCACAACTTAAATCTTCAAATAAACTCACATATTCATCTCCAACAGCATCAAATCCATCAAATAAAAAACTCACATTTTCAGATTTGATCTTTAAATTACCAAGACAATATCTTCTTCTTCTTTCTACCCTTCTCAAAATCAAATCCCTAATCTAAATCTTAAAATGTGAGTTTTTTATTTTATGTTTTTGTTGTTAAAGATGAAAATATGAGTTTATTTGAAGATTTGAGTTATGAATTTGATGAAAATATGAATTTTATTGAAGATGATTACTAATTTTATGAGTTATGTTTAAAGAAGATGATGAATTTTCTGTAGAAAAAAAACAAGATAACATTATTGACATTTTAAAACATAAATGATCAAATCATTATTTAAAATTAAATAAATGATCAAATCAGAAGAAAAAAAAAAGATAAATGACAGAATTGTTGTCTGAAATTAAATTAATGAACTGCATGAGATATTTTGCCTTTATTAAATCATCAATATTATTTGTAAATTTTAAAGACCTAATTTA
>JBBPBQ010000003.1:44811108-44829985 GCA_037974755.1 Cicer yamashitae
GTTTCTACACCAAAAAATAAAAACATAACTCTTATTTGTAATAAACTAATCTAAAATATCAATTGCCGTAATAATACAAGATGAATGACAAATTACCATCATTACAAAATTATGTAAAATATTATGCTTAGTATCACGATAATTTATCATAAATTTATTAGTTACTTTTGAAAAGAATATGTTTTTTATAGACGAACAAAAAATATTTATTAACAGTTATATAAAAATATCGAATAGAAAAATTATTCATATAATTAATAAAAATGCTAATACTATTAATAAGTTCATATAATATCTAAGATTTTGAAAATATATTTTTAGTATATAATATTATTTTGAAAATATATTTTTACTATTAAAGAAAACGTCCGATATAATAATATTGACATTTATCGATTAGAGATTAACAAATACTCTTCTATCACACGAAATTCCACCATAAACGATAGTTAGGCCATTTTATATTATTCCCTACATTCTCCTTAAGAATCCCACCATTTTTCAAAAATAAACCATTGTAATTCATGAAATATGTTCAACCTCAAATTGTACAATTGAATTGGATTTATGTGAACTACGTCCGCACTATCAACATATAACGTGAAAAAAGATACTTCTATCTAATGTTTTAAAAATTGAACTGAAAATGAACCAACAATACTTACAAGCCATAATTTAATTAGTTCAACTAAATATGTTGCTACACTTGATACATAATTAATACAAATAATAATTTACAAAGTAATTCATAAAATAAAATTCACAAACAAAAAATCATAAAAAATATATGACTAAATAAATAAGTTGACAAAAAAAAAAAAAGAATGTATTTCAGGGAACATCATAAAGAACAAAGAATAGCATTTCCCTTTTAAAAAAGCAAATGGACTTATCAACCGTACAAGTATGGCTTAAGCCCAACTCTTTTACTTTCAAAAAGAATAACCTTAACCCATTTAGGAAAACTATTACATACCCAAATAATTATAACTATGTAATTTTTTTTTAAATAATAAGAACTAAAATATTTTCTATTCATTAATTCAATTTGTGTTTCAAAACACTCAAATTTTAAGTTTTTTTAAAATACATTTGATTTTATTTTACTGTTTAGAATAGAACTTGTATAACAATTCTGCCATCAATACGTATATGCATGGAGTTATTTAACACAGAGATAATATGATGTCTAACCGAGTTCAAATCTATGAATTCAACTCAAAATAAATAATATTGTATTGTGTTTGTCAATTATAAATATAAAAAATTATGAGATAAGTAATTATCACTAATATATAAAAAAATATAAGAAAATATTTATTATTAATAAATATTAAAAAATACGGTACAAATCTTTGTCATTGATAAACATAAATAAAACATTGAATAAATATTTTTTATTAATACATAGAAAAAAAATGTCATCAATAATAAATATAAAAAATTATGGAACAAATATTTTCCATTAATACATAAAAAGACACAGAAGAAATATTTATCAATAATAAATATTAAGAAATATTAGCTTAATCCCCATCTACTACAAATCCTGCTTCAACTTGATTTGCAGTTCTCATTCCTTTAACATAAAATATTGTAAAACTAGCTTCAATGGTGATGGATAGTGATGAAAATGATGGAATATATTTGGGATAAGTGTGTGACGAATAATGTTTCGATTTTTAGGTTTGAATTCTATATGCAACCCTAAAAAATTGTCTCACTTTTATATGACAGTTGATAGAACACTTTTTCTCTCTTTCTTTTGTACCTCTTTTTTGTCTTCTAGTGAAAAGCAACATTTGACCCGTGAAAATAATGGTTGACGCAACTGCAACAACGTGAATATGTGTCCTTGTACTTGGGCTACCCATCTCCTCCTAAGACCAAATATAACTTTCATAGGATTCACGCCTTGCATTACTTTGTTACTCACTAGATCTGCCACGCTTAATGCTACAAGATTCTATAGCATTTTAACTCTGGGACAATTTCTTCAAATTTCACCTACAGAAGTAACAAACCTAAAATAATTTCTTTTGAAAACAACAAATAAATGCAACTCCACCTAAAATAAACCGAATTCCAATAACTAAACATCTAGTATATTACTTATGATTGC
Source organism: Cicer yamashitae (assembly GCA_037974755.1). Lineage (NCBI taxonomy): Eukaryota > Viridiplantae > Streptophyta > Magnoliopsida > Fabales > Fabaceae > Cicer > Cicer yamashitae. The sequence continues at coordinate 44,813,231 of JBBPBQ010000003.1, forward strand.
TATAAAAGAGATGCGGATCTTAGTTTAAATGTGATAAAGAACTCTTATTTCTAAGAGTTATCACGTCTCCAAACTTGAACTATTGTTCATCCTCGAATAATGAAATAAGAAAATAACGAAAAAAAATCAGAACAATTTTGATAATTAATCACATGCATTAAATAGAGGTCTCTCAGTGAGATGATATCAAAATAGAACACATCAAAAGCTTTAGGAATATTTTTGATCATACCTACATAATCTTTGTGTGTGTGAAGTTAACATCCTAAGTTTGAGTCTCAACATTATTAGAATTAGCTTAGCAAAAACAAACAAGTTGTTACCTACTTGCATACTCGTCTTTAACACAAGAAAATGAAGCATCATGTACCATTTGGCATATATATATATATTCACTCCACCTTTTGACATCAACGTTAGTTTAAAAATCACTATTTAGTAAAGTGACACATTTATTTATATATCTCTCTTCTTTTTAGATTAATTTTGATACACTGTCAAGGTAAATTTTTTACGTTGTCAACCAATCACAAACTTTCATTTGGGTAACTTTTAAGATTTAAAGAATTAAAGTCAATTATTTTTTATAATGAACTAACATTGTAAATCATCTTTACACTATTAGTACATATCAATAAAATCAAAAAAGAAAACTACAAAACTAAAATTACAACACTTTCTCTTTAGATTTTCTTTATTATTTTTTTTTATCGACTTTATTATTTAATATAAGATTTTTAAAAATTCATATTTTTAACTGATTTCTTTACAAAAGTATATGTATTCACTTTAGGGTTAAATATATTTTAGTTCCTATAAGAGTTTGAAATTTTGTTTTTAGTCCATATAAAATTTTGAAATTTTTTTTTTAGTCCTTATAACAAAATATCACATTTTTTAGTGCTTACAAAATTAGTATACAAACATTTTTAGTCCGTGTTGAAACATCAACATATGTTTTTGTATGTTTTTTTATATACATGTTTACAGCATTATAAAATGTTTTTCCATAAAAAATGAGTTTAAAGTTCAATTTCTATATCCTTAGTTTAAAGACTTTTTATCTTGAATATATGACAATTAAAAAAATCATATTTAATTTATCCTAAATTTAAAAATTGTAAATTTGTGTGGATGAACTTTTATTTCTAAACATGTTTGTAAAATATCATTCAAAAATTTAAAAGTTAAAGGGTATTTCATTCCACCATAGACCAAAATAGTATGTGGAATAATTTTGTAGAGACTAAAAAATGTGATTTTTTTTACAGTGATTGAAAACGAAATTTCATAATTCTATAGGAATTAAAAACTTATTTAACCATTCAATTTATTGTTGAAAAGATAAATTATTATTTGATATCATTAGTCTTATTATTATTATTTTTTGGTTACAAAAGAGAAAAAAAAAAACAACAAGGAAAAAAAAAAGACTAAGCACGGACAAACTCCACTCCAATAACATCAGCTAGGAGCACCAGAGACAACTCAAGTGGCACCTTATAGGTGATAACAAGATGTCTAGAACCACCAACACATTTCTTAGCCAATAAATATGTTGCAGCATTACCCTCACGAAGTGTGTGGCTAACAGTGATTACCCAATCTCTCTCAAGCAAATGTTTGGTAGCCATAACCAAATTCCAATATCTATTACGAACATTAAGATCCTTCCGAATCAAATCAATGAAGGTACTAGAATTAGAGAGGCACTAAATATGGTTATAACTTGCATCCCAACATAGATATAACCCTTGGTAGAAGGTCATGATCTAAGTGTGGAGAACACATGGAATATTGACATGGCCAAAGAAATCAAGGATGAAGGTACCCAGATGATCACAAATAAGACCTCCGAAGCCACCATTATCGGACTCGTGGAACACACTACCATCAACATTAAGAACAACATAGTTACCAATAAGATGACACCATGAGACAGATCGAACCATATGGGCAAGTGTAGTAGGAGAAGGCACTGCAAAAGCCTTTAGCTTATGATGAAAGAGCAAGAACAATTGTGCACTAATTTCTTCAACCGAATGAAGAGTATCTTCAAAGATATTTTTATTACACGAGCACTAAATCTTCCACATGATGATGGGACCAATGACACCAAGCTCCACAATGAGGTCTTGATGCCAAGAACGGAGCCTGTTTGGATTAGGGGGAGATATATCATGTTGGAGACAATAGTCCCAAATAACTTTCGCACGAGGGCACAAGAACAAAGCATGCCACATATCTTCAGTTCCTGCATTACAAATAGGGAAAACATTAGTAGAAATAAGACAACGAGCCATAAGGTCGGATCTCAAGGGAATTGAGTTGTGGCATAATTGCTACAAGAAGAACTAGATATTCGATGGCACATGAAGCCGCCATATCCAAATCCAAGTGGCCTCCCTAAGCAAAGGAATGTGGTTTACCCAAAACCCACTCAAAACCAACTTTGATAGTATATAACCATAAGATACAATCACTCCAAACTTAGACATCCGGGAAACCATGCACCAAAAAGGGGGAGGATAAGCGAATCCTATCCTTGATGACATCCTCAAGCGAAGTATACAAATTAGAAAAGTTCTAAGAATTTTCCTCAACTATATCTTTGATGGACCAATTCATGTCATGATAGTGAACATACGACACCTGATTACAAGGAGGATACTTATTCAACCACGATATACCAAAGACTAGACGACCAATCACCAATCTTCAATTGAAAACCATCCTTCAAGATCTCAGTAGCCCGAACAATAGAGTTCGAAACAGGAAAACCTTTGCGGTTAGTGCTATTAAGGACCACCTGATCCTTTAAATAAATATCTTGAAGAAGTTGCACCCAAATTTTATTTATAACATTAAGCATCTCCCAAGTCAACTTGCCAAGAAGAGCCACATTTTGGTGTCTAGCAATTCTGGTGCAAAGGCCACCATGTTTCTTATGACGCGTTATTTTCTTCCAACTAACCAAGTGTAAACCTTTATTATTTGAGTCATTCCAAATAAATCTACAAGCAACCTTATCAAGGTAGTCACAAATAGACTGAGGATACCATTGGATTTGCATCTCATAAGACGAAAATGAGTTAAGAACTGCATTAGCAAGCACAAGATGACCAAGCTTGTATAGGATCCTTCCTTTCCAATTTTCAAGCTTGGACTCCACACGATCAATGACGTGCACAAAGTCTCGTTGGGTAATTTTACCCTAGAACATTTTAAACCCAAGATGGAAGTGAATCTTATACTAGTAATGTCCATGATCTTTTTCTTTTAGAGTTGGAGACACTTGCAGAAGAAAAAATAACAGATTTTTCGAGGCTAACTTTTAACTCTGAGCAAGAGCAAAATTTCTCAAGCACCCTGCTTATATGTCGAGCCTGAGAGACTTTTGCTTTGGCTAAAAGGAAAACATCATCTGCAAAAAAAAAAAAGTGAAAAACTAGGACCATTGCAAGAGAGTTGGACGTGCACCCATCAATTAGCATTAACCTCATTTAAGATCATCCCACCTAGTCTCTCCATACAAAGGACAAAGAGATAGGGAAAAAGGGTCGCCTTAACGCAAACCTCTACGAGGGGTAAAGCTATCAATCATGTTACCATTCCCAAGTAAAGAAATATAGGATGAAGAGATACTATGCATAATAAGAGAAATGATAACCTCGGGGAAGTCAAATAACTGCAATGTATGCTTAAGCAAACACCAATCTAAGCGGTCATAAGCTTTCTCCAAGTCTAGCTTCAAAATAAGATCACCATTCTTCTTTCAAAAGTGATGCACCATATCTTGAAGAGCAATCACATTATCCCTCGTGCTCCGTCATGTGATGAAGCTACTTTGAAGAGTTCTCACAATCCGATTAAGGATGGGTCGAAGTCTATTCACTAGCACCTTAAAGATGATCTTGTTAACCACATTGCATAGACTGATGGGCCTAAAGTCTTTAAAAGAGCTTGGGTTGTTGCATTTTTGATTCAAAAAAATGAGAGTCTCTGTGAGGCTAGGATCCAAAGTAGTAAGCATGAAGGCCTGCATCACTAACTTCCATACATCATCTCCTATATTCGCTCATAACATTTTAACGAAAATAGGTTGAAATCCATCGGGACCAAGAGTTTGTAGGATTTCATACTCATAAGGGAATTATACACTTTGTCTTTAGTAACACCTTTGTGAGAGAAGCCTTTTCCTGATTAGAAAGGACACTCAAAAGACTACCACAATGATCGTTCCCCAACACCTCAAGAGTACCAAATAAACCTTTAAAATATTTCACAACCTCACTTTGCATAATGCCAGGATCAGTGCACCAAGTACTAAGAGCTATATGTAACTCATGCATTTTACTTCTCTTCCTTCTCACCAAAATTTGGGCATGGAAGAAAGAATTATTTTATCTACCCAACTTGATCCAATTTTCTATAGATTTTTGAAACCTTAAAGTTTCTTCTTGGTAAAAAAACATTTTCATAATCTTGAAGCAACTCCTTTTGAAGTAAGGTGAGTCTAGTAAAATCAACTTCCTCCAAAGTGCATTGGGTACCCCATAGTCTAGCCTCTAACTTCTTCTTTCTTCTAAAATTATTACAGTAGTACTCATCATTAAACTTCAAGAAATCCTCTTTCACACTTGCAAGAGCTGTAGCATCTCCACCATTCCCATGACCTCTATTCCAAGCATTAGCAACCACAATGGGATAATGAGAGTGAGTACACCAAACAACTTGAAATCTAAAAGGATGCTGATCTCTACGAGTAGTGTGATGACAACAAAGAAGAAGATGGTTATGGCTCCAACGTCTATGCATAAGGTGTTCCACAGTCGCTTCTTGAAAACTCATTCTCCACTCCAAGTCACAAACCCATTTATCTAGCCTTTAAGAAATAGAACGACCCCAATACACTGACGATGCCAAGTAAATTTCAAACCAAAGTAGTTTAGATCCATAAACCCACACCTGTCCAATCACTGAACCTAATGGCCTTATCCTCGGAGAAAATCCCACCCCATTGCTCAGATGGCAGAAGGATTTCATTTCAATCACCAATAAGTGCCCGCTGTAAATAAAACCTGGATCTAAGGTCTATCAAATACTCCCAAAAGAAAGAGCGACTTGAAAAATTTGGACTGATATAAGCACAAGAGCATGCCCAAGAGTGCACACCATGTGAAATCTTAATAATAATACATTGAGGCATGGAATCAATGATGTCGTACGACTTGCAACTAGAGAGGTTAGCTAAAGTCCACCCTCCTCTTGAATGACCCACAACCTCCTCCACCGCAAGAAACCTAAACCCAACTTTATTCCAAAAGTTATTATATGTAGAAAAAGGAGTGTGAGTCTCAAAAACAAAAACCAAATAAGGCTTAAACTTATTAAGAAGGTCACGCATGTGGGTCTTACTTTTTGTACTAGCAAAGCTATGAATATTCCATGAAATAAGAGAAAAATCTTTGAGCACAATCATTGATAACAATAAAGATAAAGCACAACCCAAATATGTGAGATCGATCATTGCAAGTCAAGGGTTTCCACCACAACATAACCCATATCCCCATTCTCATCATCCTCAACACTATTATAATGAGAAGCATGATTGTACTCATTTTCCAACCTTTCCGAAACTGGATCCGGTGGTTTAGGATTTTCAACAAAATCCTTGTTACCACCATTTTCCATATTTTCCATGCCTATAGGAGAATGACAAACAATAGCATTAGTAGGGGTACTTTTTACAATCTATTTCAAATAGTTGTTCATGTGATTCATAGCCATGTCCACATTAATACCCATATTACAACCATTGGTTGGCCCACATTTTTCCAAATCCAATTCATGCTTCTTTGAATGGATATCGGTGTCGCCATTGTATGTGCATTGGATTTCTTTTTACTATCATTTCGCAGGCGTTTAGTGCATGTCCATATTTTAAGAGTACCATGCACACTAGTACCTTGAGTGTAGGTGATGTTGTCTCACTTTATATCCAAATTTTAAAGGCGTAAATTTGTTGTTTCCAATTAGGTAGCATTGTTTTTAATCCCTTGACTCATCGATTTATTATTCTGATTAGTTTTATTTTTACCATTAGTTGTCCTCCTTTTGTTAATTATCAACCAATCGCTATATAAATGGCTATTATACTGATTTTTAGGGATAACATTAATTGGCTCCTTAGGGTTAAAAACTAATTGTGTTGACTTTTCTCCCATGTCTTTGACCGCGCCGTCATCGGTAGGTTGGACAGAGATGTCGACTTCTTTCTTCTTTTTCTTAACAGAACAATTCCGACCAACATGTCCAAACAATCAACATTTAGTGCAAAGAAGATGCAACCCCTCATACTCCACATTAAACCAATGATCACGAAACCAAAACTTACTGACCACCAAAAGATCAAGATGTATTTCCACGCACACTCTAGCATAGTTTCCACGGGTAGCATCAAGAGTTTGAAGGTCAACCTTTATGGGTGTTCCAATGGCAGTGGCAATGACAAGAAGTATACTCTCAACATAATACTCCATCCATAAGTTCATAATACGAACCCATACAAGAGTCTTGTTAATCATCCCTTCTGAAGCAATAAAATCGGTTTTCCACTCTTGAGTCGCGAGACAATTATAAAAAATCATCCAAAGGCCTCCACTCACAACTTTTTCTCTATGAGCGGCTACGTCGAAACGCACCACGTAGAACCCGTATCCAACATCAACCCTATCAAACCCATCATTAATCTTCCAAAGTCCCTTCAAGCATTCTCTCATGGTAAAGAAACTAATATCCTTTTCCAACATTTTCACTATGATCGCATCTTGGTAATGTTTCCGCTGCTCACTCACCACATAATCATCAACAAAGCATCTTGGTCTCAACCTATCACCTTCTTCAAAAACAATCTTCGTAAGCTTCTTTCCAATCAGATCCACCACTTCTCGTTGTGGTGCCAGAATAGTGTTTTCCATCAATTTGTCTTTGAAGGAGAACGTTTGTTGTTGAAGACTACCACCTCTATCTAGTTAAGGGGTTTCCATGGAACTATGTCACGTAGTTTGTTTTCTTATGGTTACCGTTTGCTAGCAAATTTCATGCTTTCGTGTGATTCTAGATAGATGTAACTAATTTGATATCATTATTCTAAAGGTAATTATGAAAAACTAACACATGTTCATGACAAATATAATACTACAACTATTTTCTTAACGAAAAGCTAATGTGCATGTTTTTAATGACTTTTGAACTATTCTTCACTTAAAATATGCATAACTATCAATAATTTTCTGATCCATATTTTTCTTAAAAAAATTTATAACAAGAAAACAAAAGTATTTTATATTAAGAACAGCAAAAATAAAAAATAAAAAAATACTCTGTCATTTAAACTCAAATTCTTCTATACAATTTGTCATTAAATAAAATAAATTAATTAATTAAGTTGAATACTTTGATTTATTATCGGAACTATTATATTAACTAATTTATTAAAATACAAAATCTTACCAAATAGACCTCAAAATAAAAAATCTTACCAACTAACTAATCAGCAACATATTATTTTGGCTGACTAAAAAAACAATATTATTTTGGTCGGTCTCTCTTAACGGTACAAAAAACTAGTCAGGGACTAATACTAATTGACAAATAAATCAAAATATAATTATTTAAAATGAAAAAGAATAAACTTGCGGCGCTATTTTGTACACTCTCCCATTTCTCGACTCATACTCTTTATTTTTTCTTTCTCAGCACTCTTCGTAGTTTCTCTCTCTTTGTTTTTTGAGTAACATCACAGAGCACAGAGCAGAGTCGAAGAAGAACAGAAATGGCAGGTTACAGAGCAGACGATGACTACGACTATCTATTCAAGGTAGTTCTGATCGGCGACTCCGGCGTCGGCAAATCGAATCTTCTCTCGCGTTTCACGAAGAACGAGTTCAACCTTGAGTCCAAATCCACCATTGGTGTTGAGTTCGCTACTCGTACTTTGAATGTTGATTCTAAAGTCATCAAGGCTCAGATCTGGGATACTGCTGGTCAAGAGAGGTCAATTTCATTACTCTATCGTTTTATCTTTTGATTTTCGTTAATATGTTTTGTTTGAAAAATTGAAGATCGTGCTTAAGTAACGAATTTGTAGATTTTGCGTGTTTTGATTTTTGGAGGTTAATTTTGTTGAGTGGATCTGATCTCGTGTTTCTATTGTAGTATAGTGGATCGTGATCTGGTGTTGTTGAAGTACTTTTCGATTGATTGAGTGGTGTGGTGTTTGTTCAATTTGAGAAATATAGCGTAATTATTGTTGTTAACGAACAAAAGTGGAAGAAGAAGGCGTGAATTTTTGCGTTTGTGGAATTAGCATTGGTAAATAGGTAATTAATACTTCTATTAGGGGGTAAGGAAATAAGTGCTGTGATGATTTATCCATATTAGCGGTGGAATTTGGACCATTTGTAAGGAGGTCAATATTTTTGACTTTTTATTTATAAGTAAAAGCAAGAGTTGAATTTTGTCAAAAACAATAATTAGAGTTTAATGGATATAAATTTTAACACTTGTCGGCATCTAGTATATATGATTTTTTAGTTAAACTACCATTTTACTCCTTGAAAGTATAAGACATTGTCATTTTGGTTTTGACTCAACAAAAACCCAAACTAGTCATCAAATATCAAAATAATCCCTAAAAAATACAACTTACTACCATAAAAGATACAATTTGCTGTCAAAATAGTCCATGACCGTTATAATGTTTGGAACTAAAATGACTGACATTTTGATGATTCGTTGACTAATTTAGGTTTTAGCTGAGTCAGAGACCAAAATGACAGCGTCCTATATTTTCATGGACTAAAATGACGGTTTACCAATTTTTTTTGGTCGATAGACAAAGTAGCAAGCACCAATAATAAACTCACACACACAAAATTAAGATCCCAGGTCAAAACATAAAATATCCAGCCTAGCAATATTTGCATTGCCAGTTGAACTAGGCTTACGGACAATAGATGATTTTAATTTTGGCACATAGTACTAATTTTAGGCCATTTAGTTAAGGAATTAAAATTAAAAGGTTTTTATTGGCAAATGTAGGTTTTCAAATTTATAGTGCATTGAACTTAATTATATGGTTTCCAATAAAATATATCTATTTCTTGTTTAAACCTAGTTAGTGAAACCTTTTTATTATAGTGTATTGAATTGAATTATATGGTTTCCAATTAAATATTTCTATTTCTTGTTTAAACCTAGTTAGTGAGACCCTTTAATTACATACTCTAGCCATTCCTTTTGAATTTTCGGTTTTTCAGGAAAATTTTGTTCCTATTTTATTGAGTAGTTTTAAACTTCAAGTCTTCAATTGAATGATGTATATTGTTATTGTAACATTAACATTGAGTTTAGTATCCTATTTCATTGTTACAATAATAACTAAATTTATTTATTTGATGGAATGGAAACTTGCCGTCTTAAAACTTTTAACTAATATAGATATCCAAATAAACTTGAATTTGTATAATAATTTCTTGATGCTTGTTACGTTTTATTTTTGTATTAGGAATGCATCCGACAAGGACACCCTATTCAACTGACTAGTATTAAAAAGTAAAACCATGTTAGGTTGAACTTGCCCTTGTACTTTTCAATATTTGACTAGATTGAGCTACATGTGCTTCTTATAATGGTTTTTTTTAACAACCAAAGTTAGTTGTTAGTAATTGTTAGAAAGTTAGTAGGTGGAGATCAAACTCAGCATCTTATACCTCTCAATCCCCAAGTCCCTTCTCTCCATTATCAGCAAACCACGTTATATCTCCCCCTTATATGTACAAGCAATGCTATAGCACACTGATTTTTCATTAGTTATGTTTGGTTCAAACAAAGGAAGAGGAAAGGAGCAGTTTTAATGTAGAAAAAGTCTAAATCTACCTTTTCACATAATTTAATGTACTATCTTCGTCTCAAAAAATAAACAAAAATGGGTTAACAAAAGTGGATGAATTTGACCTAAATTTTTGACCAAATACATCAACTTTTGTTGATTCATTTGTGCTTATATTTTGAAATGGAGGGAGTAAGGTTTTTTTAGTCAATGCCTCCAAAAAGTTTATCAACACATATTCTCTCTCCACCAAATCTGTTCCAAAGACTGTATGTGTTGATTAGTTGTGTGTTGCCAATAAAATATTGATCTTCTTGTCTTTAATTAAAACTATTTAAACTCTACTTTCTCCCGAATGAAATATAAGCAAAATGAACACATATTTTGAAATGAAATATAAACAATTAACAACTTCTCTCATATTTAATGATAGTATCTTTAAAATATCCATCATTTAATTTAACTATTTATATTTTCAACGATCCAATGTATTAGTTATAGAGAGTAATTTAGACTATAGAAATAATTTTCTATTGGGATTGCATTGATTAATGTAAAAAACTACCTTTTTTTTGGTCTATAGATAAGATAGTATAATTACTACAAGAAACTCACACACAACTATGAGGTCCCGAGTTCAAACCTGGGACATGATGTCCAACCTAACAATATTGACATTTGCCAGTTGAACTAAGACTTAAGGACAATCAACTACCTTTTTTAATATGCGTAATCTGATATATTTTTGTTTATATTTCATTCGAGATGGAGTACATGTCTTTTAATGAATATTTCATTAAGCATTATTTCAATTTTTCTATTAGTATATTCAACTTTTGTAACCGAACCTTGTAGTGGGAAAAGCTTTCTTTGCTGGTTGTGTTCAATTTTTAACATTATGTTTCATGAGCTGACAGTAGAGTTATGAGAATTATAGCATAATTAGCTTGGTTTGTGATCTTAGTTTGATATATAAGCCTTATTTTGAAATATAAGGCTTGTTTGGTTTCAAAAGAATGTTTTCTGTTTTTATTTTTATACATATTAAAAATTTGCTACTTTGTTTTCACTTTATTTCCTTTTTTCAAGCGTTTTCTTATAGAAATCTTTGGAAAGAAGAAATAGAGTGAAATAAGGTGACATTGTTGTAATTATCAGTAAACACAAAAACATTTCTCCAAATCAAACATGCTCTTATTTTTGCATTTCCTACTTATAGCTGGTATAGTAGGGATTTGGAATGTTGCTATGTGTGGGTTCTTCTGTTCTTTATGCTTTAGTCATCTATGATCTTGATCAATCAAACTGTCCCATATATGAAACATATGTTTGCAATTGTTGCAAAATGAAGTTAAGCATCAACCTCGGTTAAGCATATACTAATAGAATTTGGTTATATTCTTTTCGCGGGCCAGCTAATAATTAGGTCAGAATAGAATTTTGAAGAGTTATCAATTTTTCTCCTCCAATGTTTACTTCATAGAATGTGTTAAACTTGATGCAAATAAGTGGCATGTATCTTAACTCCTAAGGAAATTTGCCTATGGTAGGCCGGGATGGAGCATATTGTCCTCAGAGGGTCCCGTCTCTGCCAAATGGAAAACTACTCTTTTACATGTGATGAACTGTTGAGTTGTGGGTTTATATAGAGTTTGAATTGTTGACACATGATGATATTTTAACCAGTTATAATCTTCATTGTTGCTCTCATTACATATTCATCCCATTTCAACACTGCAATCAATGCAAGATGGTAAATAGGTTTACACTACAGTAATAATATATTGGCCTCTTGTTCAGTTTACCATCAACTATTGGCTTCAAGAGTTAAACAATTTCATATGTAGTCTTTTCATCAAGTTTTTCCTTGAAAACTAAATTCTCCTTCCCCAAAAGAAAAGAAAAGAAAATCCCCATCTAGCATCCTGCTAGTTAGAATAAACTACTACTGTTGAAATTTTACTTCAGACATTACTGTAGAGTTTGTAATTTTCTAGAAGTGTCTTTATTAGAAAATTGATAGTTGTGTCTGAAAGATTGAAATCAGATGTGTGGTAGATATTTCAAGTGCTATGTTTTTTTCTAAGATATCTTGTTGATATTTTTCATTCCAAAGGCTTTGTTGAATCAGATTCAATATTGTCCATATCACTCACACATATATACTGTGTTTTACCATCTATAGATACTTTTGATTAAGTAATAATTCTGTTCCAACAATATTTGGATTATTTTCCCGTTATTAACACGTTCCCTGACGAATAATAGAACCACACACTCTCAGTTTTATTTCTTAGTTAATCGCTATTTTTGAGCTAGGGGTGATTAGAAAACCAGAATTATGGGGTGAGATACCTCTGTGGAATCTGATGTGCCGGTTATTGAATGAATGTAAAACAGTACAACAAGATAGTTAGTTTATTTTTCTTATATTAGTTTTTCAGTTAGAGGAGTGAATACTCTCTACTTTCTATCTTCATATGGTATATATACTGTTCAAGGGAACCATCAGTTCAACGAGGATTTTCAGTTTTTCAAAACACTTCTATGGTGTTAGTGTCTAGTTATTATTAGTAGTAGAAATCTAAGGATACACAATTTTGAATCTTCTTGATGTGTCCCAATAACATTAGCAGAATTGTCAAATATGTGATTATCCAACTTACAAATGGTAGGTATGGAGTTGCAGTATCGTTCAAATTCTGTAGCCAAGGGCTTAGAATACAATAAGTCTTGTCTTGATTTCTGTAGATGTTCCCTGTACCTTAACCACCTTAATGAACACAATGGCTACATCGTTGCTTACCAATCCATTGTTGTGAGTAATGATGTGTAACAAGTAGCCAAAATTTTTATCTGACTTTATTACCAAATTCATGTTAATAATTCACATTTTTTCTATATGCAGGTATCGTGCCATCACCAGTGCTTACTATCGCGGGGCAGTCGGTGCACTTCTTGTATATGACGTCACACGCCATGCAACATTTGAGAACGTCGACAGATGGCTGAAAGAACTGCGAAACCACACAGATTCGAACATTGTTGTGATGCTTGTTGGCAACAAGTCAGATCTTCGTCATCTTGTAGCCGTATCAACAGAAGATGGGAAGTCTTATGCTGAGAAAGAATCACTTTACTTCATGGAAACCTCAGCTCTTGAGGCCTCTAACGTAGAGAATGCATTTGCTGAAGTTCTCACTCAAATCTACCGTATTGTTAGCAAGAAAGCTGTAGAGGGTGCTGAAAATGGAAACGCGTCTGTGCCAGCCAAAGGAGAGAAAATAGATCTTAAAAATGATGTTTCTGCCCTGAAGAGAGTTGGTTGTTGTTCAAGCTAAAGATTGGATAATATAATTCAATTGATTGCTATCGGCTCTGTTGTATGTGTAATATTCTAAGAGAGATACGAACTAGAAGAAGAAGAAAAAGACGAAGAAGAAGAAGAAAAAATGTGATTTAATTTTTCATAGCATGTTAGACTCTGTGTGTAACCTTAAAAAACAAGTTTGATGTTTCAATAGGAGCTGCTGGGGAAGCAAGTTGACTGCTACGCGGCATAGTTTGTACTCTGTAGTGTAATATAGTTGTTTTTCAAATGTTTTTACCTGCAAAGTGGTTCAAGGTTGGAAGTAATTGAATCGTTTGAGTTTGTCCTGACTTTGATCAAGAAAATTTGCTACCAAGTGCGGATTTAGATTTTTCCTGGAACTCAAAATCAGGGTGGAGTTTGAGCTCGTCCATGAACCTTTTCCACTAATAAAATTATAATATATTTAAAATTTTATGTACTTATTTATTTAATATTTTGATATATTATAATTTTTTATTTTAAAGGGTTTAGCTGAAGATTTTGTGAAGAAATGGAGTTTTGTAGTTTTGAACCATGTTCCAACATAACATAAAATGTCATGCAATATTTCTACCATTTCAACCGCGCCCTTATGAGGCTTGTAAATTTTAATCTCCTTACTATTGAAAAAGTAATTTCAACATGATTTTGTTTTACTAGTTTATTTATTTATTTTGATTATATTGCTTAATTGACTATGATAAATATGATTTTCCTAAACAAGAAATATCATTTTTAATTTTGTTTTAACTCTGACAAAAATAAATGGGTGCAAATTTTTCGTAGGAGTTGAGAGAGGAGAAGATGGAGGCAAAATTCGCTTTTCATCCTTTTCCATATTATTTATTGAGGTACTTGTGTATATTTTTTTGGTGGTGGTCAGAATTTTAAACAGACTCATACAAGTTTCCGAAAAAACGATAAACTTAAAATTTATTCTCGGTGTATGTATGTTAAAGCAATAGTGTCGAAAATAATTGAATAAGATGAAATGAAATATAGTTGAGTGAAACAAAATAAAGATAATATTTGAGTGTTGTTTGGAAATTTGTCCTCATTAATATAAAAGGAATTTGCTCTTCGCAATACGGTCATTTCCCGAACTTAAATATATATTTTTATCTATAAACTATATAAAAAAATTCCTTAAAAAAAAAAGAAAATATATAAAAATCATACTTATTTTATAATCGTAGCCAGTTGTACGTATGCCATTTTCACGGTGTCTTTAGTCTTTACTATCTGATGCATTTTGCAATAATTACAGTTTTCTAATAATAAATGTTGCTTATTTTGTAATCATGTAATAATTGAAAAAAATAAATAAATGATATAATATTCTATTATTAATTTGAATTAAATAAGGAAATAGGATTTCGAAAATTTGAATCATGCTTATTTTGTAATCATTTAATCTGAATTAGAATTTTTGTTTCGTAGTACTCGTTTCTATCGGTACAGTTTTCTAACACTTTTTTATTTTAATTTTAAGTTCAAATTTAAATTGACGTTTTATTTTAATACTTTGTTATGTAAATCTCGAATTTAAATTGTACATAATGCATTTTTTAATCCATAAAATTGAATGAATGTAAAAAATAATGTAATTCAAACAAAAATTATGTATTGTATTTATTAGGTATTCGACCTCTGTTGTAGACATAGTTATATACACTTATACAAATGCAATGAGAAAATGCACTGAATAATTATATAAAGCTATTTATACAAGAGGTTTCTATCATGCACTCCCACACTTTAACCTCTCACTTCCACATCTCACTTGAAATTACATTTTTGCCCTTTTTTACTATCTGTAAAACACTCAAAAAAATTTACCACTCATTTTTTCACCCCCTCTTTCGAAACTTTACAGAAATGACTCCATTATTCGAAAATTTATAATTTTTTAAAATATAAAAAGTAAGTAATTTTTCATAATTTTGAATTTTTCATAATT
The DNA here is from genome assembly GCA_037974755.1 of Cicer yamashitae. NCBI lineage: Eukaryota > Viridiplantae > Streptophyta > Magnoliopsida > Fabales > Fabaceae > Cicer > Cicer yamashitae. The sequence goes on from JBBPBQ010000003.1 coordinate 44,828,438, forward strand.
TCAAAACAATTATTTTTGAAATTTTCGAAACTTTAGAATAACATTAAAGTTTCGAAATAGGTTTTTTCCAAATTTTCGAAAGTTTCCATCAATACGAAACTTTCGAAATGTTAATTTCCAGTTTTTTTTTGAAACTTTCGAAACATTGAAATGTTTGAAACAGTAAATCTTCGAAACTTTCAAAATTAAAAAATGAAAAGTTTGTTAATTAAAAAAATTGAAAGTTTATATAAATGGAAAGTTTATATAAATGAAAAAATATATAAATGAAAAGTTTATGTAAATAGAAAGTTTATATCAAGAATTAAAAATGCTCAGATCTAAGCCAAACTTTTAGTAAATTGTTAATTTCGAAAGTTTCTAAGAGTTGTAAAGTTTTGAAATTTCTGCGAAGGTTCCATTTCGAAAATTTCGAAATCCTCGAAAGTTTGAAAAATCTGAAAATTTTCATTTCGAAAATGTCTAAATGTTCAAAAGTTTGAAACTTTCATTTTAAAATTTTCTAAAATGTTTGAAAGTTTCAACAATATCTGGAAAATTTTCATTTCAAAAAGTTCGAAAGTTTCAACAATTTCTAGAAAAACTTCATTTCGAAGATTTCATAACTTCAAAAGTTTGAACGATCTAAAAAATTTTCATTTTAAAAATTTCAAAACATTCAAAATAAAAAAGTAAGTATCATTCAAAATAGTAAAAAGGACAAAAATATAATTTGTTACTCGAGTTAAAGTGTGAGGGTGCATGGTATAAACCTCTTTATACAAATTTCAAGAAACATTATATTTAGAATTTAGTAATATATATTTTTAATATTTTCTTGTAAATATTACCAACAAGATCAGAATAAACTTTTAGTACAATTTTATCTATTTAAAATGCACACAAAAATGAGTCATGCAAATAGTTTGTTACCCGAGTTCATTAAGACCAAAGCAATGCATAAAATTGCAAAGATAAATTGTTGATAATTGATGTTAGTCTAAGTAGTCATTTTAGAAGCGTGACAACCATTGCCTTGCCGGTGGCTATTTAAGATAGCTGTGGAAATAAATGCTAATTAAAAAAAGATAAAGAAATGGTTCATGGTCAAATAAGATTAATTACACTAGAATTGCAGTCCAATTAAACTCCATAAAATCAATTACATTAATAAAGACATTCAACATATAATTAAAACATTCATATATATATACATATATTAGATCTACATAATTTTTAATATACACAAATTATAATACAAATTATTCAAAAAAATCTTATACACATTGTTATAAAAATTAATTTTAGAATTAAAAAAATTTAAACATTTTTTTCGACGAAAAGAAAAATTAAATTTAAAAGCATAAACGTTCCTTAATTTTTTTTCTAAACTAAGTAATATTTTTTTTGATAAAAATAATATATTATATAATAATAATCCCTAAATAAAAAATTATTTACTTAAGTATTTCAAAGATTATTTATATATTGTAAAATATACAATTTCAAGATTTTAAAAAAATTTATACGTTAATCAAATTCTACTTAAAAATACAAGTTTTATATTAA
>JBBPBQ010000003.1:44830450-44844071 GCA_037974755.1 Cicer yamashitae
GTTATTTTTCAGAATGAAACCTAATCCAAAAATCCTTTTTTTTTTTAATTAAAAGTTTGAGATATTTTAATGATAAAAAGTACAAAAAGTATAAATTTTAGATTATTTAGACAAATCATTTTAATTTTTTTTATGAGCATATATTTTTATAGACAAATGTTATTAAATTAGTAGAGTAATGTTAGTTTCTCAATTTTAAATTAAAGAAACTTTTACTTAATTCTCTTTAAATATATCTTACCTTATCAACCGAACTACATAGACAGGATATATATGATCACTTTATTATATTTGACTAACTTTAAAATTGATAGAAGTTCCTGTAAATAAAAAAACAAAAATTCCTTTATTAACACATGCTTTACATATTACTTTAAAATTGATTTATTGTGTAGTAACTAGTAATTTGGCAGTGATGACTATAAATATCCCCTAATATGTGTTACTTGTTCATTTATATTTTGAGAGAGAAAATGGCTTCTGGCATCATCCGCGTATACTTTTTGATCGCATTGCTATGTATTGCTTCCACTTTGACTCCAGGTAACACACATTTCTAAATGCATTTTGGAATGAAAACTCACTTTTGAATTAGAGAATACAATTTCTAAAAATGATCAATAAACGAACTTGTTAGATTTTAAATAATTTAATAAATTCAAAATATTATGTTATTAAAGTTTATGACAATATTGTATTGATTGATTGTAGGAGGAGCAATTGACGCAACAACTTCCTGGACTTATTGCACTGGCAAAGGCCCATGTCCAAGTGATGAAGATTGTACTAAATATTGTTTGGAATCAACTTTTCTTCATGGTGGCAAGTGTGTAGGAAATCAATGTTGTTGTATTCGATAATTCTACCTTCACAAATTATTTGTCAAACTGTTTCTATATACAGAGTCTTTATGAACTCTTTCAAAATAAGTGAAAAATAAATAAAAACAGCTCTTCTTCTTATAAAGTGATGTAATAAGTCAGCTAACAACAACGTGGTAAAATAATATAGTTATTTTAATTAAAATATCGAACATTTTATTGATTATCCACATAAGTACACTTTCATATATATTTTTTTCCTTCAACATTTTGTTGAAGTACATTGGAACATATTTGCACAAAATTATAATGATATCTTAAAACTTTACAAATTATAACATACACAAAAATTTATATTAATTTAATAATCGATCTCTAATACAAATTCAAAATTACATAATGCTCCTTGTATCTGTTTAAACAAAATTTCTGTTATCATCAGATTTGGAAAATTCTCCACCATGCTCGAGAACATATAGTGTTAGCTACCTAAGCCAACTCATGCGCAACCTTGTTACAAACACGACTAATTATACTAACTGAACGACCAATATATACAGTCAAAGATAAAATAATCAATACTATAGACTAAACTTGGTTGCCCTAACAAGATTGAAATAAGTGACAAACTCAGCAGTAGACCGAGACTACACCAATTGGATCAAACACTGAATTTTGAAAGATCAAATGATTTCTAAAAAAATTGAATTAATTGATCTTCAGAGTAACTCAGACATTTGAATTCATCAAAGTACTGCAAAGTATAATGCGTCTAAGTTAAAATTAATCAGATAAAAAAATATTAAATATTGAAGTAATATAAACTATATAGAATAGAATTAACATACCGTATTTGGAATCACATTTTGATTAGAAGTGACAATCTCTTTCCTGAACCTCATAACATAGTAGCCACAATCTATCCTATTTTTTTGACGAGTACACTAGACAGATACAAATATATACATCAATGAAATGATTTTTAAGACAAAATTTGAATCTCATGTAAATTTTATAAGACATATATTTTGTAACAATATTTATAATCATACACCAAATATAATTGGTAGCTATATAAAACATGTATTGGTGTCCACATAATCTTGTTCGATTTATTCTTCGAAACTTAAGCTCCCCTTTGAGTGCATAATATATGGATCTCTTTAACAAATATATATAAATGAATATACTTAGATTAACCACACACAAACAACCACATATATTTATACTTGTTTTGATACAATTATATACTTACGTATCACACATAAACTTCAATTTCGAGTGATTTGTATAATCACCACGTACTGAATCCAAATAATAAACTATTCTTAATGTGGTATTAATGACAATCAACACTTGGTGTGTATAAGTAAATCAAGTACAAAAAGAGAAAATAATATACCATAAATTAAATTTGAAAGAAAATCTAACCCATAATTATATGGTATAATTAACAACCTATCTGGATGATCTTTATTGTACATCAACTATATTATGTTTTATCCGAGTTGGATCATTGTTTAAACATGGATATCTTATTGGAATATATGAAGGAGAACTTGCTAACCAATTGACGTGGGTACACCGATTTTTCATACAAGTACCTTGAATGAAAATATAACATCAAGTCACTGATTCATTGATACAAAAAAATAATTCATTCATCTAAAGTTATTTAGAATACCTTATATATATGAATATAACAGAAGCACCTATTTCTTGATGTTTGAAAAGCTCTATCATTTGCTCCTTACGAATACCTTTACATAAGAAACTCCAAAAATACATTTTTCTATTGGTATTTCATGCATGTTTGCATCCGTTGACATGTTTTTTTTTCTACAAATGTTTCAAGACACCGCACAAATCAAGAAACAGGTGCACAATTCTTTTTAGGGGAATGATTTTGAAGTCTTGATTTTGCAAGGCCTTGCTTTGGTGTTGCAACTGGCATATTGCTAGGTCAAACTTTCTCATTTTGTCTGACTTGTTGAGGTTTTTGTGTTTGAATCTAAAACATAGTGAAATTAAGTTAGTTAATGATTAACTAATGCTTAATGTGACACCATAAACCTAAAATGACCTATATAATAATTTGTACTAGATTTTTTTTAGCAAAATTCGCAGCGGATAAAGAAAATTTGTTTAGAAGGAAATAAAAACTTTTGTAACTAATTTAGGATATCACGTTTCTCAAAGTACACCTAGAACAATTCAAACTTTATTATTTGATTAAAATACTTTAATCTAAATGAACTTGATTTGACTATAATTTCTTAATATATATCCCAAAACTTACTAACACTTACATTATCATATAAAGAGTCGTTGGTAATTAAACAAATAAAAGCGGGGTTCCTCCCAAATTTGAACTTCAAGACTCATTAACCTGTAATAACTATGATTTCGCAAACGCAGGGCCAAGTCAGTCAAACACAAACAACGAAGTAGGTGAGTTTTGAAATCATGTTGATAGTATAATACAAGTAAGAAGCACACACACATAATCATAATAGAGCCATCTCATTACACAAACATTGCTCAAGAAAAATATCTCATTAAAAGTCGAAATCACTCAAGAAAAATCAATATCTTTCACTATAACATCAAATCGTCACAGATAAATTATTATCACTTTAGAAATACATCAATCACAAGGAAATGCAATGCTATGCATGAGCTTAAACTCTACTTCACAATGTGGTACCATTCTAGCTCAGAAGTACTTGGTTAGGAGGCTTGATACTATGTCACCATCCCGGTGGACGGACAATTCAAATTGGCCCTGTCCTCACAGATCCCCTCAACTCAACCTGAGACACATATACGCGACAGTCGAGGTAAACGTGTGTTGCATGGTAGCTCCCGACATTTGGAGTGCTACCTCCAAGTCACCTAGGAATTCCCCACCCGAATACCTCCAAGGTCTAACAATCTTGCCTTAAGGCTCAACAACAGACCGCCACGATCAGACTCATTCAGTTGTACTTCCCCGGAATCACTAGGCTTGTCACGCCCTACCTATATGATGACAAAATAATCTCCACTTCACAAATTCTCAATATTTATTTTCTCCCCTCATTAGCTTAGACTACTCCATTAAAAGAATCATCTTGATAAATCATCACTATTTCATCAATGATGGGATACTTCAATATTCTCATCACAATTTTATAACATCACTATCATCGATCAAAAATCATCATTATCATCATGCATACATATATCATACCATACATCCATATTTTATTATCACATCACATAAATTCATCTAATCAAACATATGCACCAAATTCATTTGAAATCAAATATCACAATAATATCAAATACTACGTATTTAACGAAATTAAATCAATCAACAGCTTATAAATATTTCTATTCCACATTTTAATCTCACAATTTTTTATATTTTCACATTAATTAATTTATCACTCAAAGGGTTATTGCCGTACGTAGTGAGCCCCGGATGAATCATTGGGAAATACGGTTTTCCCGTTCATCTTACAATATATTATACTAATGAGTTCAACGCTCTTTCACCCCTTACCTCAATATGACACTTTCATAAGATATAAGGACCAGAATAATTTTCAGCAACGGTGAGATGTCGATAACGTTCAACGAACAAGTCCAAAAGCATCGACGAATTTGCAGAATCAATGAAACAGGGCTGATAATTTATGTGAGGCATAAAAATCAGCATTACATAATTATAACAGTATTAGGCGAAGAAACATATTCAAAATATCGTGAGACAAGTTATTAGAAAAGGTCTCACCTACGTGTTGTAGCGCCGACAGGGTCCGACATTCACCGAAACACGCGAATGAGTAGTGCTTCTTGAAGGTTTCGACGAGAGGAATCCAAAAATGCTATCAGTTTTTTAGGACGATGGACGTGCTGGCCGGAATTCGGCAACACAGCCGCGGCTAGGGTGAAAACCCATTTTTGAAGTATAACGGTTGGCGATTTCAAGTGTAGGTAATGGAAGAGGGTATTTCAAGGACTCCAAATATGATCTCAGTTTTTGTTGGTGATAGTCGTGGTGGCCAGAATCTTGATCAAAAGGTGGAGGTGTGATATTTGACAAAGAGGAATATGGTGTTTAAATTTGCGATTCAAGTTGGGAATGAAAGAGGAGGTCACAACGATCACAAATGTGGTCTCGGTTTTGCACGACACCTGCTATAATGGTTATGATTGAAGAGAGAAGATGAAGAAGAAATAAGAATGGAGGCGGAGGCGACGGATACGAAGAAGATGAGAACGCATACTTCTGTTCTCCTTTTTTTTTCATTTTATTATTATTATTATTATTATTATTATTATTATTATTATTATTAATTAGATTTTAGTTGGGGTTAACCCATAAAACACATTCTACTCCTTTCTTTTATTTTTTTTTTATTTTTAAAATAAAACCAACAATTACCAAAAGTAATTTTTATTAATATATATATATATATTTATATATATATATAAATATATATGTTTATATTTTTAAACACAATTTAATTTCTAAATAAAATATTACTAATAATTCAAAACTATGCCACCATCCCAGTGGATGGACAATTCAAATTGGCCATGTCCTCATAGATCCCCTCAACTCAACCCGAGACACATACGCGACAGTTGAGGTAAACGTGTGTTGCATGGTAGCTCCCGACATTTGGAGTGCTACCTCCAAGTCACCTAGGATTTCCCCACCCGAATACCTCCAAGGTCTAACAATCTTGCCTTAAGGCTCAATAGTAGACTGCCACGATCAGGCTCAATTCAGTTGTACTTCCCCGGAATCACTAGGCTTGTCAGACACTACCTATATGTTGACAAAATAATCTCCACTTCACAAATTCTCAATATTTATTTTCTCCCCTCGTTGGCCTATGATACTTCATTAAGACCGTCATCTCAAACACAAATTAGAATCATCATTATTTCATCAACTATGGGGTTACTTCAATATTCTCATCATAATTTTATAACATCGTAAATCATATATAATCATTGTCATCATATAAACTCATCACAAATTTACAACATCACTATCATCAATCAAACATCTTCACATAAACTTATCATAGATTTATATCATAAATCACACATCATCATCAAATAAACTTACATCATACACTACATTCATATTTTATTATCACTTCACATAAACTCATCTAATCAAACATATGCACCAAATTCATTTGAAATCAAATATCACAATAGTATGAAATACCACACATTTAACGAAATTAAATCAATCAACACCTTATAAATATTTCTATTCCACATTTTAATCTCACAATTTCCATATTTGCACATTAATTCATTTATCACTCAAAGGGCTACTGCCGTACGTAGCGAGCCCTAGATGAATCGTTGGGAAATACGGTTTTCCCGTTCATCTCACAATGTATTATACTCATGAATTCAAACGCTCACTCCCCCTTACCTTATTTCGATGCTTTCACACAAGAATACGATTCAACGAGTAAACAACCTTTGTTATTTGACTCTTTGTCCTTCTATCAATCTAACTCGACAGTTTATGGGTAAACATCAAAAATAAATTATGAGAAAACACTCTAAAATCTAATTTCGAAATTCGGTCAAGGAAACATACCACAAATCAGAAAACCAATAAGTGGATAATATAGCCACTTTTCACACGATCGTTTTGGCGTTGATTTCACTCAAATCGGACTTACGGTGAAGAAGAACGGTGCAAAATAACGAATTCCACAAACGGAGAAGTCGGATATTTTATAGAGAAATTGGGATGGTTAAAAATCTCAAAAAGTGTGTTTAATTGACTAACTAAATGAGTGAAACAACATACTAAATTTTGGAGAAAAACGGAGAAAGTTTTATGGAACACTTATCGATCACCGGTGCTAAACGATAGGCATGTTATTGTGTTTCCTCTTGCTTATAGCGGTGTTGAAGCTCCCTTTCTTATTTTTTTTATTAACATAATTAGGGTTAACATACATGAGTCAAGCCCATTGGTCCCCTTATTTATTTTATGTTTTACTATTATTATTTTTATTTTGCTAAAACAAAATTAATTGTTACTTAATCTCATTTTTAATACTCTTCCAAACATCATTTAATTTTCAAAACATTACTAATATTTCATAACTAATATATGATAAATTAGAGTAATTAAAATAATTAACCTTTTAAAAAAATACATATTATTAACAACCCAAACTCTCATACTCAAATTAATCACTATAATTATACTTATTTTTCAAAATACTCACGTTATAATAATATTATCATTAGAGAATAGTCAAAATTATAAAATAAATAAATATAACAACAATATTTAAGGTTAATTACTAAATCATAATAAATATATATATAAAATCACAATTCCAAAATAAGTATATAAAAATAAAGAAAATCAAACATAATATTACTACTATCTCAAGATAATTATTTATAAAATAAATAATTAAAATAATATATATTTAGAAATAATTAAATATAATTAAGTGCACATACATTTAATATTACTCAAACACACGAGAAAATATCATATTAATTACCAACTCTCATATACACGTAAAATCTCCTAAATCTTATTATTTAAAATATTTACACTAATATACAATTATTTTTAGAAAAATATATAAAATAATAAAATATAACATTTAATATTCATATAACATATTTGGTCAAATATGTACAAGATTAGCACATCATAAAAAACACACCTATAAAAAAATTAATCATAAAACTAATCAACATATATTCTAAAATAATTTTAACACCAAATTAATTATCTAAAATCCTATTTAATTAATAAAATAGTTTATTATAAAATTTGGAGTGTTACATTTAATACTCATTAAACACTAATAATTTTTCAACACTTTTTCCACATAGCATACTCATGACAGTTTATCATCAATTAAATTCATAACACATATGTTATCATTTATGAATACATAATCCTATCAAATACATAACCATTGTGTGCACATTTTTTCACCACTAGCACAAAAAACATGTATACATACACACTCTGGATTCAAACATATATAATATCGTCAGAAAGTTCCCTTACTTTAACAACACTTTATTACACAAGCAACTTATGCGAACTGGCATAACCTATCCGATGTTTTCCAACGACACCTCTCAATTTTCTTGTAACTTAAACCAATCAATTGGCTTAATCAATACAAATTTCTAAAACAACCCCCAAATTAACCCTAGGTTCGGGCACTATCCAAGCCAATTAGGATTTGGTTTTCTTACCTAATAAAGTTCCCTAACTTCAAAAAGACTTTGGTTTGGGCACATATGCGAAAATGAATTTAAAATCCTTTTAAAAACACTTTTGCCATACTTTGAGAATTTCGAAATTATTTTTCAAACTTATTGATGTTCAACTCAACTCTTTGTCTTTAACAACTTCGGACAAAATATTTTTTTTAACAAAATAAATCAAAGGCAAATATATTCAGACGGTTTGAAATTTCAATTAAATCATCAATCAACTTCACAAATTTCAACACTTTAATATTTGAAAAACTAGTAGAAGGCTTGTATCAAGAAATCTTATAAAAAAAACTCAAATACTAAGAGTTCCAATATTCTAACTATTCAAAAACCATGCATTGTATATAAACTTTCACACAAAAACCACATTTTCCCATCAACACAAAATATTTCTCAAGTTCACAATTTTCTTTTAAGTCTCCAACTAAAATCTTCATTCATAATAAAATTCCATAATAAAACCCAAAATTATAATCAATCATTATTTTTCAAAACACCTAATTAAATACTTCTTCAACCTCAAATTTTAGCATAAAGTTGACATCTTTACGATAAAAATCAAAACTTTCAACTTTAAACCTTTTTGACATACAAAGCTCACACTTTGTTTCTCATAGTTAAATCTCTTCATAAAAATTGGAAATTTAATATTAAAGTAAAGACTAAGGGCTTGTTTGATTCACATCCCAAAAACTCTATTTTAGTATTTTAAAATTTAAAAATTAAAAAACTTGTTTGGATTACTTGTTTATAAAAACTGTTTTGTAAAACTATTTTTAATATTATAATTTTTAAAACTAAAAATGCAAACAGTTAAATGGTGTTTTACTTTTCATTTTTTCAGTTTTTTTAATTCTTTAGTGAAAAACTGTTTTAAAAAATTAGAGTTGCCAAACAGATTTTTTTTAAATTTTCTTTTTAAAAACAGTTTTCTAAAATTTATTTATAAAATAGTTTTCAAAAAATAAAAAGTAAAACACAATCAAACAAGCCCTAAAACTTTTTGGTTCTAACTATAAATATGGAAACCTTGTTTTCACAAAAACCCCATAGATAGAACTTTTAAAACCGTAATCACAAATTCAACTTAAAACTAACATTTAAACAAAATTTTGAACTCTCTATCTATATATACAATTCGGCTAAAACCCATTTTACTCATCAAAGTCTTTCAAAAAAAAATTTACAAATCGAAATCTAGTTTAAAACACCTTAAATAATCAAGGACAACAACTCATGATTTCAAACTTTAAACGACTCCAAATTTCAATTTATACCACCATTAAAAATCACAGTAGAAGTTTTTTCTAACTTCTTTAAAGTTCATAAAATTTCTACTACTCAAATACTTTTGAATTAAAACAAACCACAACATTTCATTTACCACTTTATTGCAAAACTTATTCCAAAAATTTTGCCATGACCTTTTTGTTTCTATCTCTTTTCCTTAAAATTTTCAACACAACAAACATAAAATAATAAGAGTTCTCCCCACCTCTCACTCGATGTCAACAATCTCGATTCATTTTCGAGACTCAAGGAGCTAACTACATAAACATAGAGAGTTACAAACTTTACTTCAAGGTTACATTACATAAGAAAACTAATCAATTTCTTTTTTAACAATCACTCACTTTAAAATCCTCATTTTACAATGTTGATTTTTTTTTTGTTAAAATAATACATCACTTTGGTCCCCAAACACATTTACATCCAGTTGTCATTTTAATTAAAAAAACATAACGAAACATACTTGCAAAAGTCTTCTTAACTTTACTAACTTAAACAACTCTAATAAAATTTCTATTATCAGTTCAAACTCATTTATTGCAAAACAACTCATTATGTTACTCAAACATATAGAAAAACCAAAATTTCACATTATGACACATCACATTTGGTCTTAGTATATTTTTTGGGGGTTTCGTTTCATTTTATGTTGTTCAAGTTACTAACTCCTCTAATTTCAATATTAACAATGCACCAAAGAAAAAAAAAACACATTTTCATTTTACTCCCTTAGGGTTTTTGATTTTTGAAAGAAAAAGAGTTGAAAATGTTTCCTTTAACTTCCTAAACATTAATAACAACCATAGTAGTGATAAACAAGTAAGATTAAAGCTCAAAACATTAAAAAAAAAATCACTATTTCCCCTATATATGCATGCTTACTTACAGATTTGAATGAAAAGAGGGGAGAAATGGTTACCTCGACTAGTGATCGTTAGCTATTTGTAATCCACTCAAGTAGTGATACATTTTTGTAGTTGGAGGTTTTGGGATTAGAGACTTCTAAGTTGCTCAAAAATGAAGGAGAATGTTTGGGCTTAGAGAGAAATGGGAGAAGATACGTTTGAAAAATTAAAGAAAGTGATAGTAAGATGATGAGGGACATTAATTGCTTTTATAGGGGGTAGTATATGTTTTTTCTCCTTCCCTTAATTAATCTACTATCTCAATTCCAAATTAATTTCCAAAAATTTCTAACCACAAAAATTAATCACAAATTTAATCATAAAATCTCACAATTATTATTTATGACACTTAGTCATAATTACATGACATCACTCACTTCTAGATCTACTTTAGTAAAAATATCTAATCCCGTCATTGTCCAATTGACAGATAAATTTATCAGTAATGTGCAACGTCGTAAAATATTTGTCGATAATAATTCTCTATAATTCGATTAAATTATTCTTCGACGAATAATTTTCACTAAGTCCTCGAAAATATTTGCAAAACATTTTACTAACCCATCATTTCCCATCAAATCGTTCTTACACAAGTCATTCTAGTCCACTCACAAACAAAGATAGTGAGATGCCTCATTTTGATCCTTATAAAGTCTTAAACGAGTCACATTTCACATCATCTCGTTCAATCTCCGAGTATGTTCTTAAACGAGTCACATTTCACTCACAGATAAATTTCTCGTTAACTTAATTTTTTTTATTAAACCTACAAATTAAAACATTTCAAAATTTCGCAAATAAATTTTTATCGAACGAAATTTTTGTTCCTTAACTTAGAAAAATATAATGAAATCAAATTCTCATAATAGTCAATATATATAAAACTCCCACTTAAATTTTGGTGTCATTCGGAGTACGTCTAAATTTAAATAGCGGGTATATCTTGCCTGTTTTCACAAAAATCAATAGAAAATTATTTTTGTAATTTCAACAATGCCAAGACATTCACATAGTCATTTAACATCAAGGAAACATCCGAATAATTTTTAATAGATTAATTTGTAAGCGAGACACACTTACAATAATTTTACAAACAATAGACAATAATAAACAACAGATGGCACAATTAGACATTAAGCCCTAATTCTTGCTATAAATAAATTATGAGTCTTACACTGATCACCTATCAATGCAATAAGAGCTCTTCCTTTTTCTGATTTTCCATTGAATACTTTTCTCCACCAACGTCAATGATGACTAGCATGTAAAAATTTGCCTAGTCCGAGAAAGGCATTATTTTTACAATGTTTCAACTGCATCCAATATGTATTCTCTTTAGATATACGACATGCACATTGCCCTCAAATGAAAGTGTTCTTTCATATATCCCTCATATATCCCCATACCTGTCTCCCACATATGCTTTAAATCCTCAATTAAAGGTGCCAAATATACGTCTATATCATTCCTTGGTTGTTTTGGCCTAGAAATTAACATACACAACATCATGAACTTGCGCTTCATACATAGCCATGAAAGTAGGTTATAAATCACCAAAATCACATGCCATGTGCTGTGTGAGATACTTTGAAGACCATATGAGTTCTTTCCATCAGTAGATGGTATCAAGCATAGATTTCTTGCTTCTTGCTTAAAATTAGGATAATCGTGATCAATTTTCATCCATTGTGGAGAATCCGTAGGGTGCCAAAACTTTCCATCTTTAATTCTTTCACTTGCACGTCATTTGAAGTGTTTTGCATCGCATTCAATATGATACATGAACCTAAACCTAGGTATTGTAGGAAAACACCATACGACTTTTGCAAAAACTCAATTGTTTTCTATATCGGGAGATGTTACATTTAGAACACTCCTTGCATATTCAACTACATACTACCAAATATTTTCTCTGAGAATTTTTTTAGAGACATAAAAACTTGAGAGGAGAGGTTTAGTGTTTGAACAGTGATGAAAGCAGAGTTGTGATCTTACTTCCAATTTGACAAAACCTAAAAATGAACAATAAATCAACAGCTAAAATTAAGCAATGTCAATGATAAAACATTTTTTGATAAAAGGTTACAGAGACTTACAATCGTGAGAAAGTGAGATTCAATAACATAAGTAGAGGATTGAAAAGGGTTTCTTACTTCTTCGTTTCTCGTTTATGGGTTTTTACGTTTTTATTTTTGGGTTTATTGTGTTTGCGTTGCTGAAATCGATTTATGGGTTGCTAGGTTTCTCCATCTGCGTTTGCATTTATGGGTTTCTTGCGTCTGTGTTTCAAAAATTGTTTTAGGAAGAAGAAGCAAAAGGGTTTTCGCGTTTCGCGTTTCTGGAATTCGAGTTTATGGGTTTCTCACAATTTCGTTTTCTCTTGTTTTTGGTTTCACTTGTTTCTGGTTTCTCTATTTAAGGTTTCTGGAAGCAACGCACAAAGAAAGATCGAGAAAGATGAAGGGTTTTGGCCAAGAAGAAGAACGATGAAGTGTTTCTACTGGGCACACATATGTTTCGATATATCGTTTTTTAATTTTTGTAATTTTTTATAATTTAGTTTACTATAGACAACGTTTTTAACTTAAGCACTATAAACATTAGACATCATTTTCAAGAAAAGCGTTTTCTAAGGTTCATCAAAAAATTTGTTTGTTTTTATAAGAGCTAAGATAGCGCTTCGCAGCAAAGCGCTTTCTAAAGTATATACTTATGACATCATTTTACTAACAAGTGTTGTCTAAGAATTAGGCCTATAACCTCACTTATACGCTATGTGAAAGTTCCATATATTTTAATACTTGTAACAAAAATGTTTAAAAAAAAACGTTGTAACTTTTGATTATACACAAATTTTAATAAAAATTATTCAAAACAATCTTACACACATCGTTATAAAAATTAATTTAGAATTCAAAAAAATTTAAACAATTTTTTTGACGAAAAAAATTTTAAAATTAAAGTTAAACGCATAAATGTTACATATTTTTCCTAAACTAAGTAATGATTTTTTGACAAAAATAAAATATTAATTTATAATAATCCATAAATAAAAAAATTATATATTTAAGTATTTTACAGATTATTTAAATATTTTAAGTTATACAATTTCAAGATTTTAAAATATTTATACATTAATCAACTTCTACTTCAAAATACCAGTTTGATATTAAATATTTTATTTAGTAAAATATATAATAAATCATTTAATAAAATCTTTAGCATAAGTTAATTAATTTTGTTAGATTTCATTTATTTTGAAACTGATCAATTTTACTTTTTTTTTATCATTTTTTTATATTATTCTTTGTATAT
>JBBPBQ010000003.1:44844398-44860426 GCA_037974755.1 Cicer yamashitae
TTTAAAAAAATGGTAAATGTAATTATAATTTTCTACATATTAAATAAAATATAAACTTACATTCAAAGTTTTATTTCCAAAGAAAAACATTCAAAATTTAATAAAAATAGTTTTCAAAATTTGAGGTTATTCATACAAATTATTCAAGAATTTTTAAAATTTAATTGAATTTAATTAGTCATCGTTAATAATAATAATTTCTTCTTCCCCAATAAAAAATAATTAATTTTTAATTTCCTTTTAAAAATATTATTTATAAATTTGAATTATTCAAACTTTCTCACATTTTATAGTTAATATGATATGTAGGAAATTCTTAATATAAAAAGCTGGAAACTAAGATATGAAAAAATATATTTATTTAAGGTCAAGTTAAATATCTTATGATATATTACCATAAATTTTCTTTAATTTTTAGAACTCAACATAATTTTAATATTTCACTTTATTTTAAAACATAAATTGTTCTTTTATTTATTTACGTGGGATAGATGATCACTTAATTATATTTGACTTACTTTAAAATTGACAGAGGTTTCCATAAAAAAAAAAAATTCCTTTATTAACACATGCTTTACATGTTACTCTAAAATTGATTTATTGTGTAGTAACTAGTAATTTGAAAATGATGACTATAAATATCCCCTAATATGTGTTATTGTTCATTCATATCTTGAAAGAGAAAATGGCTTCTGGCATCATCCGCGTCTATTTTTTCATCGCATTGCTATGTATTGCTTCCACTTTGACTCCAGGTAACACACATTTCTAAAGGCATTTTGTAATGAAAACTCATTTTTGAATTAGAGAATACAATTTCTAAATATGATCAATAAATAAACTTGTTAGATTTTAAATAATTTAACAAATTCAAAACTTGATGTTAGTAAAGTTTATGACAATATTGTATTGATTGATTGTAGGAGGAGCAATTGACGCAACAACTTCCTGGACTTATTGCACTGGCAAAGGCCCATGTCCAAGTGATGAAGATTGTACTAAATATTGTTTGGAATCAACTTTTCTTCATGGTGGCAAGTGTGTAGGAAATCAATGTTGTTGTATTCGATAATTCTACCTTCACAAATTATTTGTCAAACTGTTTCAATAAATAGGGTCTTTATGAACTCTATCAAAATAAGTGAAAAATAAATAAATACATTTATTATATCATTTTCTTTGGATTTCAATTTTGTTATAAGTAAATTTGTTATTCTCATGGGTCATGGTCAAATAAGAATAATCTTCCATGTTATATAATTAATTTTAAATTAATCATATAAAGACGGTGATTCGATAAAATAAGATATTTTCATTGAATTTTAATGGAAAAGAGTTTTAAATTAATAATGTATATGCTTTAAATCATTGAAGATTTTAATAATGGTTGATTAACAACAATGATATATGTGTATTATTTGTGACATGGTATATATTTTTTGGTAACTGGTGACATGATATATTTGTATATATATAATTATATATTATATAATGCTTTACATTTCATTTTGTTTTAATTGTCGATGAATTGGAAAATAATACAAATAATATAAAATAATTTTTATATATAATAAATTATAATATTATTATACATTAAGTTAGCCTTGAAAATAGAAACTGAATGCTGCCGGTATCAATCTATAGCGCGTGAACAATAAAAAAATGGAAAACACCATAAATTGGTGGAGTGTAAGGAGGGTGCCGTACACAATTCAGGAGCTTATCACCAATTAGAAACATAAACTAGACGGGACATGAGAAAAGTGTTAAGCTTCCAAGCCTATTTATGTATGAATCATTCTTATTCAATAGAATGGTGAAAAAGCTTATTTATTTCATAACTTGTAAGCTTATTTATATATGAATCATTCTTATTCATTTAGAATATATGCTAACTGAAATCTAACCAACTAACTAACTGATTGGTTAGTTAGTTAGTTATAACATCCAATTATTACATTACTTGAATTACAAGTTACTTAATATTTTCCCTTAATTTAAGTATCTAAGTGATACTGCATCTAACATCTGTCTAAGCTCATCCAATTTGTTTGTCCTCAACGCCTTAGTCATGATATCAGCAACTTGCACTTCAATTTGACAATGTATGAGCTTGAGCTTGCTTCTTCCAACTTGATCTATTAAGAAGTGGAACCTTGTCTCTATATGCTTGCTTCTTCCATGAGACACATGATTCTTTGCTAGATTGATGGCTGAGATGTTGTCAATCATCAATGGAACTGGTATGTATATCTCAAGCTTCAACTCATTAATCAAGGATTCGAGCCACAAGGCTTGACATGCTACATAGCTGTCAATAATGTATTCTGCTTCACAGGATGATAGAACTATGACTAGTTGTTTCTTTGAGCTCTATGCAATTGAAGATTTCATGAACTTGAAGACATAAACCGATGTGCTTCTTTTATCACTTTTGTCCCCACACGAATCAGAATATGAATATCCAATAAGATCTTCATCTCCCTGCTTCATGTGTCCGACAAATAGAATTCCATGCTCTAGTTTCCCTTGAACATATCTCATGATCCTCTTGGCTGCAATCAAGTGAGTATGCTTGGGATTTTCCATAAACCTACTAATAACACCAACACCATAGCATAGGTCAAGCCTGGTGTTGCATGGGTATCTTAGAGATCCAACAATTTGCTTGAATAAGGTAGTTTCAACTAGTTTTTTCTTCAGCTCCTTCTTCTAAACTTTGCATTAACTTCAATTGGAGAGACAACATAATTGCAGCCAGCCATGTTGTATCTTCTCATGATTTCACCAGCATATTTCTTTTGATGCATTACTCGTCCTTCCTTTGTTTTAGTAAATTTCATGCTCAAGAAATAAGTCATCTTTCCTAAGTCTGACATTTGAAACTCATTCTTCATGATTACGTTGAACTCCTCAATTTCTTCCTTGTTACTGCCAGTCACCAGTAGATCATCAACATATAGACAAAGCAGGAGCATTGTTGGCCTTCCATTTTGAGTGTAGTGCTTCACATAAACCCCATATTCTACTATGCATTTGATGACGTCAATGCTTATAAGGAATGCGTCAATCCTTTTATTCCAAGCTCTTGAAGCTTGCTTCAAGTCATAAAGAGCCTTTCTTAATCTGAGCACCTTATATTCCTTTCCTTTGATCACAAATCCTGGTGGTTGAGAGACATAAACTTCTTCTTCAAGTAGACCATTCAAAAATGTAGACTTGACATCAAGATGGCACACTATCCAGCTTCTTGCACTAGCCAGTGCTATCACCAAGTTAATTGTCTAAATTCTTACTACTAAAGCAAATACCCCAGAATAGCCTGTCCCTGCTCTTTGTAGAAATCCTTTGGCAACCAACCTAGCTTTGTATTTGGCATTTGAGCCATCTAGGTTTAGCTTGAGCTTGTAGACCCATTTGACTCATATATGTTTCTGTCTTAGAGGTAAATCAGTTAAGTACCAAGTCTGGTTCCTGTCAATTGCCTTAATTTCTTCCATCATTGCTTCTCTCTAAAGTCATCTCTTCATAGCCTCTTCAACATTTAGTGGTCCTATATTAGCAAATAGAGCAAAGTGCACCAGATCTCCACTGATATCAACTTCATTGTCATTGTATACCTCAAACTACTTTCTATTCAACTACTTCTTCATTCTTTTGATAATCATCCAACAATGATGCAGGAAATTGTACCTACTGGCTGGTGTTGGTGGCCTTCACATCTCTACTTACTACAATTTTTCATTTAATAGGACCATACAATTTATATACACCAGTTGGATAATACCAAACTAAAATCACGGCTTGACTCTCAAATGTCCTACAGCTGGTCTCTTGCCACTCCAAACCTCTTTTTGCACATTTTCTTGCAATTTATTTATTGGGTATTTGTTCAGTATATAGACATCAGTGGATGCAGCCTCACTCCAAAACTTGTGTGGCAATTCCTTTCCTTTCAACATACTCATAGTCATGTCTAGGATAGTTCTATTTCTCCTTTATGCCAATCCATTATGTTGAGGTGTATATGGGGTAGATACTTCATGCTCAATTCGATTTTTCACACAAAATTCTTCAAACTCATGTGAGGTATATTCACCACCTCCATATGTCCTTAACACCTTGACAAATCTTCCACACTTTTTTCAAACTTCACTTTGAAATTCTTAAAAATTTCAAGTGCTTCATCTTTTGTTTTTATCAAGTATATCCACAACATTCTACTAAATTCATCAACAAATGTTATGAAATACTTATTACCTCCTAGGGATGGCACCTCAAATGGTCCACATATGTCACTATGAACCACTTCAAGACACTATTTTGCTCAAATGATCCGCATATGTCACTAAGAAGGAATTTTTTGATTGTTTTCCTACCATACACACATCACATACCTTCTAAGGAATATCAATCAAAGGAATGCCATTCACTATGTTCTTTGTACCAAGTTTTTGTAGGCTTCTAAAGTTTAGATGACCAAACCTTAAGTTCCACAACCAGCTCTCATCGACTGAGCTGACTGCCTTCAAACACTGAATGTCTGCAGCTTGCATATTGATGACAAATGATTGATTATTTGAAATGGGAAAATTTATTATCCTCTTCATCTTTCTATCATACATCTCCAATGCATCATTCTTCATTATCACTTGCAACCCTTTTTGAATCAGTTGGCCTATACTCAACATATTACTCTTTTTGTCAGGCACATATAGCACATTCTCAATCGTCACTATTTTTCAATTATTTCTTTCAATCACCATGTTTCCAATATCTTCAGCCTCCAATGTTCTATCATCAGCAAATCTGATCTTACTTTTCCTTGATGTGTCAATATCCACCAACCATTCTTTGTGATTGGTCATATGATTGGAGCAACCAACATCAAGAAACCAAAATTGAGATTGAGAAGGTTCTTCATTTGTTGTAGCCATCAACAAAACCGTATATGAGTCTGAGCCATCTTCTTGTGTAGCACAAGCCCCATCTTCACTTTTCTTCTTTTGTTTTCCCTTTCCAAACCAGCATTCATCAGCAAAGTGATCAAACTTCTCACAATTATAGCTTTGCACCTTCTTCTTGTTAAAGTTCTTTGTTTTTTTCCTTTGGGTTTAACATTTCCACCTCCTTCTTTGGACGAGGATTCAAATTTGTCATCAGATTTCTTGAACTTATCTTTATTCTTCTTCTTCCACTTCTTTTTCTGATCACCTTTCTTGTTTATTTGAGCCGCCAATGCTTGATCTCCAGACTTCCCTCCACTTCTTTCACTCATTCTCAATTCTCTTGCTTCTAGTGTACCTTGCAATTCTTCAAGACTCATAGTTAAAATATATTTAGATTTTCAATTGCACACACAATTTAATCAAACCTGGGATGCATGGACCTTAGAATCTTCTCACACATCTTCTATTATGACATCTTCTCACCACATCCTGCCATTTGATTGGTAATGTTGCTCAATCTTGAAATCAATTCTAAAACTTTCTCTTGTTTCTCCATTTGCAGCAGTTCGAATTGCTTTTGAAGAGTTTGTAATTTCACCTTCATGACCTTTGCACCACTTGAATAACATTTATCAAGAATATCCCAAGCTTCTTTTGCACTTTTTTCTTAAGAAATCTTATCAAAGTTTGTTGTATCAAGGCATTGATGAAGAATGAATGTGGCCTTGCAATCTTTCTTCTTGTTTTCTTTATAAATCGTTCTTTGCACTTCTGTTGGTTTTACTCCCAGTTCACCATGCCCTTTCTCTATGACCTCCAAGACTTCTTGAAATCTAAATAAGGCGCAAATCTTAATTCTCCATCTATCTCAATCTTTTCCATCAAAGTGTGGCATATGTGCTGACAAATTGCCATTGTTTCCATTAGAATTCATTCTCACTTCACTCGTATTTGTTCCTCACACTTCACTCGTGTTTGTATCTAGATATGATCAAACCAATGTCTCTAGATACCAATTTGTTAGCTTATCGTTGTTACTTGCACTCAAAGAAGTTAGTAAAACTCAACAATAGAATGATGAAAATGATTATTTATTTCATAGCTTTCAAGCCTATTTACACATGAATCATTCTTATTCAATTAGCACATATGCTAACTGAAATCTAACCAACTAACTAACTAATTGATTAGTTAGTTAGTTAGTTATAACATCCAATTATTACATTACTTGAATTACAAGTCACCTAATAAAGATTGAGAAGCAACAACACACACTTTGGGGATTCTGGAGTACTTGAAGTTGGAGAAAAGTATTTCAATTTTGGGAGTAAACGTTCATTCTTTGTTAGGGTTTTATTTTTCTCTCTTAATTTGATGAACATTATTATTATTATTATTATTATTATTATTATTATTATTATTATTATTATTATTATTATTATTATTATTATTATTATTATTATTATTTATTTCATTTAATATATGTCTATGAGTAACTAAAGTCTATTCTAGGGTCTTTGGTGGATTTTGTGATTGAGATACTTTTTTTTTTACTATGCCTAAGTTTTAATTTTAGTTTTGTTTTGGATTTTTATAATTTATCTCAACTAAATTATCCTATTGTTTTATTTATATGTTTGGGATGGTCAACATTTGTATGCTTTAATCAATCAATTAACGAGTAATCAACTATACTTATTTGTAGATCTATAGGATACTTGAGATTAGAATTATTGTACGATGAAATATAGATTCTTTCAATCATTCAGCCTCTTGTTTTTTATGTTTTCTCTTAATTATATTTTTTTTGTGAGCAATTAAAGAATTAATTTAGAGAAAGAACAATACATTTGATAATGATCATTGATCAAACTTTGTTAATAGTTATAGAAGAGGGATTGATAATTTGGGATAACAAAAAAGGATTTATATAAAAATAGGATTTGAATTATTAACTTATAAGTGAAACTATGACACTAGATCTTCTCTCTATTGATTCTAATTTATATAACTATAGTCTCGTTTTAATTCTTACACTTTTGTCATGTTTTCGTCACCGTGAATTAGCCATAATTTTCATTAGTCTAAATAATATAAAATCTTGATCAATTCGATAGTTGTTAAATTAATCTATGTAGATAAAATAACTATTTATACTACTTTTCCGATAGAGTACATTTGTTCTAAGTTTTTTTTTTTTTTATCGCAACACATTTCATATTATTTTATTTTTTATTTACTTTAAAATTGATAAAAAAAATTCTTTTTTTCTTAACACATTCTTTACTTTTTTTTTTAGTAAACCATTCTTTACATATTTTAATTATAATTACTTTGACACATTTTCCAAATTAGACTCCATCATGTACGTAAGACATTCTAAGTATAAAACATTCCCTCAAAAGAAAGAACATTCAAAATTTACCAAAACAAAACAAAGAACATTCAAAATTTACCAAAACAAAACAAAGAACATCGTAAATATTCAGTCAAAAAAATTATACTTTCACAATAAATGATACAGTTTTAAATATTTTTATCTCCAAACAAATGATTCTTTTAATTTAATATTAATTATATTTTCTAATTATATTCTCTTATTAATACTACATGCATCATTCTTAAATCATATCTTCCACTTTGCAACAATAGTTTATAGGAGTGTTCACATCTAAAGTGATCTAAATAAAAAACACAAATCGATTAACAATAAATAAACAAAATCACATAAAATTAAATATTATTGGACGCGTTTGAATATTCTTTTGTAAAAACCACTCACATTATATCCGATTCTTTTTTTAAATCTGAACCAAACTGCATATATATTTTAATACTTTTTTTTTATTAGTATACCAGATATTGCATTAATATATTATTTGTTAGTTTTATTTTTCTTTTGACAAAAAATACTTATGTGTTTAAATTAATATTTTTTTTTCTTTCGATTTCATATGTTTCAAACATAATTAATGAATGTTATTTCACAGTGTTAATTTTTAGTATATTATATGTAACATTATATGCTATTTCATAATGTTAACTTATATTATATGTAATATTAATTTTACTTCAAACATTGTTACTTTGACTCAACTTGGAAGATATGAATTACAACCACAACAAAATAATCGATCTAATTTAAATTACATTAATTTAGATCATATTATTTTAAAGGTGTCATCTAGAATCCGAATCGAACCACATGTACTTAATTTAACATTTGGATCAAATGATTTTTTCGTCATAACATTTTAAACAACCATAAACATCCCTAATAAATGATCAAAGTAATTTTTTAAAAGAATTATTTTATCTTTTATTTATACACTTTTTTTTAATCATATGAAATGCTCATATCAGTCATGTATAAATTTCTTACAAAAGAAAGTTTAACTTTTTATTTGTTGACAAAGGAAACGAATTAACTTATATATAGTAGATTTTTTTGGTACAAAATATATATAGGAGATTTTAAGCCCGTTTCATTTTTTTTTCATTTATTGTTGTAAGAAGTAGTTTACCTATTCGTCTATATAAATAGCCTCGAGTATGTGTGAGTTTTTCATTCATTCATATCTTTAAAGATAAATTAAAATGGCTTCTGGTATCAACCTTCTCTATTTTTTCATTGCATTGCTCTACATGGCATTCATTTTCACTCCAGGTGGTGTACATTTCTAAAGCCATTTATTTGAAATGAAAACTCAGCTTTGATTTCTAGAATATGTTTTCTAAAAATATCTTTATGAGAACATTATTTTTTAGAATTTGAAAATAGGACTGCATGAGAATTTCGAAGATTTCTAAGTCCCTTATTTTCAAATTCATTTTTATTCGTTTTTGTTTTTGGGATTCCTAACATCGGGATTTTAATTATTTTAATTTCTATTATTTAGGTTATTTATAATTTAAATGTTTATAGTTTACTTCAATAAAAAATAATTTAAATCTACCCGAATAATCACATTAGACACATATAGAATGATCAATAATCGAACTTGTCACAATGATTTCTAACTTTTGAAAAGTTTCTGACAATATTCTATTGATTGTAGGAGGGGCAATTGATTCATCTCCGTGGATTTATTGCATTGGGCAAGGGCCATGTCCAAATAAGGATCAAGATTGTAGAAATTTATGTTTCAAAATGAATTTTCCTAATGGTGGCAAGTGTAATGGAAATCAATGTTGTTGTGATGGGTAATTGTACCTTCACAAAATATTTTTAAAAGTGTTTCTATAAATACAAAAATTTGTATAAATTCTATCGCCCGTGAAAAAATTAAATACATTAATTTTTAGAGGTGACAAAGTCTATAAGTTGAATACATTTAATAGTATCAAATAATTGACATAAAAAAAAAGTATACTTAATATTGAATTCCACCTTTTGCAATATTTATCTCTAGTAAAAAAATTGTAAAAGAAATAAGTCATAAAACTATCAAAGAACAACTAAAAGTGTTTAAATTATTTTATTTTAATTAATCATGCGGTGTGATCAATTTAAATTTTGTTCTATTATTCTAAACTAAAAATGTTAAAAAAAATTTAAATTTTGTTCTAGAAATACCCATAATAAAGTATACGAATTTAAGGCTAAATACAACCACTTGCTTGTTATGAGTTGATTTTAGTCAAAGGATTTACCAATACCTATGGACAGCAATGCATTTTCCTTTTGATCAATTATATTGAAGAAGAAACTTTGTGCTTGACATGCAATGAAATCTTTAACTGCTCCAACATTAAGTAACAGATCAATTGATCGATAAAATATTTTAAAAAATGATTAAGGAAAATATAAAGTAAAGATAAAAAATTTAAGTATTAAACTATGCTGAATATAAAATTGTATTTAGTTGATGAGTGTTTAGAATGGTTATATAATTTTCATGATTTTATATAAATTAGGAGTGACAAAACCGATAAATTGAATATATTTAATAGTATCAAATAATTGACCGAAAAATAAATGTATAATCAATATTGAATTTTGCCTTTGCATTTTTCTCTTGTAAAAAACTTTAAAAGAAATTAGTAAAAAAAAGAACAGTAAACGAAAAAAACATTAAAACTGTTTAAATAATTTTAAATGTGATGTGATAAATTTAAATACAGCGTCTTGCTTGTTATGAGCTGATTTTAGTCAAATTTACCAATACCTATCAATACCAATTCAACTTTATTCCTTTGATCAATTGCATATTGATGAAGGGATTTTATGCTTAACAATGAAATCTTTAATGACTCCAACATTAGGAATTGATTTAACTAAATTGGGTTGTTTATGATTTGGAGATATTGTAGAATTTTTTAAAAGATAAAGATGCTAAAAAAACAAAAAATATGAGATATATGATTGAGGAGAAAAACAACAGCTATTACATATTTACAGAATCGTCCTACAACCGGTGCAGAGGCTCTTAAAGAAGTACAAACTAAGACAGAGAAAAAAATATGCAAATGAAAGTACAACTATACAATATCCGCTCATCAAGAATTAAAAAACTTGATTAGTTAGATGATTTATTTTCTTCATGATAATGTTTATGTTTCCCGTTTTTTGTTTTTCTTTATAAATTTTTAGTTTAAAAAAATTAAATTAAGAAAATATGAAGTTTTTTTTTCCTTCTTTTTTTAATAAAAAATATAAAGTATTTTTACTCAAGTAAAATATAAAGTAAAGTTAAAACTTGTGGCATAAAGTAATTAACTTTTATTGAAAATAAAGTTGTATTTTGTTGATGTGTGTTCAAAAGTCTCTCCACAACATGCTATTTATAGATAAAACAAAGCATGACCTCTATCTAACATGCAACTCTCTCTCTTTGTCGACTACTATTTCGACTTCCATCAACTATCACTTTGACCATCACAGTCTTGCAAGTCACCGCTCTTGTCCTTGCTTCTGACTATCGCTTACGACTATTGTTTGCCGCTACATCTGATAATCACCATTTTCAACAACTATTATTAAAGCTATTTGTTGGAATTAAAGTGTGAGTGGTTAGTCTCATATCGACTAGGAATGGAGGACATGTTGGATATATAAGAGTATTTGGCCACTTAAACGAGATGTAGTGTCAAAGTCTTTTAGAGATCTTGAATGTTGAGCCCATTGTTGTTGTCGCGTTCCCCAGATTCCACAATAAGTGATTACTCTCTTTATTCTTTTATGATTGTGTTGCTTTCTAATAATTGATATCAAATGACAAGTAACTCTGGTGCAAAATCCGAAGTGGCAAGGTTTGCAAAATTGAACAACTTCGATTATGGAAAAGAAGGGTTAAAGATATGTTGGCACAACAAAGTCTTCAAAAGGTGCCGCGTGAGGAGAAATTAGCAGACATGGTAGAAGTCGATTGGACGGAGATGAAGGATAAGACAGTAGGGGTGATTCGTATATATGTATCAGATAATGTGATGTATCATATCCTATACCTAACATCTCCAACAGAGGTTTGGGAAAAATTGGAAAATCAATATCTATGCAGAACACTCATGAACAAATTGTTCACTAAGCAACGATTGTATAGATTGAAGATGCATGAAGGATCTGATTTGCAACAACATGTCAATACCTTCAATGGAGTAATCATTGATTTGGTGAGGCTTGGGGTGACGGTCAATGACAAAGACGAGACGATTATTTTGTTGTGCTCGTTACCAAGTTCGTTCGATCACCTAGTGACAACTGTTACATACGGGAAATACTATGTCAAGTTGGATGATATTGCTGTTGTACTTCAGTCTCAATCTCAAAGGAGACATAATGCAGAGGAAAGATCTTCAGGCGAAGGTCTGATTGTAAAAGAAGGTCAAGATCGTGGAAGGAACAAAGGTAAAGTATATTATGGGAAGAACATGTCTAAGTCCAAGAATAGAAAAACAACAGAGTGCTTCAATTGTAAAAAGATTGTGCATTGGAGGAGGGATTGTCCAAACAAACAACATGATTCATCTAGTTCTGCAAACGTGGTTCAAACTGATGACTATGAAAGTGAACGAGATATTATTTGTGTGTCATCTAGCAAGTGCACAAAAGCGTGGATTCTTGACTCTGGTTGTTCTTATCATATGACGCCACAAAGGAAGTGGTTTACCACATCAAGTCAAACAATTTTGGTTTTGTATATTTAGGTGATGATAAAGCATGTGTTGTCACTCGAATCAGACAACTTAAATTTGTCATGGACAAGGGTAGCGTGCGAACGTTGAATGTTGTCAAATATATTTCAGAATCGAGAAAGAATCTGATCTCTGTAGGTACTTTACAGGCAAATGATTTCTCATATAGGTCTGATGGAGACATGGACATTTTAAAGGTTAGAAATGTTGCATTGACAATGATGAGAGCAAAGAGAATTGCAAGTAACATCTATAAATTGTTGGGTTGTACCGTTGTAGGTGATGTTCGGTCAATTTAGTTTGGTGATGATGCAATGACACCGTGGCACATGCGTCTCATTCATCTCAGTGAGCGTGAGATGACAAAATCGGTGGTTCTAGGTATTTTGTGACTTTCACATATGATTTTTAACGCAAAGTTTGAGTATATTTTCTAAAACATAAATTTGAAGTTTTTGCCAAAGTTTGAGTGTTTTTCTAAAACATAAATCTAAAATTTTTGCCAAGTTCATTTGTTGGGGAGTCCATAGGAGCGCAACAACAACAATGGTATTCAAGGCCATAAGTCATTATCGAATCCTAAGAGTAATACATCAGATCTCAACTCAAAAATCTTAAGGCAATGAGTAATACAGGTAACTGCTCTTATATATTATATATTTCCACCATTAGTAGTCGATGTGGGACTAACCACTCACACTTGAATTCTAACACTATTACTAAATTATAAATTTACAATATTCAAATATTTTATTTTGTAATAAAAAAAAACATATATTTTTTTTAAATGTTATGGATTTCAAATGAAGTCACAACAAGAAAATAGACATATGCCTACGGAAGTTTATAGTAACAAAATTAAAAACTGTAGGTATAGATAAGCTATCCCCCAGATAAATTATTTGTTGTTGGTATAGGTGTCTTATACCTTCGGTGACATAAATTTGTCACTAATTGTTATAGTTACACACTTAAATTTGTGGCTAAAGAAATCAAAATTGAAAAATAAATATTTTTTTAAAGGAGCCAAAATCTTAATTGTTTGTGAAAATAATTTTGTACAAATTTTTCATAATGTAAGCCAAAAATATTTCAATGGAGGCAAAATCCTAAATTTTTTAATGCACCCAATTTCAATGGAGCCAAAACCTTAAGAAAAATAAACGGGACAATTTAGTTCTTGGCTCAAGTCTAAGATAGAAACTTTTTGATTCCATAGTGATTTGCGATTCTGAAGGTGTGACATCCGTTGTCTCTGTCGTTTGTTTCAGAAGCTGGATTTTCTTCTTCATTCTCACGTTTTTCTTCTTCGCCCTCGCGTTTATGAAGGTGCGTTATTATTCTTCCTGCTCGCTTTTTTCAAGGTGCGATTTCATGTACTATTCATGTAATTTTTGCTTTGTTGTTGCTATTTTATGTGAATTTTTTTATTTGGCCTTTGCGATTTGTGGATATTTTGTTTATCGTTGACGGGATTTTCGGTTCTTACTTTATCCTGTTGTGGTTTTTTTCGTTCTTGTTATTTGCTATTTTATGTGAATTTCTTATTCAAATTTAAGTGACAAGTACAAATCAGGTCAACAAATTAGAAGAAATTAGTTGGGTAAAACTAAGATCACATGGTGATACCTTTTTTTTTATATGTTATGTTTTAGATACCATTGTGGTTTAATTTGGATATTATTGACATTGTTTTTTAAATTATATTATAATTTAGTAAAATTTTTTTTGCAAGGATCAAAGGGATTTTCGGTTTTTACTTTATCCTGTTGTGGTTTTTTTCGTTCTTGTTATTTGCTATTTTATGTGAATTTCTTATTCAAATTTAAGTGACAAGTACAAATCAGGTCAACAAATTAGAAGAAATTAGTTGGGTAAAACTAAGATCACATGGTGATACCTTTTTTTTTATATGTTATGTTTTAGATACCATTGTGGTTTAATTTGGATATTATTGACATTGTTTTTTAAATTATATTATAATTTAGTAAAAATTTTTTTTGCAAGGATCAAATTTTTCATTTAATTATTATATCATAGACTTAATTGTTTATTTTTAATTATTGTCAAAGACCTAATTGTCCTTTTTTTTTTATAGAAATTACACTTGGGAGAATGATGTTGATGAATTATCGGACAAGTTAGCAAAAAAAAATTCAATTTTCTAACTGTAGTTCACATAAACACTAATTTGACTCGATTTATTTTTCTTAGGACTAAAAAATGATTTTATTTTTCTAAAAAACTAAAATGAGTCTTTAAAAATTTCTCAGAACTAAAATAAACCTTTTATTCATATCTAAAAAAAAATAAAAATATTTACCCAGCTAAGACGACAAACACCTCCCAATTTAACCCTTCAATGGATTAATAGGTGTTGGTGACCTATTATTCTCACAATTAGCCAAAGTATATATATATATATATTACCTAATCAATCTTTTTTTTCTTTTTATATTTATTTTGTCACATACATGATCACTATAAATAGCTACAGATTATATTCATATTTCTAACAATTAAACTCTTTTTTAAGCAAAGATGAAAATTAAATCTTTTATTTTCGTGTTCTTTTTTGGCGCAATAATTCTTATCTCTAATGCAGAAATTGAGCCAACCAAAAATAAAAAACAATGTAAAAAATAAATTGCACACATAATAGCTTTGATATTTTATTATATATAATAATAAAAAGTGCTTGTTGATTTGCAGCTGGTGCTACAAAAGAAGTAAGCGATGTAGGCTTGAGAGATGGTGGCAAGCTTATTGATGGATACAGAGGAGGTAAAAGCATAAATAATTATCTAGACACATAATTGCTTTGTTCTTTTATTATATATAATAATAAAAAAAATGTGTTTGTTAATTTGCAGCTGGTGCTACAAAAGAATCCAAAGTAATTGATGTAGGCTTGAATTTGATTAGTAGTGGCAAAAATAATGGTACAAAAATTAAAGATAATACCAGTGATCAAAATAAGGAAATTGGTAGACAAAATGAAGAGATTCAGAAACGTGAAGGAAGGTGGCGACTTTGGAAAAAAAGAACTAGAGAGATTCAGAATCGTGGCGAATTTGGAAGGTGGCGAATTTGGAAAAGAAAGAAACCTGCTGATGAAAATTAGACGCATGCATGAGTCTAATAATGTATTCCATGCATTATGTCACATAAAAGCATGGAATCTATGTCACTTTATGTTTAGTCAATAAATAAAAGGATGAACATCTTTCCCTTAATTACCATGTCTTTCACTTGTGCACTTAGATTGTAACTACCACTTATATGTATTCTCATATTTAATGAAAAAACACAGTTTCATGTCATGTTATTTTGTTCAAATCACTGCTTTAACTTTAACCATTAATTATGTCATGTTATATACTTAAACTCAATTGTGATTAAATTACTATAAAAAGATAATGAGTATGTTCATGTTATTTTCTAGAAATAACAAATGAAGAAATATTTAAGAACTAAATACTATAATGGGTACGTACTATATACACCCAATTTTAATAAAAGAAAGGGGATAAATATTACAGGTGTTCGTTGGTTTTGGTCTGTTTTTATACAAACAATACATTTGATTTAAAAATAAAATCATATATTTCTTCATTTTGGTTTAGAAGACACGTTTTAAACAAATCTTAATTGATTCAATTCAATTTTAAGTGGTTTAATTTGTATCAATTTTTCAATATCCAAATTACTATTGTAAAAAAATATTAATAGTAAAATATTAATATTAATATTTTAAACACGTGACAAAATAATAGGTATGATAGAAAATGTAACATATAATATATTAGTAAAATGTAACATTACAGAATAATAATCATCGATTATGTTTGAAATAAATAAAATAGAAAACAAATAGATTAAATTAAACTAATAAATATTATTAGAAAAAAATTAAAAACAACATATAGTATATAAATGTAATAT
>JBBPBQ010000003.1:44860852-44901347 GCA_037974755.1 Cicer yamashitae
TATTTATTTATATAGACACTCATGAGACTCTTTTGGAAAAAATTTTAAAACAACTTATGACATGTTTATAAACTATTTTTAACTTATTTTTATAAACTCTCTAAGATAGTTTATGAAAATAACTTCTAACTTTTATTAAAACAGTTTGATTTAATGCTATCATTTGTTTTCTACAAGGAAATATTTGTATATTTTACTTGTTGAATATAGGATTAAATAAGTTTCTAGTCCCTATAAAATTTAAGCATTATGTTTTGAGTCTCAATAAAAGAATTGTTAACATTTTAGTCCCTAGAATTTTTCAATTTTCACTTTTGGTCATTACTTTTATATGAATTTAGTCCCTAGAATTTTTCAATTTTCACTTTTGGTCATTACTTTTATATGAATTTAGTCCCTAGAATTTTTCAATTTTCACATTTTAGTACCTTTCAAAAAAAATTCAATTATTTTTTGCATGAATGTTAGGAACATTATACGAATTTCTCACATAAAAATTTAGAATTTTTTAACAAAAGATTTATTAAAGACAAAATTTTAAGTGTCAAAAGCTTAAAAATTCATATTTAATTCATCTCTTATATAATTGTTTCATATGTTATTAAGATTCGTTAAGATCAACGTTAACTGTGTAATTGTATATAAGATGGTATAACTTTTTAATCCAACGGCTGATTTTGAAAAATATTTATCTAACACAATATTATTGAATGAGTGTAATTTAATATCTCCTCAACAAATAATATATTAATAAAATTTAAATATTAGAAAAATAATGATCGGTTATATTTGAAATAGTAAAAAAAAAAATAGATTAAATTAAATTAATAAGTATTATTAAAAAAATAAAATCAACAAATAATATATAAATAAAATATATCGTATTAATAAAAAAAAAAAGTGAGAAAAGCATTGCGTCCCCCTAACGTGGTGAATTGCACGTTGCTCCCTCATTTATTAATTTGAGTATAATACACCCTAGTCTAACCTTAAGTATTGCAATTCTCCCTTTAACCGAAAATGAAATTAAAAGGTTACAATTAGACATAAAAAAAAAAAATTAAAAAAATAAATAAATCCTAGCCTTAAGAGGCCGGACACCAAGTGAGGGAAAATAAATTTATTATTTTAATGGTAATTGATAATGGATCAATACAAAAACTCTGCAAACCATTATGTAAAATACATGCAATATTCTTTGAAGCTTCACATGGCTTTCGATAGGAGAGTGGGTGAAATATCAAAATAACATTGCCACGTGGGATTTATAGGTCATGAAAATTATAAGTATTGTCAAAATAGTTATCTCAATAACTACTCGACGGTGACTCCTACTAAACTTGCAAGTATTTTTAATTCTTTTTTGGCATTTTTAATTATTTTTATATGTGAACTATTATTATTTTTTAAAACTCAACAGTTAAAAGTTGTATAGTTTTTAAAAATTTAATAAATAAAACAAAAATTCACTCATAACATTTTAAAACC
Source organism: Cicer yamashitae (assembly GCA_037974755.1). Taxonomy (NCBI): domain Eukaryota; kingdom Viridiplantae; phylum Streptophyta; class Magnoliopsida; order Fabales; family Fabaceae; genus Cicer; species Cicer yamashitae. The sequence continues at coordinate 44,862,341 of JBBPBQ010000003.1, forward strand.
AAAGATAGAAACTACCGTTGAAAAATTTGAAGGTTCAATTACTATTTTCTAAAAATACCGTTTTCTAAAAATTATTATATGTTGGGTGGGCTCACTTTCCAAGTGGAACCCACCAAGTTTATTAGTATTATTATTATTATTGAAATAAAAGAAAAAAAAAAGAATATATGGTTTATTGGGCTTGACCTATGTAAAGGAAAATAAAAGGAAGGAAAGGGATCTCAAATCCCTAACGAAAAGGCAAAGGCAAACAACCAAAACAGCAACCGCACGCACGGCAGCCAGAGAAAAGGAAAGGAATTCAGTTCCATGGGTGGTAACTAGTTTTACTTTCTCTGAGAGTTAATTTGGCATACCCACTTTAGTGGAAGATTGTTATAAGGTTATTGTTATTGATTGATATTCCCTATTGTTTATTAGGAAGAGTGATTGATATTCCCTACTGTTATTAGGAAGACTCTGGTGTACCCATTACTTGTTATAGTGGAAGTTTTACTGGACTAGGTCACGTGGTTTTTATTCTCTCAATTTGAGGGAAGTTTTCCACGTTAAAAATTGTGTTTGTCTCATTTAATTTTCTGCCAATTATTATTTTCTGTTTGGCCATTTATCTGCACAGGTGGGGGAAAAATATTCCGCATTATTGAGATAGTTATTTCTAATTATCTCTGGTTTTTCCCAACAAAGTGGTATCTAGAGCTCAGTTGATTTGATTTGTGCATTTAAATGGAGGAGGAAAATAAAGGTCCTAATATGATTAAACTCAACTCTTCTAATTACACACTTTGGAAGACTCTCATGGAAGACATGCTATACAGTAAAGATTTGTATGATCCTATTGAGGGTGACACTGCTAAACCCACAGATAAATCTGATGCTGATTGGAAGAAGATGAATAGAAAGGCAGTGTCGGTGATTAGACAGTGGTTAGATCTGAGTGTATATCCACATGTTGAAACTGAAATAGATGCGAACAAGATGTGGGAAAAATTGAAAGAGTTGTATGAACGAAAGAATGTGCAAAATAAAGCATTCTTGATTCGAAAGCTGGTGAATATGAAATACAAAGATGGAGATTCAATGGTAGAGCATATGAGTATTTTTCAGAATACAGTGAATCAGTTGACAACTGCTGAAATTAAATTAGATGATGAGTTGCAAGCGTTGTTATTGTTGAGTTCCTTTCCTGATAATTGGGAAGTACTTGTTGTGACATTGACCAATTCAGCTCCAAGTGGAAAGCTGAAAATGTCAACAGTTAAAGAGAGTATGTTGAATGAAGAAGCTCGAAGAAAGGAATGTGATTTGATTGGTTCTTCTTCAAAGTCAGAAGCACTAGTTATAGAGTCACGGGGGAGAAGTCAATCTAGAAATTTCCATAGACGCGAAAACTTTGAAAGTCGTAGCAAGTCAAGGACTAGAAAAGAAGTGATATGCTATCATTGTGGCAAAGCAGGTCACATAAAAAGAAACTACAGGTTCCTTAAGAGAGATCAATCAAGGGAAAGAGATGAAGACAAAGAGAAGAAAAATGATAAAGATACAACAACAGTTGCATCTGTTAGTAATGTCTACATTGTTTGTGATGATAATTCCATAAACCTTGCATGTCAGGATTCAACTTGGATTATTGATTCGGGTGCCTCATATCATGTTACTCCTAGGCATAATTTCTTCTCATCTTACAATGTTGGTGATTTTGGCATGGTAAAAATGGGAGATGAATGAGTATGTAAAATTATTGGTATGGGAGATGTTTGGGTTGAAACTGGGATTGGTTGCAAGCTTCAGTTGAAGAATGTTAGACATGTTCCTGATATTCGTCTCAATATGATTTCAGTGAAAGCCTTGGATATTGAGGGTTATCACATTTACTTTGGTGGTGGTGGTATATGTAAAATCACGAAAGGGCCCTTAGTGGTTGCAAAGGAGCAAAGTTCCACCTCTCTCTATAGGATGCCTACGAAGTTATGCAATTGAAGATGCCTCTTCTGATTTATGGCATATGCGCCTTGGTCACTTGAGTGAGAAAGGACTCAATATACTTGCGAAGAAAAATTTTCTTCCTATGAAAGGTACGTCTCTAAAAACTTGCACTCATTGTTTTGCTGGGAAACAACATAGAGTTTCTTTTCATAATAGTGGTACTCATAGGAGGCAAAATATTCTTGATTCAGTTCATACTGATGTTTGTATGATGGATAGTAAATCTCTTGGTGGTGCATCGTATTTTGTTACTTTTATTGACGACCACTCTAGAAAAGTGTGGGTGTAACATCCTCTAAAATTATTAATTAAAATAATTTGGATCTATAAATATATTTTCCAATATTAAATTAGGTGTGGTAATTATTCGCCTTGTTTGCCTTATTGTAGTAAAGTTTTTAGTAAGAATTATTTAGTAGATGTATTTTTATTTCTAAGGCAAGAAGAATTTGGGCTAAGGGTTGTGGCTCGGTATCACACGGCCCATTTGAATGAGTAGGAAGTTGGGCTGGGAGTTTATGCCTTGTTATTGATGAAGGTTAACTAATAATAATAATAATAATAATAATAATAATAATAATAATAATAATAATAATAATAATAATAATAATAATAATAATAATAATAATAATAATAATAATAATAATAATAATAATAATAATAATAATAATAATAATTATAATAATAATAATAATAATAATAATAATAATTATAATAATATTTTCTCTCTTCTATTTCTTATTCAGGCCCAACACTATCTACCCAATAATATTCACTTTAAATAGAAAGGAGTACTGAAACCCTAGCCACAATCACAAACCCTATTTCACAAACCCTTTACAAACAAGATTCTGTAAAGAATACCAAAATTCTAGCCACCATCACCATCACCTCTCTTCTTCGTGCATCAAAGCTTGGAATTTATTTTTCCTTGTGAACAACTTCGTGGGGCTTAGAGATTTGTACTATGAAGAAAAACGGCCAAGGTAAGGGCTTTTCCCCACACAAATTATAGTTAGACCGTTGGTTGGATGGCATGAAATTAATAATTGTGATTGCTTGCTTTTTGAAAGGAATAATATGTAGACTAATGAATTAAAATAATGAAACCCCAATCCTTTGTGTTAAGTTTATTATATAATATATGATTTTTGGAAGTAAAGTATGAATTTTATGTTATATGTAATAAAGTTTTAATTTTTATAATGAATATGAAAGAAGGGTTGAATTTGTATGTTATATGTGACAAAGTTTTAGGATGATGTATGAGTTGGAGTTGAATCTTGTTGTTATATATGTTAACGTGTTAATCTTTATGATGTGTATGATACCAAGTCTTGATTTTTGTGTGTATGTGGTGAAAGTTATGATTTTCATGATTATATGTTATGGATATGTGATCTTAGTGATATGTGAATAAGATGATGATTTTGAAAAGTGATTTGAATGCTTATGACATGATTCTTAGTGGGCTGTGTGGAAATATATCTTTTTGATAATATATCATCATATCATGTCATGGCATATGCATCTTCGTGGAAGTTGCCTTAGTGGCAGGTTTTCCCCATTGGTATGGGTGATTTTTCTGTGTGGAAGTTGCCTTAGTGGCAGGTATATCCGGATCATATAGTTTTAGGAGCATGCATCATGTATATATTTTTGTTATGCAATTTATTGGTTTGTGTATTTTTCTTTTAAATTGGAAGTTTTACTTTTATATATTTTGTGTTATTCTTCTATATGTTTAACTTTGGTTTGATGTGGATGATGGAATAAAACTGACCCTTACAACAACATTTTAGGTACTAATGAGTTCGAGGAGATTCAAGTGTAGTTGATGAGTATTAACGTGCGACGAACGGGGATAAAAATGGGTTTTCAATATAATTTTGTAATGATAGGATTGTCGCGATGCTTCTAAGTTTGTTTTTAATCAACTTTTAAAATGCACTAGGATTCTAGAAATGCGGAAGTGGGTTCCCTTCCGTTAGGAATTATTGTTTTTCTTGTTATAGCCTTGAATAAACATTTTTTTTAATAAAATTAAATAAACGTGGTTGTTACTAATTATTTGCATGAATAAATGTTAGGTAGTTAGACAAAAAAAAATTGTCGTAAATCTTTCTAAACAATATATTTTCAAGTAACATTTTGGATCAAAAAAATCCGGGGCGTTACAGTGGGTCTTTCCTTTGAAATCTAAAGACCGGGTACTTGGAGTCTTCAAGCATTTTCATGCAAGTGTTGAAAGAGAAAAGGGAAGGAAATTGAAATGTATTCGATCAGATAACGGTGGTGAATACAGAGGTCCGTTTGAAGAGTATTGTAGAGAACATGGAATCAGGTTTGAGAAAACAGTTCCAAAGACACCTCAACATAATGGTGTTGTAGAGAGAATGAATCGTACGATTAATGACAGAATCAGATGTATGCTCTCTCATGCAAAATTATCGAAATCCTTTTGGGGTGAAGCAATGAAAACTGTAGTGGATTTGATCAATCTTTCTCCCTCTATTCCACTTGATGGTGATGTTCCAAATAGAGTGTGGACGGGGAAAAATGTCTCTTACCGTCATTTGAAAGTGTTTGGCTGCAGATGTTTTGTTCACGTTCCAAGAGATGAAAGGTCTAAACTTGATAGTAAATCCAAACAGTGTATATTCGTCGGTTATGGTGATGAAGAATTTGGTTATAGATTGTGGGACCCGGTTGACAAGAAAATTATCAGAAGTCGAGATGTGATATTTCTTGAAGACCAGACTATTGAAGATTTTGATAAAGCTGAGAAACAGAAACCAAATTCCAGAAGTTACATTGATGTTGCGCCTAAGTCCCCTGCATAAACTTTTGTTGATGGGGGAGATATACAGGTAGATGATGAGAATGTAACTGATGATCATGTGCCTCACCAAGATGGGCAAGTACCAGTTGAGCCACCAGACGAGTTTGAGTTGAGAAGATCTACTAGAGAACATCAACCTTCTCAAAGATATCCTCCACATGAGTATGTGATGATCACTGATAGTGGAGAGCCAGAGTACTATCAAGAAGCTATTACAAATGTTGATAAAGAAAAGTGGTTGAAGGCCATGCAAGAAGAGATGAATTCCTTACATGAGAATCACACATTTAATTTGGTTAAGTTGCCTAATGGCAGAAAAGCACTCAAGAACAAATGGGTATACAAAATAAAGGCAGATGAGAATAGTTCTCAACCAAGATACAAAACAAGATTGGTTGTGAAAGGTTTTAATCAGAGAAAAGGTATTGACTTTGATGAAATTTTTTCACTTGTGGTGAAGATGTCCTCTATCCGAGTTGTGCTTGGGTTAGCAGCTAGCTTAAACCTTGAAGTTGAACAACTTGATGTGAAAACTGCATTCCTTCATGGTGATTTGGAGGAAGAGATCTATATGGAGCAACCAGAGGGTTTCGAAGTCAAAGGTAAAGAACAACTTATGTGTAAATTGAAGAAAAGCTTGTATGGGCTCAAGCAAGCACCCCGACAATGGTACAAGAAATTTGATTCTTTCATGGAAAAACATGGGTACGGTAAAACTACTTCTGACCATTGTGTGTTTGTCAAGAATTTCTCTGATGGTGATTATATTATTCTCCTGTTATATGTGGATGATATGTTGATTGTTGGTCATGACGCTAAAAAGATTCAATCTTTAAAGAAGGATTTGAACAAGTCTTTTGCAATGAAAGACTTGGGTCCTGCAAAGCAAATTCTGGGCATGAGAATCACTCGTGATAGGAAGAATAAAAAATTGTGGTTGTCTCAACACAATTATATTGAGAAGGTGTTAGAGTGGTTTAACATGAGCAATTGTAAACCTGTTAGTACTCCACTTGCTACTCATTTTAAATTGAATTCTGATCAATGTCCTACAAGTGAGAAAAACAAAGAAGAGATGAAGAAGGTTCCTTATGCATCCGCAGTTGGTAGTTTGATGTATGTTATGGTATGCACAAGGCCAGATATTGCTCATGCAGTTGGAGTTGTTAGTCGGTTTCTCTATAATCCTGGTAAAGATCATTGGCAAGCCGTGAAGTGGATTCTCAGATACCTCAGAGGCACTTCCAAAGTGTGTTTATGCTATGGAGGTGGTGAACTTGTGTTGGATGGCTACACAGATGCAGATATGGCAGGTGATCTTGATTCTAGAAAATCTACTTCTAGTTATATGATGACGTTTGCAGGGGGAGCTGTGTCTTGGCAATCAAGATTACAAAAGTGTGTGGCTTTGTCCACTACTGAAGCTGAGTACATTGCAGCAACTGAAGCTTCCAAAGAACTCTTGTGGATGAAGAAATTCCTACATGAGTTAGGCCTCAAGCAAGATAAGTTTGTGTTATTCTGCGACAGTCAGAGTGCAATTCATCTTAGCAAGAATCCGACTTTTCATGCAAAGTCGAAGCATATTGAGGTGCGGTATCATTGGATACGGGATGCATTGGAAATGAAGTCATTTACAATTGAAAAGATTCATACCGATGAGAATGGCTCAGATATGATGACAAAGACCTTACCTATGTCGAAGATGATATACTGTAGAAAGAAGGCCGGCATGGTTGAGCAGTACCTTCCCACTTGAGTCGTGAAGGGGAGATTTGTTGGGTGGGCTCATTCCCCAAGTGGAACCCACCAAGTTTATTATTATTATTATTATTATTATTGAAATAAAAGAAAAAGAAAAAAAAAAGGAATATATGGTTTATTGGGCTTGACCTATGTAAAGGAAAATAAAAGGAAGGAAAGGGATCTCAAATCCCTAACGAAAAGGCAAAGGCAAACAACGCAACCGCATGCACACACGGCAGCCAGAGAAAAGGAAAGGAATTCAGTTCCATGGGTGGTAACTAGTTTTACTTTCTCTGAGAGTTAATTTGGCATACCCACTTTAGTGGAAGATTGTTATAAGGTTATTGTTGTTGATTGATATTCCCTATTGGTTATTAGGAAGAGTGATTGATATTCCCTATCTGGTGTACCAATTACTTATTATAGTGGAAGTTTTACTAGACTAGGTCCCGTGGTTTTTATTCTCTCAATTTGATGGAAGTTTTCCACGTTAAAAATTGTGTTTGTCTCATTTAATTTTCTGCCAATTATTATTTTCTGTTTGGCCATTTATCTGCACAGGTGTGGGAAAAATATTCCACATTATTGAGATAGTTATTTCTAATTATCTCTGGTTTTTTCTAACATTATAGACTATGGCTTTTTAAAGTGCAGTCTCTTTGAAGAAAAACCGTTGCTTACAGAATAGGCAGCACCTCTCTTCACCACGGTTGAAAAACTGTTCTTGTAGGTAGCAGGAACGTTTTTTTTTTTTTTTTTTTTTTATTCAATGAAAATGAAGTTCTAATATTTACTGTGTGAATCCATAACAATACTCTTCCTTAAATAAATTGAATATTTTTTTTTTAAAATTATTTAAATGACTTGTTTAAAATATATGTGTATTTAAACCTATTTACTTGAATTATTTAGAAGGCTTAGTTTAGTAAATTATATTTGAAAGAGTAATAAAATTAGAATTTTAAGCAAGTTTCTTATTTGGACCAAACACTACCTACTCATCAAAATACAAAGGAAAAAAACAACTTCCATTCCTAGCTGATACACATATACACGATCACACATACTAGAGACAAACCAAAAATCTACTCTCATATTCTTTCTCCCACCACACTCAACATCTTTTATTGTGTTAGTATGTTTGAATTTGAAGTATGCATATGTAATTGATTGTCTGTTATCATCTGGTGATTATGAGTTCCTTTGGTTATTAATGGATGTTTAAGGGCTAGATTGTGAAAAGTGTGGGAAAACCTATGAATTCGCATAAATTTGCTAAACGGAAATAATTTTTTAAGCGAGTTGAGCTCTGAAACCAATATAGTTGCTTCTGACTTGAATTAGATGAGCAAATTTTAAATTTGCTAAACAAATTTGACAAATTTTACAAAAATTACTCACTTGTTAGATTTGGTTAGCGAATCCCTTTTCACTTAGTGAATATCTTACAGTTTGATGTATTTCTTTTTCTTTCATATCTGATGTTGCTTATTTGTGTAGTTTATAGTATTCTTTAATATTGATTTGAATTGTATTGTTAATGGCTAATTGGTTACTAAACTTGATGTTGTTACATGTATTGATTTAATTGAAAATGATATGGTGAGATATGATGGTGTTTCATGAGCGAAATATTTATTAGGGAAGAGAACACTTATCTTAGTGGTTTACACTGAGATAATTGGGATAGACTAAGACCTACATTACAAAACGAATACAATTATCTTAGTGGTTCACACTAAGATAGTTGAGATAGACTATTATGTTTACGGGAAAGACTTGAAGTTAAATGATGATTTTCAAACTTTATCTTACTTTATGTTTAAAAGTATGAAATAACTTCTTTATTGTTTACTGGATTTTGAAAAGTATGATTTAAATTTGCATTGTTACTTAAATTGAAAGAGTTTTCTAATATACTTTTTTCCTTTTTATGAAATTCATTGAGATTATTATCTCACATCTATCTTTATGTATTATGGCAAATAAGAAGTTTTGAGCTTTGGACTCATAGTAAGTATATGATGTTGATGTTTAATGGTTATTGTAATTTGAAAATAAGCTATATTAGATTTCAACCCGCGCATTGTGCGTGTGTCTTGAAATTTATTTTCAAAAAATTAGTAACCATTATAAATTATATGATATATATAATTTATAAGTCTCCGTTAGAATTAATGTTTTATAAGTCTTATTTTTCATTTTGCTTCGTGAACTAACACTCTTATTAAACAAATCTTATATCTTAGTAGCACAAATGCAATGACTTAGATATCAAATCAAACACAACAGTTGTATTTATAATTTGATTTGACACAATTTTATTTGTAATAGATGTATGAATTATAGGGAAGGAAATTGACAGTAAAGTCTTAGTCACGTCACAAAAGATTAACTTGAAAAAAATATTAAAAAGTGACATTAGCATATAAAAAATTCACAAGACAACTAATGAAATTAAAAAATGGTGGAATGATTTGAATTAATAGTAGTAATTACATTTCTTTCTACGATAATAGGTTATCTTAAAGGAAAAAGTTTGAACTAAAACAAATGTATATATAATATATGTGCAGCTTAAAAATGGCATTAATAAAATTCAATTATGAAAATATGTGCATTTAGAAAAGAGTAATTCTAGAACTGGGTAGATACTTTGTTTTTATTGTATTCTTTTCAAGATAAGTACTTCCTCTGTCTCAATTTAAATATCTCATTTGAAGTGTGTACAATTCTTTAGAAAATGATTTCAATGTTTCATTTACTTAAATATTTTTATTAATTGTAATTAGCGGAAAAATTGGATGAGTTGAAATATAATAAATAGGAGTATTAGTGGAAAAAGCAATTAATGTTGTATTGTTATTGTAAAATGACAAATAATTTGTGACAAAAATAAATTACAAATGAGGTATTTAAAATGAGATTGAGGAAATAATTGTTTCCTCATAAACTTGACTTGTCATAATGGAATAACAATTTATAAATTTGTGACAAATCTAAAATATTTGGTTAAAACCTAATTTGTAACATCCATCTGTTCATCGTCATCTCACATGTCTCTTGTGTCGGGTCTTTTTTGTTGAGTTATATGAGTCAAAAGCAACAAATATAATGTTACTCATGATTCAATTATAATGCAAAAGGAAATATTAAAATTTGATTTGGAGAACATAAAGTTAAAAACATGGATTAAAGGTTTCAAATTATCTTGTAGACAAATATGTTGTTATTATTGTTCCTTAATTACTGTGGGAGCTTTAATTTTCCAAGAATTGTGTTAATTCCAACCATTGTCCGGTTGATTTAATGTGCTAAAAAAAATGCATTGTAACAATAGATCTACTTTGAATGATGGAAATTGGAAACTATCAAGAGCTTATGGTTTAAAAAAAGAAGATCAAATGGCCTAATAAGAATTGATTGAAAGAAGGCAAACATACTGTTTGTTGAATGGAACATCAATAATTGACATCAACATAAATTAAATAAATTAGATTTTTTTTATTATTGATATTGTAAATGAAAGATAACATAAAAATTATGTAACTAAAAAGTATGGAACACGCATTTACTGTGGCTAGCAATCCTCTGTGGAAGAAGAAGATGGAAAAAATATATCAAATTCAGTTACTCAAATGAATATAAACAACAATTGCATTTCATCAAACACTACAAAAACAATTTTGTTATACTCAAATTGGAGAGAAAGTTATCGTAAACAATGGTTCATGTCTCGAGATTATGGTATCGTGTCTTCTTGAATCTTGGTTCAGTCAAGAAAAAAAAAGATATTTGGACTTACATTAGAGATGGTTACAAAATAAATTCACATTTAATAAATGATAAATAAATAATAGAGAAACGTTTTATTGAATTATGAGCTAATATTAATTTTTTTATTGTTGAATTTTCTTTTTTTGTTGATGAAATGAAATTGTGTAGTATATGATGAATAGAAAGAGAAGAGATTATAGTTATGACAACTAAGCAAATAGAGTTATGTAGCATAAAATGTGATTAGGTGTCAAATGAATGATTTGTAAGTCTATTTTAATAGATTATAATAGATTGTTCAAGTTTGATTCTTGACTTGTAAGATTGAAATTCTATAACTTTATGACTTCTCTTGTGAAGTTATAGACTTAATGACATTAATTTGTGAGATATTAGATTATATTCTAGATAAATAATGTGGGGTATTAGATAATCTATTGTTAGGACCATAATGTGTAGTGAAAAATTTGGAACTCGTTAAATATTACTTTCTTCTGGAATTGATTTGAAAGAATACCAATAGAAACTAACACAAATAATAATTGCAATAAATGAGAAAAAGTTATAAACATGACATCTCAAATTTTAATGTGAAACCCGTCGTCTTAGTATGGGTAAAAAATGAGTCATCCAGATTAAAGAAATTTCTCCTATATAAAATAATGGATACATTTCAAAGGTCTTCCTAGTAATACTATGGTATCTTAAGTTATTTTGTTTTATTGTTATTATTATTATTATTATTATTATTATTATTATTATTATTATTATTATTATTATTATTATTATTATTATTATTATTATTTGTTAATGATTTATAATGAGTCAATATATCCCTCTAATCCTCTTTATAAGAGATAGTTGAGTAAAAAAAGATAATGTATTTGGTCATTATTGATCAAATAGATTAACTTCTATTGACTCAACCGTCTCTTTTAAAAAAACTGGAGGATGTGGGAGGAGAGAAAGAGGTGAGAAATAAAAAAGATTTCAAATATTGTTTGTTATTATAAGAGAAAAATAAAATATAGAAACTTTAATCATTTTCTGAAGTATGATATTATCTTTCTCTCATATTTTTTTTAAGAGACCACAATAAGTAGTGGTCTGACTTATTTTTGTCTCTCTTCGTTCTAAACCAATCAAGAGAAATTTTATATCTCTCTCCAACTTTTATCTCACCCCATTCTCTCTTCTATATTACTCTTCAACGAATCACACCATAAGTAAACATTTCATTCATTAAAGTCTTAACTCAACATCATAGTGAGAGGACTCTACCTATCATTTTTTTACAAGCCAAAATTGTTGTGAAAAACAGAGGTCAATCAATCAATGAACCCAGAAAAAGAACCAGGATTGATTGAATGTAAAACGAAGATTGATCCGCAGAAAATCCAAGAACGATCTTCGTTTTTGATTGAAACGAAGATTGATCTTTCTAAACAGAATTTGAAGCTTGTAATTTTAAAATGAACACACACAATTGTTAACCCAGTTCAGAGATTAACTCCTACGTCTAGGGGACTGGATCCGACTTGAATTATCACTAGTTATGAGATGAAAAAGATTACAATTGATATACACTTATGCTGCCAGTTTTTCTGCACTTAGTAAAAACTGCAGCTTGCTATCTATATTTTCTGATCTCTCTTTTTCCCAGCCTTGCTTTGGCTTATATACAGTTTGTTTTCAAATTGGAGTAACAAACTAACTAACTAAAGTTAGTTACAACTAACTAACTAACTAACTGCCCAAACAGATTGGCTTCTTAATTGAGTACCACTTTTAACAATTCTCCACCTTGGTACCTAATGAGAAGCTTCAGCTTGTGATTCTTCAAATTAGATCCTCTTAGTCCTTGATCTCTGTTTTTGGACTTGATTTACAACATATCCAAATAGTGTTTGAATTTGCTAAGTGTGACAGGTTTTGTAAACATGTCTACAGGATTATCACTTGTATGCACCTTTGCCACATGTATCTCACCCCTTTCAATGACATCTCTTATAAAATGAAGTCTGATGTCTATGTGCTTGGTCCTTTCATGATACATTTGATTTTTACTCAAGTGAATGGCACTTTGACTGTCACAATGTATGCAAACAGCTTCTTGCTTGACCCCAAGTTCTGTGATCAATCCTTTTAGCCAAATTCCTTCTTTCACTGCTTCAGCAAGAGCAACATATTCTGCTTCTGTTGTTGATAATGCCACTATGTGTTGAAGGTTAGCTTTCCAATTGACTGTATTGTTAAACACTGTGAACACATATCCTGTAAGAGATCTTCTTCTATCTAAATCTCTAGCAAAATCAGAGTCTACAAATCCTTGGACTGGTTTTGATGGTTCTGAACTTTTGCTGTATTCCAAACACATGCTTTGAGTACCCTTTAGGTACCTTAGAATCCATTTGACAGCTTGCCAATGATTCATCCCTGGGTTTCCCATAAATCTGCTCGTGACACTTACAGCATGAGAAATGTCTGGCCTTGAGCAGACCATAGCATACATGATACTCCCTATGGCACTTGCATATGGTATATTCTTCATGTCTTCTGCTTCCTGGTTTGTGTTTGGTGACATGGCTGAAGAAAGCTTGAAGTGAGCTGCTAGTGGAGAGCTAACTGCCTTTGATTCACTCATGTTGAATCTATTTAGAACCATTCCAATGTAGCTATCTTGAGAAATTATCAGTCTTCCTTGTTCTCTAATTCTGATGAGTTCCATTCCTAGGATCCTCTTGGCTGGCCCCAAGTCCTTCATCTCGAATTCTTTCTTCAGCTGGCCCTTCAATTTTTCTATTTCTCTCATACTTTTGAATGCTATTAGCATGTCATCCACATATAGCAGTAAGTAAATGAATGTGGATGATGATACTTGTTTATAGTACGCACAACTATCAAAATTACTTCTAGCATAACTTTGACTAAGCATGAATGAATCAAACCTCAAATACCATTGCCTTGGTGATTGCTTTAGCCCATAGAGTGATCTCTTTAGTAAGCAGACTCAATCCTCCTTTCCTTGAGTCCTAAAGCCATTTGGTTGCTGCATTAAGATTGTTTCATTCAGATCACCATGGAGAAATGATGTTTTGACATCCATCTGCTCCAATTTCATGTCATAGTGTGCTACCATGGCTAGAATTATCCTTATAGATGCATGCTTGACTACACGAGAAAAGATTTCATTGTAGTCTACACCTTCTCTTTGAGTGAATCCCTTTGCTACTAGTCGTGCTTTGAACCTAGGTGGTTCAACTCCTGGGATTCCCTCATTCCTCTTGAAAATCCACTTGCTGCCTACAATTTTAGAGTTGGCTGGCTTGGGTTTGAGTTCCCAAGTGTTGTTCTTCTCCAATGATTTCAGCTCCTCAGTCATAGCTAAAATCCATTTGTCTTTGTCTTGAGACCTGACAGCTTCATTCTAGTTCCTGGGATCTTCTTGTATAATCTCTTCTGCAGCATGTAATGCATAGCTGATCATGTCTGCATAACCATATCTTTGAGTGGGTTTTGATGTCCTTCTTTCTCTATCCCTGATGAGGTTATAGTCATCTAATTCCTGCTCTGGAAACATAACATGTTCTGCTGGGTTTGCATCAGTCTTGTCTTGCTGAGATTGCTGTTGTTCTGAAGTCAAGATCGTTCTTGACTTCTGTTGATCGTTCTCCTTTTCTGAAGTCAAACCTCTCAGTTATGTCTTGTTGAGCCTGCTGTTGCTCCAGGAACGTTCTTCGTTTCTCTCCATCTTTCTCCACCTCAAGATCAATCCTCACATCTTCAGTTTGATGTGAGCTTTTATTCGCAGCACTGTTTACTGACTTATATAGCTCAACCTCATGAAACTTAACATCCCTGCTGATGATACATTTCTTACTTTCAGGACACCATATTCTATAACCTTTTACTCCACTTGGATATCCAACAAAATACCCTTTCTTGGCTCGAGGAGCTAGCTTCCCTTCATTTACATGGTAGTATGCAGCACATCCGAATACTTTTAGATGATTGTAGTTTGCAGTCTGTCCTGTCCACATCTCTTGAGGAGTTTTGAGTTCAATTGCAGTAGATGGACTCAAATTTATCAAATAACAAGCTGTATGGATAGCTTCTCCCCAAAACTGTGCAGGCATCCCTACATTTGACAGAATGCATTTCATTCTTTCAAGCAAGGTTCTATTCATTCTTACAGCTAGTCCATTTTGCTGAGGTGTGGTCCTTACAGTCCTATGTCTGTTCACACCATAAGCTTTGCAAAAACTAGTGAATTCCTCACTACAGAATTCCAGACCATTATATATCCTTAGAGTCTTAATTCTTTTGTCAGTCCTATTTTCAACCACAGACTTCCAATCTTTAATGGTTTTAAATGCTTCATCTTTGCTTTTCAACAAGTAAATCCATACTTTTCTACTATAATCATCAAGAAATGTAATGAAATACTTGTTACCTCCATGTGAAGCAATCTTTGCAGGGCCCCATAGATTACTGTGAACATATTCCAGAATTCCTTTTGAGCAATGTTTCCCTTTGGAGAACTTGACCCTATGCATCTTTCCAAACATACAATGCTCACAAAATTCAAGATCATTGATCTTGTCCCCACCTAGCATGCCTTGCCTATTTAGGACTTGCATTCCCTTTAGGCTAACATGACCCAGCCTTTTATGCCATAGGCTGGCTTTGCTTGATGCTTGAACAGCCACTGCTGCCATTCCTGTCACTGCTTGACCATTTAGAAGGTAGATTCCATGATCCCTTGTTCCCTTCATGATTACCAATGATCCTTTTATGACTTTTAGAGTGCCTTTCTCTCCTTTTCAGTTCTGGAACATGTCTCACCTTTGACAAAATCTTCATGGTTCCATCTTCCAGCTTCAGCTTGATTGAACCAATTCCAACTACCTTGCAGGCTGATTTGTTCCCCATAATCACCTTGCCTCTATCCGTTTCTTTGTAGTCAAGAAACCAATCTCTATTTGAGGTCATGTGAAATGAACATCCTGAGTCAAGTACCCAGTCATCATCCATGATTTCAGTTGAATTTTCCATAAGAACTTCTGAGCTTTCATACCCTTCAGAAGCTATAGATGCATTTCCATAATCATCATCACTATGTGATCCTTTCTTTCCTTTCCAATCTGGACATTCTTTCTTGAAATGCCCTTTTTTTCTTGCATATGAAACATCTCATTTTAGACTTGTCATTTTCTTTATTCTTGAACTTATTCTTCAGTTTTTGATTCTTCTTCCCTGCCTTGGCCTTGACAAACAACCCCTCGCCACTGCTTTCATCTTTCCCATCTGACTTCCTCTTCAATTCTTTGGAGATTAGTGCAGCTTGTACTTCTTCTACTGACAAAGAATCTCTACCATACAGAAGTGTATCACACATATTTTCATAAGAGCTTGATTATGAATTTATCAACAACAGGGCCTGATCCTCATCCTCCAATTTTACATCAATATTTTCAAGATCTAATATGATCTTATTAAACTCATCCATATGAATTTCAATTGACCTCCCAGGTTGCATCTTGAAAGTATATAATTTTTGTTTTAAGTACAAACGATTCGCTAATGATTTTGTCATGTATAAAGATTCTAATTTGAGCAAAGTACCTGCTGCAAAGGTCTCCTTTGACACTTCCCTCAGAACCTTGTCTCCAAGACTCAAGATTAAAGCACTATGAGCCTTGTCCATGATATCCCTCTTCTCCTTTTCTGGTAGTGTGGATGCCATGTCTTTCTCTCCTCCCAGTGCTCCTGCCAAACCTTGATGAACTAGCAACTAGGGGTGTACGTGGGTTGGGTTGAGCCGATTTTGACAAAACCCGATGCCCGACCCGATTGATTATCTTTGGGTTGAGTTAAGTTCTAAACCCGTATTTTTTTCATTTAACCTGACCCGAACCGACTCGATCAAGAACGGGTTGGGTTGGGTTGGGTTGGCGGGTTATACATAAATAATAACCTGTTTTTTATTTTACGCGAAAATATATTGAATGAAAATATATTTAATACTTAAATGTCTCAAAAACTATAAAAATTCAATCACATCATTCAATTCTTTAAAAAAAATCATCAACCTCTCACAAAAAAAAATAAATTTAACAATCTTCAAATACATAAATAAATTCAACAACAGTATATCAATAAAATATAAAAATTGATCAATTCTAAGCAATGTCAACTTCAAGTACAAGCACTTAACAAGTTCATCAAAGTCTGGAAGGGAATAATTGGGAATCTACAAAAACAAATATTAATAATAAAAGTGAAGACAAAACAGCTAGCATTGATACTTGGTCCATCACATTACTTTTATCATTACACATAACCTACCATAATTTTTTAATAGTAGTGCTTCATTTATTTATAGTTAGAGTACTTACTATTTTTAAATAAAATACTAAAAAAAAGTGTTTAATAGATTTAAATATAAAAAATTTAAACTAAATTCATCATAAACTTTTGTATAAGCATCATTTTTGTTCATAAATAGTATTTAACTCAAATGAATAGTATTTAACTAAAAAAATTTGTATTTAACAAATGTAAAAAATTTAAATTAAACTCATTATAAGCATAAGCTTTCTGTTCATACCTTTATGATGTAAAACTATAACTAAATATAACATTTAAATAAATAATATTTAACTTACAAAATAAATTGCTCTTTTGAAGGAGACAATTTAAAAATTAGATACGAATTTTATGAGTAGGCATATACGAGATTACAAGGCCAAAACAAATTAAACGCTAAATTGCGAGAAAAATTAAGTATTTAGGCTAGACGCATAAACACCTTGGATCAGCATTCATATAAAAATCAGTTATTAAAAATATTTGAAACCCTATTGGACTGCTGGGCTGCCAAACAAAATTATTTAAAAAAATATAACTAGTTATCGGGTCGGGTCGACGGGTTCAAATTGTTAAACCCATTACCCGAACCAAATATAAACGGGTTTCAACGGGTTGGGTTGGGTTAAACCCAAAAGTGACCGGGTACGGGTAAAAATCGGGTTGGGTTGGGTTGCGTGATCGGATTGGCGGGTCGACCCGCACCCATGTTTACCCCTACCAGCAACGCTTTCATCTTGAGACGCCATAACCCAAAATCATTCTTCCCATCGAATTTCTCAATTGCATACTTTGTTGATGCCATCCTTCCTTTGAATCGAATACTCCCGTGCTCTTGATACCAGTTGTTGCGAAAAACAGAGGTCAATCAATCAATGAATCCAGAAAAAGAACCAGGATTGATTGAATGTAAAACGAAGATGGATCCGCAGAAAATCCAAGAACGATCTTCGTTTCTGATTGAAACGAAGATTGATCTTTCTAAACAGAATTTGAAGCTTGTAATTCTAAAATGAACACACACAACTATTAACCCAGTTCAGAGATTAACTCCTACGTCTGGGGGACTGGATCCGACTTGAATTATCACTAGTTATAAGATGAAAAAGATTACAATTGATATACACTTATGCTGCCAGTTTTTCTGCACTTAGTAAAAACTGCAGCTTGCTATCTATATTTTCTGATCTCTCTTTTTCCCAGCCTTTTGCCTTATATACAGTTTGTTTTCAAATTGGAGTAACAAACTAACTAACTAACTAAAGTTAGTTACAACTAACTAACTAACTACCCAAACAGATTGACTTCTTAATTGAGTACCACTTTTAACAAAAATATATATAATAAGAAGGTGACAATCCAAGCACAAGGAGTGCAAGGAGCACCAAATATGAGCTCTACATAATAAATCAACAAAAAAAACACCTTAGACTAAACACACACCTCCATATAAAAACATCACCCCAACTCAACTTTATACAACTTGCCTCAACTTTATACAACTTGCCACAACTGGTATACTAACATCCATACCTATAAAGGTTATTGGATTTTTCTAGGATGGATTTAAGTCATAAGCAAACCTTTCACCCTTGAATTTTTGCCACCATCATGACTCAATTGGAATGCAAGAATACTTGATTATTTAACACTCAATCATTCTCGACTTTCCAAATTATCCACGCACTGCCAATCAAACAACACACTGCCAATCAAACAACGTGAACTTTTTGTCTTGATTTAAAATTACAAGAGAACATACCTTTATATTGACCGATATTGTTGTACTAAAAACGCACTTATATCAAGTGTATTCTATTGCAAAAATAATATAAAAAATTATTGTATTTACATTAATTAATTAATTAATTAATTAGCAAGTACCAAACTACTTAAAATTATTTATTATTTAAACTAATGATTAAATTGTTACAGTAATGAAATAAGTAAATAATTAAGAAAAACATAAAGTTGTAAATCATATCTCTCAAATTTCTCTGAGCCTTCTTTCACGCCTTACATGATACGGGCAACAAACCATATCTATCTTTTTGTTTAAATTCTTCTCCATCCTTATCCCATATATTATATAAATAATATATATTATATTTACATATATCTATATATATATATATATATATATATATATTAATTGCAATAATTTTTTTCTTTTCATCTTTTATCAGTTTATGCATAATAGAAAGCAAATTAAATTAAAAATTTATGTAATATCATATAATTGTTCTAAAAATAATTAATAAGAATTCTTAAAAAGTATATTGATAACTGCTCCTCTCTCGGTTGCTTTCTAACTTTATTATGATTATTTGATATTGTTAATGTTCCTTCTATGGTTGCTCATCATTTTTGTTGCTTCCTTTTCTCTAATTGTTCCTCTCTCTGTTGATTCCTCTATTTACTGTGACTCTATAATATGATTGTTGTTCCTTCTTTGGTTTCTCGTCTCTGCTAGCTCCTTCCATTATTATGACAGTTTGAAATGACTGTTGTTGGTATTTTGGTTACTCATCTATCTGTTTGTTTCGATATTAGTTGGTTTTGTTTTGATCTTCGAGCCAAACTTTATTTGTTGATTGTTTTAGTATTCTTGGGAGGATTGTTCTGGATATTTTTTTTCTTTTCTATATAATTAAGTTAGGTGTTATATTTTCTATTTAAAAGGGTATATTTGTAATAATTCATAGCTTAGTAAGGTGTTGTTGGAAGAGGAGTTTTATAATATTTTAGAAAATATCTTATAAGATATTATATTAGACTACTTTAAGTTTTTTTTCTACCTAGAATTGGTTTATAATTTAAGAGTATCTCTTATGATTGGATTTTATATTATTTATTGTTATTGTTGTTATTTGATTTAGAACCATCTATTTATCCTTAAAAATTGGGATAAATATTTACTCTTTTTTATCAAGTCATTATTCAATAGTTTTACTAATCTTGTTATTGAAACCCTACAATTTCATTTTTCTTTCTCCTTCTCATTTTCTCTATGAATCTCCATTGTTATTCAAGAGTAAAAATTAAACCATAGTATAGCACTTCCACAAAAGTGGGTATAATAAAATGACTCAAAGAGAAGACAAAACTACTTATAAAAAAATATAGAATATAAAAATCAGTTGTAGGAGCTTGTCCCATTCACAAAAACACACACAAACGCACCTTTCTTTTTTTCTTCTTTTATTTTTTTAATTGGTGCAGATTACCGTTTGATGAGTGATCACCTAACAAATCTCTCCCTCGTGACTTAAATTGAATAAAATATTGTCATTCTAACAATTACGTCAAATGTATTAAATTTCTCCCTCAATTGAGACTTTCTCAACAAATCAATATCATTGTGATCGGTATCTCACACCAATACAAAATACAAATGCCCCAACATCAATCACAAGAGCTTACCCTTTAGCAATGTTCCTTTTAAAAAAAATTATTCTTTTGTTAGATTTTCTTCTTTACAATAGATTCAACATATGATTACATCTATTGGTCATGATAATTTCCATGGTTTTCATCGTTAGTTGTGATCACCATTAACTCTAATTTCCATGGTTTTATTTTGACTAAAATAATTCATTTCTAAATTCGATTTTTTATTCCCTATTAACTTATTCTTGTGATGTTTTTGGTCTTCCACAATTTTTGATGATGTGACATTTTCATTAAAGACATTTCACTAAGATAACATTTGTGTGCTGAATAAAATACTTTCCATGTTATTATTGTTGTGATTAATTTTCTTCATATATTACAATATAAAAAATCAAATTATTTTATTTTATTTCTATATTAAAATATTTAAATTTTAGATAGTTTTTTCAATAATATAAAATTTTAAAATACTTATATAGAATATTTAAAAAAAAATTAATTTTTTTAATTTTTTAAATATTTTAATATTATTTTTAGTAATGAAATTTATTATATTTTCAATATTATTTAATATTTTTTTATTTATATATTAATATATTTACAATTAAAATTTGAAATTTAAAATAATTAAATAAAATATATAATAAAATTAATATATAAAATAAAACATATAGCTACACACAAATTTAAATATTTATTTATTTTATATTTAATATTTTAATTTATAAATAAAATTAATTACAAGAATAATCATGAAAATTATTGGCTTAATTATAGTTTTAGTCCCTCTATTTTTACTGATTCACGATGTTGATCCCCCTATTTTAAAAGTCGATAGTTTTTGTCTCTCCCTCTGATTTTTTAACTAAAAAATGATGACGTGAAATACTTTAAATAACGTGACATATGATACGATTATATAGAATTATTAACATCTATGAAATTAGAATAAAATACCGTAAAAACTTAAATTTCATCTTCGGAAATTTTTCATATTTTTAATTTAATTAGTGACATATGAATAATTAATGCATCTAAATAGTCTTATATCATAAAATTGTACGTCACATCATTAAAAATATGTCAAATCGTCATTTTTTAATTCAAAAATTTATAAGAACCAAAATTGTTGACTTTTAAAATAAGAGAACCAATTATGTGAATTAGTAATTATGGAAGAACCAAAATTACAAATAAACTAAAATTATCTTATCGAAGTACAAATGCCATCTAGGGACAAAAAAATTACAAGAGTTAATTAATAACAAGACTAAAAATTCATTTTTAACAAAACAAATGAAAAATACATTTAAACTTAATTTTTTTATTGTGTGCACGGACAGTTATTGCAATTCTATACAGAGGTATGTGGTGCAAGGAGCAATGTCGAGGCACCATGTGTATAAATTGCATGATGGAATAAACCTTATTAGGTTATATAGTATGGATAGACGTGGAAAAACATAACGAAAGTTGATAAAAAAAAAAGCGAAAGTAGTACTAGCCTATTTAATTTTCATTTTAGTTTTTTTTTTAAATTAAATAATTTTAAATTAAAAAAAAAATATTATTAATAACGTTGACCATTTCACGGTTTTTCCTCTTTTATAATTTAAACTATATTGTTTGATGTTGTATTGTCAAATTTTTATTACTAAATTTATTAAAAATTGGTTAAAAGAATAGTTTTCAAAAACAAAAACAAAAAAATATATATGCATGATTTTTTGGATATACTCGGGTTGAACCAAACAAGCACACGCTTAACTGCAGTAAATTTAGAAATACGAAGCAGGAGGTAGGAGTGGAACATAGCACATAACATGTATTTTCTATAGTTTATCACAAAATATAAATATAAATATAAATAATATTTTTTTTTTTAAATCTCTCGACCCCTGTGGATTGATTCGAGCAAGGACATTCTGAAACATTGGTGGTATCTCCACTTGATAGAAGGCCTCCAAGCAACTCTGATGGATCATAGTAAATCTCCACCTCTTCAACCTTCAAAGTGTCATCCACGTATGTTAAAAAAAATAAAAGATTATTAAAAAATATTACATCAACTATATTACTGTGGTAGTAAAAAAAACTATACTATTGTGAGAGTCAGATTTATTAAAAGTCACGCACATATAATATAAAGTTTCTCCTAAATAAATTCAGGAGAGTGTTAACATTATATTGACCATATTTTTTAGTGTGCAACAATATATTAATTATTTAGCTGTAATCATTTGTGAGAGATTAAAAATTTTGAGATTAAAAAAATTGTTCTTAGAATTTCTCACCTTTTTATCATCGAACATAAGAAAATTTGAAAAATAAAACAAAAAAAAATAGATTATAATAAAAGTTAGAAATTTTCATTATCACAAAGGTAGAGGATCTCTACAATATTCTGAACGGTGACAAAATTATGATAAATCAAATGTTTTTCATACTCTATATTTTTCCTTTTCCAGGTAGCTACGAAAGAGAGACAATTGTCCCTTTGAGCAAAAACTTCATTAAGATTCAAGTTATTTGAGGTCCTAATCTTGATTTTGTTAACCTTAATAGTGAATGTATAAATAAAGTCATCCATGTTTGGAATTTTAGAGGATAGAGACGGGATGAAGGGTGCAAGGACAATAGGAATTGTTGTGTCTAGTTTATGGATAGGGTTCGATTGAGTATTGATAGGTGAGTCTTCTGAAAATGACTTAGAGACTACGTCTTGAATCACTTGAGCAGCCACCTCGGATAAATAAAAAATATTGACATGAGGAGGAACTTATTTACTAGTTATATCATTGGCAATTGCCTGAATCTCAAGATGTTCTTCGAACCAATCATAGACTTTATTGAGATAGATAAATCAAAGGACTCCTCGAGAACCGTATATGAGAATTTCATCTCGTACAGCTCAAACAAAAATACTCAAATACTGCTTATTTGGAAAACAGATATTTAGCTAGAAAGTTTAAAACTTTCTTAACTTAACACTATGATTCCAATCTTCTTTGAGGATAATATATATATAAATAACTGGCGTATTCCAAAAATCAAAAGAGATCAGGTTTATGAATCTGGGTTTTTCAAAAATTTACTCAAAACTGATTTCATAATCAAAACTGTGGAACGAGATGTTCCCCTAACCAATCCTTTCGAAACTATAAATCTTCTTTCTGAGAAGACTTTGCAAAAACACCGGGATAGGAACTATAACTTCATACACATAGGTCTTGTCCAGGTCGGAATCAAACCATTAACTAGAGAAGATCTTAACACTTCAATCCTTAGTGTCTTAAGGGATGCATGATTCTTAAACTTTCAAGATTCAATAATTAGTACTATTGAATCTAGTCTGTGTCAAGGACCAATCTGGTTTGAATGTTATCCAGGCTTTTCATTATCTTTAAAAGATCCAAACATCCTAAAATCCCTTGTCTTACAAATCAAAACCCACAATTACAAAATGTTATCAGGTTCCATTCCTGTAGCAATCATTTATCGTGTCCATTACAAAGCGATGTTTTCTGCTTTTACAGCAACGAAAAATATCGATAACAAAAAGGGTGAAACCCTATTTTTACAAACTGATTTAACAAAATCAAATACTGTTATTCCAAGAACCATACTTTGGAAAGAAATTGATCTTCCTGAAGAATGGATTCTGGAAGGAGCTGTTCAACAACAGTCTCCTGAACAGTCAAAACCTAACAACAAATTAAAGGAAGTTTTGCAATACAAGGATGGAAAAGTAAAACTAAGTTTTACTAGAACTTCCAGTGCTAGATTTTCTGATGCGGGTTCCTCCAAACTTACGAAACCACGTTATTCGTGTTCAAGCATTCCAAATGCTTCCTTTCAAAACGTTGATTATTCAACAAATATTCCACATCAAATTTATACGGCTCCTCAGAGCACAAACGAAGAACATCAAATCTCTCCACCTTCTTCACCTTCTTTTTCTGCAATAACTGAAAACGTTATTAATGAATTAAATGTTCTTGATAAAGATTTTAAAGTGGACAAAACCATTCTTCATAAAGAATTTTATTCTTCAAAAAATTTAGAAAAAAGAACTTGGTTTTTCAAAAACTTTTTACAACAAAGGAAAGAAATCCAAAATGATTTCTATGAATTTGTTAATCAAAACAAAGCAAATATTTTCTTCTTTGACTGGTTTGAAATTTATGCGTCTCAGAACCAAATTTCTTATCCTTTCATCCAAGACAAAACTTCTGTAAACCCTATAACTGTTAGAAACAAAACTCCAGAATGGGAAATGGCCAACGGTAGGAAAATCCAATCAGATCATCCTCCCCTAAGACAGATAAAAATCACCCATTATGACCAGGTTATAGAGGCAGCACCTTACAAAAACCCAAGTGAAAATTCTGATAAAGATATCAAAAATATCATTATTCAGAATAACTTCACCAATACCCATCTTAGCACCATAGCAAAACATTTGACCAAGATGGAAGAAAACCAACTGGCTACAGTTGTCTCTTCTGATGAGACGACAGGGTTAAAATTAAAAAACCCAGTCTTCAAACCTTTCCAGGTTTCTAAAACTAGCCAAAAACTCTTCAAAGATGGTAAGTCTGAGTTTACCCAAGCCTTGAGGGAACAACTAAGTAGGGTAGAACAATCCTCTACCTCTTCACCATTAGTTGCCAAAGACACTCTAGATAAAACCATCACAACCATAGAACAAGTCTCTGAGACTGAGAAACAAAACCTGTGTAAACTCCATTGGCAAAAGGGTCAACCGTTGACCATGGTGTCAGCACCTGACCTTGGAATTGAGAATAGACCAAATGTCCTTTCTCAATCAAAATTCAATGCTAGTACTGTCTATGAATGGAACATAGATGGTATGTCTGAGTATAACATACTCAGCCTCCTCCAACAAATGACCATGGCATCCAATGCCTATAGAACACAAACCAACACACCTGACAAAGCCATAGCAGAACTCCTAATAGCAGGATTCTCTGGCCAACTCAAAGGATGGTGGGATTACCATCTCACCTCCGCACAACACTTAGAAATCCTGAGTGCAATCCAAACCACGGAAGAAGGAATTCCCATCCTAGACGAATTAGGTAACCCAGTACCTGATGCAGTTGCAACTCTAATCCACACGATTAGCTTACACTTCATTGGAGACCCGTCCCACCTAAAGGATAAAAATGCTGAACTCCTCTCAAACCTTAGATGTAAAAAACTAAGTGATTTCCAGCACTACAAGAACACTTTCCTAACCAGAGTAATGCTTAGGGAAGACTCAAACCAATCTTTCTGGAAGGAGAAATTCCTTGCAGGACTCCCTACCCTTTTAGGAGAAAAGGTTAGAAACAAAATCAAAGAAATTTTTGGGACAAACCAAATTCCTTATAGCCAATTAACCTATGGGGAATTAGTTAGCTTCACCCAAAAATAAGGATTAAAGATCTGCCAAGATTTAAAACTTCAGAAACATTTGAAGTGGGAAATGAAAAGAACTAGACAAGAACTAGGTTCTTTTTGTAAACAATTTGAAATTCCAACCACAAGTGCTTCAAAGGATTGTGCAGGATCTTGTTCCAAAACACTTAGAAAACCTCACAGGAAACCTTTTCCCAAACAAGATTTTTATAGAAATTCTAAACCTCAGAATTCCTATAACCATAGGAAACCCAACTTCCACAAGAAAAAACCCTTCCGTAAGAAATTTGAACCCCAAACCTCTAAGCCAATAACTTGTTTTAAATGTGGCCAAACAGGGCACATTTCAAGATATTGCAACAAAACCAAAAGGCTTCATGAATTGCAAATCGAGGAACAATTAATGCAAAAGATTGAAGCTATCCTTTTAGAAACCTCTGATGAAGAAAACATTTCAGATTATGAAACAGGATCTTCAGAAGATAACAAACCCATACAATTTGATGAACTAGGAACCTCCGAAACCATTAGTTCTGATTCTGGTTCAAAATCTATCAACGTGTTAACAAAAGATCAAGAATTAATTCTTGATATTGTTAAACAGGTTGGTGATACCAGTTTACAAAAAGAGATAATAGGTAAACTTTTAGACACTTTTGAGTCTAGACAGATCAAGCCTTCAACCTCTTCTTCAAAGCTCCTTCTCACAACTACCTATGATCTGACCAACATCTTAGGTACCAAAAGAAAAATCCAAACCCCTGCTACTATCCAATCCCTTCAGGAAGAAATTAAACTAGTCAAACATGAACTCAAATCCCTCAAACAAAAACAAGAAGTTGATTCTAGTATTCTACAGAATCTTCTTTCCCAAATCCATAACCAGAATCTTTCTGACCCTCCCAAGAAATTCAAAAGCTATTCTTTGTGTTTATAATGCCAAAATATCAAATCGGCTCACTTGTATTTTCTCGTGATCCTTACTGACCTCTTGAATATTCTATTATTTACTTCATTTTTTTATTTGTGTATGTAATGTAACAATGTGGAGAAAATCCACAAGCATGGGTAATTGAGGGTCAAAAACATGTGAAGCGGATGTTTGGTTTAAGGAGTTTGAAAAGGCTTGAGATGTTGAAAATAAAATATTTCTTATTCCATACAAATAAATGAATGTAAAAATATAATATAATTCAAACAAAAACTAATTATGGTATTTATTAATTATTCGACCTCCTTATATCGAAGTCATAAAGCTGTATTTGTAGACATAGTTATACCAATACACTGAGTATAGGTGCATTTATTTAGCACTATTTATCGCAACAACATACATGTTTGATACAATGGCCCCTTTAAGGTAGCTATTCTTTGTATACTACTTGAAATAAAAGTCACTTGCATGCTTGACCCATGTAAGAAAAATTGCTACAAAATAAAATTTAATTAAACTAATTAAATTTTGTTTAAGAGTTTTATTAATGATCAAGCTTGTTACAAGTATTGTACGAATAATAGTTACCCTAAGTGCGTTTTGTAAGATATTAAGTTTGACACAATATGATATTACGCTGGATAAAGATAGTGGTAACATGATAAACATTATCATATTTAGTGTTTGATAAATACGTGATAACTAGGATAACAACATTTTATTTTGTCATATATTTGGTATACATCTCATCAATATAATATATTGTATTTAAAAAAACAAAATTACCATTGTGAATAATTACATATTATTTTTTTAAATTAACTTACTATATTTTAAATATTATAAATTAACAAAAAAAATCAATAAGTGATGAATTAATATTATATTTAAAACTATCCATTGACACTACTAATTCTATTTTATTTGTTAGAATATAAATAAAGATATGATATATATTATATGTAAATGGTAGAAATACCCTTGTAAACAAATTATATTTATTTTAAAATTTCAATTAATTTTCATATTTTTATAATTTTGAATGCTAATTTATTAAATTATATAAGAAGACAAAACTATCTTTGTGATATGTAGTACCCCAATTTTGTCTAACTTATTAAAAATAATTCAAAAAGTAATAATATCCATTTTATTATAATATATCAAATTTTGTGAGAACTTTAAAAATATATATATATATATATATATATATATATAAAGATTTCTGCCTTCATAATCGTTAATACAATAAAAGAAAATATATATATAAAAAAGAAAATAAAAAATAATATAGCTAAAATTTAGACTCATTATGTCTCATTAATTTTTAATGCCAAATCAAATTATAGTTTTAAAGCCAAATCAAATTACAATAAATAGGTTCATTATGTCTCACTTGGTTTTCTTTTGTTGTGGTTTTCCTTTACCCTGTTTATTTTTCTTTTCCTGCACTGTCTTGCTTTTGCTTCAGCTCCCTACATTATTTGATTTTCTGTTACTGCACTGCCTTGAAGCACTATCCTTGTATGTGTTTTGTAACTAATCTTATAAGTCAGAGAGTTGTAACTATTTAAAAAATGATACATAACAAAAGATGATATGTAATGAAATAAGTAATAAAAAGTCAACTCCTTTTGCCCTTAGCCATTGTACACATTATACATAGCAAAGAGACAAACTTTTGAGTTTTTTTAAAAAAACTATAAAAGACAAATTAAAGCTGCAAATAAAAAGGATCAGCAAATGAACAGATAAAAACAAAACAAATAGGCTAAAACCATGAATGCATCAGATGTGCAGAAAAACTCAGATGATGAGCAAAAGAAATGAAGCATCAAACAAGGAACTGAAAAGCTCAAACAGTGGCACAGACAAAAAAAGCGACTGAACAATTAAAGAAAACTCTATAAATAAAGTTTTGTTTTCAGAAAGAAGGGGATTAACACTGCTGATATAAAAAAAAACACATACAAAGAAGGAGAAGACAAAGAAATCAGAGAGAGTATCAGTAACAAACAACAAATAGGAAACGCAAAGATATTTTTTTTATATATACAATAATATGTTGTTCTTTATCTTCACCATCCAACTACTCTTTCGTTTGAAAAAAATGTAGATTTTTTATTTATTTTGTAAGAGCAAAAATTAAGAGAATCTAATAAACGAAACATAAAAAATAAGACTGAAAAGTTCAAACTTGTGACGATGTTATCGTTGCCGTCGCCGCCGCACCCTCCTCCTCGATCTCTTCCCCTCTCTCGGTTTCCCCTTCTCTCTCCCTCTATCGGTTTCCTCTCTCTCCCTCTTAATTCGGTTTCCTCTATTTCTTTTCTTTTTTTTTTTTTGTTCCAGAAACCGTTGATGGTTTCTCTGCTACCCAGGCGCCGCCCACCTATGTGGTTTTGTGAGTTTCTATTAGAGTTTCAATGTTATGTCTCTTTTAGTTTTTTTTTTTTTGTTTTGTT
Organism: Cicer yamashitae; assembly: GCA_037974755.1. Taxonomy (NCBI): domain Eukaryota; kingdom Viridiplantae; phylum Streptophyta; class Magnoliopsida; order Fabales; family Fabaceae; genus Cicer; species Cicer yamashitae. The sequence goes on from JBBPBQ010000003.1 coordinate 44,891,277, forward strand.
AAACCTAAGTTCAGTTGAGCTCCAAATAAAAACAAAATGCAAATCTGTCCATCTCAGCCCATTTAGTTTTTTTTCCTCTTCTTATTTTTTTTCTGAAATTAATTTGTTTCATAAATAAAAATCAAATTTCATAAAAAATATAAATAAATATTTCATTAAAGATTAATTAGATGCGTAATCTTTTTAATCTTTGAGTTGTTATGACACAAGTGGTACAACTTGATAATTCTAAAACTCTCTTTTTATTTTATTTATTTATTTATTTATTTATTTTTTAATAAATTAATATAAAAGACTTATAAATTTATTTAATTAGATGAGTATTTTTTTTATTTTTTTTTTATTTTTGAGTTATTAGGACACAAGTTGCGACAACTTGACGGTTCTAAATCTCATCTTCATATATAAATTAATAAATTAACACTCATAAACAAATCAATAAATAAAAATTATTATTAAAAGTTAACTAGAAATGACATCTTTAAATTCATGAGTAGCAGAACATAATTTATACAACCTAATAATTCTAAAACTTATTTTTAAATAAATAAATATAAAATCAACTTTTTAAATTTGACTAATTACATGTGATATTTTTTTAATCTTTGAGTTGTTGAGACGCAAGTTGCACTACTTGGTGATTTTAAAACTCAATTTTAAAATCGAAAATAATATAAAATATTCTTAAGAGAATTAAATTAGATGTGACATCTTTCTTTACTCCTTGAGTTTTGAGACATAAGTTGTACAACTTGATCGTCTTAAAACTCATATTTTAAAATATTTATTCAAAACAAACTCTTTTGTTTTTCTTTTCGTCGAAACATTTTTTTATCACAAAACAAATTTTCTTTACAAAACAAACAATGCCGATTTTATATCACAAAACAAACACTACACTCAGACTGAAAATCAAACAATGCCGATTTGAGACGACAAAATTTTGAGAAAAAAACAAGAAAAAGAAAACTATTCCAATTGAAAACTACTTATTTAGATTAATACATGGAAAAAGAAGCACATAGGTGATTCCGGGTCAGAAAATGACTCAAAACTATCTATTTCTGGTGAATGAAGAAGAAGAGAAAATTTAGAGAGAAGGTAGAATTTATCTCCATGGATGTTGTATAATTATGTCTACAAATGCAGCTTTATGATTTCTATACAAGGAGGTTGAATAATTAATAAATACAATAATCATTGTATATAATCATTCAAGTTGTAACACCCCACATTAATAATCTAAAGTAAAATTTAAAATCTTACAAATTAATATCATTACAGTTTAACTTCGCAAGAGAAGTCATAAGGTTAACGAAGTTCCAAAATAACATTGCAACCATTTAACATAGTTTATAATGAATTTCTTAATACTACAAAATACTAGACAACAAAATAACAAAACATCAACCGTAGCCAGCCGCTCCAAGTCCAAACTCAAGCTTTGGTATTTGCTATAATACTACATAAAAATAGAGGTGAGATAATCATCTCAGTGAGTTTCAAAAAGGGAAGGGGTAATTATAAATATCTTTTTAAAACATCAATAATAGAAAAGGTACAAATTTCCTTTTTAATAAAATCTATAAGATAAAGTTACATTTGAAAACATTTCATTCTTTTCAGTCAATTTTTTCATATAAAATGGCCAATCTATTCCAAGTATCTCAACATGAGCCACAATGATAACTATGATCATTTTGTAAGATAGATCTTGGTCATGACTCCAACAGGAATCCTAATTACTCTTTTTTATATGTTTTGTTAATGAAACACCATTATATCTCACTGTATCATTTTCAATAATTTAATTTGAAACAAATAATTAAAAAATGAAATTTTAACATAAAAAGTATAGTATCATTTTCAATTAAATCAATGCATATCGCAAGTTTATTAATCAATTAGATATTAACAATACAACAATACAACTAGAATCAATATTAAAGAATACTACAAACTAAACATACATAAAAATTGCAAGTAACATTTCAAAATCAATCAAATTCGCTTAATGAATTTCGTTCAATGAATCCAATACAAAGACAAATTTTTCCAAAATCTTACAAATTCGCTTAGCGAAATTAAGTCTAAAGCAACCATATGTTGGTCTCAGAGCTAACTTCAGTTAGTGAATTATATTCACATAGCAAATTTCTGCGAATTCAAGGATTTACCCACTATTTTCACATTTCAACACTTAAACATCCAAAGTAAAAACTCGTACATTCATATCAACAACAATCACAATGCAATAATCATATTCTCTATCAAAAACAACATTCAAGGTTAGGGTAGTTTCCAATATATAACATGCAAAACCTCACACTTCATTTATTCTCATTTTCAAAATACCCATTTTGTCAAAACACCCAAAATAGAATTTTCACAAGAATAAGTTGAGTTCAACCCCAATAATTCTCGTGCAATATGCAAAGATTAATTTTAATAGAAAAAGGAACTCACAATTCTTACAAATATGAAAAATTATTCCAAAGTTCTATTTAGAGAATTTGATTTGAAGTTCTGATAGAAATGAAATGAGAAAGGGAATTCAATGGAAGGGTTAATGACAAGAAAGGGAGAGGGATGAAGTGTTTGGGGTGTATATTTCTATTTTTGATAGAAATCTGAGGGTGAATGTGTGAGGATTGTTGAGTTTTGAGGGAGAGTGTGCAGAAATTTTCACACAATTTTTAGTTAATATCCATGTAGGACATTCTTAATATAAAATGCAGAAAAATAAACTTTAAAATAATCTTATTCATTTAGGTAAAGTTAAATAACGTATGATACTATTAATTTTCTTTAATTTTTAGAATAGAAAATAATATTAATATTTCTCCTTATATATAAAAACATAAATTGTTCTTATGTTTTTCTCTAGATTTTTTTATGAGAAAAAGTACAAAATATTTAAAACATTTTAAAATAAAATAAAAATAAATTTAATTTAATTTAATTTAATTTATTTAGAAAAATAAATTAAAAATATCTTTATAGGTATTTGATAATTTGTTTTATTATACTTGATTTATTTTAAAATTCATAGAAGTTTCCTTTCTTAGTACATGCTTTACGTATTTCAATCATTACTTAAAAATTGATTTATCGTAGTATAACAAGAAAATTTCCTAATAATATCTATAAATATCTTCTAGTATGTGTTGCTTGTTCATTCATTACCTGAAAAAGAAAATGGCGTCTGGCCTCAACCATGTCTGTTTTTTTATTGCATTGCTAATTGGACCAAAAGTATATTTTGTCCATGTTAATGAGATCAAAAGGACAATAAACTCTTTATTTAATTAAGCATATAAACTGAGGAGTTTTTTTTAAATAGCCTCTTTTCCAAAACAAATAATTGGTCTATTTACTTTTGAAAATAATATATTGATTTATTTTTTTTGCCCTTAACTCGACCTCACATTTTGAAATAGTGAAGGATTGTACACGTCTATTGGTTTTTTTTTCATTTTTAAATAGAGTACAATTTATCTTTTTTAAAACAACAGTTGTATTGGTAATTTTTTACTTAAAAATAATAAGTACAACTGCACTCTTTAAAACCATTTTTTTTAATTTTAACTATAAAAAACGTAAAATTCAAATTTATTTTATAAATAATAATCAAAATTTTAAAATGATTAATAATAATAATCATTCAAATTACAACAAAAATATAAAAAAATAAAATTACAAAGGTTGAGTAGAGTTGTCTTTAATAGTTAGACAATATTTTTGAGTATGACCAATTAATTAACATAATCTATATTTTCTTGACACATTTTTTAACATTCATTTTAGTTATGATGTAGATAGTATTTAATTTATGATATTAATTAAAAAAAATCCCAGTCATCTCTATAAATAGCCTCTTGTATGTATTACTTATTGACCGATAACTTGAAACAGAGAATGGTTTATGGCATCAAGTGCGTCTGTTTTTTCATTGCATTGCTATGCATGGCATCCATTTTGAATCCAGGTACCACACATTTCTTAACGAATTTTAAAATGAAAACTTAATTTTGATTTCGAGGATATGTTTTCTAAAAATGTGTTTGACATACTTAAAAGTTTTTAAGGAAAATTAGACCGGATTTTCATAAAAATTTATTTTCATTAAGAATCTTGGAGATAACCTCTCATTTAGAAATGTTTTTTGAAAACATAGTTAAAAAAATATTTATGAGAAAATTATTTTGTTGAGAATTTAAAAATAGGATCTGTTTGAAAATATCAAATTAAGATTGTTAAGTCTCTTACTTTATTTTTCTTGAAAATTAGTTTTTCTTTTTCATTCTCGAATTTGTTTTTATTAGTTTTTGCTTTTTGGATTTCTAACTTTGGGGTTTTATTTTATTTTTTAATGTTGAAGATTTTTTTTCTCATTTTAGTTTACTTATAATTTGAAAGTTTTCGGTTTACTTGAATAAAAAATAATTTATGTTTTTAATTTGTTAGACACATATAATTCATGTTTTTAATTTTTTAACATACATTGCTCCTGATACATGTAGATGGATTAATAATTGACCTTAATTATAAGGCTTTAAATAATTTTAAGAAATTCAAAATTTGATGTCGGTAAAAGCATACATGACAATATTCTATGACAAAATTTTCTAAACATGACAAAATTTGATGTAGGAGGAGCAACTGATTATCGCTTTGATATTTGCATTGTCAACGGGGCATGTCCAAATATTTAGTGATTTCGACTGTAGTGATTATTGTTGGCATTTTTTGAGTCATCCTTATGGTGGCAAGTGCATTGAAGATCGATGTTGTTGTTATAAAAAAGTAATCCGATGAAATAATTTTAGTGTATAATGGCAAGGGCATGGAAGATGAATGTTGTTGTTATAAAAGATATCCGATAAAATAATTTTAGTGTATAATGTTTAATTAATGTTATATATTTTGAAAATTTGTGCACTTATATATTACTTACACTACGCCAAAAATGAAATTTTATAGCGTGTTTTTTATAATGTTTATTAAATACAAACGCTCTTGTAAGTTATATAGGGTCACATATCGATTTCACATAATGTTTACAACACTTTTACATCGTTTTTATCTTTTTACAGCGCTTTTGATAAAAGCGCTGTAAGTTGAAGCGCTCTCACATAATATTTACAGCGCTTTTGGAGCACTTTGTATACAAGCGCTGTAAAATATAGCGCTCCCACCTTATGTTACATAGCTTTTAAAGCGCTTTTTATAAAAGCGCGGTAAATTACAAGCGTTTTCACATAATTATGTGTCCAAAAATTATAGTGATTAAAGAAGTAGAGAAAGTAAAAAGTTGGATAATTGTACCTTCACAAAGTACACCTGTAGCAGTATTAAATAAACAGTCTTATTAACTATTTCAAAATAAGTGAAAAATAAATAAATACATCGATTTTAGTTTTTAATATCATTTTTAAATTTCTCATTTTATTATTTATTTGTTTATTTTACAAGATTATATCATTCATTTATTTTATCAAAATTGTATCATATTATTTCAATTGGTTCTTTGTCATCAATAGGACTATATCTCCCTAAAAAACAAAAGTTTATATTTACTCTCTAAGAAAAGTTACAATACGTTTGAAAGTTGGACAAAACAATTAAAATAAATTTTAAATTTAATTATCATAAAAATTAAAGTACCTTTTTTATTTCCTTCAATAAAATATTTACTTATAAATAAATATTACACTCGATAATTACATCCAAGTTCCAAGTTACAATATAGTCTAGCACAGAAATATTCTTGAGATATAATTCGCGTCATCCTTTTTAAGCCATTCTATTTTAATATTATATATCCTACATATTTGTACAAACAATTGGCCATTCGATGATGTGGACTTTATTTGAGTCTGAATCTGCTTTCTTTTTGTTGAAGTATTTTTATCAATAAATAAATAAATGTTAAGTCCATTAGATAAATGGGTAAATATCTTTAATTAAATTTACTCAACTCCTATTACAAAAATAACTTTAATAAAATTTAATATTAATTTTAATTAAGTATAATGTTATTTAGAAAACACACAAAATTTGTAAAATTTTATATTTAAATTATAATTAATTATATATTAAGTGTAACATCCAAAAACTAATGATTTGAGATATATAAACAACTAAGACCCATTTCATTTATATTCTATAAACAAATAAAAAGACTCCATTTCAATATATTTTAAAAACAAAAAATGGAAATTAGAAGTAATTAATAAAATAGATAAACCGATTATGAGGATTACTAAAAATAAATTAATTCAATTGATAGAGATTGGAGGGTTCAAATCTATATAGATAATACTAGTTTTTAATTTATTGGTTTCATGATCAGTGAAAAAATTTATCAATTTCACGGTAGATTTTTATTTGGAATAAAAGTTAAACCGAAATAATAATTGAAAGTTGATGTATATAATTTTAAAATAAAAATCAAATAAATATTTCATTAGAGAGAGAGTATATTATAAAACAAAATGTTTTGTTGTAACTACCAAAACACATATTCAATATGCATGTTTAATACCAACCTATCCTATAGTCCTCTATCAAAATTTAGGGGTGACTATTCCATTTTTTTACCAATTTCTCCAATATCTAAAATGCAAAGTATGTCAACTATTGAATTCATATATCATTCACCCGTTCGATAGAATGATAACAAAACTGTACACCACACACCTCTAAGTATAAACATAGGATACACCAAATCAAAAGCACAATCACAGTGAAAAATCACTATGCACACTCGGTGTCCTTACAATATATGATTTCTCAATGAGAATGTGTATAAATAGCATATTTTTCAAGCACATTTAATAAAAATGTCATTTTTCTCCTTTCTTTATTTTAAAGCACATTTTTATTTCAAAATTTTATTCATAAAATAAAAGTTATATTTTCATTAAATAATAAGGAGAAATAAATAATAAGGCAGACCCAATCCTCTTTTCTTTGAGTCCTAAAGCCATCTGGTTGTTGCATTAAGATTGTTTCATTCAGATCACCATGGAGAAAGGTTATTTTGACATCCATCTGTTGTAACTCCATGTCAAAGTGTGCTACCATGGTTAGTATTGTTCTTATTGATGCATGTTAGACTACAGGAGAGAAGATCTCATTGTAGTCCACCCCTTCCTTTTAAGTAAATCCCTTTGCTACTAGCCTTACTTTGAACCTAGGTGGTTCTACTCCTGGAATTCCTTCCTTCCTCTTGAAGATCCATTTGATGCCTACAATTCTGGAGTTGGCAGGCTTAGGTATGAGTTCCCAAGTGTTGTTCTTCTCTAGTGATTTCAGCTCCTCAATCACAGCTAAAATCCATTTGTCGTCTTCTTGAGATCTGACAGCTTCATTGTAGTTCCTGGGATCTTCTTGTATGATTTCTTCAACAGCATGTAATGCATAACTGATCATGTTTGCATAACCATATCTTGTTCAGTTGGGTTTGCAGTAGTCTTGTCTTGCTGAACTTGCTGTTGATCTTTCTCCTTTTCTATAGCTTCACTACGCCAAAAATGACATTTTATAGCGCGTCTTTTACAGCGCTTATTAAGTACAAGCGCTGTTGTATAATATTTTAAAAATAACGGAGGATACAACAGCGCTTTTTTGACAAGCGCTGTAAAAAAACGTTGTTTTAAGGTCATATTGAGTCACATTCCGCTTGCACATAACGTTTACAACCCTTTTACAACGCTCTTTAAAAAAGCACTGTAAATTGAAGCGCTCTCACATAGCTTTTACAACGCTTTTTGAGCGCTTTAACCACAAGCGCTGTAAAATGTTGCGCTCCCACCTTATGTTACATAGCTTTTAAAGCGCTTTTTGTAAAAGCGCTGTAAAATACATGCGCTTTCACATAATTAAATTACCTATTAGAGCCTTTTTTATACAAGCGTTGTAAAAGGCTTGCGCTTTCACATAATTAAAGGACCTATTAGAGCGCTTTTTATACAAGCGCTGTAAAATAATTCACTTTAAATAAAAATCATTCACTTTAAATAAATAAAAACAAATTTAAAACAAATTTAATACGTTGTCCTAACCCTACGAACTCTCATCTCCTCTACTTTGCGAACCCTCCTCTCCTCTACTGTTCGCCCATCTACAAATTGAATACGTTTCTCCTCCTTTAAAACAAATTGAATAAGTTGTCTCAGGTACTGTATTTATTAATTTGTTGTTGTCACTAAAACTGATAAATTGTTACATATTAGATATGTTCTGTTTTGAAATTGCTACATATTAGATATGTTCTCATGACATGTTCTGTTTTGAAATCAAACTTGGATCTTGATTTCCATTTTCCAATATTAGATATGTGTACTATATATAGATTGTAATATGTTATTAGTAGCTTATTATTTGTGTAATTGCATTTATATAGGTCATATAAAATGGACCGGAAATGGATGTATGTCAATCGATTAACAAAAGAGTATGAAAATGGAGTGAAGGAGTTTGTTGAGTTTGTAGTGAAGAATGCAAAAGATCCAAATAGAGTCGTTTGTCCTTGTTTAAAATGTTGTTTTGAAAAACGCGTTAGAGCAGATGAATTGGAAGGACAATTAGTATGGTATGGAATTGATCAGAGCTATACATGTTGGTTAAAACATGGTGATAAAATAAATGGAAACATCCGCACAGATACATATGCTTCAACTGATTTCGACACAGATACATATTAACTTCCCAGTCGAACCTACGAGGCTAAACAAATTTTGTGCTCTATTGGTATGAGTTACCAAAGGATTCATGCGTGTCCTAACGATTGCATTTTATTTTGAAACGAATATGAATTACTAAAGGTGTGTCCGAAATGCAATGTCTCTCGATATAAGAAGAAAGAATCTACTCCAGCAAAAGTCGTGTGGTATTTTCCTATAATACCAAGATTTAGAAGCATGTATCGCAATGAAGAAGATTCAAAACACTTGACATGGCATGCAGATGAAAGAATTAGAGATGGAAAGTTTTGACACACTGAAGATTCTCCACAATGGGCAAAAATTGATCACGAGTATCCTGAATTCGGGATAGAGTCAATAAATCTACGACTTGCACTTTCTACTTATGGAATGAATCCACATGGTCTTCCAAGCGTCTCACACAGCACGTGGCCTGTGATTTTGTTGATTTATAAGCTACCTCAATGGTTGTGTATGAAGCGTAAGTTTATGATGTTGTCTCTGTTAATTTCTGGACCTAAACAACCGGGGAATGATATTGACGTATACTTGGCTCCTTTAATTGAAGATTTAAAAATTATGTGGGAGACAGGTTTGGAAGTTTATGATGGGTATAAGAAAGAATGTTTCAATTTGAGGGTTATGTTGTTCAACACAATTAATGATTTTCCAGCATATGGTAATTTATCAGGATATAGCATTAAAGGTCAGTGTGCATGTCCTATATGTGAAGAGAGTACAAATTTGATGCGGTTGAAACATTGTAAGAAGAATGTATTTCTTGGACATTGTAGATTTTTACCTTATAGTCATCAGTATCGTGGGTGGAGAAATGCATTCAATGGAAAATCAGAGGAAGATAGAGCTCCTGTAGCACCGACTGGATATCAAATACTTGAAAAAGTACAAGGTTTGACCAATAAATTTGGCTTAAAAAAAGCGCTGTAAAATACGTTTTTTTGCGTAGTGCTTGCTCCACCTCAAGATCAAACCTCTCAGCTTGAATTTGATGTGAACTTTCATTAGCAGCCTTGGTTAAGGATTTATGTAGGTCAGCCTCATGAAACTTAACATCTCTACTAATCATAAATTTCCTACTTTTGTAAAACCCTAATTCCTTATTATTATATTTTAATGATATAATGATATATTATATTTGCCTTATGTGTTTGCCTTAGTGATTTATTTAAATTATTAATACTAATAATATTGAAATTGTTTTAAATATATATATATATATATATATATGTGTGTGTGTGTGTGTATTTATTTATATAATGAAATAAATAAATAAATAAGAAATAAACTTGTGTATTAGTACACTAGTCTATTAACATTAGCGTTAAAAGGGAGAGCTAAT
>JBBPBQ010000003.1:44914013-44935216 GCA_037974755.1 Cicer yamashitae
AAAAAAAAAAAAAAGATTATATATACTTTCTAAGAAGAATTACGATATATTTAAAAGTTCGACAAAACAATTAGACTAAATTTTAAATTTAATTGTCATAAAAATTAAAGTATCTTTTTTTACTTCCTTCAGTAAAATATTTACTTATAAACAAATATTAGACTCCATAATTCGATCCAAGTTCCAAGTTACAATATAGTTTACCACAGAAATATTCTTGTTAGATATAATTGGCGTCATCCTTTTTAAGCCATTCTATTTTAATATTATATATATCCTACATCTTTGTCCAATCAATTGGCCATTTGGTGATGTGGAATTTATTTGAGTCTGAATCTGCTTTCTTTTTATTAAAGTATTTTTATCAATAATAAATGTCAAGTCCATTAGATAAATCGGTAAATATCTTTAATCAAATTTACTCAACTCCTATTACAAAAATAAGTTTAATAAAATTTAATATTAATTTTAATTAAGTATAATGTTTTATTTAGAAAACACACAAAATTTGTAAAATTTATATTCAAATTATAATTAATTATATATTAAGTGTAACATCCAAAAATTAATGAAATAGATATAAACAAGGACTAAAACTGTCGACTTTTAAAATATGAGAACCAATTCCGTGAATTGATAAGAATAGAGGGATCAAAACTGCAATTAGACATATATTTTATAAACAATAAATGGAAATTAGATGTAATAAAATAGATAAACGGGTTGTGAGGATTACTAAAAATAGATTTATTCAATTGACATAGATTGGATGGTCCAAATCTATAGATAAGACTAATTTTTAATTTTTTGGTTTCATAATCAGTGAAATTTTTTATTAATTTCACAATACATACTTCATTTGAGGGAAGAGGTTTAATCTTAACATGTTTAAGTTAGTTGCGTGTATAACGAGTTAGCGGTGGCAATTTTTTAATATTAGAAACGTGTTTAATGCAGTTATATTGTGAACTAGCAATTTTATAAATACGTGAAACTTGTTTAATGTGGTTATATTGGTAGCCAACTTAAGGCAAAATGGAAAAATAAAACAAATCGCGTACATTTAAAAATCATTTTATCTTCTCTAACTCATCATTCTTCTAAACTTCCACATCTTGTTCCCTAACCTCCAATGTACACTTAAAACAGAGGTTCGTGAGATTCCTCTCGCAACCCTAAACTCTCGTCGCCGTCGCCATTTTATCGTTAAATTTATGGAGAGATGATTGATTCTTATTGGAACATAGAGTATGTTTGTGTGTGAATTTAAAAATTGTTGAAGTCCCGCATTGAAAACTTTCATATATTGAGTAGTTTTCAACTCTATAAATACTAAAGTCCCACATTGAATAGAAAACATATGTGGGTTTTCTTCCATCACCATATAAAGAGTGTCAAACTCTTGTGAAAAGCATACCAAAGTTGGATGTATTTCCCAACTTTCTCTTTTCTCCCTCTTCTTATGCTCGATGTATTTCCGAGCCGCTTCTCCCCTTTCTTTTTGTTCTTTCAATTTTTAGCGGTTTTAATACCACTTTTTTTAGAGCTGTTTTTGTGCCGTAGTCCATTCGAATTTTGAGTGGTCCTAATACCACAGTCATTTTAATCGAGTGGTTTTAATCTCCATATTGAGAGTGACTTTAACCACCATATTGAGGGTGTAATTCTAGAACGGTTTTCTATGGTGCAGTAGAACTCTGATATAGTTTGTCTGAGTTGTTTTATACTGGAGACTTCGTGGTTGATAGTCTAATAGAACTCCAATCCAGTTTTTCTGCGCAGTTTTATCCTCGGGACTTCGTGATTGATAGTCTGTCTTACACAATTTGAGCAATGCCGTGAAACGTCTTACAGTGAGCGACATAGTCTGCGACTCATACCTGTAATATCTTCGATGGCAAAAATTTATTTTGAAATAGTTTTTCGAAACTCAAAAACAACAATTTTAAGACGTTTCTTTATGTCATGTCAACCGAAGAAATTGTTGGATTTGGTTCTGCTGCCTCTGATTTCAAAAATGTGTTTCAGTTTTAGGCAAACAGAAAAGGATAAGAAAGCTGAATAATTAACCCATGAGAGGATAATGATTACCTCTATATGAATTATATTTTTATTGGACTTGGTGATGATCTGTATGATTACTACAATTCCAGCAATATTGCAATACATGTTTGGGATGCTCTAAAGAAGAAATATAATACCGAGGAAGTTGAGGCTAAAAAGTATGTTGTGAGCCGCTACCTCGGGTATTAGAGTATGAGATGACCGACAACAGATCCGTGGAGGTTCATTCCCGTGAAATTCAGAAGATAGCTCATGAGATCATCATTTAAGATATGACTTTAGATGAAGAATTTCAAATTGACTATTACTATTGACAAACTGCCCCTGCTTGGAAGGATTTCAAAAATTCTCTCAGGCATAAATTAAAAGGATTTTCTCTAAAGAGTCTGATAATCCATCTCCAGAGATAAGGCATGGTTTACTTACTCTATAGGGGGTAGATTTGTACACCAATTTCAAATATGATATTTTTGTTTGCAAATGGTACACTTAAGACATGTTTAAATTAAATGTTGAAATTAAGAACGTCTCCTTCTGCTTACATGTTGTGTGATTTTAATATTTGGCATGCTAGACTCGGTCATGTGATTTTAATATTTTAATATTTAATTCCAAAGTTATCTTTAAATAGTTTTGAGAAATGTGATTTTTGTAGTCAAGCTAAAATAATAATGAGTTCACATAAATCAGTAATTAGAGAATCTAAGATTTTAGATTTAATACAATATGATACATGTGAACTTAATGTGACTTTAAGAAATGTTATTTTATCACTTTTATTGACGATTGTTTTGACTATACTTTCGTATATCAAACGAACAATAAAAGTGAAGTGTTTGACATGTTTATGGTATTTGTAACTGAATTTGAAAATCAGTTTAGTCGAAAGATTAAGATGTGTTGCGGCCTAAAATTTGGACTTTTCCTCGAATTCAATGGAGTCGCCACCCAAAATTTATTTTAAAATAAGAAAAATATTGGGAAACCCTTAAAAATAGAAAACATAAAAAAATGGTCCTTAAAATCCAAATTTTGAGTTAGTGAGTGGATTATGCGCAGGGAAGGTATTAACACCCTATGACATCCGTTAAAATACGGTTACCTATAATTAATTGTGCAAAATTAGTATTAACTTAAATATACTTATTTCTCTTTATTATTAAATATGAGTATCAATTGTACATTTTTAAATAAATGTGCGCTTAAAAAAGAGAAGGAAAAAAAAAAGATTTTTTTATTAATGTACTTGACAAGAAGTGTGATCTTGCTCCTACGTATCTCCCGGTGCGATGGAGAAATCAAAGCTACGTAGTTCTTAGGTAGAAAATGCGGATATGTTGATTGCTTTTAAAGAAAATGTGTTTTGTTGTTGATAAAAAACAAAAAGTTTTGACAAAAAAATTGTTTGATTTGAATAATTATTTTAAAATGTGAGTTTTAGGACGATCAAATTGTACAACTCGTGTCTCATAACTCAAGGAGCAAAAAAGATGTCGCATCTAATTTAATCCTCTTAAAAATATTTTATACTATTTTCGGTTTTAAAATTGAGTTTCAAAACCACCAAATAGTACAACTTGTGTCTTAACAACTGAAAGATTAAAAAAATGCCACATTTATTAATCAAATTTAAAAAAAATTATTTTAGATTTATTTATATATAAAAATAAGTTTTAGAGCTATCAAGTTGTATAATTTGTGTTCTGCTACTCACGGATTAAAGGATGTCATTTCTAGTTAACCTTTAATAATAATTTTTATTTAATAATTTGTTTATAATTTTTAATTTATTAATTTATATGTGAAGATGAGATTTAGAACCGTCAAGCTATCACAACTTGTGTCCTAACAACTCAAAGATTAAAAAAAATGCCATATCTAGTTAAATCATTAATGAAATATTTGTTTGTGTTTTTTTTTTTTTATGAAATTTGATATTTAGTTATGAAACAAATTAACTTTTTTAAAAAAGAATTAGCTCTAAATGGGCTGAGCTTTCATGAACAGACTTACATTTTGTTTTTCTTAGAGCCTTAGCCCAACTTAACTTAAAAGAAAAAGTTAAAACCATAATACTGAAACCCTAGGCACTTTCAAACTAAAAAGGGGGTGGTCACTGTTGTGTTGGTGAAGAATGCATGAGTTGGGAAAAAAAAGGAAAGAAGAAGAAGAAAAGAAAAATAGAAGAGGAAGAGATTAAGAGGGAGAAAGAAGAAGTCGAGAGCGGGGAGGAGATTGAGGCGGCAGCGTCAAAGGGCATGGTTGTCGTTACGGCGACGACGGTGACAGTATAACATCGTCAAAAGGCATGGTTGCCTTTACGGCGGCGACGATGACAGTATACGAAGGTTTGAATTTTCTATTTTTATTTTTTTTATTTTCATTCATAATGTTATCTTGTTTTTACTCTTACAAATCAAAACTTTACATTTTTTATATAAAAAAAAGGGTAATTATAATGTAAAGAGAGAAGAAAAAATATTACCTTAACTCTTGTTTTTCTTTGCTACTACTCTGCTTGTTTTCTCCTTCTTTTTTTAGGTGTTTTGTTAGTATCAGATTTATCCCTCCCCCTTTTTGAAAACAAATGAAGATGTATTTATAAAGTTTTTCACTTGTTTAGTTGCTTTCCTGTTCTGCCTTTGTGTTTCCTCATTAATTTCCTTCTTTATGTTTTATTTTCTTTGTTCATAATCGAAGTTCTTCTGCATGTTTGATGCATTCACGTTTTTAAAAGAATTTGTTTTATCAGAATGTGTTAATTATCTATTTGTGTTTGAGATATAAAGCAGGTTTTGGATAAGCTAAGGTTTCTCTCTATATGTGTCTCTAATTCTGCATAATGTTGTCTTCATGCTTCTGCTTCAAACTCAAAATTTTGTCTTTTTCTCTCTTTATCATAACAATCAGAGAGGACAATAGGATTTATTTTATTTTATTTTATTTTATTAATTAATTTGATATATATTATTGTGTATTATTTACTCTAATGTTATTATAATTGTAGTTTTATGAAAAAATGGGCATCCTTGATTATCTTTAGTTATATCATTTTTATTTCCATTTTATATTTTTTTTTCTTTTTTGTATTAATGATTATGAAGGCAGAAATATATACATCTTTATATATTTATTTCTTTTAAGTTTTCATAAAGAGAAGTAAAATAATGGCAAACATAAAATTTGATATATTATAATAAAATGGATATTATTACTTTTTGAATTATTTTTAATTAGTTGGACAAAATTGGGGTACTATAAGAGGTTTCGTGGTGATACTAATAGAGGAAACAAATATGATTCTAGTTTGTTCAATGAATTTTATAAATTGCATGTAATTATACATGAAACAATTGTTCCATATTCGCCTGAAATGAATGGTAAAGTTGAAAGAAATAATAGAACTTTTACCGAACTATTACTGAACTAGTAGTTGCTTTTATGCTTAACTTTGGTGCTACATCTCATTAATTATATTGACTGTTTGCTATGTTTTGAATAGAGTTCTTGAATCTAGAAACAAATAGAAACTAAAACCTGATGGAAATGTTGATAAATACAAGGCTCACCTTGTAGTCAAAGGTTTTAGATAGAGAAAATATATTTTTCTCCGACACTTTTTCACCTGTCGCTAGAATTACATCCATTAGGGTACTCATTTCACTAGATGTTATTCATAACTAGGTAGTACACCAAATTGATGTCAAAACAATTTTTTTAAATAGTGACTTGGAAGAGGAAATCTATATGGAACGACCTGAAGGTTTTGTGATTTATGGACAAGAAAACAAAGTCTATAAGTTATATAAATCTCTGTATGATCTCAAACAAGCTCCTATGCTATGGCATGAAAAGTTTGATAACTTGATTATATTGAATGATTTTAAAGTGAATGAAAGTGACAAATGTATTTATTACAAATCTTAAAATGGCATTTGCACTATCATATGCCTCTTTGTAGACGACCTACTCATATTTGATTCAAAACATTCATGCTGTAAATATTGTGAAATCATTGTTGTGTAACAAATTTGATATGAAAAACCTCAAAGAAGTAAGTGTACTCCTTAGAATCAAGATTACTAGGTCAGAAAAGGGAATTTCTTTAGATCAGTCTCACTATGTTGAAAATATCCTAAAGAAATACAAATACTTTGACTGTAAACTGATTTGTACACCATATAATCCAAGTGTGAAACTTTTCAAGAACACTGGTGAATGTGTTAGACAAACTGAATATGCGAGCATCATTGGCAACCTCAAGTATGCCACTAATTGTACTTGACCCAACATTGCCTACGTCGTGGGACTATTTTGCAGGTTTACCAGTAGACCTAGTATGGAGCATTGACACATTATCGAAAGAGTCATGAGATACTTGAAAAGGACCATGAGTCTCGGATTACATTATCAAAGATTTCCTGATGTCCTTGAAGGATACAGTGACGTTGATTGGAACACCTTATCAGATGATTCCAAAGAAACCAGTGGCTATATTTTTAGTATAGTTGGTGGTGTTGTATCTTGGAAATCGAAGAAACAGACGATGTTGGAACTAAGTTGTTTTTATACTTAGAGTTTTGATGATCATAAAAGTATTTTATGAGAACAATATATTTGACTTCAAATAGTATGAAAGAAGATTCGTGTTTTTGAAGAAAATCTACCTGAAAAGGACCATGAGTCTCGGATTACATTACCAAAGATTTCCTGATGTCCTTGAAGGATACAGCGACGTTGATTGGAACACCTTATCAGATGATTCCAAAGAAACCAGTGGCTATATTTTTAGTATCGTTTTTGGTGTTGTATCTTGCAAATCGAAGAAACAGACAATGTTGGAACTAAGTTGTTTTATACTTAGAGTTTTGATGATCATAAAAGTATTTTATGGGAACAATATATTTGACTTCAAAGAGTATGAAAGAAGATTCGTGTTTTTGACGAAAATCTAAAATAACATTTGATTTAGATTTATAAAATGAAGAAAATCTAAAATAAGATTTGATTCAAATTTATAATTAAAGAAAATCTGAAATATGATTTGATTCAGACTTATAATTAAAGAAAGTCTAAAATAAGATTCGATTCAGATTTATAATTGAAGAAAATCTGAAATAAGCTTTGATTCAAATTTATAATTGAAGAAAATCTTTGACCAAGTTGAAAAGAAGATATGGTCAAGATTTGAAGAAGATTTTGATCAAGATTTGAAGAAGATTTGATCAAGATTTGAAGAAGATTTGTAAAAGATTTAATCAAGATTTATCAACAATAAAATATGAACATAATCAATCTCACGAATTTACAAACTCAATCTGAACAAAATACAAACAGAATCAATCTAAAGAATTTAGAAACTCAATCTGAAGAAGATATAATTCATAATTAAACAAGTACAAAATTGAAGCTCAAGTTTTAATAATAAATAGATACTCAAGGCTGTAGAAGAAGAGCATTGAAAAATCAGAAAATATTAGAAGAACTCAAGCTCAAATTCCTAATTCATCTTAGAGTTCAAAGAGAGAAACACTTGTTTGAATGATAATTATTTTCTGAGTTTTTTTTTTCTTAAAGTGTGAGAGTCATTATTATTATTATTATTATCAGCTTTGTTAGAAGCAAACACTTAAAGTTCCAAATCTTTTGTATCTAACCCAATAGTGGTTTAGTTCCTTCTTCAATCTAGGGTTGTCAAGTTGTTAGGAGAAGACTTGGCTAGTAGGGTCAAGGTGGTTAGTTCCTTAAAGTTCTGGGTTTGTCAGGCTTTTTGGGAAGACTTGGCTTGTAGGGTCAAGGTGGTGTTGTTCCTCAAAAGTCTGGGGTTGTCAGGCTGTTTGGGAAGACTGGTTTGGAGTGTAAGGTGTTTTGTAATTCAAGGTATTTGAATTAGTGGATGAAAGCCTTTTGAATGAGGGGACAGGATGTAGCCAAGTTAGTGGTGAACCATGCTAAATCTATGTGTTCAATTATTTATGCTTTCATTATTTGCTGCATCTAAATCCGATTGCTTCTTATATAAGTAATTCATAAAAACTAACCAGCCTTCATCAAATTAGAAAAAAGTTATAAACTTTGGCAAACACAATTCAACCCTTCTTCTCACTTTCAAACGATACTGGTTCTCCACTATGGGAAAAACCTATGTTAGCTGTGTTGATCCACTGCAATAGTACTGCGACTATTGCAAAGATTGAGAACCGTCATTACAATGGTAAGAGACGACAAATACCTCGTAAACACAATACAATTAGAGAGTTACTTTCTAAAGGAGTTGTTATAGTGGATTATGTACGCACTGATGAGAATTTAGAAGATCCTTTGACGAAAGAGTTAGCTAGAGAGAAAGTCCTAAATACATCAAAAAAGATGGGACTAATTCCTATAGAGTCACTCATGATGGTAACCCGACCTAAAAGACTAGAGATCCCATAATTAGGTTCAATGGGTAATAACAAGTCGTGAAGTGATATGAGATGAACATGCTATTATAAATCAGAGAAGCATGATTCCTGAAGCGATGATAGGATGAGATAATATAAGCTCTTAATGAGATATATACTCCATGTGGAGTGGAGTACTTAGCTAAAGTAGTACTCTTGATAGACTCGTCTATTTGAATGTGGAAGTGGAGCTGCTTCCTATGAAGTTTTGAGGTAGAATTCCTAGAGCGTTCACTATACTGGGATAAACGTGCAGGGCCATTAATGCATGGGCTTTTGAGAATACACCCTATGAAAAAGATGTGTATGTGTTTGATTTAAGAGATAGAGTTCAAGACTACGAGTCACTCTTGTTGAATCTGAATCTCACTTACTATGCAAACGTTCAAGTCAGGAGATACCTCTATTTATACACAATCTTATATAAGTGTTTGACACTACTTCAGAAACATTTTTTTTTAATTCTACTGGAGGATTTTTGGAATATAGAGTATATTAATGTGTGAATTAAAAAATTGTTGAAGTCCCACATTGGAAAACTCTCATATATTAAGTAGTTTTCAACTCTATAAATAGTAAAGTCCCACATTGGATAGAAAATATATGTGGGTTTGGTTTCATCACTATATAAAGAGTGTCAAACTCTTGTGAAAAGCACACCAAAGTTGGATGTATTTCCCAACTATCTCTTTTCTCCCTCTTTTGCTGCTTGATGTATTTACGAGCCATTTCTCCCGTTTCTATCTGTCACTTCGATTTTTAGTGGTTCTAATACCACTTTTTGTAGAGTAGTTTTTGTGCCGTAGGTTCTTCGATTTTTGAGTGGTCCTAATACCACAGTCCTTATAGAGCGGTTTTTGTGGCGTAGTCCTTTTGATTTATGTGTGGTCATAGTACCATATAGAACGGTTTTCTACAGTGCAATAGAACTCCAATACAGTTTGTCTGGGTTGTTTTATTCTAGGACTTCGTGGTTGATAGTCTGCCTTGCACAATTTGGACAGTGCCGAGAAACGTCTTAAAGAGAGCGACATAATTCACGACTCAACGCAGTAATATCTTCTATGGCATAAATTTATTTTGAACAGTTTTTCAAAAGTCAAAAACAACAATGCTCAAGTTCATGCTTTTCTTTCATCTAAAATAATTAATTGGACATGTGTAATGTGTGTTTTTTAATTGTTCTTCATGTTTGTTTCTCTATAATTAAATTTGGATGTTTTCTTTGTTGATGTTTGGTGGAATTTTCATGTTTGGAATTTTCATTGTTTTAAATAATAGAGAAAATGTAAGTTTCGCTTTCTCTTTTATGTCTCTTTAATCTAGTTTTGTACGACACATGCAAGATATCAGTTGCTTGTTGTTCATTTATTTTGTACATAAACCCTACAATTCATGTTGGTTTAGAGGAAAAAAAATCCTACGATTCAGGCTATTGTTTCTTGGAGTGAATTTTAAGACATCAAATTTACCCAAAAACTATAACAAGTTTCTTACTTTCGGTGTAATCGTCATTGGCAATTGCTTATTATTAATCGTAAAGAGCTTAATATAGTCTTTATATGTTCATTAGGAAGGAAGACATATAAAAAAATATGCCAGTTTATTTGTAAATATTTAATTTACTTATTGTTCATAACTATTGTAATATATTTTATAACAATTTTTATAACTATTTTTATATTGTAGAGCTTTGGATGGTTATTATAGGTTGCTAGGTTTGAGAATTAAAACGAAGATAACATGGAGTTTTTCTATAGTAAGTTGTTTACAAATGAATAACCGCATTTATAATATTATAAGAAGTTTATGTATTTAGCATTTTCTTGTGATATTCATTTTTTTTGGCTACTATGTCATGTTACATATGTTGAACATTGTAACTGCTGGTATTATTGATTGATGGACGCAAGTACGTAAATTTTTTACAAGTTGTTATTGATTGTGTTTTTTACGTTCGTATGATAAAAAAATTACAAGTTGTTATTGATTGTGTTTTTTTTTTTTTATGTTAATATGATAAAAAATTATGATTCAACCGGTATTGATTTTTTTTTTGTTCAGATATTTGATGACCCGAGATCATTTCATCCAGATCAAATTAAAGAAGTTTAGATATTTGTGAATTTTATTTTGGAATTAATTGAAGAAAATGACAATGCTTGAATATGTGTGTATTGAATATTGCTACATTGTGATTTTGTAATTATGTTAATGGACACCTAAATCATCTGATTTTGTAGCAGAACCCGACCTTGGAATTTCATATGTTAAGCATATGATTGTTCTGTTTTGTAAAGAGTAGTCAGAAATGAGAGACATGTTCTTTGTATTCTATATTTTGTATGAACTTCTGCTACTGTATATTTTGGTTATTAGATGGTTATATAAAATTGTAGTTTTAAGTACAAACATATGATTTGAAATTCAATACGAAATATTGTATGTATGCATGAAGCAGTAGCAGTAAAACAAAAGGAGAAATTTATTAAAAAAAATATTATTTTAAATTTATCTATTAAGTCAGTTATCAAAAGAATCAACTTAAAAAGATGGTTTTTTGAACTAAATTTATAATGTTTAAGTCGGTTAAGCTGAACTCACTTAACAAAATGAAGTTTGGTTAAGTCGGTTCATGAAAGATGTTAAAAAATATTTATTAAATTGTTTGCTGTTAACTCGGACATGAAATCGACTTAAAATATATATTTTAACAAACTTAAAAAAAGTAAAATTCCACTGATATAAACATCTAAATTGAGGATTTTCTTAAATAACCTCTTTCCCAAAACATATTATCAGTCTATTTACTTTTGAAAATATTATACCAATCAAACCTCTTTTTGCCTTTATCAATCTATTTACTTTTGAAAATATTATACCAATCAAATCTCTTTTTGCCTTTAACTTGACCTCACACTTTGAAATAGTGAGGGTTCGTACACATTAATTGATGTTTTTAAATGGAGTGCAACTTATCTTTTTAAAACAACGAAGTTGTATTCGTAATTTTTTATTTAAAAAAATTTAGTACAACTTCACTCTTTGAAAGAACAAAGTCATGAAAGACCATTTTATTTTATTTTAACTATAAAAAACATAAAATTTAAATTTATTTTATAAATAATAATAAAAATTCTAAAATAATTAATAATAATAATAATAATAAATCATTCAAATTACAACAAAAATATAACAAAAATTAAATTATAAAGGTTGAGTAGAGTTGTCTTTAATATTATGACAATGTTTTCGAGTATGATGGATTAATCGACATAATTTATATTTTTTCGACACATTTTTTAACATTAATTCATTTTAGTTCTAATGCTGATAGTATTTAATTTATTGTATTAATTAGAAAATTTCCCAGTCATCTCTATAAATAGCCTCTTGTATGTATTGCTTGTTGATTGATAACTTGAAAGAGAGAATGGTTTATGGCATCGTCTGGTTTTTCATTGCATTGCTATGCATGGCATCCATTTCGAATCCAGGTACCACACATTTCTTAAGGAATTTTAAATTGAAAACATAATTTTGATTTCGAGGATATGTTGTTTTCTAAAAATGTGTTTGACATGCTTAAAAGTTTTTAAGGAAAATTAGACTGTAATTTCATAAAAAAAAAAAATTTCATAAGGAGTACTCTTGCCTCTCATTTGGAAATGTTTTTTGAAAACATAGTCAAAAAAATATTTATGAGAAAATTATTTTGTTGAGAATTTAAAAATAGGATCTGTTTGAAAATATCAAATTAAGATTGTTAAGTCTCTTATTTTATTTTTCTTGAAATTTAGTTTTTATTTTTCATTCTCGAATTTGTTTTTATTACGTTTTGCTTTTTGGATTTCTAACTATGGGATTTTATTTTATTTTCTATTGTTGAAGATTTTTTTTCTCATTTTAGTTTACTTATAATTTGAAAGTTTTCGGTTTACTTGAATAAAGAATAATTTATGTTTTTAATTTGTTAGACACATATAATTCATGTTTTTAATTTGTTAACATACATTGGTCCTGATACATGTAGATGGATTAAAAATTGACCTTAATTGTTAGACTTTAATTAATTTTAAGAAATTCAAAATTTGATGTTGATAAAAGTATATATGACAATATTCTATTTGTTGTAGGAGGAGTTATTGATGCAACAACAACTAGAAATCCCTTTGAGTTTTGCATTATGCACGGGCCATGTCCAAATATTACTGATGAACCCTGTAGTTCTTATTGTTCCTGGCTGCGTCCTTATGGTGGAGCGTGCATTGAAAATGAATGTTGTTGTTATAAAAGATATCCCAATTAATATGATTTAGTATATAATGTTTAATTAATGTTATATATTTGTCCAAAAATTATAGTAATTAAGGAAGTAGAGAATGTAAAAAATTGGATAATTGTTCCTTGATAAAGTATAATTTTAGAAGTATTTCTATAAACAGTCTTATGAACTATTTCAAAATAAGTGAAAAATAAATAAATACATCGATTTTAGTTTTAAATTTCTCATTTTATTATTTCGTTGTTTGTTTACAAGATTATAACATTAATTGGTTTTACCAAAATTGTCTAAAAAAAAAGATTATATCTACTCTTTAAGAAGAGTTACGATATGTTTAAAAGTTGGACGAAACAATTAGACTAAATTTTAAATTTAATTTTCATATTAAAGTACCTTTTTTACTTCCTTCAAAAAAATATTTACTTATAAACAAATATTAGACTCCATAATTACATCCAAGTTCCAAGTTACAATATAGTTTAGCACAAATATTCCTGTGAGATATAATTGGAGTCATCCTTTTTAAGCCATTCTATTTTAATATTATATATATATTCTAACAAACAAGATGATTGTGTTCCACACACCTCATGTGTCCTTCAATTTCCCAACTAATGAGTGGTAAACTCTTGCCTTTCTCCTTACCACACTACAAAAATAGTGTCTGCGTGTTTATTATCTTCCGGAATATATATTTTTGGTATTTAAAAAGAGGTTTGTATATAATATTGGCAAATTATTCATCAATCCAAATTTAGGATATTTATTTTAAGACCAAATAGCATTTGATATCAAATCAGTAATCTTTGATAAGCGATTTGTACCACTTCATTTGTTATTAAAACACCACAAAATTTATTTCCCATTATAAATGTTGTTTGATACTCTGAATAACATTTCTCATGTAGAGAGCCAATACTTTAGAAACAAATTTATATATGCATCCTACTATGCTGATTGGTCTAAAGTCCTTTAGTTCTAAGGAACCATCAATATTAAAAATTAATGTCACCTAAGACGTAATTAGTGTTGTTGGCATTTCTCCTTTTTGAAAGAACTCCATTACGAGAAGTCGGTTCATATGATTTCCCAAGTCTTCTTGATTAACCCAAAATTGAAGCATCTCACTTTCAGCGGTCCCTTAACTTAATTTCAGGTAATACTTTAGTTTTTTATTATTATTTTTTTTATGATTTGATCTTTTATTTAATTTTAAGTAACAATTTGATTTTTATGTCTTAAAATGTTAACAATGTTATCCTCTTTTTACAAAAATTCATCAAAATTTTCAAATAAAACCCATAAAATTAATTATCATCTTCAATATAATGCAAATTTCATCAAATTCATAACTCAAATCTTCAAATAAACTCATTTTTTCATTCTTATTTGATGAATTTGATGTTATTACAGATGGAAATATGAGTTTATTTGAATATTTGTGCTATACATTTGATGAATATATGAATTTTCTTGAAATTGGTATTGAATTTTATCGGTTTTGTTTGAAGATTTTGATGAATTTTCTAAGTTTCTGTAAAAAAAAACAGATAACATTGTTGACATTTTAAGATATAAATGATCAAATTGTTAATTAAAATTAAATAAAAGACTAAATCGAAAAGAAAAAAAAAAGATAAAGCACTAAAGTGTTAACTGAAATTATGTTAAGGGACCGAATGAGCAATTATGTATTTTTTTATTACCATGAAAATATTTCAGTTATCGTGCTAGCAAAATACATAATCACACATATAGACTCAAACAAACAATCCATAATTAATTAGAAATCTTCAAATATCTCACTCTGATAACTGAATATCCAAATTATAGGATTCAAAATTTCGTACCAAAGTGAAAAAATAATAAATGGTATAAACTAGAATCTGACAGAAATAAAGTCTCTAAAGCTAATCACAACTATCCATCCTAGAAATTAAAAGAAATTCTCCATATATATTCATTTGAACACTCCTCCGGGTGCAAAATTAAATTGGGGATGTCATCTGTCCAAAACTAAGGGTCATTTCCAAATAACAAACACGGAGCAAATAGACATGCATGTATATTTAGTTTTGCTAAATCATATACTTCATTTAAAAATTATAATGAGAAAGTACCAAAAATACAAATCAACCAAAATGCACATGTTGTATTTGTTAGACTATGTGTCAATGCATGATTCCAGAATATCACGACCCCGTAGAGCAAAGAGTCCCACAATTGGACAATGTCCCACCGTTAGACAAATGATCTTAAGAGTTTAATGTTCAGTACCTCACTTTTGAGTATTTTTCTAAATCACACTGAAGCATGTATGAATGTCTCACCTTAGTAACAAAACAGATCACTCAACCAAAACGTTCAAAATTATTCAACTTTGTTCTAATCCAACGTAGTTTAAACACAATGTCATCACTTTGAGTAACCACCTCTTACCAATCAAAATACACAAATTATTTAAAATCAAAATATCACTTGTAAACACGTAATTAATATAACACATATTTTGAAGATAACACACAAACATAACCAATACACAACATCACAATTCATTTATCTCACATATAATTCAAGTAGGATATCGAATATGTTAGTTTAGATGTGCACCTAAGAGGGGGGGTTGAATTAGGTGTTTAAGAGTATTTCTTGTTTTCAGCGAATTAGCAATTGATTTTTGCGCTTACGGATAGTAGAAGATAAAGTAAATGGCAGTAATGTAAAGAACACAGCAATATTATCCTGGTTCCCCTTATACCCAAGGGTACATCCAGTCCTCTTGCACACCACAAGAGATTTCTCCACTATTGTTAGAAAATGTACAAGTTCCACCCTAGGACCTCTGCTACAAACTTCTAACAAAACCTCTAAGATAGCACCCCACTATCTTGTATAAGACTACTCAAAGAAAGTACTACTTTCTTTTTACAAACATTGTAATTTGGTAAGGATATAAGAGTATGAAAGAGAGGTATAATGATAACAATCCAATATTGCTTCAAGTACTTTGAGAACCTTTGTCAAGGATATGAAAATGAAATGCAAGTACTTGAATTATGAAAAATGACTTTGAGAAAAATAGAAAAGTTGTTCAAAGTCGTTCAAGGTTTGTTCGTGGGATTGTCCTTAAATGAATCTGAAGTTATGGTGTATTTATAATCCATAAACATCTCTTCAGAATCGTGGCCATTGATCCAAGAGGTTTGAGGAACAATTGCAATGTTTTAGATTCGATTCAGAACTGAAAAATTGCATTGCTTCCAGTTGTATTCGAATACAGGATGTATGTATTCGAATACACCTCTTTGTAACGTTCAAATTTATTCAAATTTAACACTGTGTAGTCGAATACACTTGTGTGTAGTCGAATACAGATTGATCAATTTTGCCACTGACTTGTTGGTTGTATTCGAATACATGAGGATGTAGTCGAATACAGATGAGAGGCTTTTGCTACTGACTTAGCAATTTTCATCTGTATTCGAATACACTTATGTTGTATTCGAATACACCTTTGTATTTTGTCAAAAATATTAATTTTAACACTTTGTAAATGTAATTTTGACTTTTGAAAATACTTTTTATGCATATGTAAAGATGTGAGGTTCTCATTGTATTTGAGCTATGGGTTGTATCATTTACCTTTACATCTAAACATCTAGTATGTTTATCAATAATATATTTTGGACTTCTTCTTTTTGAGCTTGTTGTCTTGATCATCATCATCGTTGGTCTTTTGTCTTCATCAAAAACATGTATTTTACAGAATGGAGTAATATCCTTACCATTACCAAAGTTGTTTCTAGAATTATGCGTCACACCCTCTTGCCCAACTCAGTTCACACTTTCAAATAAGTAATAATTAACTAAGTATTTAATTGTCTCTCAACTAGTAACTTCTACTCAAATAAAATTTGGATTTAGTTTAAGGTTTAGACAAATTTTCTTAAAACAACCAAATTATTATTATTATTATTATTATTATTATTATTATTATTATTATTATTATTATTATTATTATTATTATTATTATTATTATTATTATTATTATTATTATTACTATTATTACTACTATCATCATCATCATCATCATCATCATCATCATCATCATCATCATCATCATCATCATCATCATCATCATCACCACCATCAGCATCACCACCACCACCACCACCACCATCATCATCATCATCATCATCATCAACTTGATTTAACTAGAACTTCTTGATTTAATTCCCAAGACTTACTGGTACTAAGGTTTTCATATAAAAAGTCATTTATAATTACATAAGTAAAATACACATTACAACTCTTAATTCTCGGTATCACCTATCAGAGCAGGGTTCCTCCCAAACTTGAATTTCAAGACTCATTAACCTGTAATAACTGCGATTTCGCAAACGCAGGGCCAAGCCAGTCAAACACAAACAACGAAGAAGGTGAGTTTTGAAATCATGTTGATAGTATAATATAAGTAAGAAGAACACGCAATTAATCATCAATAAACCGTATCATTACACAAACATTCTTCAAAGAAAAAAATCACATTATATAATAAAAATCAAGGAAAATAAATACACTTCACTATAACATCAAATCATCGCATAAATTATTATCGCACACGATACATATTAATCACAACAAAACAATCATAAGAAAATGCAATGTTATGCATGAGCCTAGACTCTACTTCACAATGTGGTACCATTCTAACTCTGAAGTACTTGGTTAGGAGGCTTGATACTATGCCACCATCCCGGTGGACGGACAATTCAAATTGGCCCTGTCCTCATAGATCCCATCAACTCAACCCGAGACACATATACGCAACAGTCGAGGTAAACGTGTGTTGCATGGTAGCTCCCGACATTTGGAGTGCTACCTCCAAGTCACCTAGGAATTCCCCACCCGAATACCTCCAAGGTCTAACAATCTTGCCTTAAGGCTCAACAGCAGACCGCCACGATTAGGCTCATTCAGTTGTACTTCCCCGGAATCACTAGGCTTGTCATGCCCTACCTATATGATGACAAAATAATCTCCACTTCACAAATTCTCAATATTTATTTTCTCCCCTCGTTGGCCTATGATACTCCATTAAGACCGTCATCTCAAACACAAATTGGAATCACAATTATTTCATCAGGGGTTACTTCAAATTTTTCATCACAAATTCATAACATCACTATTATAAATCACACATCATCATCATTACATAAACTCATCACAAATTTAGAGCATCACCATCATCAATCGTACCTCATCACATAAACTTATCACAATTTATAAAATCACAATTATTATTCATACATCATCATCATCACATAAAATTATCACCACACATCCATCTTTTATTATCAGATCACAAAGACTCATCTAATCAAACATATACATAAAATTAATTCGACACTCAATATCACAATAACATCAAATACCACACATTTAAAGAAATTAAATCAATCAACACCTTAAAAATATTTCTATTCTATATTTTAACCTCACAATTTCCATATTTGCACATTAATTAATTTATCCCTCAAAAGGCTACTGCCGTACATAGCGAGCCGCGGGTGAATCGTTGGGAAATACGGTTTTCCCGTTCATCTCACAATATATTATACTCATGAATTCAAACGCTCTCTCACCCCTTACCTTATTTCGACGCTTTCACACACGAATACGATTCCACGAGCAAACAGCCTTTGTTCATTGACTCTTTGTCCTTCAATCGATCTAACTCCACAGTTTATGGGTAAAGGTTAAAAATAAATTATGAGAAGGCGCTCTAAAACTAATATTGAAATTCGGTCAATGAAACTTACCATAAATCAGAAAATCAATTAGTGGATAATATAGACATTTTTCACACGATCGTTTTGGCGTTGGTTTCACTCAAATCGGAGTTACGGTGAATAAGAACGATGCAAAATAAGGAATTTTATAAACGGAGAAGTCGAGTATTTTAGAGAGAAATTGAGATGGTTAAAAATCTGAGAAAATATGTTTATTTGACTACCTAAGAATAAAACAACATACTGAAATTTGGGCGAAAATGGAGAAACTTAATTATTTATAAAATAAATAATTAAAATAAGAGATACTTAGATATAATTAAAATATAAATATGTGCACAATTATCATTAGTTAAACATACAAGAAAATATGACATTAATTACCAACTCACATATACACGTAAAATCACCTAAAATCTTATTCTTTAAAATATTTACACTAAAATACTATTATTTTTAGAAAAATATATAAGATAATAAAATAAAATATTTGTTATTTATATCACTCATTTAGTCTAATATGTACAAGATTAGAATAATATAAAGCACACATATAAAGAAAATTAATCTTAAAATTAATCAACATATATTCTAAAATAATTTTAAATTCAAATTAATTATTTAAAATCCTATTTCATTGATAAAATAATTTATTATAAAATTTGGGGTGTTACAATTCTCCCCCCGTTAAAAAAGTTTCGTCCTCGAAATTTGCAGTCAACAATAAGCAGATTGATATCTAACTAGTCACCCTCAATATTCAAACTTAGGCTATAAATATATTTAAGACATTCACTACTCATGTAAGCACAACATGTCAAAATTCAATTAGCTCAACATGAAACACTGAGCTATTTAGACAATCGCATCTAACATTCAATCATAAACGAAATACTACAATTACTCACTTCAAATATCGCATCTAAAATTTCAATCGTGAACGAAATATCACAATCACTCAGTATAATTGACGTAGGAAACAAAACTTATAGATTTAGTAACCACAAACTTACTACTTAAGTCGTGTGAAGCGAAAATATGTCAAATAGATTGTCAAGTTCTTCTAACTTCTCAAACAATGATTTTCTAGTTTTACTCTCTTAAAAACAATGTTTAAATCCTAACAACAATTACTCTACAGGTTTCACAAAACTTCAGCATATAGAGAAACATTTAAAATATTCCACACCTTCATGAATTACAAACAGAAATGCATATAACAACTCAATGTCATGCAGTCACTTGAATCATTATTTTAGAAGGTGTAATTCTAGAACGGTTTTCTACAGCGCAGTAGAACTTCAATGCAGTATATCTGAGCTGTTTTATCCTGTGGAGTTCGTAGTTGATAGTTTGCTTTGCACAATTTAGACAGTGTTGCGAAACGTCTTAAAGAGAACGATCTAGTCCGCAACTCAAACTAGTAATATTTTTAGTGGCATAAATTAATTTTTTAAATAGTTTTTCAAACTCAAAAATATTTTTTTTTAAATCTCTCGTCCCCTGTGGATTGATTCGAGAAAAGGACATGCTGAAACATTGGTGCTATCTCCATGATAGAAGGCCTCTAAGCAACTCTGATGGGTCATAGTAAATCTCCACCTCTTCAACCTTCAAAGTGTCATCCACATATGTTAAAATAAAAGAGAGAATATTAGAAAATGTTATATCAACTATATCATTGTGGTAGTAAAAAAACACTATAGTATTGTGAGAGTCAGATTTATTAGAAGTCGCGCAAAGATAATATAAAGCTCCTCCTAAATAAAATCAGGAGAGTGCTAATATTATGTTAGACAATATTTTTTGAGTGTGCAACAATATATTATTTAGCTGTAATTATTTGTCAAAGATTAAAGATTTTGAGATTAAAATAATTGTTCTTAGGCTTTCTTCCTTTTTATCATTGGATTTCTAGGGTAGAGAATTTCTACGGTGTTTTGAATGGTAACATAATTTTGATGAACCAAATGTTTTTCATACTCTATGTTTTTCCTTTTTCAATTAGCTTAGAAAGAGAAACAATTGTCCCATTGAGCAAAAACTTCATTAGGATCCAAGCTACTTGAGGTCCTGTTCTTGAATCACTTGAGCAGCTACTCAGATACAATGTGGAGAGAATCAGATAGAAATGAATGAATGTAAAAATATAATGTAATTCAAACAAAAATTAATTATGGTATCAATATAATATATTAAAACAAATTCCCAAAATATTATGTTTATATTTTTATATGTCATATAACACTAATTTTGCTACATCATTCAATAGTATCATGTGGCACCTTTAGAATTTATTCTTTTTTTTTTTATTCTATTAACTTTTTGTCTATATATTTATAATTAAAAAACTAACAATAAAAAATATCTTTCATTACCAACTTGATTTAATTGTCATTTACTTTTTTAATTTATTGCATATAAATACATCCCAATATTTTAATTAAATTTAAATAATTAAAATATAACAACCATAAATTACCACAAAATAAATAAAAACATAACCATCACATACTAAAAATTAATAATTAAACTTATGCATAAACAATTCAATGAAGTTTAAATTAAAATAAATAAAAAATATTGAAACAAAGTCATTTAAATTAGCAAGCTTTTGCA
>JBBPBQ010000003.1:44935761-44955245 GCA_037974755.1 Cicer yamashitae
GTTATCGGAACTTTAAGTGGAAATGAGACATGAAACATAAAATATAAGAAATAGTAGTTCATTCAATTAGTAAAAAAAGAATAAATAAATAATAATACTCAAGATAAAAAGTAAACAAATATAAAAATAATGATCATTTAAAAATCAATGCTTACAAATATATCTCAAATCAATGCTTGTAAAATATTTTTTTTTATAAGAAGAAAGTATTCTATAATGATTGAATGTTTAAAACAAAACAAAATGTATACAAACAATCACTCATCTTTTTTTAATAATATTTTTAGAGTGAAATCACTCATATTTTATTTTAATATTTTTAATTGTGTATACAAGCAATCACTTATATTTTTTTAATCATATATTTTAGAGTGAAAATCACTTATTTTATTACAAACTTTTCAATTGTTTCTATTCAATTTATTCTTTTGTTATATAATCACTATTCTTATAAACTAATAAACATGCAAATATTGAAACTTTTTTCTAATCACTTAGTTACACTTATATACCATAAATATTACCTTCAAACTTTTTTTAAATTTATATTTAATTTTTTTTATTTATAAATTACACTTGCGCATGACACGAATTAAATTTTAGTTTATTAATTATTCGACCTCCTTTTATCGAAATCATAAAGCTGTATTTGTAGACATAGTTATACAAATACACAAAATAGGTGCATTTATCTCAAGCTGTTTATCGCAACAACATATATGTCTGATGGCACCTTGAAGGTAGCTATTATTTGTATACTACTTGAAATAAAAGTTACTTGCATGCTTGACCCATGTAAAAAAATGCTAAAAAATAAAATTTAATTAAATTTTGTTTAAGAGTTTTATTAATGATCAAATTTGTTACAAGTATTGTACAGATAATAGCTACCCTAAAGGTGGTAATTATATCCAAAATGTATGTTTTTTACAAAAAGAAAATATATTCATTCATTTAAATAGGTAGAATATGTCAGATATAAATATAAATTGAACATTCTTATAAACAAAAAATATGAATCTACGAATATACTCACAACATCTAAGTTAATAGCATCAAACGGCAATATGCTTATAAATAATGTGACAAAATCAAAGAGACCAGAATACTAATGCTTCTTAATCGGCAACATTGAAGACCTAATCATTGATTTAATCAGTAGTTGATCGAAATTGGTTTCTCAATTTGAATCAAACAAACATCGCAACAAGATAGAAAATCAAACAAACACTACTGTAGTACCTCAAATTTGTCCGACTAATTAAAAATAATTCAAAAAAAAAATAATAATAAACATTTTACAATTATTATTATAAAATCTAAAAAAATCATCATTTTACAAATCTGACTCAATTTTGAGTCCATATTTACATAGGTGTTCTCGTTACATTACACCAAAAATAAGTTGAAATAAAAAAAAAAAACAACAACAACAACAAAAATTGTATTCTTCCTTGTTCTTCCATGAAGAAGAGCGTCCCCCTCCCTTTCTTTGCAACCTCATTTTTTTCTCTTCCTTTTTATTAATAAGACTATAATTTCACTCATAATGCACTCAATCAAAAAAGTGAGTCATATATTTCCCTAATTATCTGAGGTTGTTTAATGTTTGCTGCAAAACAATAAAAAACCCATAACTCAATTTTATTTCATTGACACATAAATTTATCATTTTATCCTATAAATTGAGACAAAAAATCAATCAAAAGGGAGAGGAAAATTTGACTGAGTGGAAAATTTGATTAAATAGGAAAAAATAGAGAAGAAAAGGAAGAGATTTTTGTTTTATATATAAAAAAAATCTAAAAAGGAACAAGAAAGGGAGATTATGAAGGAAAAAAAAATCCAATTCCATTCTCAAAATTATATATTTCAAAATTAAAAAAAATTAAAAAAATAAAATAAAATGATGTTCATTTTGTTTGCTTGTTCAAGTCTCATTTCACGTTTAAAATGAAATGATGTCTTATATTAGAATTAAAAATGTAATCAGTGTTAGGTTGATTTATTAAATGATGCCTTATGTTCATACTATCACATTGGTCAGAGTACGCTTCAGCTTTTACTCTGCATTTCCATTTTATTAAATCATTATTTATTTATTTTCTATCTTTTAAAAATCAAATCAAATCAAATATTGCTTAAAATTATGTTACATAAGTTGTAATAATTTCATAATTCTAAAATTTGTTTTTATTTTTTTCATAAATTAATAATTATACAATAAAATTATTTTAAAGTGTTTAAATTAGATGTAATATCTTTTAAATTTTTGAGTTGTTAAGACACAAGTTGTATTACTCGGTGGTTTTAAAACCAAAAATAATTTAAAATATTATTAAATTTGATTAAATTAGATGTGACTTCTTTTTAATCTTTGAGTTGTTAAGACACAAGTTGTACCACTTGTGGTTTTAAAACTCAATTTTAAAACCGAATTTTTTTTTAAATATCCTTAAAAGGATTAACTAGATGTAACATATTTTTACTCCTTGAGTTTTTGAGAGGTGAGTCGTACAATTTGATAGTTCCAAAACTCGCATTTCAAAATAATTATTCAAATTAAACAATTTTTTTTTTCGTCAAAACAATTTTTTTTTATCAACAATAAAACACATTTTCTCCATCACACTCGAAGATACGTAGGAGCAAGATCACACTCTTGTCAAGCACATTAATAAAAATTTCTTGTTTTTCTCCCTCTCTTTCATAATTACATTCATAAAAAAAACAATTCATATTCATATTTAATAATAAGGAGAAATAAATATATTTAAGCTAATATTAATTTTGCACAATTAATTATAGGTAACCGTATTTTATCGATATCTTAGGTGCTAATATCTTCCCTACACAGAATCAACTACCCAACTCAAAATTTGATTTCAAATACCATTTTTCTTTCTGTTAAAGGGTTTCTCAATGTTTTTCCTATTTTAAATAAACTTTGGTGGCGACTCCATTGAATTCAAAAAACACTCGAAATATTAGTTCGCTACAACTACACCAACACGAGAAATCAATCAATGCCGATTTGAGACGACAAAATTACGAGGAAAAAAAAAACCATTTCTAATTGAAAACCACCTATTTAGATTAATACAGGGGAAAAGAAGCACATAGGTGATTCCGGGTCAAGAAATGACTCAAAACTATCTATTTCCGGTGAATGTAGAGTTTATCTCCATGTATGTTGTATTATTATGTCTACAAATGCAGCTTTATGATTTCCATACAAGGAGGTTGAATATTTAATAAATACAATAATCATTGAATATAATGATTCATGTTGTAACACCCCCACATTAATAATCTAAAATATAATTTACAATCTTACAAATTAATATCATTACGGTCTAACTTTGCAAGAGAACTCATAAGGTTAACGAAGTTTCAAAATAACATTGCAACCATTTAACATAGTTTATAATACAATCCATGAATTTTTTAATATTGTCGCGACCTAAAATTTCGAGTGTTTCTCGTATTCAATGGAGTCGCCACCAAAATTTATTTTAAAATAGGGAAAATATTGGAAAATCCTTAAAAATAAAAAAATAAAAAAATGGTCTTTGAAACCAAATTTTGAGTTCGGGAGTTGATTATGCATAGGGAATTAATTGTGCAAAATTAATATTAACTTATATATATTTATTTCTCCTTATTATTAAATATGAATATCAATTGTTTTTTCTAAATAAATGTGTGGTTAAAAAAGAGAGGTAATAAAAAGAGATTTTTTTATTAATGTCATTGACAAGAGTGTCATCTTGCTCCTACGTATCTCCCGGTGTGATGGAGAAATCAAAACTACGTAGTTCTTGGGTAGAAAATGCGGATGTGTTGATTGCTTTTAAAGAAATTGTGTTTTGTTGTTAATAAAAAAAAATGAGTTGTTTTGACGAAAAAAGAAAGAAAGAGTTTGTTTGATTTGAATAATTATTTTAAAAAAAATGAGTTTTAAGACTATCAAAATGTACAACTTGTGTCTCAAAAACTCAAGGAGTAAAAAGATGTTTTATCTAGTTAATCCGTTTAAGAGTATTTTTTTTTTATTTTCAGTTTTAAAATTGAGTTTTAAAGCCACCAATTGGTAAAACTTATGTCTTAACAACTCAAAAATTAAAAGATGTCACATTGATTAATCTAGTATTTATTTATTGTGAATGTTTTTTTTTTAAAAAAAAAGTAAACAAACACACACAGAGAGAAATGAGTTTCATTGTTAAGAGATTGAGAGTGAGAGAACATACACACAAAAAATGGACACGAAAGGGGAATTGCCCGCGGTGGTGGTTCGTCGAGGGTCGAAGTTGACGTTGGTGGCTGAGTGGACGCTCTAGCGGTAGTGCTTGTGGTGGTGGTTCGCCGGAGGTCAAAGTTGACGGAGGTGGCTATGTGGACGCTGTGACGGTAGTGCTCGCGGTGGTGGTTTGTGGAGGTCGATTTGATGATGGTTTCCTAAGGGATTTGCAAAGGATGATGAAGGTGGTGATGTGTGGCCTATGCTCTCTCTAACTCTCTACATTTTAAGAAGATTGCGGTTTTCTTTGTTGATCTTAGAAGTAAAGAAGAACTCTTTTTTCTCTATTCTAATTTTTTAGGAAAATAAAACTCTCTCCTCGAAACCAAATTTTGGTTCTCAATTTATAGGCTACAATGATGAATCGTTGCATCCGTGAGATAAATTAAGTTCCGATTTTTCTATTGTTTTGCATAAATTGTGGAGTCACAAGTGAAGATGAGACTTCAACTTTTTGGTGGAGTGCAAAGTTGGTAAAGATGAGACTTCTTCTTTTTGATGGAGTGCAAAGTTGGTGAAGATTCAAAAGGAAGGAAACATGGAAGCTTAAAATATGGAGGAGGGAGGCTTGTACTATTTCTACCAAAAATATTATTTTTATTTGTTTGTTAGTTATTGTTACTTTTTATTTATTTTTTTATATTTTTATGATGTAAATTGGACACTTTGTTAAAACATCAATGAGAATGTGAGCTCAATTATTGGAATATATTTATGAGTTTAATTTTGAGTTTTTTTTGAAAATTTTTTACTACAATAAAATATGATCGTAAATATATAAAATTAAAAACATTATTATGACGTATTATTTTTTGAATATTTTTAAATGGCCGTACAAAATTGGGGTATTACAAAGTACTAGACAACAAAATAACAAAACATCAATAGTAGTCAGCCGCTCCGAGTCCAAACTCAAGCTTTGTTATTTGCTATAATACATAAAAATAGGAGTGAGATAATCATCTCAGTGAAAGGGTAATTAGAAAATATCTTTTTAAAATACAATAATGGAAAAGGTACAAATTTCTCTTTTAATAAAATCTATAAGATAAAGTTATATTTGAAAACTTTTCATTCTTTTCAGTCAATTTTTTTCATATGAAATGGACAATCTATCCCAATTATCTCAACGTGAGCCACGAAGATAATTGTAATCATTTTGTACGATAGATCTTGGTCATGACTGCAACAGGCATCCCAGTTGCTCTTTTTCATATGTTTTGTTAATGAAACACCATTATATCTCACTGTATCATTTTCAATCATTTAATTTGAAACAAATAATTGAAAAATGAAATTTTAACATAAAAAGTATAGTATCATTTTCAATTAAATTAATCAATGCATATCGCAACACCAAGTTTATTAATCAATTACGCATTAACAATACAATTTGAATCAATATTAAAGAATACTATAAACTAAACATACATAAAAACTGCAAGGAACATTTCAGAATCTATCAAATTCCCTTACAAAATTTGACATTCGTTCACCGAATCCAATACAGGGACAAATTTGTCTACCTCCTCTTAACCTTTACCCTTTTCTTCTACCTCCATTCCTCTATTTAGAGAATTTGATTTGAAGTTCTTATTGAAATGAAATGAGAAAAGGAACTCAATGGAAGGGTTGGTCACAAGAAATGGAGAGGGATGAAGTGTTTGGGGTGTATATTTCTATTTTGGATAGAAAATTTCTCAATAATATATATAAATAGCTTCGGGTATGTGTTGCTTGTTCGTTCATTACCCAGAAAAGAAAATGGCATCTAGCCTAAACCACGTCTATTTTTTCATTGAATTGCTTGGACCTAAAGTATATTTAGTCCATATTATTGAGATCAAAAGCACAATAAACCCTTTATTTAATGGCTAAATACCACTCATGGTCCCTTAACTTAATTTCAGTTAACGATTTAATCCTTTATCTTTTTTTTTTTCCTTCCGATTTGGTCCTTTATGTTTTTAAATAATTTCAGCGTTACCCTTTAAGTGGGGTTCCATTAAGAAAAAGTTAAAAAATTCCTCCTCTGTTTTCAGAAAAAGTTACCCTTTATGTTTTGGAAATATTTCAGAAAAATGTTCAAAGTTTGTTCTAAGTTTGGTAGTAGGATTGATTCGTTAAAACTGAAGTTATGGGGTATTTATACTCCATAGTCATCACTTCAGATCAGTGGCAATCGTTTCTAGAGGTTTGATGAACATATGCAATGATTCAGAGAAAGAATTTTTTAACTTTTTCTTAACAAATTACCAGTCTAATTACTTTTGAAAATAATATACCGATCTATTCTCTTTTTGCCTTTAATTCGACCTCACACTTTAACATAATGAGTGGTCGTACATGTTAGATTGGTTTTTTTAAATGGAGTACAACTTATCTTTTTAAAAGAACCAAGTTGTATTGGTAATTTTTTATTTAAAAAAATTAGTACAACTTCATTCTTTGAAAGAACAAAGTCATGAAAGACCGTTTTTTAATTTTAACTATAAAAAACGTAAAATTGAAATTTATTTTATAAATAATAATAAAAATTCTAAAATAATTAATAATAATAACAATAATAAATCATTCAAATTACCACAAAAATAATCAAAAAATAATATTATAAAAGTTGAGTAAAGTTGTCTTTAATATTCAAATAATGTTTTCAAGTATGACCGATTAATCGACATAGCCTATATTTTCCGATACATTTTTTAACGTTCATTTCAGTTTTTATGCGGATAGTATTTAATTTATAGTATTTATTAGAAAATTTTCCAATCATCTCTGTAAATGGCCTCTTGTATTGCTTGTTGATTGATAACTTGAAAGAGAGAACGGTTTATGGCATCAAGTGCGTCTGTTTTTTCATTGCATTGCTATGCATGGCATCCATTTTGAATCCAGGTACCACGCATTTCTTAAGGAATTTTAAAATGAAAACATATTTTTATTTCGAGGATATGTTTTCTAAAAATGTGTTTGACATACTTAAAAGTTTTTAAGGAAAATTAGACCGTATTTTCATAAGGAATCTTGGAGATAACCTCTCATTTGAAAATGATATTTGAAAACATAGTTAAAAAAATATTTATGAGAAATTTATTTTGTTGAGAATTTAAAAATAGGATCTGTTTGAAAATATAAAATTAAGATTGTTAAGTCTCTTATTTTATTTTTCTCGAAAATTAGTTTTTAGTTTTCATTCTCGAATTTGTTTTCATTAGTTTTTGCTTTTGGATTTCTAACATTGGGATTTTATTTTATTTTCTAATGTTGAAGATTTTTTTGAAAGTTTTCGGTTTACTTGAATAAAGAATAATTAAATCTTACTCGTGAGTAATAACCTCAGACACATATAATTCATGTTTTAATTTGTTAACATACATTGCTCCTGATACATGTAGATGGATTAATAATTGACCTTAATTGTTAGACTTTAATTAATTTTAAGAAATTCAAAATTTGATGTTGATAAAAGTATATATGACAATATTCTATTTGTTGTAGGAGGAGTTATTGATGCAACAACAAGTAGTGATGATGCAACAACAACTAAAAATCCCTTTGATTTTTGCACTACCAACGGGCCATGTCCAAATATTACTGATGACGACTGTAGTGATTATTGTTCGGAAAAATGGATGCTTACTTATGGTGGCATGTGCTTTGAAAATGAATGTTGTTGTTATACTGGATTTACGTTACTATGATTTTAGTGTATAATGTTTAATTAATGTTATATATTTTGAATAATTAGACTATATATATTTTAAATTTAATTGTCATACTTTAACTTTTTTACTTCCTTCAATAAAATATTTACTTATAAACAAATATTGGACTCCATAATTACATCCAAGTTCCAAGTTACAATATAGTTTAGCACATAAATATTCTTGGGAGATATAATTGGCGTCATTCTTTTTAAGCCATTCTATTTTAATATTATATTTCCCTATTTTTTGTCTTTCCACTATGCGACTGTTACTCTCCTTCATCTTGTTTTTACGACACTAGATGGTTAGGGATTTAAAATCTTTTTAATGGGCCAAACCCATATGTCTTACTACTTTATAATTATTTAAAATTTCTTTTCTAAATAAAAATCAAATCATACCATATACATGATTTAAATGAATAAATAAAAACAAAACAAAATAATAACACCACATAACAAAATTAGTGAAACAACAATATAATTTTACACAAAAGTCTGAACTTGATACTACCAATTTTCTTGATTAATTAATATATATTTCGAAAAGGTTAGTTAAAATTAATATAGACATTTAAAATTATATATCAAAATTTTATTAGGGGGAAAATACATTACAGATGTAGCTTAATAAAAACCAACAAAATTTAAGGTATTCCAGAAACCATCAAAATTCATGGTTATAAGCATGAATTTTACTGAATTCACAAAGTTAAACCGCATTTTTTTTTATCTCATATGCAAATGGCAAACCTTCTAACTCATCAAATTTTCCATTGGATACTTGTTGCATGCCTTCAACGTTTTAGTGACAAGAAATTAATTACCTCATTCTTTATACATCTCTTATCGTGATCACCTTTTCACTTTTCATTAGCAACCAATCTCCTTAATGTTTTTCTCTTCTTCCTCATGGAAGACAAGAGGTGAAAATACCTTGTATTTTTGTCTTTCAACTTTACTGCCTATTAGAGTAATATACTTTGTAACTAATTCAGTTAGCAGTTAGGAAAGTTTAGTTAGTTATAAGTTAGTTAGAAAATGCGGTTTCGGCGTCGTAGTTGTTTCTGCACGCTCTATACAACTTTCAATCTTATCTCCATATTTACCACAATTTAAGCATATATAATAGAGTCCCTCATACTTCATTGGAGATTTGTATCCTCTTATAATGATAAATAGAACCAATGGTTTTTCCAAATCAATCTCTACACATATACGTGAAAATTTCCCTGTCGAATTTATAGACGCCGTAGTGTCATTTTTCAGCATAAGGCCTAGCAGCACCAATGCGACCGAGAAACAACGCATTGTATAACTCCAGAGGAAGCCTTAGTATACAAATTCAATTTGACACTTTTTTGAAAACCTCATCCTTCTGGAGAAACTTTGGTGACTATCTTTGGACAATAATGTAATGATTTTCCACTAACGATGGTCCTTCGTAAAGAGCATGGACATAGTATTCCTCATCCTTGAAGTATACAAGAAAATACCCATAGATTATGTCAACAATATGGATGGCACCATTCTTTGTCCACTTTCGTTTAAGGTTGTTTTCCGACACTTTAAAATTAATTTTGTACCCTATAAGTTTGACCACCAATGTTTTCTTCCAAGGGGTAGCCAATCTATCTCATTCTTCATCAGCAAGAAGAATATCTTTGCCCTCTTTGCAAGGAGAAGAAAAGTGTTTTCGATAAATGAAAGCATTCGAGATAACTTTATGTTGAACTTCATCTCCAAAGATATTTAGTAGTTTTTCCTTGTAAGAGGTGATACGTATAGTATCATTCTTTGGATCTTCCGATGTTACTACAATGGAGGAAATCGTCTTCCTCTTAGCAAGGTGCAGTTTCAGAGTTTGCCATAAAGTAAACTCTGGCATAGTTCACCATATTCTTTTTCTCAATAATTTGATTCTTTTATAATTATTATTATTATTATTATTATTATTATTATTATTATTATTATTATTATTATTATTATTATTATTATTATTATTGTTGTTG
Source organism: Cicer yamashitae (assembly GCA_037974755.1). Classification (NCBI taxonomy): domain Eukaryota; kingdom Viridiplantae; phylum Streptophyta; class Magnoliopsida; order Fabales; family Fabaceae; genus Cicer; species Cicer yamashitae. The sequence continues at coordinate 44,945,783 of JBBPBQ010000003.1, forward strand.
TTGTTGTTATTATTATTATATATTAGAGTACAAGTCTTTTTAAACCAATGAAGTTGTATTGTTAATTATTTTTTTTTAAAAAAATAGTACAACTTCACTCTTTGAAAGAGCAAAGCAATGAAAGACCAATTTTTTATTTTAACTAAAAAACAATGTAAAATTCAAATTTATATTATAAATAATAATAAAAATTTAAAGTACTTATTAACAAAAAAAATTATACAAATTACAAAAAAAGAATATAAAATATTAAAGGTTGAGTACAGTTGTAATTAATATTCAGACAATATTTACGAGTATGACTGGTTAATCGACATAGTCTACATTTTCTTGACACTTTTTTGCTAAAAATTTATTTAAGTTCTAATGCGGATACTATTTGATTTATGGTAGTATCAAGAAAATTTCCCAATCATCTCTATAAATAGCCTCTAGTATGTCTTGCTTGTTCATTCATATCTTGAAAGAGAAAATGGTTTATGGCGTCAACTACATCTATTTTTTCATTGTATTGCTATGCATGACATCCATTTTCACTCTAGGTAACGTACATTTATAAAGGCATGTATTTTGAAATGAAAACTCAGTTTTGATTTCGAAGATACGTTTTTATAAAGTTTTTAATGAAAATCAGACCATGTTTTCGGAAAATTTCTTATTCTCGTAGGGAATCTTGGAAACAACCTCCCATTTAAAAATATTGTTAGAAAGTAGTTAAAAAATATTTATGAGAACAATACTTTTTTTAAGAACTTCAAAATAGGATTAATGTTTGAAAGTTTTAAATTATGATTTTTAAGTCTCTTATATTAATTTTTATTCATTCTCGAATTCATTTATATTAATTTTTAAATTGGTTTTTATTTCATTTTCTACCATTAAGACTCTAAGGTGATTTCTTGGCGATGGCTTAATTAAGTTCTCACCGGTGTAGCATAATAATCTAGATTTATTTGAAATGGATATGAGAACACTTATCCATTCACACACAATATTTAGATCTAACAACCTGTCCTTCAAACGGGACACTGATATGAGCTTTCTTTTCCAAAGTTAGAAGAGCCTTCACATTATTAATTTATTATTATTTTTCTTTTTTATGAAAAATTAATTTATTAATATTATTAACTATTATTTTTTAATAAGTAATATAACTATTATTAATATTAATTTTCTCTCTTTTTTTTGTTTGATAGAATTTTCTCTTTTGAATCAACACATAGTAATAGTGATCTTTTCTTTCTTCTACTGTTATTAGCGTAGATGAAAACTTTTATTTTTATTTTTATGGAAAGATAAATAAATTCTCACACAACTGTGATTTCTCATGTTCGAACTCGGGATATAATATCCAATCTAAACATTTGTCAGTTGAGCTAGACCTTACAGATAAAAAACTTTTTCTTTTAGGGCTAAGATTGTGTGCGAAAATGGTAGTAATTTTCTGATGATATATTCTGACAGCCCCATCAATGAAGGATTTAACTGAACTCTCACTCTAGAAGTCACCTTACTTGGAAAACAAAAATTTAATCCTACCTATGTGTATTCACGTTAGACATTGTTGTTGAGATTACATAATAACGAGGAATCGACTAACTACTCTCAACTATGATTAATCCTTTTTTCTCAAATGATTACGCCAAAGAAAAAACTTTGTCCGTCAGCTATGAATTCTTTAACTACTTTAAAGAGTGTTAAATACAATGTGCTTATATTTAAATTACTAAACTAAAGAATGCATAAAGTTAAATGAGCTGATAAAAAGATTGATATGCATAAAAAAAAAAAAAACTTGTTTGATTGATTATGTGAATCTAAAAATGTTACAAGTACTACTGGTATTTATAGGCAAATGATAATCCTACTGGCCATAAGTCGCATCTTACCAAAATACAGCTTGTTCGTAAAATTGTTAAACTTTAAATAATTTTAACAAATTCAAAACTTGATATTCGTAAAATTTCTGACAATATTCCATTAATTGTAGGAGAAACAACATAGATTCATTGCTCTGAGGAAGGGCCATGTCCAAATAATGAACAAGGTTGTAATCATTTTTGTGTGAAAACATTAAATCTTGACATTTCCCGTTGCATCAAAAATCTATGTTGTTGTGGATGATAATTGTACCTTCATAAATTATTTGTAAAATTGTTTCTCTAAACAGTCTTATATCAACTCTATTAAGTGAAAAATAAATAAATACATCGATTTCAAGTTAAAATATCTCATTTTTATATTTTTTATTATATTATATTTGATTTTGACAAAATTATACCTCCTTTTCACTCAAAAAATTACACTTCCATTAATATTTTTTATAAGAGATAGTTGAGTCAAAAAAGATAATTTATTTAGCTATTATAGATTAAATACATCAATTTTTATTTACTCAACCGTTTCTTATAACATGAACCGAAGGATATGAAAAATGAAAAATAAATAAGAATTAAGGAAGATTTCGATTATTGTTTTTTATTATTAGAGAAAAAAAAATACAAAAATATTAATTCTTTCTTTTATGTTTCTCTTATATTAAGAGACCACAAAAAGTGGTGCGGCTCACTTATGTTTGTCACTCTTAGCTATCTTTATTATAAACCAATCATGAGAGATTCTCTTTCTCTCTCCAACTTCTTTCTAACCCCAATCTGATCTCTTCTACATATATTACTCTTCAACCAATCACATTATAACTAAACATTTTATTCATTAAAATCTAAACTCAGTATCAAAGTGAAAGAACTCTACTACCTTTTTTTTTAACAAGCCAAAATATATATATTAAGAAGGTTACAATCCAAGCACAAGGAGTACAAGGAGCACCAAATAAGAGCTCTACATAATAAATGAACAAAAAGAACACTCGAGACCAGACACACAACTCCACAACAAAAACTCACCCTAATTCAACTGGATTTTTCCACCATTGATTTAAGTCATAAGCAAACCTTTCACCCTTGTATTTTTAGCCACCATCATAACACAATTGAGATGCAAGGATACATAATTGGTTAAACACTCAATCATTCCTGCTTTCCAAATTATCCACGCACAGCCAACCAAATAACTTTGAATTTTTTGTCTTAGTTTAAAATTAGAAGAGAATTAAAATTGATGGGCATTGCTATGCTAAAAGTGCACTTATATCTATTGCATAAGTAGTATAAACGATTATATCGTATACACATAGATTAATTTGCAAGTATTAAATTAATTAAAATTATTTATTATTTAAATTTGTGCTAATGGTTGAGTTATTACATCAACGAAATAAACAAATAATTAAGAAAAATAATAAAAACATAAAGTGGTAAATCATATCTATCTCTCAATATCTCCTTTCTTTCACGCCTTACAGGATACATTCCGCTTTTTATGCAACAAACCGTGTCTATTTTTTTTAATTAAATTATTCTACATCCTTATCTATATAATAATATAATATAGTATATTATTTATATATATTATTAATTGTATTCTTTTTATTTTTTCATCTTTCATGCATAATAAAGAGCAAATAAAATTAAAAATTTATGTAATATCATATAATTGCTCTAAAAATAATTAATAAATCTCTTAAAAGTCCGGTAAATAAGAGTTTATTAATATCCTCACATTTAACCTTAGCGTGTCTACGAGCAAAATTTGGTTCAATTCAAAGAAAAGAGCACAATCAAGTAATGGCCATAAAGGATCTAAAAAATAACTTAGACAAACACAATTTTTAATTTCAAGAAAGTGTCAAAAGAATGCTCAATTATAGACTCAAGTTTCATAAAATTAAACTTTTTAAAGATGGGGATTATCCAATTTATCACTCTTGTAGCTCAAAGTGTGTGTAGTTAATCTTATTGCTACTAAGCATTCAATATCTTGAGAGTTTCTTCAATCAAGCCATTTAATCATTCTCATTCATAAAGTTTCATCCTTATCCTAGAACACATAGGTTTATTTATCTCAAATACTAGGGACATTTTTCTTTAATTTAACTAGACAACTTAGCCCTTTTATTCATGCCATTTTTTTTCTTTTTAATTTAATACTATTTCACATTTGACTTGACTATTAGTGCAAGTAATCTCCAAGATACTCAATGAAACAACATTTCACCTTACCTTTCACTTGACTGCTTGTGTGAGTAACCCCCAAGCTAATAACTGAGATGGTATCTTATTAAATTTTTACTTCTTTAGACTAAGACGTCAATTCCTCCTTTTTCTTGTCCCTTAGTTCATGAAGTTTTTATTCCCCAATTGTCTTATGTTAAGGATTTAGTTTAATTTAAATTAGGCTTAGCTGTTTTAATCTTGGTCCATCTCAAGACACCTAAACTTATTCGCAACATGAAATTCTTGGGTCAAAAGTAAGGAACATCTATACCCTAGCAGTCATAGTTTCAAAGTTTCAATCTAACCTTAACAACATGTTCATCACTATGCCTTGTTCAAAAATCAAACACAAGAGTGACATCAAAGGATAAACTTCAAACATGTAATTCAAGTAAAACAAGTTAACCAAGATGCCAACACAAGGTCTACAAGAGGTCAATCGACAAATATATTTTATTTCCCTCACACTAGCATAAAGCATGATCTTCAATGTAGAATATTCAAATAGACAGAAGATGAATAAATAAATGAGAGAAAGTAAAAGTGACTTCCCTGAAAGAGCTTGTTGTTGGAGCTTTTATTTCCTAAAAATAAAATTAAACATACAAAAATAGTGAATTTGAACTAGAATTTGAACGTCTCGAGCCTCACGACAATGCCCCAACATGAAAATCAAGGGGGTTCTTTAGCAAGTGTGGGATCATGTAGAGCAACAGTTCCCATTAGAGGCTTCCCATTAGCAACAAAAATATCCTGCACAAAATTACAATTAGTAAAAGGAGAAATATTTTTAAGGAATTAAAAAATGAAAAAAAAATATATATATTTCCTCCTCCATTTGTAAGGTCAACCTCCTCTTTTTAACTTAAATTATGGCATCTCTTGTGGCTAAGAAAGGGCGTCCCAAAATTATCATCTTCCATGTCTAACACCACAAAATCCATAGGAAAAATAAAATTTTCCCACTTTAACCAAAACATCTTCCACTATCCGACGAGGGTGAATTATGAAACTATCAACTAACTGTAAGGAGATGTTAGTAGGTTGTAATTCCTGCAAGCCAAGTTTCTAAACATAGATAAAGGCATCAAATTTATATTTGCTCTTAAATTACAAAATACCTTTTCAAAAAGAGAGTTACCAATTGTAGTAGGGATAATGAAACTACATGGATCTTTAAGCTTAAGCTTTACTAAAACTATTAACATGTTTGGTCATTCGTGATTGAAATTATTTTTCCTAAATTAAATTTTTGTCTGGTCATTCAAAGAATTTAAATTCAAGAAAAGCATAGAGAATAGAAAGGTTGAATGATTGAAATACTAAAATTATGTTTGTACATGCAATAATTTATAGTCTCAATTATCCTATGGGTCCACCAATTAATTGCAGTATTATCATTATTATTATTATTATTATTATTATTATTTATTATTATTATTATTACTATTATTATTATTATTATTATTATTATTATTATTATTATTATATTAGAGTACAACTCTTATTAAAACAATGAAGTTGTATTTTTATTTTTTTTTTCAAAAAAGAAATAGTACAACTTCCCTCTTTGAAAGGGCAAAGTAATTAAAGACCAATTTTTTATTTTAACAAAAGAACAACGTAAAATTCAAATTTATATTATAAATAATGATAAAAATTTAAAATAATTCATAATAAAAAAATTATACAAATTATAAAGAAAAATTCATCAGAGCCATTGACTTTCTTGTTCGAGTAAGATGTTGTGTTTCTTGGATAATAAAAGTCAAAGGCAGAATTGTGTGACTAAGAATTAATGGCTTTGGGCAAATCACATTGTTGAATCATCAGAGTCAGTGCAACATTAGAAGCTGCATTTCAGAGGCAACATTTTAAGTGTGTTGCAACTTTTGATTAGCGAAATATGAGCTTTGAATGCATGGCTTGAACAATCTCTTCAAAGTTAATGATAGCTTGATATAAACTCTTTAGAGACATGTTGAGTTTGTGCACATAAGAGGCCTGCAAGGGATTCAGCGACAAGCTTCAAATTCAGTCTTTAGACAGTCTGCAGAGGTAGTATTCAGACCTAGTTATCATTAGCAGTCTTTAGAGCAAAACTTCAGAACCAAACATCAGAGGCAGTCTTAGTAACCTTCAAAGGCATATGTTCAGAGGCAGACGCGTATGCTTTTGTGTTCCTTTGATCACTTCCTCTGATAGCTTCCTTTGGTCGCTTCCTTTGGTACTTCCTTTGATTTCCTTATTCTAATTTTCAACACACTTAATGAAGCCATTAGTCCAAACAAATGGTTCTCATAAAATACCTTTGTTTACATCAAAATCACAAGAGGAAAACCAACTTAGTTACAACAATATAAGTCACTTATAAAGTTTGATGAATGTTTTCTAAAGGATTAGTATGAGAGGCATATCCGTTTAGTATTTGCTAGAGTTTCTAATGATCAAATGCATTCAGTTGACTAACTATTTTTGAAATTGGGACAAAAGACTAACAGTGCAAACAAAATTTACTTATAGAAGAGGAACAAGTGTTGCGATGCATGAAGAAAGAACGTCTCACTATCAATGAAAGTTCCGCCGCAGAGGAGCAAAACACTACATGTTGCAGAATCACCTGCTACAATGTTACACCATTTAATAATGTTTTAACTGATACCAAATTTATAAAATCCATCGTTGGATTGAAAGTTTATATCATATAGATCATTCATGTAAAATTTTGTTTAAATTTTAAAATTATTTGATATGGTATTGAAATACATCCAAATTAATGTCTTTTTCATGGATGATCTATATGATATAAATTTTTTAAAAGATCAACTTTGTCGCCACATTATTTGACATGTGTCCATGTCCATCAGCCTTTTGAAAGGTCAAATTCATCCCGGGAATACAAATCGATGAAATTCAATTACAATGGTATAATTAAAAAATAATAATTTAACTGAAACTAAAATCATATTTTGTATATATTCCAGAGACCAAAAGAACAATAAATCCTTTATTAAATTAAGCATCTAAATTGATTATTTAATAAAAAAATCTATTTTCCAAAAAGCATTTCCAATCTATTCTCTTTTTAAAATAATCTACTAATCTACTTTTTTTTTTGCCTTTAACTTGACCTCGTACTTTGAAATAGCGAGATTATACACATTTTTAGTTTTTTTAAAATGGAGTGCTACTCTTTTTGAAGCAACGAAATTTTATTATTTTTTAAAATAGTACAACTTTACTCTTTCAAAGAGCAAAGTAATGAAAGGCCAATTTTTTATTCAAACTATAAAAAAAACGTAAAATTCAAATTTGTATCATAAATAATAATCAAATGTTGTCAAATTTTATCTATAATCTAAAATTAATTGATATGTTATTAAAACACATTAAAATTTTATGTGTTCTATAACTTTTCATATATGATATACATTTTTTAAAAGGTCAATTTTATTAGCACTTTATTTGACATATATTCATGCCACATCAGCATTTTGAAAGGTCAAATTTATCGAGGAACTAAAAGTAGGCAAAATTGTAATTACAAGAGTATAAATAAAAATATAATTTAACAAATACTAAAATCATATTTTATCAATGTTACAAGAACCAAAAACACAATAATTCTTTTATTAAATAATGGTCCAAATTGAGGATATGTTTTTAAATAATTTCTATTTCAAAAAAAAATGGCTAATATAATCTCTTTTAAAAATAATATATCAATCTATTCTCTTTTTACTTTTAATTGAATATCATAATTTGAAATAGCGAGGTAGTACATGTTTTTAGTTTTTCTTTAAATGGAGTACAATGCTTATTGAAACAACGGAGTTATATCATGTTTATATGTTTTTTAATAAAAAATAGTACAACTTCACTCTTCCAAATAGCAAAGTAATAAAAGACCACATTAAAAAACATAAAATTCAAATAATATAAAATTCAAATAATATAGTGGCCTACCACCTTTTTTATCTTTAACTCGTCCTGACTCTTTGAAATAGCGAAGTCGTACATACTTTTAGTTTTTTTTAAATGTAAGTGATACATATAGTATCATTCGTTGAATCATCTAATTTTTTGTTAGAAGAGCACTTTTAGAATTTGTCATAGAGTAAATTATAGTAGAGTTCAATGTATTCTTTTTTTCAATAATGTTTTTCATTTATAGTTATTATTATTAGGTTTAAATATTTATTTGGTCCTTGCAATTATAACTTTTTTTTATTTTGGTTCTCATATATTTTTTTTATTTAGCTCACATCCCTGTAAATATAGTTTCATTTTAAAATAGTCATTTTATCCAACTTCTATTGCAAAAACTGTAATACCATTAAACCTAAATATAATTATAACATAACTTTTTTTAACTTAAAAATAACTCCCAAATATAATTAAATTATAACATTTTTTAATCTCAAATGTTTTAGTTTTAACTTAAAATTCCTACATCTTGAAATTGTGGAGGTTCTCCACCAGCTGCCTCAACACCAACAACATTAACTTGCGTTACAGCAGCATCATTTGGCGGTTAATTTTATTGACTATTAATGAACATTGCAAGAATTGTACCTTTTCTACAAATCCTACAAGTATCAGACAATTTAGAACATTTATTTTAGCTTCTTGACCTCTGATGAGTGATTTTTTAGGAAGAGCATGAGTTACTCTAGATTTCAGCATATTTTCATTATTTTCTAAATAATCAAATTGGAATGACATACATCAGCATGAATTGAAATTTAATTTTCAAGTGTTTTTTGATCTAGCATTATAATTTTTGCTTGGTAATGTTTATTGGGAATAACATATTTTCATTTGGCAGATGACTTCAGCTATAGCAATTGAAGATGTGAGGAGGGAGGTGAAAATGTTGAAAGCCTTATCTGGACCCAGGAATTTGGTCAAGTTTTATGATGCATTTAAGAATGTTATTTTCAGTTTTTTTTAATGGAAGAAGACTGAAATATTTTAGAGTTAATTTTATGTTAAAAAAGTTATAACTTTATTATATTTGAGGGTTTATTTTTAAGTTAAAAAAGTTATGTTTTAATAATATATAGGTTTAACGGTCTTATAATTTTTGTAACAAGTAAGATGGAACGACTATTTTAAAATTAAACTATATTTGTAGGGATGTGAACTAAATAAAAAAATTTACAAAAACGAAAATCAAAAAATATTATAATTGCAAAGATCAAAGACATATTTAAACATTATTATAATAATAATAATAATAATAGTAATTATTATTATTATTATTATTATTACTATTATTATTACTACTACTACTACTATTATTATTATTATTATTATTATTATTATTATTATTATTATTATTATTA
>JBBPBQ010000003.1:44955682-44976555 GCA_037974755.1 Cicer yamashitae
GTATTGTTATTTAAAATAAAAAAAAAAACAGAAATAGTACAACTTCCCTCTTTGAAAGGGTAAAGTAATTAAAGACCAATTTTTATTTTAACAAAAAAACAACGTAAAATTCAAATTTATATTATAAATAATGATAAAAATTTAAAATAATTCATAATAAAAAAAATGATACAAATTACAAAAAAAAATATATATGCATATAAATTTACAAAGATTGAGTAGAGTCGTTGTTAATATACGGACAATATTATTAAGTATAACTATTTAATCGACGTAGTTCATATTTTTTTTTTAACCTTTTCCTTAACGTTACACTTTTTCTTACACTTTTCCTTAACGTTACACTTTTCCTTAACGTTTATTTATATTCTATTGGGGATACTATTTGATTTATGGTAATAACTAGAAAATTTCTCAATTATCTCTATAAATAGCCTCTAGCATATGATGTTTGTTCACTCATATCTTGAAAGAGAAAATGGTTTATCGCGTCAACTACATCTATTTTTTCGTTGTATTGCTATGCATGACATCCATTTTCACTTCAGGTAACTTAACATTTTAAGCTCAGATTTGATTTCGAAGCTACGTTTTCTAAAAATGCGTGTAAAATGGGTTTGACATATTTGAAAGTTTTTAAGGAAAATCAGACCGTGTTTTCAGAAAATTTCTTATTCTCATAGATAATCTTGGAGATAACCTCTCATTTAGAAACATTGTTAGAAAATAGTTAAAAAATATTTATGAAAACAATACTTTGTTTAAGAATTTCAAAATAGGATTAATGTTTGAAAGTTTTAAATTAAGATTTTAAGTCCCTTATTTTAATTTTTATTCATTCTCGAATTCATTTTTATTAGTTTTTGCTTTTTGGATTCCTAACTTAAATTAAGACGGTCACATTCCGGAGATACAATCTCTTGCTACAGAAAAAAAAAAAAAAAAATTATCCTTCAAGTGATTGAAAGGCGGAGATGTGACCTCCTGAAAGTCATAAAAAATAGAGTATTTTAATATATAAATTTCAAATTTTGATATATTGGTTAGTTTTTAAAAAAACAAGGAATATATCCATGAAAAAATTCCTTAATTTGTTAATATACAAAGTCTCTTATACATGTACAATGATCAATAATCCAACTTAATTGTTAGACTAAATAGTTTTAATAAATTTAAAACTTAATGTTCGTAAAATTTCTAACAATATTCTATTGATTGTAGAAGGAAAAACACGGGTTCATTGCACCGACAGAGGGAATTGTCCAGATGAAGAAGGTTGTCATAATTATTGTTTGAAATTGTACAATATTAGCATTACCAGATGCCTACAAAATTTTTGTTGTTGTGGAGAATAATTGTGCCTTCACAAAATATTTGTAAAATTGTTTCTCTAAACAATCTTTTATGAACTCTATCAGAATAAGTGAAAAAGTGAGAATATCTCATTTTTAATATTTATTATTATATTATATCGTGTTTTGACAAATTTATACTCTATCTTCACTAAAAAAAATTATACTCCCTCTAGTCCTTTTTAAAAGAGCAAAAGAAAATACAAAAATGTTATTCATTGTTTGAAGTACGATAATGTCGCTAAAACGTTGCACTGAATTGCAAACAAAACAATGGTTTAAAAGAAAAGTAACTGACAAAAAATTTATTCCTCTTATCTTTTTCTCCTATTTTCAAGAGATCAAAGAAGGTGGTGGGTGTCACTTATTTGTTTTTGTCTCTCTTCGCTATTTTCTCTCTCACCTTGGTCTCTGTTCTATATTACTTTTCAACCAATCACACCATAACTAAACATTTCATTCGTTAAAGTCTAAACTCAGCATCATAGTAGAAGAACTCTACCTACCTCTTTTTTTTAACAAGGCAAAATATATATAGTAAGAGGGTGACAATCTAAGCACAAGGAGCACCAAATAAGAGCTCTACATAATAAATGAACAAAATGAACACGAGAGACTAGGCACACACTTCCACATAAAAAACTCACCCCAACTCAACTCTATACAACTTTCGCAATCGGTATACTAACATCCAAACCTATACAAACTATTAGATTTTTCCACCATTGATTTAAGTCATAAACAAACCTTTCACCCTTGTATTTTAGCAACCACCATGACACAATTGAGATGCAAGAATACCTCATTGGTTAAACTCATTCATTCCCGGCTTCCCAAATTATTCACGCATTGCCTACCAAATAACTTTGAATATTTTGTCTTGATTTAAAATAAGAAAATATACCTTCAAATTGACGGACATTGTTGTGCTAAAAACGTGCTTATAATAAGTGTATTCTATTGCAGAAGTATTACAAAATATTATCGTTTTCACATAGATTAATTAGCAAATATCAAATTAATTAAGATTATTTATTATTTACACTAACACTAATAGTTGAGTTATTACATTAGCAAAATAAGCAAATAACAAACAATAATAATAAAAACATAGCTGTAAATTATATATGTATTTCTCAAATTTCTCTGAGCATCCCTTTTTCCTGCCTTACATGATACATTCCACTTTCTATGCAACAAACCATGTCTATTTTTTTTAATTAAATTATTCTACATCCTTATCCACTACGCGAAAAAATGCATTTTGCAGCGCTTTTTTTAAGCCATTTACAGCGCTTTTTTTAAATAAAAAAAATGCTGAGTTACCAGCGCTGTAAAAAGATACAACAGCGCTTTTGTTTAAAAAAAAAGCGTTTTAAAAAAGGTGGATATATTGCGCGCTTGTTATACGCATTTTACAGCGCTTTCTAAAAAAGCGCTGTAAATCGATATAACAATAGATGCATTATTATGACCCTATTACAGCGCTTCTTCAAAAAAGCGCTGTAATAGGTGCATTCATATAGATGATTTGTTATGCACCTAAAAAGCGCTGTAAAAGGTGCACTTATATAGATGCATTATTATGCACTATTATGCACCTATTACAGCGCTTCTTCATAAAAGCGCTGTAGTAAGTACATTCTAATGCACCTATTACAGCGCTTTTTCACAAAAGCGCTGTAAAAGGTGCACTTATATAGATGCATTGTTATGCATCTATTACAACGCTTTTCCAAAAAGCGCTGTAGTAGGTGCATTCAATAGATGCATTATTATGCACTATTATGCACCTATTACAGCGCTTCTTCAAAAAAGCGTTGTAGTAGGTACATTTTAATGCACCTATTACAGCGCTTTTTTGAGAAAGCGCTGTAAAATGTGTTTTTTTTTTTAGTTTTATTAAATAATATGCTGTAAATTTTAAAAAGCGCTTTTTTAGAAAGCGCTTTTTTTAAAAGCGCTATTTTTTATCCATAATCAGTTCACAATTTTTATTCCAAAATCATTTTCATCTAGAATCAGTTCACAATCAGTCAGTAGTACACAACAACAACAAAACATCACTACAAAACACACAAGAATCAGTACACAACAACAACAGATTCACTATATTTTAAAATGCACAAATATGCACAAATAATCACAACAATCAGTTCATAATTACATATTCACAACAGCTCAGAACTACATATTCACACAACTACCTATTCATATAACTATCAGATTCACTATATTTTCATACAACTACATATTCATATTCACAACTACATATTCACAAACAGCACAGAACTACCATATCCCTTGCAGCATGCCATTTCCCAGCAAATCAAATAATATTCATTTCAAGCACATACTGACACCAGTCTTCCTTTATCTCTGTTAGTTCTTCTTCAGAATACGTTGAACTGGAATTGTCAAAGTACTGATATAAAAATTGAACATAAATAAGTTAAAATCAAATATAAACATAGTTTATATATGAAAATCAAATAATTAAAATATTGTACTGTTTCTGGGATTATAATTTGATTCTTATCAACAATCTCCTTCATGAATCGCAATACATAGTACCCACAGTCGATGTTGTTAGTTTGACGAGGGCACTATAAAATAAAACATATAAGTCAATAATTATTTAATTGTGCATTGATTGTAAGTGAAATTTAAAAGCATATATTTCAAACCTTTATTGGAATCCATGTGATGTTATTTGACTTTAGCTTCGACACTGTCGCGCCTCTTTGAGCTCGAAAAACTTGTAAAGCACTATCGAATATATAAATGTGATTATTATAGCATTAACAAACACATTATATATATATATATATATATATATATATATGTAAAAAATAAATGAATATTACTTACGTGTCGAACAAAGTCTTTATCTCGGGGCGATTGTTGTAATGGTCGTGCAAGGGATCTAGGTAGTATATAACTTCAGAGGTCGCATTGATTGCAATTAGCATCCAATGTGCCCTACAACAACAAAAATTTAGTTTACACAACTAATAAATTTATGTCTTGCTTGTTCATTCATATCTTGAAAGAGAAAATGGTTTATGGCGTCAACTACATCTATTTTTTCATTGTATTGCTATGCATGACATCCATTTTCACTCTAGGTAACGTACATTTATAAAGTCATGTATTTTGAAATGAAAACTCAGTTTTGATTTCGAAGATACGTTTTTATAAAGTTTTTAATGAAAATCAGACCGTGTTTTCGGAAAATTTCTTATTCTTGTAGGGAATCTTGGAAATAACCTCTCATTTAAAAATATTGTTAGAAAGTAGTTAAAACATATTTATGAGAACAATACTTTGTCTAAGAACTTCAAAATAGGATTAATGTTTGAAAGTTTTAAATTATGATTTTTAAGTCTCTTATATTAATTTTTATTCATTCTCGAATTCATTTATATTAATTTTTAAATTGGTTTTTATTTCATTTTCTACCATTAAGACTCTAAGGTGATTTCTTGGCGATGGCTTAATTAAGTTCTCACCGGTGTAGCATAATAATCTAGATTTATTTGAAATGGATATGAGAACACTTATCCATTCACACACAATATTTAGATCTAACAACCTGTCCTTCAAACGGGACACTGATATGAGCTTTCTTTTCCAAAGTTAGAAGAGCCTTCACATTATTAATTTATTATTATTTTTCTTTTTTATGAAAAATTAATTTATTAATATTATTAACTATTATTTTTTAATAAGTAATATAACTATTATTAATATTAATTTTCTCTCTTTTTTTTGTTTGATAGAATTTTCTCTTTTGAATCAACACATAGTAATAGTGATCTTTTCTTTCTTCTACTGTTATTAGCGTAGATGAAAACTTTTATTTTTATTTTTATGGAAGGATAAATAAATTCTCACACAACTGTGATTTCTCATGTTCGAACTCGGGATATAATATTCAATCTAAACATTTGTCAGTTGAGCTAGACCTTACAGATAAAAAACTTTTTCTTTTAGGGCTAAGATTGTGTGCGAAAATGGTAGTAATTTTCTGATGATATATTCTGACTGCCCCATCAATGAAGGATTTAACTGAACTCTCACTCTAGAAGTCACCTTACTTGGAAAACAAAAATTTAATCCAACCTATGTGTATTCACGTTAGACATTGTTGTTGAGATTACATAATAACGAGGAATCGACTAACTACTCTCAACTATGATTAATCCTTTTTTCTCAAATGATTACGCCAAAGAAAAAACTTTGTCCGTCAGCTATGAATTCTTTAACTACTTTAAAGAGTGTTAAGTGCAGTGTGCTTATATTTAAATTACTAAACTAAGGATTGCATAAAGTTAAATGAGCTGATAAAAAGATTGATATGCATAAAAATAAAAAAAACTTGTTTGATTGATTATGTGTATCTAAAAATGTTACAAGTACTACTGGTATTTATAGGCAAATGATAATCCTATTGGCCATAAGTCGCATCTTACCGAAATATAGCTTGTTCGTAAAATTGTTAAACTTTAAATAATTTTAACAAATTCAAAACTTGATATTCGTAAAATTTCTGACAATATTCTATTAATTGTAGGAGAAACAACATGGATTCATTGCTCTGACGAAAGGCCATGTCCAAATAATGAACAAGGTTGTAATCATTTTTGTGTCGAAACATTAAATCTTGACCTTTTCCGTTGCATCAAAAATCTATGTTGTTGTGGATGATAATTGTACCTTCATAAATTATTTGTAAAATTGTTTCTCTAAACAGTCTTATATCAACTCTATTAAGTGAAAAATAAATAAATACATCGATTTCAAGTTAAAATATCTCATTTTTATATTTTTTTATTATATTATATTTGGTTTTGACAAAATTATACCTCCTTTTCACTCAAAAAATTACACTTCCATTAGTATTTTTTATAAGAGATAATTGAGTCGAAAAAGATAATTTATTTAACCATTATAGATTAACTACATCAATTTTTATTTACTCAACCGTTTCTTATAACATGAACCGAAGGATATAGAAAAAGAAAAATAAATAAGAATTAAGGAAGATTTCGATTATTGTTTTTTATTATTAGAGAAAAAAAAATACAAAAATGTTAATTCTTTCTTTTATCTTTCTCTTATATTTTTAAGAGACCACAAAAAGTGGTGCGGCTCACTTATGTTTGTCACTCTTAGCTATCTTTATTATAAACCAATCATGAGAGATTCTCTTTCTCTCTCCAACTTCTCTCTAACCCCAATCTGATCTCTTCTACATATATTACTCTTCAACCAATCACATTATAACTAAACATTTTATTCATTAAAGTCTAAACTCTGTATCAAAGTGAAAGAACTCTACTACCTTTTTTTTTAACAAGCCAAAATATATATATTAAGAAGGTTACAATCCAAGCACAAGGAGTACAAGG
This sequence comes from Cicer yamashitae, assembly GCA_037974755.1. Classification (NCBI taxonomy): domain Eukaryota; kingdom Viridiplantae; phylum Streptophyta; class Magnoliopsida; order Fabales; family Fabaceae; genus Cicer; species Cicer yamashitae. The sequence goes on from JBBPBQ010000003.1 coordinate 44,962,449, forward strand.
AGCACCAAATAAGAGCTCTACATAATAAATGAACAAAAAGAACACCTGAGACCAGACACACAACTCCACAACAAAAACTCACCCCAATTCAACTGGATTTTTCCACCATTGATTTAAGTCATAAGCAAACCTTTCACCCTTGTATTTTTAGCCACCATCATAACACAATTGAGATGCAAGGATACATAATTGGTTAAACACTCAATCATTCCTGCTTTCCAAATTATCCACGCACAGCCAACCAAATAACTTTGAATTTTTTGCCTTAGTTTAAAATTAGAAGAGAATTAAAATTGATGGGCATTGCTATGCTAAAAGTGCACTTATATCTATTGCATAAGTAGTATAAACGATTATATCGTATACATATGGATTAATTAGCAAATACTAAATTAATTAAAATTATTTATTATTTAAATTTGTGGTAATGGTTGAGTTATTACGTCAACGAAATAAACAAATAATTAAGAAAAATAATAAAAACATAAAGTGGTAAATCATATCTATCTCTCAATATCTCCCTTCTTTCACGCCTTACAGGATACATTCCGTTTTTTATGCAACAAACCGTGTCTATTTTTTTTTAATTAAATTATTCTACATCCTTATCTATATAATAATATAATATAGTATATTATTTATATATATATATATATATATTTATATATATACTATATATATATTATTAATTGTATTCTTTTTATTTTTTCATCTTTCATGCATAATAAAGAGCAAATAAAATTAAAAATTTATGTAATATCATATAATTGCACTAAAAATAATTAATAAATCTCTTAAAAGTGCAGTAAATCAGAGTTTATTAATATCCTCACACTTAACATTTGCGTGTCCACAAGCAAAATTTGGTTCAATTCAAAAAAAAGAGCACAATCAAGTAATGGCCATAAAAGATCTAAAAAATAACTTAGACAAACACAATTTTTAATTTCAAGAAAGTGTCAAACGAATGCTCAATTATAGACTCAAGTTTCATAAAATTAAACCTTTTAAAGATGGGGATTATCCAATTTATCACTCCTGTAGTTCAAAGTGTATGTGGTTAATCTTATTGCTTCTAAGCATTCAATACCTTGAGAATTTCTTCAATCAAGCCATTTAATCATTCTCATTCATAAAGTTTCATCCTTATCCTAGAACACATACGTTTATTTATCTCAAATACTAGGGACATTTTTCCTTAATTTAACTAGACAACTTAGCCCTTTTATTCAGTCCATTTTTATTCTTTTTAATTTGATACTATTTCACATTTGACTTGACTATTAGTGCAAGTAATCTCCAAGATACTCAATGAAACAACACTTCACCTTACCTTTCACTTGACTGCTTGTGTGAGTAACCCCCAAGCTAATCACTGAGATGGTATCTTATTAAATTTTTACTTCTTTAGACTAAGATGTCAATTCCTACTTTTTCTTGTCCCTTAGTTCACGAAGTTTTTATTCCCCAATTGTCTTATGTTAATGATTTAGTTTAATTCAAATTAGGCTTAGCTGTTTTAATCTTGTTCCATCTCAAGACACCTAGACTTATTCGCAACATGAAATTCTTGGGTCAAAAGTAAGTAACATCTATACCCTAGCAAGCATAGTTTCAAAGCTTCAATCTAACCTTAACAACATGTTCATCACTAGGCCTTGTTCAAAAATCAAACACGACAGTGACATTATAGGATAAACTTCAAACACATAATTCAAGTAAAACAAGTTAACCAAGATGCCAACACAAGGTCTACAAGAGGTCAATCGACAAATGTATTTTATTTCCCTCACACTAGCATAAAGCACGATCTTCAATGTAGAATATTCAAATAGACAGAAGATGAATAAACAAATGAGAGAAAGTAAAAGTGACTTCCCTGAAAGAGCTTGTTGTAGGAGCTTTTATTTCCTAAAAATAAAATTAAACATACAAAAATAGTGAATTTGAACTAGAATTGAATAAAAAATAAAAATATTTTAATGTAAGTTGCCTCCTACGAAGCGCTTGTTGAACGTCTCGAGTCTGACGACAATGCCCCAACATGAAAATCAAGGGGGTTCTTCAGCAAGTGTGGGATCATGTAGAGCAACAGTTCCCATTAGAGGCTTCCCATTAGCAACAAAAATATCCTGCACAAAATTACAATTAGTAAAAGGAGAAATATTTTTAAGGAATTAAAAAATGAAAAAATAATTATATTTCCTCCTCCATTTGTAAGGTCAACCTCCTCCTTTTAACTTCAATTATGGCATCTCTTGTGGCTAAGAAAGGCCGTCCCAAAATTATCCTCTTCCATGTCTAACACCATAAAATCCATAGGAAAAATAAAATTTTCCCACTTTAACCAAAACATCTTCCACTATCCGACGAGGGTGAATTATGAAACTATCAACTAACTGTAAGGAGATATTAGTAGGTTGTGATTCCTGCAAGCCAAGTTTCTAAACATAGATAAAGACATCAAATTTATACTTGCTCTTAAATTACAAAATACCTTTTCAAAAAGAGAGTTACCAATTGTAGTAGGGATAATGAAACTACATGGATCTTTAAGCTTAAGCTTTACTAAAACTATTAACATGTTTGGTCATTCGTGATTGAAATTATTTTTCCTAAATTAAATTTTTGTCTGGTCATTCAAAGAATTTAAATTCAAGAAAAGCATAGAGAATAGAAAGGTTGAATGATTGAAATACTAAAATTATGTTTGTACATGCAATAATTTATAGTCTCAATTATCCTATGGGTCCACCAATTAATTGCAGTACGATCGCTAACAATTGATTGATTGAAAACTTGCAAAGGGTGATCAATCATAAGACGTAAATATATAGGAAAATTTAACTGAACAATTAAAAGTAATCAAAACAAAACTAAAATAGATAACTAAGACATACTAAAAGGCATCTCAATTCCAAGATCCACCAAAGACTCTAAAAGAAAGTTTAGTTACTCATTGTCATACAGAAAATCAAATAAGGAATAACTGTGTTCATTAAATTAAACATAAAAAGAAAACTCATAAAGTGAATGACTCTCTCTCTCTCTTTCTCTAAATAATTAATAATTAATAATAATTCATAAAAAGTGCTCTAAATTAATATTTAATGATTCATCCTTTGCACAATTACCAACACACAATCGGGATGACTCTGAATGTGCTGGAAAACACAAAAAATTGGGGGATTTGAATTGTGTTTCGCCATTCCTGAAAGATACTTTGATTGCTTAATCCACAATTTCACTTAATAGCATACAAGTATTCTTTACGCTACCTCTTCAGACTTTGAATATTTTTCTCTAACCTCTCCAGGTTGTCATTGTCAGAACCCTTCTTCAACTTTCTGGCATCATGTCGTTGAGGTTCATGAGTGTTGTTGTACCTTTTCAGGTACCTCTTAGGGGTGAGATAGTTTTTGCCACTATCAGGAATGGATTCGAGCTTGTTTTTGAATATTCATAAATTTTGATTCGGTTAAGTCTTTTCTTCAAAATGAATTCTTCCAATCAGATTCATTGACTTTTCATCAGAGCCATTGACTTTCTTGTTCGAGTAAGATGTTGTGTTTCTTGGATAATAAAAGTCAGAGGCAGAATTATGTGACTAAGAATTAATGGCTTTGGGCAAATCACATTGTTGAATCATCAGAGTCAATGCAACATTAGAAGCTGCATTTTAGATGCAACATTTTAAGTGTGTTGCAACTTTTGATTAGCGAAATATGAGCTTTGAATGCATGGCTTGAACAATCTCTTCAAAGTTAATGATAGCTTGATATAAACTCTTTAGAGACATGTTGAGTTTGTGCACATAAGAGCCCCACAAGGGATTCAGCGACAAGCTTCAAATTCAGTCTTCAGACAGTCTGCAGAGGTAGTATTCAGACCTAGTTATCAGTAGCAGTCTTTAGAGCAAAACTTCAGAACCAAACATTAGAGGCAGTCTTAGTAACCTTCAAAGGCATATGTTCAGAAGCAGACGCATATGCTTTTGTGTTCCTTTGATCACTTCCTCTGATAGCTTCCTTTGGTCGCTTCCTTTGGTACTTCCTTTGATTTCCTTATTCTAATTTTCAACACACTTAATGAAGCCATTAGTCCAAATAAATGGTTCTCATAAAATACCTTTGTTTACATCAAAATCACAAGAGGAAAACCAACTTAGTTACAACAATATAAGTCACTTATAAAGTTTGATGAATGTTTTCTAAAGGATTAGTATGAGAGGCATATCCGTTTAGTATTTGCTAGAGTTTCTAATGACCAAATGCACTCAGTTGACTAACTATTTTTGAAATTGGGACAAAAGACTAACAGTGCAAACAAAATACACTTATAGAAGAGGAACAAGTGTTGCGATGCATGAAGAAAGAACGTCTCACTATCAATGAAAGTTCCGCCGCAGAGGAGCAAAACACTACATGTTGCAGAATCACCTGCTACAATGTTACACCGTTTAATAATGTTTTAGCTGATACCAAATTTATAAAATCCATCGTTGGATTAAAAGTTTATATCATATAGATCATTCATGTAAAATTTTGTTTAAATTCTATTGAAATACATCCAAATTAATGTCTTTTTCATGGATGATCTATATGATATAAATTTTTTAAAAGATCAACTTTGTCGCCACATTATTTGACATGTGTCCATGCCCATCAGCCTTTTGAAAGGTCAAATTCATCCCGGGAATACAAATCAATGAAATTCAATTACAGTGGTATAATTAAAAAATGATAATTTAACTGAGACTAAAATCATATTTTGTATATATTACAGAGACCAAAAGAACAATAAACCCTTTATTAAATTAAGCATCTAAATTGATGATTTAATAATAAAATCTATTTTCCAAAAAGCATTTCCAATCTACTCTCTTTTAAAATAATCTACTAATCTACTCTTTTTTTTGCCTTTAACTTGCCCTCGTACTTTGAAATAGCGAGATTATACACGTTTTTAGTTCTTTTAAAATGGAGTGCTATTCTTTTTGAAGCAACGAAATTTTATTATTTTTTAAAATAGTACAACTTTACTCATTCAAAGAGCAAAGTAATGAAAGGTCAATTTTTTATTCAAACTATTAAAAAAAAACGTAAAATTCAAATTTGTATCATAAATAATAATCAAATGTTGTCAAATTTTGTCTATAATCTAAAATTAATTAATATGTTATTGAAACACATTAAAATTAAAATTTTATGTGTTTTATAACTTTTCATATATGATATACATTTTTAAAAGGTCAATTTTGTTAGCACTTTATTTGACATATATTCATGCCACATCAGCATTTTGAAAGGTCAAATTTATCGAGGAACTAAAAGTAGGCAAAATTCTAATTACAAGAGTATAAATAAAAATATAATTTAACAAATACTAAAATCATATTTTATCAATGTTACAAGAACCAAAAACACAATAATTCTTTTATTAAATAATGATCCAAATTGAGGATATGTTTTTAAATAATTTCTTTTTCAAAAAACAAAAATACTAATATAATCTCTTTTAAAAATAATATATCAATCTATTCTCTTTTTACTGTTAATTGAATATCATAATTTGAAATAGCGAGGTAGTACATGTTTTTAGTTTTTCTTTAAATGGAGTACAATGCTTATTGAAACAACGGAGTTATATCATGTTTATATGTTTTTTAATAAAAAATAGTACAACTTCACTCTTCCAAATAGCAAAGTAATAAAAGACCACATTAAAAAACATAAAATTCAAATAATATAAAATTCAAATAATATAGTGGTCTACCACCTTTTTTATCTTTAACTCGTCCTGACTCTTTGAAATAGCGAAGTCGTACATACTTTTAGTATTTTTTTTAAATGTAAATGATACATATAGTATTATTTTTTGAATCATCTAATTTTTTGTTAGAAGGAGCACTTTTAGAGTTTGTCATAGAGTAAATTATAGTAGAGTTCAATGTATTCTTTTTTTCAATAATTTTTTTCTTTTAAAGTTATTATTATTAGGTTTAAAAATATTTTTTTGGTCCTTGCAATTATAACTTTTTTTATTTTGGTTCTCATATATTTTTTTTGTTTAGCTCACATCCCTGTAAATATAGTTTCATTTTAAAATAGTCATTTTATCCAATTTCTATTGCAAAAACTGTAATACCATTAAACCTAAATATAATTAAAACATAGCTTTTTTTAACTTAAAAATAACTCCCACATATAATTAAATAATAACATTTTTTAACCTCAAATGTTTTAGTTTTAACTTAAAATTCCTACATCTTGAAATTGTGGAGGTTCTCCACCAGCTGTCTTAACACCAACAACATTAACGTACCTTTTCTACAAATCCTACAAGTATCAGACAATTTAGAACATTTATTTTAGCTTCTTGACCTCTGATGAGTGATTTTTTAGGAAGAGCATGAGTTACTCTATATTTCAGCATATTTTCATTATTTTCTAAATAATCAAATTGGAATGACATACATCAGCATGAATTGAAATTTAATTTTCAAGTGTTTTTTGATCTTGCATTGTAATTTTTGTTTGGTAATGTTTATTGGGAATAACATATTTTCATGTGGCAGATGACTTCAGCTATAGCAATTGAAGATGTGAGGAGGGAGGTGAAAATGTTGAAAGCCTTATCTGGACCCAGGAATTTGGTCAAGTTTTATGATGCATTTAAGAATGTTATTTTCAGTTTTTTTTTAATGGAAGAAGACTGAAATTTTGAGAGTTAATTTATGTTAAAAAAGTTATAATTTAATTATATTTGAGGGTTTATTTTTAAGTTAGAAAAGTTATGTTTTAATAATATATAGGTTTAATGGTGTTATAATTTTTGTAACAGAAGTAAGATGGTATTACTATTTTAAAATTAAACTATATTTGTAGGGATGTAAACCAAACAAAAAAAATTTACGAGAACCAAAATTAAAAAATGTTATAATTGCAAGGACCAAAGACATATTTAAACATTATTATTATTATTATTATTATTATTATTATTATTATTGTTATTATTATTATTATTATTTATTATTATTATTACTATTATTATTATTATTATTATTATATTAGAGGACAACTCTTTTTAAAACAATGAAGTTGTATTTTTATTTTTTTTTTTCAAAAAAGAAATAGTACAACTTCCCTCTTTGAAAGGGCAAAGTAATTAAAGACCAATTTTTTATTTTAACAAAAGAACAACGTAAAATTCAAATTTATATTATAAATAATGATAAAAATTTAAAATAATTCATAATAAAAAAAATTATACAAATTATAAAGAAAATATATATAAATTTATAAATATTAAGTAGAGTTGTTGTTAATATTCGTATTTTTAAATATAACCAATTAATCGACGTAGTCCGGATTTTTTCTTACACTTTTCCTTAGTGTTACACTTTTTCTTACACTTTTCCTTAACGTTACACTTTTCCTTAACGTTTATTTATATTCTATTGGGGATACTATTTGATTTATGGTAGTAACTAAAAAATTTCTCAATTATCTCTATAAATAGCCTCTAGCATGTGATGTTTGTTCACTCATATCTTGAAAGAGAAAATGGTTTATCGCGTCAACTACATCTATTTTTTCATTGTATTGCTATGCATGACATCCATTTTCACTTCAGGTAACTTACATTTTAAGCTCAGATTTGATTTCGAAGCTATGTTTTCTAAAAATGCGTGTAAAATGTGTTTGACATATTTGAAAGTTTTTAAGAAAAATCAGACCGTGTTTTCTGAAAATTTCTTATTCTCATAGGTAATCTTGGAGATAACCTCTCATTTAGAAACATTGTTAGAAAATAGTTAAAAAATATTTATGAAAACAATACTTTGCTTAAGAATTTCAAAATAGGATTAATGTTTGAAAGTTTTAAATTAAGATTTTAAGTCCTTATTTTAATTTTTATTCATTCTCGAATTCATTTTTATTAGTTTTTGCTTTTTGGATTCCTAATTTAAATTAAGACGGTCGCATTCCGGAGATATAATCTCTTGCTGCAGAAAAAAAAAAATTTATCTTTCAGGTGATTGCAAGGCGGAGATGTGACCTCCTAAAGGTCATAAAAGAATAGGGTATTTTAATATATAAATTTCAAATTATGATATATTAGTTAGTTTTTAAAAAAACAAGGAATATCCATGTAAAAATTCCTTAATTTGTTAATATACAAAGTCTCTTATACATGTACAATGATCAATAATCCAACTTAATTGTTAGACTAAATAGTTTTAATAAAGTCTCTTATGAACTCCTTAAGGTCATAAAAAATAGAGTATTTTAATATATAAATTTCAAATTATGATATATTGGTTAGTTTTTAAAAAAATAAGGAATATCCATGCAAAAATTCCTTAATTTGTTAATATACAAAGTCTCTTATACATGCAAAAATTCCTTAATTTATTCCTCTTATCTTTTTCTCCTATTTTCAAGAGATCAAAGAAGGTGGTGGGTGTCACTTATTTGTTTTTGTCTCTCTTCGCTATTTTCTCTCTCACCTTGGTCTCTGTTCTATATTACTTTTCAACCAATCACACCATAACTAAACATTTCATTCGTTAAAGTCTAAACTCAGCATCATAGTAGAAGAACTCTACCTACCTCTTTTTTTTAACAAGGCAAAATATATATAGTAAGAGGGTGACAATCTAAGCACAAGGAGCACCAAATAAGAGCTCTACATAATAAATGAACAAAATGAACACGAGAGACTAGGCACACACTTCCACATAAAAAACTCACCCCAACTCAACTCTATACAACTTTCGCAATCGGTATACTAACATCCAAACCTATACAAACTATTAGATTTTTCCACCATTGATTTAAGTCATAAACAAACCTTTCACCCTTGTATTTTAGCAACCACCATGACACAATTGAGATGCAAGAATACCTCATTGGTTAAACTCATTCATTCCCGGCTTCCCAAATTATTCACGCATTGCCTACCAAATAACTTTGAATATTTTGTCTTGATTTAAAATAAGAAAACATACCTTCAAATCGACGGATATTGTTGTGCTAAAAACGTGCTTATAATAAGTGTATTCTATTGCGGAAGTATTACAAAAAAAATTATGGTATTCACATAAATTAATTAGTAAATATCAAATTAATTAAGATTATTTATTATTTACACTAACACTAATAGTTGAATTATTACATTAACAAAATAAGCAAATAACAAACAATAATAATAAAAACATAGTTGTAAATCATATATGTATTTCTCAAATTTCTCTGAGCATCCCTTTTTCCCGCCTTACATGATACATTCCACTTTCTATGCAACAAACCATGTCTATTTTTTTTAATTAAATTATTCTACATCTTATCCCATATATTATATAATAATATAATATATTATATTTATATATATATATATATATATATACTATATATATTATTAATTCCATTCTTTTCATTTCTTTTTCATCTTTCATGCATAATAGAGTAAATTAAATTATAAATTTATATAATATCATATAATTGCTCTAAAAAAATTAATAAGAATCCTTTAAAAGTGCACTAAATTAGAATTTATCAACTACTTCACACTTAACTTTTGCGTGTTCACAAGCAAAATCTAGCTCGATTCAAAGATAAATTTTAAGAAAAGAGCACAGCTAATTAAGGGACCATAAAGGATCTAAAAAGTAACTTAGGCAGACACTATTTTTAATCTTAAGGAAGTGTCAAAACAAATTAGAACAAACAAATAACAGAAATGAAACTCACCTAAACACCATAATTGAATTTTTCAATTTGAGCAAGAATCCTTCTTAATTGTTAAGACTAAATCAAACACCTTCTACCCTATGTCAACTAAGTAAGATTAATTCCTAGAGTTCAAATTGTGTGTGGCTAACCTTATTGCTTCTAAGCATTCAATGCCTTGAGAGTTTCTTCAATCAAGTCATTTAATCATTCTCATTCATAAAGTTTCTTCCTTATCATAGAACACATAGGTTTATTTTTCTCAAATACTAGGGACATTTTTATTTAATTTAACTAGATAACTTAGGCCTTTTATTCATGCCATTTTTTCTTTTTAATTTGATACCATTTCACCTTTGACTTGACTATTAGTGCAAGTAATCTCCAAGTTACTCTATGAAACAACACTTCACCTCACTTTTCACCTGACTGCTAGTGTCTCCTAGCTAATCACTGAGATGGTATTTTATTATATTTTAATTTTTTAGATTAAGTTGTCAATTCATCCTTTTTCTTGTCTCTTAGTTCATGAAGTTTTTATTCCCTAATGTTTCTATGTTAAGGATTTAGTTTACTTCAAATTAGGCTTAACTGTTTTAATCTTGGCCCATCTCAAGACACCTAAAGTTATTCACAACACGAAATTTTTGTGTCAAAAAGTAAGGGCATCTATACCCTAACAAACACAGTTTCAAACTTTCAGTCTAACCCTAATAACATGTTCATCACTAGGCCTTGCTCAAAAATCAAACACAACTATGACATTATACGATAAAATTCAAACACATAATTCAAGTAAAACAAGCCAACAAAGATACCATCACAAGGTCTACAAGATGTCAAATGTCAAAATATATTTTCTCTCCATCACATTAGCATAAAGTATGATCTTCAATGCAGAATATTCAAATAGACACAAAATGAATAAATAAATGAGAGTAAGTAAAAGTGACTTCCCTGAAAGAGATTGCAATTGGAGCAACTTCATGCTTGTCTTGTCTTGTCTTCTCTTAGTTGACTCATTTTAAAATTTAAGCATTTACTTGTCTTTTTCAACTCATTTTTATTTTTCAATATGATGAGTTCCTTTAATGCATGCATTGTTGATTACTCTGCTGTTATTGAAATCTCAAATGTCAACTCATACAAATTTATTTTTCATTGATATGATTTTGCATGAGTTTTGATAGTCCATGCTTGAGTTTTGATTGTGCCAAAACACTTCTATTCTTCATTGTATGATATTATAACATGTATCTTCTTCAGAACTTGCATCTTTTCTCTATAGTTGTTAACTTGTAATTTGTGTATACACTGAGGAAATTTTCTTTGGTGCCTTTTGAGTCTTTTTGCTTACTCCGAATTAATTATTATCCATTGTTAGCCCCCTTTGAGCCTAAATCCTTTTCTTTGTGTTACTTAGCTCTATTACAAGCCAGTGGCTCAAAATTATTTTTTATCCTAAATACTATGAGTTAGGTAAAATCTTAATTTTATGACTTGACAAAATTTTAAGCTTTTGGTTGCCCCTGGAATAACAACATTTTAAGCCTGGGGTACAAGACAAGCAAAAGTAGAAAATTGTTGAAAGAATAAAAAATAGAAGAAAAAAATAAACATTAAAAAAATAAATATATCATCTTGTTAAGTAGTAATTGGGTGATTCTCAAAACACCATTCATGCCAAAAGATAAGATGATGCAATATTCCACAATAATAATTGAGTGATCCTTAAAACATGATTCATGTCAAAAAGTGGATTACATATACACTCACAAAAATATTTGTGAATAAAATCAGTTTTCTACTCTCTTATACTTAACTGGTGGCTGTTAAGTTGTCAAAGTCATGCTGTGAAAATAAATGAGAAGAAGGTTTGCAAGTTGTAAGTCTACTATCACAAATGATCCACCTTCACCTTAGCCTCATTACAACCCATAAAGACCTCTAAAAATGTATGTACAATTTACATTGTGAATTTGTTTAGAAGATTTTCAAGCCTATGGTAGTTTGAGCATGTTACGACATATGAGTGATGAGAAAATTTATGGTGAGGGAGTGAAGAGAGATAAACTTAATAAATGCATGTTGACTATGTTATTTTAAATTGTTTCATTGATAATTGATATGGCTTTGAAATGAGTGATAGTTGAGAATAAAGAATGTATTGTATGAAACCACTCTATTATGATTGAGTTTGATATGAAATGAACAGTTAACTTTGTATTTAATATTGATTTTCACTTTTGTTTGAATTAAATTATTTCTTGAGGACAAACAATAGACTAAATTTGGGGCGCTGATAACTCTTTATCATGTTTTTAAGTTTGGTTTAAGTATTTATTTATTTTAGTCATCCGAGTTTTTAGTTAATTTAAATAGTTTTTTGGATAAATTATTACTCAGCAAATTTTAAATCAATTACGTATTTACGCTTTTAATTTTCATTAACAAATATTTCTTATAGTTTTTATTCTAATTTACTGACAGATTGATGGTTTTAGTAGAACATTACTATTGAAGTTGTGAAGATATCGACACATTACTTAATGGTAAAAGGATTGCAAATGTATATATATATATATATGGGCCAAAAGAAAGAAAAACTAAATAAAAAATTGGCCATGCTGGCCCGAGAAAAGAAAGAAGGCTTATTTTCTTTTAGAAGAAAAGAAAAAAAGGGGAGCCAAAAGAAGAGAGAAAAGGGGAGGCCGTAAAAGGAGGTAGATTGGTCCGCATGTTCTTACATTATTAAAAAAAATAGGTTATAATAATTGGAACTAAAATATATGTTGATATTTTAATATTTTTATAGGAATATAAAGTATTAATATGTATTTAATAAATTAACGTTCGTATATTTTTTAAGTAATAAGTTTGATTACATAAAAAATTAAGATTCGTTGTATAATAAAGGAATTATGAGTCAATGAATTGGTTTTAGTCTAGTTTGTTAATTTGACATACTTAAATAGTTTAAATTTTAAAAATAGTAAATCAATAATATAATAGTGAAAAGAATGTGATTCGAATTCGCTAATCGTTTTTCTCATAATCTCCATGTCGTTAATTTTAATTCATGTTTACTAAAACAACCAATTTATAAACATTTTATTCACTCAAGTGTTATATACCTTTTTGCGTAATTAAATTAATAACAATCCCTGAAAATATGATTTTATTTATAATTTTGTTACTTCAACGATTTAGTACACTTGTCAAAGAGTTGTCATTGATAAAAATTTATTTTTAAATTATTAAAATTATTAAAATACTCATATCATTAACATATTTTCTTATTACATTTTTGCATGACAAACTAATTTATTATGTTTTTTTATATAAAAGGCTAAATTATTCATGCGTAAGACAAAACTCAATTAATAATACCGATATTATTAGGTCGAATATCATGCCGCAGTTTTGAACTCGGGACCTCACAGTTGTATACGAATTTATTTAATATTTCATTTACAAACCCAAAAAAAAAAGATTAAATTATTCTTCATCAAATATCTTATGTTTATTTTATTGAAATGATAAAATGACATATATATATCACATATATTTATTTAATTTATTCATTTGAACCATATACACTGATATTTAAAGAAATATGCAAATATTTATAACACATTACTCACTAATATTTTTCATTTCTTTTACAATAATATGCACTTAAATTTTTATCGTTGGTATTTTTATTTTAGAAAAGATAAGTTCAATAGATAAATGAATTACTGCAACGGATCGAATCAAATATTATATTAAACAAAAATTATAAATACCAAAAATAATAAGACTTCAGTATACTCTTAATATTATTTGAATAGTAATTGAAGTTCCAAAAATTAATAGCAATACTAATTGCAAGTTGTAAAAATAAACAAGATTTTTGAAATGTGAGAATTGAAGGAATTAAAAATTAAGGGTAAAATTTTGAAAAATTGTAGAAATAGTCAACTTTAGAAGAGAGTGGAGGAGTTTTTTAAATGTTTTGAGTGGAGGAGTTTTTTAAATGTTTTTTAGCCAAGAAGTTTTTATATACTATCACATACATATTTCTAAAGCTTAGAGTTTTGTATAGATGACATAAAATTTTCAAAAGTTTAGATTACAAGTATATATTATATTATATTATTATAAGATTTGTGATTTTTGTTGTGTGAGCCCAAATTTTTTTATAAAAATGAAACTAGAGCAATTTTTTATTTTGTCGACACACACATATATTTTTATATATATATATATAATTAAATAAGAAAAATATTACAATAAAAACATAAGATAATTAAATTTTGACCATATAACTATATATAGAGAGTTAAACTTTACGTAAAAAGAAAGAAAGAAATTAACAAATTTCTTATATA
>JBBPBQ010000003.1:44976929-44998601 GCA_037974755.1 Cicer yamashitae
TGTTATTACCCATTTATTGTAAAAAAAAAAAAAGAAAGAAATTGACAAGTTTCTTATGTATAATATTTATTGAAAAGTATTACTATCAAGTAATTTAAATTATAAAGGAAGTTTTTTATCAATAAATAATAAAAAAAGGTGAAAAGAAATAGATAATTTTTTTTAGATGGTTACCATACTATCTTTATAATAATAAATATTTGTTTTAATTATTATTTTTCACTTTTATAATAGATACACGTTAATATTACTTTAATTACTGTTACTTTTTCAATTTATATTGATATTTAGCATTAATATTGGATATACCTTAATTTTGCTTTATAATACATATGAATATTGCTTTAAAGTCTTGTGACTTTAGTAGCATAAATAAGTCAACCTTAGCTCACATTATGATTCATAAAATTTTCTGGTGTGGAACCGATAGTTTAATTATGCGGTCTTTAGTATAAGATAGTAAGTGAAGTTTAGTTTGTATTGTGATACATGAATTTTTTGTGGTTACAAATACTAAAAACTACACAAGATTTTAATTCGACACGGACTATATCATGTATCACAGTGCGAATCATGATTTACTTACTGTTCAATACTAAAGACCGTTGAAGATATTATGTATCATAATGCAAACTAGGGTTCACTTATTGTCATATGAGTATTATGGACAACTTAGATCAGATAACTGACCATTTGGTTGAACTTGACTAGTTGTATCAGTCGTATGGACAACCTAGATCGGAGAACCGACAATTGGATCAAATAGGATTAGTCGTACGAGTGTTTCACATATTTTAGATTGAACAAGATTAATTGTGTGAGTGGTTGGAAAAACTTAGATAAGAGTTACCAGTTATTGGATCGAAGTGGACTAGTCATATAAGTATTACGAACAACTTAGATTGGATAACTGACAATTGGATTGAACTCTATTAGTTGTATGAGCAGTACATACTACTTAGATCCGAGAACCGACTGTTTTAGTCTCTTTAAAAATTGAGTTGTTTTTTTTAACCCTCTAATTCCCAAGAGAATGAGGGTCTAGTAATCTAAAGTTTCGCTCGGAAGGTAAGTAAAGCGTAGCCAAGAATTCTTCCATCCTAAATTCAAATTTGGGTTCCCCCAAATAATTCGTCCTTAATTGATAAAAAAAAATTGAGTTTTTATCATGATCAAATTTTACAAGTACACTGTGTTATGTCTTGAGCTCTTGTCACTTGAAAAATTTATATTGAATTCACCCTTTGTTAAAAAATTTTAAATTCTTATGAAATAATATTTATAATATTCTAAATACATTTGGGAAAAAATTATTCAAAAATTGAAATGATTCACATGAGTTCACTTAAATAAGAGACTATGATTACTGACGAAGAAAACAAAATTGAGCATTCCAATTATTTTATTATTTTAAGAAAAATATAGAATCCTAATTTCATTTGATTATATTTGTATGAACTTGGCAAAATTGAACTTTCCATTTATTTTAAAATTGGTAAGAGTTTCCTTTTTTCTCTTAAATCCTAGTTCAATTGGCAAATGCTGATATTGTGAGGTTAGACGTTTTCGGGTTCAAACTTGAGACTTCGTAGTTATGCGAGTTAATTATGGTAATATTTACCATCTATTCAAAGACAAAAAAAATCCCGTTTTGAAATTTCTTTACATATTTTAATTATAATCACTTTGACACATTTTCAAAAGAAATTTGGACAGAATTTTCCAAATTAGAATCCATGTAAGACATTCTAAATATAAAATATTCTCACAAAAGAAAGAACATTCTAAATATTTCGTCAAAAAAATTATACTTTCATAATAAATGAGACATTTATAAAAAAAAAATATTTCCAAATGAATGATACTTTTAATTTTTAATGTAATATTAATTACGTTTTTTGAATTATATTATATAATTAATACTATATGCATCATTCTCAATTTATATCTTCCACTTTGCATTCGTAAAAATGGTAAATACAACGATAGTTGATAAGAGTGTTCACATCTAAAGTTATTCAAATAAAAACCACAAATTAATCCAAAAAATTCAAAATCGCAAAAAATTAAATTTTCGTGGATGTGTTTAAATTTTCTTATGTGAAAACCATTAGTCAAAATCAATTAAACAAGTCAGCAAACACGCCTAATAATCAATAAAAATAAATTAGTAAAAGTATTATTTTTTCTTGTATTTATACACATTTTCTAGTCAGTGTGAAATGATAAATTGAATCATTTATTTTAATTTTCTTTAAAAAAAAGGAAATTAACTTTTTTTGGTTAAAAAGTAAATGTATTAACTAATAGAATATTTTATGCCCATTTCTTATTGTTTTTTCATTTATTGTAATAACGAGTAATCTCAATAAATAGGCTCTATAAAGTGTTCCTTGCTCATTCATATCTCGAAAGAAAAATGGCTTCTAACATCCCCCGTATCTTTTTTCTCATTGGATTGCTATGCATTGCATTCATTTTGATTCCAGGTAACACACATTTCTTATAGCATTTTGAAATGAATCTCAATTTTGATAAAAGAATTTATAATATAATATCTTTAAAGGCATTTTGATGAATATGTTTTCTAAAATTGTGTAAATTAAAAATGTGTTGGACATACTTAAAAGTTTTTAAGGAACATTAGACACTGTATTTTAAAAATTTCTTATCTCATGGGGAATCTTGGAGATATCCTCTCTTTTGAAAATGTTTAGTCAGAAAACATGATTAAAAAATATTTATGAGAACATTATTTTGTTATAGAATTCGAAAATAGGATTGCTTGAGAATTTCATTTGTGTTTGCTTTTTGGATTCTTAACTTTGGAATTTTATTTTATTTGCTACTATTGAAGAAAATTTGTAGCATTTTAGATTGAAAGTTTTTAGTTTACTTCAATAAAGAATAATCTATATATTCTACTTTGTAATCACATTAGACACATATAGAACCATCAATAATCGAATTTGTCACACTAATTTTAACAAACCCAAAACTTTGATATTAATTAGTAAAGTTTGTAAGAGTATTCTATTGATTGTAGGAGGAGCTATTGATTCATCTCAGTGGATTTATTGCATTGGGCAAGGGCCATGTCCAAATAAGGATCAAGATTGTAAAAATTTATGTTTGAAAATGAATTTTCCTAATGGTGGCAAGTGTAATGGAAATCAATGTTGCTGTGATGGATAATTGTACCTTCACAAAAATATTTATGCAAGTGTTTCTGTAAATAGAGTTTGAATGAACTCTATCAAAATAAGTGGAAAAAAATAAGTACATTTATTTTAGTTTTAATTATTACTACTATTTTATATTTCTTATTGTATCATTTCTTTTTTATCGACAAAATTATATCATTTTCATTGTTTTATATCAATTAGAGGTGAAAACATCCATGAATGGTGTATATATTTGATAGTACCAAACCTAGAAAGAAAAAATGTGTAATCAACATTGAATTTCGCCTTTTGCATTATTTCTCTCTCATCCAAAATTGTAAGCAAAATGAGTCAAAAACATTGCAAAAGAACAATTTAGAGTGTTTAAATAATTTTATTTTAATTAATAGTGTGATGTGATAAATTTAAATTTTGTTCTATTTTTTTAAGCTAAATATTTGTTAAGAAATTTAAAATTTTGTTCTAGAAATACCCATCATAAAACATACTAATTTAAGGCTAAATACTCTACTTGCTTGTTATAAGTTAATATTAGTCAAAGAATTTATCAATACATGTGAACAGCAATTCACTTTCCTTTAAACAATTGTATTGAGGAAGAAGAAATTTTGTGCTTGCTCACACGGCCGGCCATAGTCCGTTCAAGATGACTATTGCACAAGACTCTAAAATTTTAAGAGATTCAAAATATTAATTATATATTATTAATATTTATAAATTATTAGATGTTTTGCAACGGTCTAATGGTAGAATATAATATTTTTATGCGTGCAGTTTTTTTGTATAATTTTAATTTTTCTTTTTAATTTTTAGAGTTTCTTTTTACTATGAGTTTAATTTTAAAGATTAAAATAGAGACTCCAAATTATATAAGACCTCTCTACTTACACATGAAATCTTGAACTATTTCATATTAAGTTAGAGATGAATTGATTGATCTAAATTAAGAAAATATAAAGTTTTTTTTACTCAAAGAAAATATTAAGATATAAACTTGCGGCATAAAATAATTAAATTGTACCAAAGATAAAACTGTATTTGGTTGATGTGTATTCAAAAAGAATATATTATTTTTATGATTTTATATCAATTAAGGTTGACAAAATCGATGAATTGAATATATTTAATAGAACCAAAGAATTGACCGGAAAAAATGTTGCATATTTAAAATTTAGACTTATTTTATTTAATGATTAAACGGTAATATACAATGTTTAATCAATATTAAATTTTGCCTTTTGCATTTCTCTCTCATCAAAAATGGTAAAAGAAATGAGTAAAAGAAGAACAATTAATTAAAAGTGTTTAATTAATTTAATTAATAATGTGATGTAATAAATTTAAATTTTGTTCTAGAAATACTCATAATACAATATACTAATTTAAGGCTAAATAGGACCATTAGCTTTTTATGGGTTGGTTTAGTAAAGTGTTGGAAATGATGATGATATTAATAAAAAATTATTGAAAATAATGATGATATTAATGAGTGTTAGTGTTAATGTGAATTGAAAAATAAGGTGGAGGTATGGAACTTGGGGTGTGCCCCTAGTGGTACCCAAATTTTGTGAAGAAAGAAGAACACATGCAAAATTGACCACCACACAAGCGCGCCGCCGCAAAAAATTAATAAATTATTTATTTATTTAATATTAAATGAATCCTTGCGTTTTTATCTCTCATTGATACATTAATTACGTAATTGCCCTCCACCGAGTCAACATTCAACATCTGATCCAATCTTCCTTCCTAAATTTGTGCATCGGTGTACCCGTTCAAACCCTAATCTTTGGACTCACGCATTTGTTATTGTCCAGTCAAAAAAAACCTAGTAAAATCAGGCGCACACGTTTCTGCACGTTTCTGTGGATCTGACCTAATGGATCGCACTTTTCTCTCTGATCAAGTTGCAGATTTGCTCTATAAATAGAGGGTTCTCCTCAGTTGGAAAAGCACACCAAAAGCTCTTTGAATCTGAGGCTTTTCTCTGCTTCTCCCCCTCTCTTTCTCACTTCTTATCTTTCTTTCGAGTGGTCGTAATACCATATTACAAGTGGCAGTCATCTGACTGTCATATTGAGGGTGTAATTATAGAATGGTTTTCTATGGTGCAGTAGAACTCAGATACAGTGTATCTGAGTTGTTTTATTCTGGGGACTTCGTGGTTGATTATCTGCTTTGCACAATTTGGGCAGTGCCACGAAACGCCTTAAAGAGAGCGGCCTAGTCCGCGACTCAACCTAGTAATATTTTCGGTGGCATAAATTGATTTTTAAAAGTTTTTCGAAACTCAAAAATAACAATTTTAAGACGTTTCCTTCTGCCATGTCTACCAACGAAATTACTGGGATAGGTTCTTCTGCTTTTGATTTCAACAAACTTTTTCGATTTAAGGGATGTCATTTCAAACGATGGCAATAAAAGATGTTATTTTGCTTAACCATGAAAAAGGTTGTCAATGTTCTAAAAGATGACATTCTTGTTGTTCCAAAAATAGCTGAACAAACAGAAAAATGATAAGAAAGCTGCTGAATTAACTCAATGGGAACATAGTGATTACTTATGTAAGAATTATATTCTGAATGGACTTGCTGATGATTTGTATGATTACTAGAGTTCCAATAACAATACTGCTAAACAGGTGTGAGATGCTCTAAAAAAGAAATATGATATTGAGGAAGCTGGAGCCAAAAAGTATGTTGTTAGCCGCTACCTCAAATATCATATGACAGATCAGTGGAAGTTCAGTCTCATGAAATCCAGAAAATTGTTCACGAGATTATCTCTGAAGGTATGTCCCTAAATGTTTCAAATTGACAAATTGTCCGCTGCTTGGAAAGATGTTAATCAATATTAAATTTTGCCTTTTGCATTTCTCTCTCGTCAAAAACTGTAACAGAAATTAATTAAAAAAAAAAACAAGAACAATTAATTAAAAGTGTTTAATTAATTTAATTAATAATGGGATGCGATAAATTTAAATTTTGTTCTAGAAATACTCATAATACAATAGGCTAAATACGACCGCTTGCTTTTTATGGGTTGGTCTTGGTAAAGAAAATTACCAATTTCTATGAACACCAATTCACTTTCCTTTCATCAATTGTATACTAAGGAAGAAACTTTATGCATATCAATGAAATGATAAACTACTCCAACAATAAGTGGAAAATGGATTGGTTGATACTATAGAAAATATAAAGTAAAAATAAAAACTTCCGACATAAAAGAATTTAATATACTGTCAGTATAAGAAAAGAATATATTATGAAAATTACAATGTTGCCAAATCAAATTTTGATATTTTTGTTTTATTTAAAGATTAAATAGTAATATATTTTGTTTGATTATTTAATTCAAATAAAAAAACTGCACAGAAAACAATGTATAAAAAAAACACTGCAAAAAAACACAAACAACTCTTTGTCATTTATAAATATAAAAAATTATAATATAAGTATCTTTTTTTATACATACAAAAAATACGAGACAAATATTTATTATCAACAAATATTAAAAAAATACGGACAATTCTTTGTCATTTATAAATACAAATAAAATATTAGATGAATACTTTTTTTTTAATACACAAAAAAAAAAATACATTATGGATGATAAATATAAAAATTACAGAATAAATATTTGCTACTAATACATAAAAAACATGTGACAAATATTTATCATTGATAAATATTAAAAAACACGGAACAATTCTTTGACATTAATAAATATAAAAAATATTAAATAAATATTTGTTATTGATAAATAAAATTATATTTTTTTTTAAAATTTACACGAGACATGTATAAATTATAAACGACGTGTCACTTTTGCGATAAAACGAATTTTTTGCTAATTGTATTGAAAATCAAGTTGTAAGATCATCACTCTCTTTATCATTAGTCAGCATTTTAACAACCCGATCACTCCAACTTTACAAGTCATCGCTCTAGTCATTATTTTTTACTATCGCATGCAACACTTGTCACTTGTGTGATAGAACGAATTTCTTGCTAATTGTATTGAAAATCAAGTTGCACGAGCATCACTCTCTTTATCATTAGTCAACATTACCACATCCGATCACTCCAACCTTACAAGTCATCGCTCTAGTCATTATTTTTGACCATTGCATGCGACACTTGTCTGTCGTCACCTTTCACAACTATCATTTTTAACTATTATTACTAAAATTATTATTAAATTATAATTTTATTATGTTAAAATATTTTTTTTTTAACATAAATTTTTACTATTGTGGATTTCAAAAGTAGTCGATATATAAATTGAAAAAATCGTAAGTATTGTCAAATTAGTTCTCTCAATAAATATTCGACGGTCGCTCATAGTAGGTTCGCAAGTCTTTGGTGTCAATTAATATATTTTATAATTCTTATTAGAATAAATTTTTTTTGTCGTTTTATATGTGAATTAATTTTTTTTTTAAACTCAAAAGTTAAAATTTAACTTTTGAAAATTTAAATAAATAAAACAAGGGATCACTTATGAAAAATTTAAACGTTTATTTTTCAGAGTTTGAAACACGTTTAATTTAATGGTGCCATTTATGGTGTTGTTTTTTTCAATTGGTTGCGTCTTTGCTCTTCTCCTATTTGTTACTTGCTAGGAATAGATCAAGTCAGGTTAGACTTTAAAATGTCTAAATCTAGCCTACGATTAATTTTTTCGACTTGAGTCTGACATACGGTCTATCATAGGCTTTTTTTCGGTCTATCCTAAAAGCCTATTTAAAAGTCTATTTCACAATAAAGCATTTAAATAATATATTTTATATTTTTTTTATATAGATTAAACTAGGCTTTTATACGTAACCAAATCTAATAAAATTATAATTAGCAAATATGCAACAATCTTCCAAAAAAATAAAGAAACAAAATGAACTCACAATTAATAAATTGAAAATAACAAATACTAATATTAATAAATAATAATAGAAAATAACAATGTTGATAATATATATATATATATATATATAGACCTATCAGACGTAATAGGTCTTTTAATAATATTGAATCTGATCTATTTAAATTAATAGACTTTAAAAATAGTTTGAGCACATTACTCTGGTTATCATTCTTCTCAACACGGGCTCTTCTTCACACATAAGGTAACCATCATTTATTCATTTTCCCTTTCTTTCTTTGATTCTTTTACTTGACCGCCGTATTCCCATTCTTTCATTATATATAAATTTATCAAAATTGCGTATTAACAAGTCAATTTGTAAGAAATTTAAGTATTTAGAAGTTAAAAAACGTACTAATTTGTTGGTAGATGCAAAAATTAATAATTTCGTTCAAAAAATCGAATTAATATTGGTGAACTCGCGAATTTACAGTGGATGAATTCGACAAATACACCGAGTTTATCCTCATTTTAAAAGAGGCTCAATTTTTAAAACACTATTAAAACAATTCTATTTTTTTCCGCTTTTCTTAACACATTTAATTTTAGTGTTTACTTTTCTCAAACTAAAAATTGTTCTCTTCTTCTTATTTTGAACTCGCGTGTGACTTCATCTTCATTATCACCATGAACGGCAGGCGAGTCTCGAATGGCCAACAAATCTCGAACTGTGGTATAATTTACTTAATTTGATTTGATATTATTTTATGAATATAAAATTTTATAGTGATTTTGTATTTTTTATTTTATAATTAAATTGAAAGTTTGAGTTATCAAAGAATTTATAGTATTACAAAATAATATATGTTATCTCTATATTAATTTTGATATTATTTTAATATTGATGAATTTGACAAATTCATGTATTAAATTTACTATGGAATTCACCGGACTAAAACGAATTTATTTAAAAATTGGAGAATTTGACAATTTGATTATGTAATTATGTTTCTATTCCTGTTTCTTTTTTTGAATCCACAAAAATGAAATCATAATATTTAATGTATGAATATATTGTTAGAACCAGAGAGTGTAGCAGGATATTTAGAACTCATTAAATTATCACTTTCTTGCAAATTTGAACTAAAAGATTACCAATGAAAGCTAACACCAATATTAAAAAGCCACAAATGATGTACCATTTCAAATTATGTATCATTTCAAGGCCAAATATATCCGGACTTTGTAAAATCACTTCAATCCAATTTCATAAAATTTGTGGAAATTATTAATTAAATTAAAAAATGCTTTTATTCACCCATTTTGTCAAATATTGTATCAATCACGGTAACAATATCTATCAATTCAAAAAACTATTCAGCTTTTATTCGAATGCTTATAATTTCGATATCTATCGATTCAAAATACTATTCAGCTTTTATTCGAATGCTTATAATTTCAATAGTAGTTCATGTTACTTGTATTTAGTACATAATTTAATAAAATAATAAAATGATAATTATTATAACACAAAAAAGTAAAATTGAAAGAATTTAATAAAACTTTTAACAAAATTAAGATGTTTATTTATGGTAAAACAAAATTCAAATTAAAGGTATAATACTAAACAAAATTATAAAATTGTTACAGAGAATAGTTTAGAAATAGTTACCACACAAGTTGAATATTTGATATACTCCTTGATTTACTTTGATTGTATATTTTGTTTTTGTTTTGAGTTGTTGTATTCTTCCTTAACTCATTTCATGTTTAATTTATCTTACTAACAAAAACTCTTACTAGCTTAAAAAATTGAAAAATGAAAACTCTCCAACCCCCCTTCTAAGGATGAATTTATTCTCAATTTATAGACAAAAATGATTAATCGTTGTATCCATGGGATAGAACTGAGTTCTTGATTATTGCTTGTTTTTGCAGAAAAATTGGATTTGTTAATCTAAGTCTGGAAAAAAGAGGATACGCTTTTTAATTTCTTGTATACATGATCAAAATTGTAGTCACTTTAAGAAAAAAAGAAAAAGCAAAAGGGGCTAAAAATGGACTGGAACGATGGCGTGCACATAAGGAAAATTTGTAGCTATTTTAGGGGGAAAAAAGAAAAACAAAAGATGCTAAAAAAGGGTAGAAAGATAGTGTTTGCAGTTGTAAAGGTGGAAAGCAAGGAGACTGAAAAGATGGAAGGGAGTGCTAATGCTCCCAAAAAACAAAAAAAAAACGACAAAAACTAAGAGGGGACCAGAACTAGAACCAGAATCCGGATGATACGATCGGAGGCAAAAATGGAACCAAAGGTAGAATCAAAATCAAAGGCAGGAACAGAGGTTGAATTAGATGCAGAACTAGAGGATACCACTAGAGGCAGAAACGAAACCAGAATCAGATGATACCACTAGAGGCATAAACGAAACCAAATACAGAACCATAGGATACCACTAGAGGCAGAACTAGAATCAGAGGCAAAAATGAAGGAAAAACTAGAGGATACTATAGAACCAAAGGATACCACTAAAGGCAGAAAAGGAACCAGAGGCAAAAACGGAGGAAGAATCAGAGGATACCACCAAAGGCAAAATCAGAGGCAGAAACGGGACCAGAACCAGAGGATACCACCAAAGGCAAAAACAGAACCAGATGATACCACTAGAGGCAGAAATGGAACCAGAGGCAAAAACAGGGGAAGAATCAGAGGATACCATCAGAGGCAGAAACAAAACCATAACCAAAGGATACCACCAAGGGAAAAAATGGAACCAGATGATACCACCAGAGGCAAAAATTGAACCAGAGGCAGAACCAGAGGATACCACTAGAGGCAGAACCCGAATCAAAGGTAGAAACAGATGCAGAACCAGAGGATACCACCAAAGGCATAACCATAATCAGAGACAGAAACGGAACCAGAGGCAAAATCAGAGAATACCACCATAGGCAAAAACGGAACGAGAGGCAGAATCGGAGGATACCACCAGAGGCAGAAACGGAGCCAGAGGTAGAAACGGAACCAGAGGATACCACCAGAGGCAAAACCAAAACAAGAGACAGAAACAAAACCAGAACCAAACGATACCCCCAGAGGCATAAGTGGAGGTGGAACCAGATGATACCACCAGAGGCAGAACCAAAACCAGAATCAGAGGGAAAAATAAAAGCAGAATCGGAAACTCCCCAACTTCCTTTTCCTTTCTTCTTCTCCTATTTTATTTTTCTCTATGAATCTCCATTGTTACAAGCAAACAATAATCACCTAATAGTAAAAATTAAACCATAATAGAGCACTTTCACAAAAGTGGGTATAGTAAAATGACTTAAAGAGAGGACAAAACTACTAATAAAAATTAATAGAATATTAAAATTAGTTGTAGGAACAACATACTAAAGTTTAAGCAAAAATAGAGCTAGTTTGCTACACATTCATCCCATGTCGATGCTTCATTTTCTTCTTCTCTCAATCAAACATTTGTTCTAATGCAACGCTTTGTCTTTTTTCATCAGTATTGTGTGCAAACACCAAACTAAGAATTTAAATCGAGATAAATTTTGTCTTGAATATTGTGAGACGTTATTACTATAATCCGTATCAAAGTTGCAAATATGTCACCAATAATATCTTTTTTGTTAATAATTTCATAAATTTAATTGACAAAAAAATACACTTAAAAATTTAATATGATTAACTAAAACACACTTGAAGAGTTAAAAATTAACTGTTTCAAAAATTAAAAAGCAATACTAATGTATTTAACTGTTTTGGCTGTGCTTGAGTGAGCCAAACAAGAACATGCTTAAGTGCATTAAATTTAGAAACACGATGCAGGAGGCAGAAGCAAAACATAGCACATGACAACATGTATTTTCCATAGTTTATCACAAAATAGAAACAAATAATTTTTTTTTAAAATAACTCTGCCCTTATGGATTGATTCTAGAAACACAACTACATAAAAAGGTTATTATTCACTCTCACCGGTACCTTTATTCATTCTAAAGATTAAGCTATTATCTTAGTCTTCTAAAAATACAGGACACTTTTATTTTAATTCTTGATTCAGCAAAATCTAAATTAGAATTTAAAATATTAAAATAATTTATAAAAAATATAATTTACAAACATCAACATATTTAAAAGATACAACTTATTATTAAAATAGTTTATGATTGTTGTAATAGTTTACCCTTATCGTAAATAACCCATTAAATCGAGAAAGGACATGCTGAAACATTGGTGCTATCTCCACTTGATAGAAGGCCTCCAAGCAACTCTGATGGGTCATAGTAAATCTCCACCTCTTCAACCTTCAAAGTGTCATCCACCTAAGTTAAAACATTATTGGTCATTAGTCATTAAAGTGATATATATAACCTCAAATAAAATACATAGGGTGATAAGGAGTTGTTTCCATGTATTGAAAAAAAAATCATGAGGTAGAGTAAAATGGATGGTAATCAACTATATGACAATAATTTTTTATGAATATAAGTGTTCTTTTTGTATGAAAGGCTATCAAAGAGTTAAAGTAGAGAGTGATTAAAAAAATAGCCATAAACTAATAAAATATATTATTGTGAGATTTGAATTTATTTATTTATTTACAATATATATATATAATGTGTTGCAAATGATCGTAAGAATGTGAGGTGTCAATTTAGTTGAAATTTTTTATTTCTATAATGATGTTTTTGCATACTCTTAATTTATTAAAATTGAAATGAAATATCATTAGTCATAACTTGTGATAGTATATTATAATTTAACTTGAGCATTTTAGTGTGCTTGATTTCTGGTGGCAACATCTTTAATAAAAAAAATTAATAAAATTTATTTTGGTTAAAAGTGAATAATACCCAAATTTATTTCAATTTATTTATATCAGTTAATTATTAGTTAAACAACAATTAAATTTGAGACTTTAATTTTTTTCTAAGCAGAAACAAATTTCTTAGTATTACAAAGAGTTTTATAAAATTACAGTGAATTAAAGCAATATAGATTATAGTTTTTTAAAGTTACAATAATTCACCATGATTCTCACAAATCTATTAGGATACCAAAATGAATTAAAAGCAATTATCCTTGAAAATAAAAAAAAAATATTTTGATATTCAATAATTTAAAAATTTTCTTTAAAAAAAAAGTCATAGCCTATTTTGTATTTGTTGCCATAATGAAAATAACATAAAAATATAGTTAGTTAACAAAAATTATTTTTGTTAGAAGATATTCGAAACAACTTTTCATTTAAAGCAATTAAATTTTTTTTTTCAAATTTTGATTTTTATTAAAAAACTGTAACAAACTTATAAAAACTTAAAGGTAACTATTTTCACTTTGTTAATATATCAAGTATGAATAAAGAAATTTTATATTAGATAAAAAAATAAATATTAAATATTATATAAATAAAAAAGATTCATAAACTCATTATCTTAAGATTCTACGTAACTATATCAAGACCAACACAATCTACAGTACATACATTTCTTTTATAGAAAAGATTGTTTTGATAGGAAATTATTAAAATTTTGGGTTTTGTTTGAAACATTGTGAGTTTACATCATAGAATTATAGTAAAAGGAAACATACCTTGAGAGTTCCCAAGCCAAAGAATTGGACCATTTTTCCGGTAGGGGCATGTCCTTTGAAAGGACCTTCAAAGAAGCCCCAATGCCTAAACTTGAAAGCAATTTCAGGTGGACCTGTGTATACTTTAATCACTTCCCAAGCAAATCCGCGAGGAAAAGCTGATCTGAACACTTCATGAGATGATTCAAAAGTCTCTTCATTTGCATTGTATGGCATATAATCTTTTGGCAAAGAGCTTTTCAACAAAGCATTATAACTTCCTAAGCTTAGAGTTTCCTCTGCACTTAATCCTTCCCTGCCTGCAAATTGAATTGAAATAAATTTTATTATATTCACTACCAAGAAAAAATTGAAATACATGTAGAAATTCGGCATAAAAAATAGAATTGATATTCAATTTTGATGTTTCTTACACTTAACGATGCAATTAAATACGAGTTTCATATTAATTTTAAATCGCTAATCAATTCAACTTTTTTTCGAAATACTACTTCATTCCTTAAATATAACCCTCTATTTTATATTTTACTCTTACTAAAAAAAGTTGTTAATGTAATTAATGTGTTTATTTTATATAAAAAAATGATTAAAATATTATTTATGTATTGATGTATTTCATATTCCAAAATAAATCAGTAATATTATAGTTATATTTAAAGAAAAAAATAATAAATACATCTAATAAATTGATAATAAACTTATATTTAAGGACAAATTTTTTTTGCCAATGGTGGATACTTACCATTAGGAACACAGGTAGTATAATCTATTCATTCTAATATACTTTCTTTATAAAATAAAATTTAGGTAAGTTGGATAGATGAAGCTAGCCAGAAAAGATCTTAAAGTTCGAAGATGCTCGGTGAAGTACTTATATGTTTTACCTATTAACAAGATTCTCGCATCGGTTGCTGGATTCAAATTCAGGCCATTGAAATATGAGTCCAATATACTAGTTAATTAGTGGACCAACTTATTTCGTTCTTATTTATAACAAAAAGCGAGTCAATATAAAATAATGTATTTAATTTAAAATTTATATTAAACACATTAATTTTTGTTGATTTACTTTTATTTATAAATACGAATGGATAGAGTACTATTAGAGTTGTCCATAACTTGTGGAGGTTGGGCCACCGCAGAAGACTTCAAAATTTTGAGAGTTTCAAAATATTAGTTATATATTGTTAATATTTACAAATTATTAGGTATCTTATAATGATCTAACGACAGTATGCAATGTTTTTATATAAAAGATCCTTATCCATTAACCTACAATAATTAATATACTAATATGATTACTGATGTAATCATGCGACAATTATTCATTAACCTATTCGATTGCTTGAAAAATTATTGTAAATGATCTAATGACTGCAATGTTTTTATATAAAAGATCCTTATCCATTAACCTACAATAATTAATATACTAATATCATTAATGATGTAATCATGCGACAATTATCCATTAACCTATTCGATTGCTTGAAAAACTATATATCCGACTCTGTTTACACATGTTGTCTTATGGAAATATTTCTTTTAGCTTTAGATCTTACAAATCGAACGAAAATTGAAGCAATTTTTATCCAAGTTAGTGGATATAGAAAATTTTGATTCACTCACCTACATATAATTAAGTAAACAATTTTCAATCAAATAGTGTCTTGTAAAAAAATCACCAAACAAATAGTAAAAAAAAATTGACCATTAAACAAACAAACAAAGAAATAGTAAATTAAGAAGAAAAAAACACAACATCAATTAATTCATATATAAAAGCAAAGTATTTATCAAATTCTCTCATGGAAAAAGATGAATAACAAAAAATTTGATATATACATGCAACTTCATAATTAAAATTACCATTAACAAAGAGCTTAAACTTTTCAGGGACAATAGTCTTGAAGTCTTGCAAACGGATCTTGTGTGAGAGCTCCATCTCCCATGATTTAATAGCATTTTGAACTGTCTCCTCCAATGATCCTTCTGGCCATTCCTTCAAAAATTAATAACAAAAGTAAGAAATAACATATAATCAAGAGAGAGGGGAAAAGGATAAGATTTAGAGGGTTTTGAGTGGTGGTTCACTTTGGTCCTTCCTTCTTCAAAAAGCTTATTGACAAGATCATAGGTGGGAGGGCCACCATGTCTCCAATGGATATTCTCAACTTCATCATGCAAGATAGATCTGTAATTGTCTTTAGAAGCCATGTTAAATTGTTGTACTAAAGAGCTTATGCAAAAACTAGGAAAATTGGCATGTATTTATAGGAGGTGTAAAGGCAAAAGGCCAACACATGTCATATATCTTGAATCACAAAATAAGATTTGGTTTCCTTATATTTAGAAAGAAATATAAATAATTTTCAAATGCGTGAATATAAATAAAAAAAAATAGTAATAATATGATAATAAATAGGAATTATTTTTTTAAAATTAATTGTTAAATGCGCTTTTTTCAAAAAAAAAGTATTTTTTTTTGAATTATCTACTAAAAGTGTCAATGAAATAAAATTTAACTTTTTTTTTGAATTTTCAGTACTTATAATATTGAATATTTTTTACGATAAAATGTAACAAATTAGTATAATATTTATAAACCATAAAATGATATTTCTTAAAATATAAAAGTCGATAAATAACTATTTTATTCATAAAAGTGATCATTAATTTATTAATTTAAAGAATAAATATATTAAAACACTTCAATTTATAAATGTACTAAAAGCCATCATAAAATTAAAGTTGAAATCATCTCAAGTAGTAGTTGAGAATCCATTTATGAGAGAGAAAACGGAAGAAAAAAAAAAGAAGCATTTAATATTTTAATTATTAAATTATTTTTCTTTTTTTCTCTTATAAATAGACACTCTTTTACTTAGATCCAAACTTATAAAACTAATATTCATTTAGGTTCAAAGAACGCAACTTAATGTTAATCACCCATTTTGCAAGTGTGTATTATGTGGAAATCGATTGCGGCACTCCCCTTCAAAATCATTGCGGCTTAAAAGCTCGTTAGATTCATGAACAAGTGTACTGTGTACATATATGAGTTATGATGTATAGTTTAAATAATAGAAAACGTTGAATAAAAAATAAAATTGGACATCTTAAATAACATGATATACTTTATATATTCCTTGATTAATTTATTTATAGTATTTATTATCTTTTTATAAACTAAAAGATGATTAAAATAAAGGAAAAACATAACTTAATCTAACTAAAAAATTAATGAAACCAAAAGAAAAATATAAATTAAGAAAATAAATGGAAAAAAGACAAAAGTAACACTAAAAAATATAATAGGTATTATAAATCGGTGGGTGCTCTAATGGGTATTATTTTTAGTAGTTATTATTAATTTTTACAAAAAATAATATTTATGTAAATTGTTAGAATACATTGAGAATAATACAAATTCAAAATCGCTAAGATAATAAAGATGAATCTGCAAATAAACTCACAATATACATATTAATAGTATAAAACAAAAAAAATATCTCAGCATTGGGGGACATAGGGTGGCTATCGCAACCACAATCTCCCCAGCAATATTTTCTTAATAAAAAAACCTATAAAATAATTACAAAAAATACACTACATCTTTTAATTTAATTTTTAATTGTAAGTGTTTTGAATTCATTTAGAGATATAAAAATCAAAGCAATGATCTAATAACCTAAAAAAATAAATCAATTAAATTGATCTTTTTTGTGTTCGAGTTCAATTTGAATCGAAACAATTAAACTCATTCTCTATTGATTTGAGTATGATTTCACTTCATTTAAAGTTGATCATCAATATCTGAATAAAATCATTAGATTATATCAATAGTGTTATATTAAATATGTGTTGTATTTAAAGATCTTTTAATCATTTACATATTATTTTTCTCATTATAGTTTAAAAAGTGTTTACATAATTGTTTTAATAGCATAAAAGATTTAGTGTTTGAAAAAGAAAATTTATATTTTTAAAATAATTATTTTAATTTTTATTAATGTCAACTTGATTGAACATAACCAAATCAACATGCTATTCATCAATTTGAGTCTAATTTTGTGAGAAAAATTGTAAAACCTTAACCAAACTAATTATCTTTTTTACTTAGAATTTTTTTCTCTTCAAACATACGAACCAAACCAATATGTTATACTCATAACTTTGTCTCTCCTAAACATATGCAACTTTTCAATATATTCGTCCTTTTTTTACAAATGTGTTTGCAAAATAATTTGCGTATTTACATTACAAATTTACAATCTAAAGTTCTAATATACAATAAAATACTATATTTAATTTATCAAATAAAATTTTAAAAGTTCGACACTCCAAAATATTTATTCAACCTCCATCATTGTCTACAAATATTATAAAATTAAAGTGCATGGAATATTAGATCACTCATAATCTCATTCTTATTTAAACTATAATAAATGTCAATATGCATTCCCAATTTAACATTAAATAATTTTTGTCAAAATTAAATTAAAATGAAAAGAGAGAATTTAATATGATTAACTAAAACACACTCGGAGACTTAAAAACTGATTTAACAAAGAAGTTTTCAAAAATTAAAAAACAATACTAATGTATTTAACTGTTTTGGTTGTGCTTTATAAATTAATGCAAAAACTAGGAAAATTGGCATGTATTTATAGGAGGTGTAAAGGTAAAAGGCCAAAACATGTCATATATCTTGAATCACAAAATAAGATTTGGTTTTGTTATATTTAGAGAAAAATATAAATAATTTTCAAATGCGTGAATATAAATAAAAAAAATAGTAATAATATGATAATAAATAGGAAATCATTAACAAGTGTTTTTTTTTTAAATCACCGATTTTTTACACACTAGTGTCTTCCCATAGTATTCCTATAAACTTCAATCATTTGAAGTGACTATAGTAGTGAGAAATTATATTGTAGATGGGAACAATTCCGATATATACTAATATATTTGTTTTATAAATTAATTGTTAAATGGGTGTCTTTTTTTAAAAAATAATTATTTTCTATAATTTAAAAATTATAATAACTAAATATTATCTATCAAAAGTGACAATGAAATAAAATTTAAATTTTTTTGAATTTTTATTACTTATAATAGTGAATATTGAATATTTTTTACAATAAAATGTAACAAATTATTATAATGCTTATAAATAATAAAATGATCTTTTCTAAAATACAAAAGTCGACAAATAACTATTTGATTCATAAAAGTGATCGTTAATTTATTAATTTAAAGAATAAATATATTAAAACATTTCAATTTATAAATATACTAAAAGCCCTCATAAAACTCCAGTTGAAATCATCTCAAGTAGTTGAGAATTTATTTGTGAGAGAGAAAAGAAAAAAAAATACATTTAATATTTTAATTATTAAATTAATTTTCTTTTTCTTTTAAGCTCTCAGAAATAGACACTCCAATATTTAGATCTAGATCCAAACTCATAAAACTAATATTCATTTAGGTTAAATAGACACTCTAGGACTTACATCCAGATCCAAACTCATAAAATTAATATTGATTTAGGTTCAAAGAACGCAACTTAATGTTAGTCACCCATTTTCCAAGTGTGTGTTATGTGGAAATCGATTGCGGCACCCCCTTCAAAATCATTGGGCTCGTTAGATTCATTAACAAGTGTACATATATGAGTTATGATATATAGTTTAAATAATAGAAAACTGAATAAAAAATAAAATTGGACATCTTAAATAACATGATATACTTTATATGTTCCTTTATTAATTTATTTATTTATAGTATTTATATTTTTTTTATAAGCTAAAAGATTATTAAAATACAGGAAAAACATAACTTAAATCTAACTAAAGAATTAACGAAACCAAAAGAAAAATATAAATTAAGAAAATAAATGAAAAAAAGACAAAAGGAACACTAAAAAATATAATAGGTATTATAAATCGGTGTGTGCTCTAATGGGTTTTATTTATAGTAGTTATTATTATTTTTTACTAAAAAAATAATATTTATTTATGTAAATTGTTAGAATACATCGAGAATAATATAAATTCAAAGCCGCTAAAATAATAAATGATAAATCTACAAATAAACTCGCAATATACATATTAATAGTATAAAACGAAAAAATATCTATAAATGTGGAGCACTGTGGGGACATAGTGTGCCTACAATCACCACAGTGTCCCCAACAATTTTTCTTAATAAAAATAACCTATAAAATAATTACAAAAAATACTAATTAAAAAATACACTACATCTTTCAATTTGAATCGAACCAATTAAATTCATTCTCTGTTGATTTGAGTATGATTTCCCTTCATTTAAAATCGATCACCCATATTTGAATAAAATCATTAGACTATATCAATAGTGTTATATTAAATATGTGTTTGTATTTAAAGATTTTTTTTAATCATTTCCATACTATATTTTTCTCATTATAGTTTAAAAAGTGTTTACATAATGTTTTAATAGTATAAAAAATCTAGTGTTTGAAAAAGAAAATTTATATTTTGAAAATAAGTATTTTAATTTTTAGGTTTAATTGCAATTTTAGTTCCTCTATTATTACCATTTCACGGAAATGGTCCCCTATTTTAAAAGTCGACAGTTTTGGTCTCTCTCAAATTTTTAAACTAAAAAATGCGAAAATTGACATATTTTTAATGACATGACATACAATTATATGATATAGAATCATATAGATGCATTAATTATTCATATGTCATTAATTAAATTAAAAATATGAAAAATTTCTGAAGTTGAAATCTAAGTTTTTAGTGCATTTTATTCCAATTTCATGGGTGTTAATTATTTTACATTATCGTATCATATGTCACGTTATTTAAAATATCTCACATTATCAGTTTGTAGGTAAAAAATCAGAAGGAGAGACCAAAATTGTTGACTTTTAAAATAGGGAGACCAATTTCGTGAATCAGTAAAAATAGAGTGGCTAAAATTGCAATTAAGCCTAATTTTTATTAATGTCAATCTGATTGAACATAACCAAATCAACAAGCTATTCATCAATTCGAGTCTAATTTTGTGAGAAAAATTGTAAAAACTCAATTATACTAATTATCTTTTTTATTTAAAATTTTTTTCTCTTCAAACATACGAACCAAATCAATATGTTATACTCACAACTCTGTCTCTCCAAAATATATGCAACTTTTCAATACAATTCGTCCTTTTTTTGCAGACGTGTTTGCAAAATAATTTACGTATTTACATTACAAATTTATAACCTAAAATTCTAATATACAATAAAATA
This sequence comes from Cicer yamashitae, assembly GCA_037974755.1. Lineage (NCBI taxonomy): Eukaryota > Viridiplantae > Streptophyta > Magnoliopsida > Fabales > Fabaceae > Cicer > Cicer yamashitae. The sequence continues at coordinate 44,997,868 of JBBPBQ010000003.1, forward strand.
CTATATTTAATTTATCGATTAAAATTTTAAAAATTCGACACCCCAAAATATTTATTCAAGTTCCGTCATTGTCTACAAATATTATAAAATTAAAGTGCATAGAATATTAAATCACTCATAATCTCATTCTTATTTAAACTATAATAAATGTCAATATGCATTCCCAATTAAACATAAAATGATATATTTTTGTCAAAATTAAAAATAAAAATAAAAAAAAAGAGATAATTTTACATACAATGTTTTTTTCCTTATATTGTTTAGATATTTTTCACGACCTACCCTCTCCATTACTTGGCTTTTATTGGTAAAGGTAGTTGTTTTTAGTAACCTTCTAGTTCCTAAAAAAGAGGGTTATGGTAAAATGAAGTTTCGATGAGAAATAAATATAACATAATTAAAAATTATTTTTGTTAAAATTTGAATTCTCTCAAATAATTCATCTTCAATAAAAATTCACTAATCATTAATTTGAAGATCACCACTTTATTTTAATCGTTAAAAATAATGGTATAATTAATTGATAATTATAAAGCAACTAATAGCAAATAAATCAATTGAAAGCTGATGAACTTGTAGATAGTGGAAGAAAGTAAATTAATTAATTCATTTAATTTAATTTGTTTACTAAATTAATGGATGAAATAGTTGATAATTTTTTTAAAAGGAAATAGTTGATAAATATACAAAAGGGACGTTTACATAATTTGTATATAAATTATATTTTATCCTCT
>JBBPBQ010000003.1:44998724-45011077 GCA_037974755.1 Cicer yamashitae
TATATATATATATATATATATATATATATATATTTGTCTTAAAATATATAATAGTTACTATTAACGTTTTATTTATATAATCTTGAAATTAGAATAATAGATTTTTTATTAAATCGAATGAGATAATATCCGTGCAATGTCAAGTTCATTAAATTTCCTATGTGCTTTTATTTTTATATTATAGAAAACATATTCTATATTACTTTTACCATATATATATTGGAAAAATTAATTTGCATGAACCAACTGTTTAAAATAGTTTCATAAATGCATTCAATCATGTAAAGACTTTTTTAAATTATCTAATATTCATAAACATTAGATCATAACAAATATTTCACTTAAATTATAACTTCTAAAATAATGCATAAGAATAATTTTGATTTATTAATTGTATAAAATATTTTACATCGATGTATTATAATATATTAAAGTTAACAAATTTTCATCACTATATAACTTGTCCTTTTTCTCCCCTCAAACGACAAATACTCCAAGTGTTGAGGGACAAAGCCTCATCAGCAAGGGTACATTACAAGATATAGCTAAATCAAATAACTGTTGGTGAAAAAAAATTAAAAAATAAAAATAATCAAAAGTATAGAAATATAAAATTAACATGACACTTTTCCGAGCAAGCATCCACATACACACCGGTGAGGGTCGGGTTATTGTGCTGGGCAAATAGCTCAATATTACATAGTCCTAAATTTTATTTTTTATAATATAATAAAATGAATTTGAATTTTTTTAGTTAAATTTATTTTTAACTTTTACAAAATTAAGAATTTTTAAGTTTAATTTTTTAAAAATGATTATTTATTTTTAGTCTCTATTTTAATTTTTTAAAAACTAAACATATTATTTTTTTTATAAAAAAACTTTTAAAATAGAGATTAAAAGTGAATAAAACAATTTTTAGAAACTAAAAAATTAATAATTCTTTATAAGAGTTAAAATTTATTTATTTTTAATTATTAAAATTATATTTTTTTTTATTAACAATCTAATGTTAAAATTAGAATGTAGTTTTTAAAATGATTGAAAACCGGCCCCTTGTTGTTATGAGTAACATTACGAAGCCCATTAATATGTCGAATTCTCTTGAGCTCCTTTAGCTAATTTAACACAAAATATAGATTAATTATTAATTAGAAGCTATATACGAATACTAAATATATCAAAATATATAACAATTATTAATTAAATATTTTACCATATCACGTGCATGTTAGGAAACACTGATTGAACCCCCTTTTCAGATGCCCTCTTTTTTTTTTTCATTTCTCAGATTTCTTTTTAATGTCCTCAAAAGCTCAACGGTGAAGTACCGCATCCCATATTGTGTCGTCTATCCACGAAGGGTGAACATTATGCCGTTCAAAACTATTTTTAAAGACAAACATCCCACCCTTTGTTTAATATGATAAAAAAAAATATTTTTAAAAAAATATTTTTAAAAATGATTTTTACCAAAAGTTTTTTAAAATAGTTATTTATTTTAATAATTTTTTGAAATTTTATTATTTTAAAAAAATTATAGAAAATAAATAAAATATTTAAAGTCATATTTAAAGATAAAATATTTAAATCAACTTTTTATTTAAATTTTTGTTTTTAAAATTATTTTAAAAAAATATTATAACAAAAATAAAATATTATAAAATTATTTTAAAAAAAATCTTACACAAACGAATTATCGTTGATATGACTTTGTTTTTAAGTAGAGCGTTGTATTGAGCTTCTCACATTCATTTCTCCTACATTTTTGTTATCACATTCAAAATAACTATTAGATAATATCACAAATGTATATAAAAAGTACAATGTTATGATAATTATTTCAACTTAACTAAAAGCCTTGAAAAGGTCGTCCTTATCGTCCGAGTAAAGTCCCCATAACTTGGTCAGAACTTTTTGTGTTTGGCGTGTATAACACTATAACCTATTAGTCAAGATGGTCCATAGGCTCCATTAGTTGAATAGAGTCTTAAATAGATTTTCAATCACACGACTGAAATTATTGAGCGCTAATTCGTATGAAAATTTCGCTTTAAGTAATAAGTAGGTATTATGATTAATCATTTCAAATTGAAAAGAAAATTGTACACAAGAAAAATACTTTGATTGAAAAATATAACATAAATGATTCAATCATAGGTAAATTATATAATGGCTTAATTTGATGCACAAATTATATAGAATCAAAGTAAACAGAAAATTCAACCTTTGAGATAATTCACAATTGTTGATGTAATTTCAAAACAGATTTCTAAATGTTTTTAATTCACATTTTAATCTCACAAAATTTTCATATTTGCATATTAGTTAGTTTATCCCTCAAATAGCTACTGTCATATGTAGCAAGCCTCATATGAATCATTGTGAAATACGGTTTTCTCGTTCATCTCACAATATATTATACTAATGAGTTCAAACGGTATATCATCTTTTACCTTATTTTTACCCTTTCACATGCAAATACGAGTTCACAAGCAAAAAGTCTTTGTTTTTTGACTTCTTGTCCTTCAACCGATCTAACTCGATAATTTATGGATAAACGTCAAAAATAAATTATAAGAACACATTCTAAAAAGGTCAATTTCGAAATTGAGTCAAGTAAACTTATCATAAATCGGAAAATAATTCGTGGATGATATAACCAATGTTCAAATGGTCGTTTTGGCGTTGATTTCACTCAAATCGGACTTACGATAAAAAAAACGATGCAAAATAAATTCTATAAACGGAGAAGTAGGGTATTTTAGAGAGAAATTTTGATGGTTAAAAATCTCAGAAAAATGGTTAAATTAACTGAATCAATGGAAGAAAGAGCATACTGAAATTTGCAAAATAAATAGTATAGTTGTTGTGTTTCCACTTCCATTCACGTCAACTGTGAAAGTCTTTCTCCGACTCCCTTTCTTATTTTTTTTTATTTTACTAACACAATTAAGAATTTAAATCTTTCACATGCATAGATCAAACTCATTAGTTTCCTCATTTATTTTATGTTTTACTATTACTATTTTTATTTTACTAAAACAAAATTAATAATTATTTAATCTCATTTTTAATACTTCTCCAAACACCGTTTAATTTTCAAAACATTACTAATATTTCATAACTAATATATTATGAATTATGAATATTAATATGATTAACCTTTAAATATATATATATATATATATATATATATATATATATATATTACTAATAACTGAAACTCTCATATTTAAAATAATCACTATAGTTGTACTTATTTTTTAAAATATTCACATTAAAATACTACAATCATTAGAGAATAGTCAAAATTATAAAATAAATAAATAAATATAACATCAACTCTTTATATTAATTACTAGATCATAATAAATATATATAAAATCATCATGCCATAATAATATATAAAAATAAAGAAAATCAAATACATATTACTACTATCTCAAGATAATTATTTGTAAAACAAATAACAAAAATAGGAAATAGTTAAAAATGATTAAAATATAAATATGTGTACACTTAACATTAGTCCAACATACAAAAAAATATCACATTAACTATCAATACACATATACACCTAAAATCGTCTAACATCTTATTCTTTAAAATATTTACACTAAAATACTATTAACTTTATAAAAATATATAAAATAATAAAATATAATATTTGTTATTTATATTACTCATTTAGTCAAATATGTATAAAATTAGCACATCATTGAAAGCACACATATAAAGAAAAATTAATCAATATATATTCTAAAATAGTTTTAACATCAAATTAATTATTTAAAATCCTATTTCATTAATAAAATAGTTTATTATAAAATTTGGAATGTTACATATAGTACATCTAGTCTTCATTTAAATGAATGAGAGTTTCTTCCTTTATCATGATACAATGATTACAAGATTCATCAATAACTATTATAAGGCTTGTACACCAACTCATTCTTCTAATGCTCTAAACCATATTTCTTGAAACACCCTTCAAGATAAAATTTGAACTACTATCTTCAAGCTAAAGACAACCCTTGCAATCTTGCAAGATAACACACCAGAGTAAATCACACTCTAGACTTTGAATAAGATTCCTCTTAAGACCTTCAACGCGACACCGATCAATATCCTTCGATCACCTACGTCTGAAATAATCACCCTAATAAGAGATATCCCACTCTTAATGTTTCTCACTCAAAGATTCACTCACAAACAAGACTTGAATCAGAAAATTGTTTAATCTAAATTATGATATTGAATGCATGAAAATTGATGCATATTAAAAGTGTTTTTAGTTATAATGAAGATTCGAATCATATAAAGAGACATGAGTTAGTTGACCAAAATTCAATGCCACTTTGTCAAAAACTAATTCTAGAGGTCGTGTGAATCGACTTTTAAAACTGTGAATCAACTCACATAATTATAGAAAATCCAGGATTTCATTTTCAAATAGTGTAAGTCCATTCACAAGATTGTGAGTCGACTTACCAAACCTCTTAGTGAATTGATTTACAAAAATAAAATTCACTTAGGAAATATTTTTAATGCATTTCAAAGTGTTTTAACATATTCCTATTGTACAACTAAATTTATGCATAATAAAATATGATTTTCATGGTGTTTTTTCTGATTCAAGTGCATTTGTGAATGTTGGGAATTAGAGAATCAAGAAATGCTCACAAAATCAACCAACCATTTAACTAAATAAACATAGTTTTGACATCTATCAAAATACTAAGTCTATTATAGGAAAACTCTCAATTGTATAAGAAAATTTTACCATGTACCCCACACTTATACTTTTACTCCTATATTTTATATAAACTACCTATGTTACCCTTTTCTCTTTTTTTTTCAAAAAAATAATTTTTTTCTACCCCACTAAATTCAACTTGAGTTCCAAAAAATTTTAAAAAATAGTTTTCTAGAACACATGTGTTTCATAAAATTTGAACTTTGTGACAGAAATTTTTTTTCAAGTTTTCCAATACACAAACGTGTTTTAGAAAATCGAAATTTGTATACCAGAAAACTTTTTTTTCAAGTTTTCCGCTACACAAATGTGTTTTAGAAAATTTGAACTTTGTTTCCTGAAAAACTTGAAAAAAGTTTTCCGGTTTACACGTGTTTTAGAAAATTGAACTTTGTGTACCAGTAACTTTTTTAAGTTTTCCCATATATAAATGTCTATTAAAATATTTGAACTTTGTGCACCAAAAAACTTTTTTCAAGTTTTCCGGAACACATTTATATACCGGAAAACTTTTTTTCATGTTTTCGAGAACGCAAAGATATCCCAAAAAAACATAAAGTTTTTGACCATTTCTTTAGAAAAAAAAGGTAAAATTGGATTTTATTAAAATATAGAGTAGAAGTAGAAATTTTGGGGTATGAGGTAAAATTTTCTTGCATTACCTTCGACTGACACTCTTTAATATCAATGACTTTTTAGTGATGGATAATGGTAACAAACTGACAAATGTTGATATTGTTAAGTTGGACATCATGTTTTAGATTCGAATTCGAGATTTCGCGGTTGTGTGAGTTACTTAATAATTGTAAAATGACTATTAATGTCATTTTGATTAATAAAATTTTTTAAGTTCCCAAATTTTTTTTAAAAAAAGTAAAAGCTAGATGATTAGAAAAGAAAAAGTAAACTAGATGGTTATAAAAAAATGTGTGTAAGTTACTTCACTATTTTGAAGTGATAGTAAGGTTCAAATTCAAATTTTCTCAATCCTAAAATTTATAGGATACATTATTGTAGTGTTATTTGATTAACAAAAATTCTCCTGTCACAATTTAAAAAAAAAAAAAAAAAAAAGAGTACTTCACTATGTTCTTTCCAAAACAAAAGCATCTAACACTGTCACAAACACAATAACGCAGTTCCACCTAGAAGATAGTGAGTAGCGGAAAAGTGAGAAGGAAGCACCAACCGGCCGCGGATACATGACCGGCGAAGAATATGCTGGCCCTCCCGGCCCCAAACTCACCCGTCTCGTCTACTTCGTCGGCGCCGGAGGTAATCCAATTTCCGATCACTCTCTTAATTGTTCGCAATTTTTATCGAATTTCATCGCTGTTACGTACGGTTTCAGTGGCCTGCACCGTTGCAATTAACAAGTGGCGCGAGTTCGAAAGGAACTCAATCATCCGCCAGCAGCAGGAAGTCAAGGGAGTAGCAGAGGTCCCTAGTTCGTCGGATTCTGTTGCTGTTCACAAAGCTCTTAAATAAGGTTAGGGTTTTGTAGTTTATTTTTTGTTGTTGCGATTTGCTATGCTTACATGATCAATGTTTTGACTTGATATGTGGTTGTAATATGATGATTTTGAATCAAATGAAGTGTGTCGTGTAGTGGTGATTTGTCTCCTTAGCTTTGAATGTTACTGTTTTCATTTTGAATGTGAGACTATGATTAGATTAGGTACTCATATTTGTTGGTTTTTGCTACAAAAAATTGTAAATGGATAGTTATTGTAAGACTTGTGAGTTTTTTAGGATTATATCGGAAAGCAAGGTTTTAAATCACAGTCATGGTTTGCAGTTGCAATCTGGATGTTTTCATAAATCTACGGTGGAACGAGTAGTAAGATCCAAGAAAACCTACAATTTGTCAATAAAATGTAATTAAACATTATTTCATAAAAACAACATACAATTTGTTATTTGAGTGTATTATGCAGAATTATTTGCTACATCTCACTTTAGTTGTCTGATATGAATGACCAAACGTACTGTTGGATTTTAAAACGACTTCAGATTATGTACATAGTACATTATGGTTCCTCAAAGGTGCTCCAATGTTTGTTTTCTCTACAGAGTGGAATGCAACATAATTCTATTGTTTTCCAAAAATGACTAGAGTTAGTTATTCAGAAACTATTGCAGATCGTGTCTGTATGTCCTAATGTATTAGTTTGATGCATCAATTTAATAGCAATGGTTTTCTCTAGGTTGAGACTTGTGATTTTGACTTATGGCCATGGATGGGAAGCATTACTTTGAGATTCACTTAAAGTTTCAAAAGCGATGTAAGATCATATTTACAAAATTTTGGAGGCCAAAAACTGCAAGCTCTTGAGGAACTGAAAAATGTTTGAATATTGCTGAAAGTCTCAAACAGATATTTTCCTTGCATTTTGTTATTGCTTAAAATTTGCCTATATGGTGACTTTTTGTAGCCTCAAAATGCAAGTTAAGAGTCACATACTCATGATGGTCAGTGGTCAATTTTGGTCATCCAGTAAATAATAAAAGACCTTTCGATTCCCCTTGACCTGTTTCTTTTCCTATTTTCTGCAAAAAGAGGGTTCCTTTTATTCTCTCCACTGGATTGTGCTATGGCTGCATCTGACTTTTCACCTCTGCGCCGCTAAACCCTTCCACCCAAAACACGAAGAAAAATACTTACACTTGATTGGGTTGTTAGTTGGTTAAAATTCTGTAATTCTTTCTGCTGGCTAGTCAGCAGATGTCGATAGGTTCATCTCTTCCCTATGTGTTTGCTATATACTCAAGTTTATTGATTCAAATATACAATCCCACCACCATGTTCATTCTAAACCTACAGAAAGATCAGACCAACATTGATTCGACACACATCTTTACAAATTCCGATAATTGTTTGATATCTTATTGAAGGTTGAGAAGTTGTTGCTTAAACACAGCTCTATAGTCTGTTGATCTGTGTTATAGTAAAATTCAATAGCATGAAGAACGAAGATAACTAGATTAGAATGGTTGCATCAGATTAGATGTAGTAAGCAACAAAGAATCAAGCAGTAATCTGGTGTTTTTCTTATCAAGCTCAATTGAGTTGAACTGATTCCTCAATCCATGCTTCCATTTTCTTGACAAAAACCCAGTACTCTGAGCCTCTATCTTCCTCTTGTATGTGCCCCCTTGACCAGTCCCTCTCGCTTTGAAGCTCTCTCATGTGAACAAAATTGACAGATTCACTCTCTCACACATCCACCACGGAAGTCCTACAGTGTCGCCTCACATGGTGTTACTGCTCTTGAAATGGCGAAGAGGGTGGAGATCGCTATAGATCCTTTTCGTGCAAATATCTTGAATTGCGACAACAGTGGTTGTGAGCCTCCCGGTTCTGCTACCTAGCAAGACCCGTCTCCATCTCCTTCCTCTCATACCCCATCTGTGTTTGATCTCATGGCCGGTGTTTATTGTTTATGACATACATTTATTTTCTATGAGACGCACTAATATAAATATGCTTCTAGAATGGGGTATTAGACACGAAACTCGACCCAAGATGACCCAGATCTGAGTGAGTTGGGTCAGTTCAGACTTCAGATACCTTGGAAAATAAAAGGGTTTAGGCTCAACCTACCCCTCACTAATCCCACTCGGTTGGGTAGCGGGTTAGGCGGAGCCCAACCCACGTTCAGCCCTAACCTTAGTCAAATCAACTATGTAGCTAAGAGATCTGGATCATGAGAGAGGATCAATACAAGAGAAATATGGTGAGTGAATAGTGACTTGCCAAGCTGAGTCTACAGGATTTCTCGTTTGTTGTAGCAAATCTTTAAATTAGTTTAATTCATGGTATTGGATATTCCTACGAAACAGGTTGGAAACATGTATTTTAGCACTATACTACATGATCCTCTAGTTAGATAAACAGAGCCTTTGTTCTTACAGGCAGACATCTTAATTGCCTACATCCCACAAATAGTAGTGCACAGAAAAGGGTAAATTATACTGGAGAGTTGAGGAATGCTCAAATTACACTGGACTCCCTTCTATTTAAAAAAATAAAAAGTAAAAAATTTCATTGGTTGAGAGATCATAACATTCTCCACTTAAGTCAATTTCAAAGTATACATGCTTCTTAGCAGAGATTAGTAATTATGAATGAGCCTTCCATGAGCATTCTTTCTCTCGCTATGACTCTCATTTTGCTATGAAATACTAAGCACATGCGAATTTGATATTGGATGTCAAATAATTGTTATTAGACAACATATTAATCAAATATCTCATTTGTGTCCACATATATTGCTATTGATGTATGTATTGATCCTGACAAATCAAGATGTCTTGTTCATTATAGGGTATAATAATTTTTGAAGTGTTAGCCTAGTAGAGCATGTTAGGGTTTGTATTCCACATGTAGTGGGAGAACCTCCACGAATCCATTTGGCTTGGTGTGAGGTAGATGTTATTTTCTTCTTAAGTGGTCACTAATTCTTGAGGTTTTATTTAGTTTGTTAGGTGTCATCTCCTTACCCAACTAAATTTTTAATTATTTTAAAAGGTTATAAGGGTATAATATAAGAGTAATTAAGCACAAAAAAGTTGAAGACTATTATAGTTTTCTTTTTCAAATTTCATTTTCTTCTCTATAATTTTCTTTTTCTTTCTATCCCTTTTCTGTGTAGCGGTTTTCTCAAAGATATCACGTTTAAAATAAAATTTTGTTAGTCATTCTGGCAACTTGTAATGAAAAGTTGATAGTTAAGCCCCAAATAAATTTGAAGTCTAAACTAGGGTAGATAAAGTTTGTTGAGCATAATGTTTGGATAATCGATTTGGTGTTATTGATACATGTAATTATTTTACCACGCAGCGCATAGACGTGATTAGTAACCAAAACAATAGCACATTCTTTGAATACAAGAGGGTTTAAATTGGAGAGTTTAAGTAAATTCATTTTGTCTTAGATGAATTCAACTTGTAAATTTGCATGGGTTTACCTTACATAAAATAATATGTGCATGATACATATATATAGAGAGAGGGAATCTGTTGACTCTAGGAATAACTATGTGATGAGTTATTTTGCTTAATAACTTAATATAAACAAATAATTTTACTAATTCAATAATTGATTATTAACAAAATATATTAATCATTAAGCATACAAAGTTTTATATAAATTTGAAATTCACAATTATATAATCTAACTATCGATATTTATTTATATTTTAAAAAGTTTATTATACGTTCATTTGAAATTATTTAATGAAGTATCAAATAATGCTATAAAAATTGTTGGAGTTGATCTATATGATGAGAAATTTTGAATTGACGATTGGATTAGTGAAATTTATCGTTTATATTAAATTATTAAGAGGAGCAGCTCATTACACAATTACTCTTAAGGTCAACGAAATTCCACTTTTATATATATATATATATAATTATAATGTGATCAATAATTCAAAAATTTCAATTCAATTATATAATCATTCGACCAAAACATAAAAACATTAAACATGCTCCTTCTTCAAAAGTTCAATTATTATATAGCATCATCTTTGTCAATGTCTCCATTTTCAACTTCATCAAATTCTTCTCTATGACAAAAGTTCTTCAATATTAGAACCAAATATCATAGTATACTTATCATCATATTATAATTATCAACATTTTATGAAGGTGCTTAAAAAAAATCATCTAAAGGTGGAGGTGAAGGTGGAGGATTATTTGAACAAGAAGTTTGCCCAACTTGCACTCACTTCAACATTAATACAACATTAATAGGATGTGTCACATTCTCATCATCATTAACACATCTATCTACAGTAGGTAGAAATTCATCATTAGATTCAATATCAACAAATGAAAATGGTTTCATTTTTCTTATTTCTTTCTTTGTTAACATCATATTGACTATCACATAAACCAAATCAGTTATTTTCTTTTGATACAACTAGTTCCTTTTCTTGCTATGAACCTAGAAAATTAAGCATAAACAAATTTAAATTATAAACTAACACTAATGGTGGAAATTAAAAACTATAAACTAGTTCATTTTCTTGAAAACCTACTAGTTTTTCACTCTTTTCTGAGCAAAACCTGGACATCAATGATAGTTTGAGTTCATTGAGACAAGAGTCAAATATAGTCATCAGATCAAATCCCTCCCATTAGTGAACTTCCTGATCATGGTAGTTAGGATTGCTTAGGAGTTATTATAGGTAGTGAGTTTTCTTGCATTATTTATATTAACATGTTGAATAATCAAATCTTTGCCAAAGTCCTCAAATATCAAATCAACACAGTGGAACAGATGAAGTCTAATACAACTTCTTCTTTCATTTCAACATCAACAATTCCCTGCCCGTCTTAAAATTTGTATTGGTAATAGCTTGGATTAACATTATTATCTCCTACAAATTCGACCGCATCATCTAACAACTTACAAATTAAGTTTGTGTTTTAAATATCAAAAATTTGAAATATATAGTGCTTAATCGATTTTTAGAGTTGTTCGCTTTGCTATATGAGACTAACAACATAAAATCAAACGTTTTTTTATATATGTCCACCCATTACATGATTGAACTCTTCCACTCAACTTTAAACTCTTCTAGCAATGTATAATTTTACCTACTCCTCTTTTCAATAACTTGTTTCTGATATCATGATAAGAGGGAGGTTTATAACCAATTCCATGTTTATTAATTGTCTCACATTTTTGCAAAGGTTGGATTCATGTTTACAAACGTGGAGTCAAGTTAAAATTTTATTTTAACAACCTGAACCTTTGCAGCTTCCAAATAAGTTATACTTACGGTACAAAAACTACATGTTTTTTTGAGGTAATAAGTAAAATATCATTACTCAGAAAAAAAAAAGTAATATATCATTAGGGGGAGAATATATATATTTTTTAGGATAAAAATTGTATTTTGTTGATGTAAAATTAATTTGCATTACACCCGAGCACAACTTACCACAACATTAAAGAATTGAGTAACTTCCTTTTTTTCAATTTTTATTTAAGATGTTGACACATTGTAATTGGTTGTAAAATAACTTTAAGTTGACGATGCGTAGTCTTTATTCTCTATATATTTTGTGCAAATGAGCATATAAATGATATATTTTAACCGGCAAATCTAATATTGTGCAAAAAAAATATATTAAGATTTGAGTTGTGTCTTGCACAATTCTCACAAAATCAATTTATAAAATAAGAAAACATACCGCTTATAAATATTTTATCATACTGTATCTGATTCAATATAAGACTCTTACAAACACTTAAAATAGATTTGTTGACCATTTTCATGATGAGCATGTACCATCGGCACATGCAGGAAGCTGCTTTCAACAATCATCTTGGAAAGCTAAACATCCCCTGCATTGTACAAATAAACACGAAAATAGGTGACATGAACTACATGACTTTCACAATACATCGGTGAAAGTAGTGGTGCTGTGTAGCGTACCAAAAACACATGTAAATGGAATTTTATAAATTCATAAATAAATTCAAAGCACAAAGGAATAGAGTTAGGTGTATGTACTTTTTTTTTTTTTTATTGTTCAGACTCTATAATTCAAAACGAACAAATATATTCATATAAGA
>JBBPBQ010000003.1:45011255-45022915 GCA_037974755.1 Cicer yamashitae
ATATATATATATATATATATATATATATATATATATATATATATATATATATATCGTTCAATCTTAAATGAAGGTTAAGATTGTTTAACATTAATTTATTGACAATGTAATTTAAATTATATGATCTCAAATAAATGATCGGTATTGTCTACCACATGTAACTAGATCCATCTCGCCATCTAGTTTTTTATTCACAAAAGTTTAAAACAAAAGCAAATTTTTTATACCCTAAACCATAGTGCCACCTTATGGAAAAATTTATTGTTTAACCACTAAATAACCAAACTTTTCCTTAGTCAGAACTTTGCTCAAACAACACTTTTACAATATAATATTTCTTTTCTAATGTGAAAGATAAGACAAAGCTTCAACCACAAGTATACTAAGAACCCTATTTCTCTGGACCTAACCAAAAACTCGGATGCGTGAATAATCCAAAACCATACACACACACTCTCTAAAAATAAATATTTAAACTACATTTCACAAACATAAAAGTATAAGAGAAAAAACAAATAATCAGATACAAATTTAAAATGTTTTTTATTAGTGCAATTTGTAATAAAAAACTATAGCTATATACATATAGTATTGAGCTCTCAGTTCCTATATAATTCTAAACAATGTGGAACTTTTTCAAATTCTTCAATTTCAATCAAACCTATTGATCAAAATCATCCAAAAACACATCTGAATTGGTTAATTTAAACATATATTTTATTTACATTTAGATTAGTCAATCAATCCAAACACAATTTAAAATCTTTTGAGAACATTGGAACCAAAGAAATAACTACCTTTTAAGTTGAGTGTTCTGATTGCTTTAACAGTTCAACCAAACTTTGGTCGATCTATAACCTCTACTTAATACTTACCCATAACCATAACTTTGTGGGATGCTATCAAAAAACATAAGGGACATGTGTAATAGGAATCATGCAAATATACGGTTCTTGTCTTCTTGATGGATGCATCTGTTGGCCTATATCTATAGAAAGCAAGCTTCTTTGCAGAGAATTGATTCTTCCATCTTTTCATCTATTGTTTGGTTACTATGTTGTGTAATGCAATACATTTTTCAAGTTTTGTCTTATGCCATGTTTAATATCACAAAAAGAGCTATCCGAATTTACAATTAACGAATATGACACAAGACTTGTTCATCTCAATGTTTATCATGAACGTTTAGGTCGTTTTTAATCCTTATAAAATTATTACAACTTATAAATAATTTATATACAACTTCATCCCTATTTTGATAATATTTTATCTACAATTAATACTTCTAGTCCTTCAAAATAGTCTTTAAGTGTTAGTTTGCTTGGGAGGAGAAAGAAATAAATAAAAAGAGAAAAATAGGTGAAGAACAAAATATTTGAATTATTGTTTGGTATAAGAGATAAAGAAATAAATAAAAGAAAAATATTGATTATTTTTTAGCAAATAATTATTTCTCTTCTCTTTCTTTTTTATTTTGAAGAGGCCGTAAAAAATGAGTTACACGTATTTTTGTCTTTTCTTTATCTCTCTTTCAAATTAATCTAAATGAAATTCTCAATTTATCTCCAACTTGCCTCTCACCCTAAACAAAAATTCCAAAAATTTATTTAGAAATAAACAGCAATTTTATCTAAACCCTAAACCACAATTTATTTATTTATTTAAATATAGTGATAGGAAAAGGACAAATAAATGAATAAACAATAAAATGAAGTGACATGGTATAGAGTCATGGAGATGATAGAACGTAAGCAATCAATTCATGTGTGAATTAACATGGTTTTAGAACTCAATTTTATTTCCATATAAATGTTTCCAAGTGGGGTCTTGAGAGAGATGTTTTTTTTCCCCAAAACATGATAGCTTTATATGTTCCCGACAATGTGTGGGTGTCAAATGGGAATGATGACGTTTCCTTAAATGGAATTCAAAGCATTACAGAGAACTATGAGATCCAAACTATTTTCAAGGTTGGCACTCAACCATGACTCAAGACACTAACACCTCTACAAACACTCTTCATTACCAACTCTAGTACTCCACACCCCACAACATTTTCTATCACTACCTTATCACATTATAACTAATTTATGTCTTTCAAACAACATTAATTTAGTGGTTTGGGTCGGGAAATTGAATTAATATTAAGTAGAAGGTGAATAAGAAAGTTTGCAATATGAAGATTTGTCTAGTTAATAGAATGAAACATATACTCTACAAAATTATATGTTCAAGCTGAGAAATTTATTAATGAATAATATGTAGGTACATTTGTAAATACTCTTTGGCCTTTAAGGATCTCTCTAATCTTTGTAAACCTTTTAGATTTTGAAACTTAACTCATTTAAATTTTTTTGCTCAAAGTAAAAGTTAATTAAAATATAATTTTGTTGATGGGTATTTAAAGAAGATAAAATAGAGTTAAAAACTATATCAATTATTAAAGAAAACGTAGTTGTGGTTCCTAGTTTAACAAATTTCTAACACATTTGAAGAAGAGACGTGGATTAGTCATTACATCTTAAGTGGGAAGGGAAGAAACTCTCTTTTAATAACATGAGGGTTAAGGACACCTTCTTTTCCTTAAAACATGATCTTCTTACTACAATCGAGTTTAAGGGTGATAGGTTCAGTCTATTGAGTCAAATTCGTTTAATCTATTATTTTAATATGATACATTGAAGTTTTAAATTCTAGTATTCAAGTTGGTTGACCCACTTATCATGTTGAATAATGGGGCTGAATGGGTTAGGCCGATGGATCAATTAATTTTTTTCCTTTTATTTTTCAATCAACTCTATTATACTTTCTTCAATCATTAGATTGTTTTGTTATTGATGAGTCAATCTCTTATGGAGTTTCAAAACCTACTTAAATTGATCCGCCTCATCCCACATTGCTTGAAACAGATTAAAGGAAGGATGAGCCAAATAGGAGCGAATTGGTCTGTTTTAATTGACATTCCCTTCTATTAATTTAACTTCATAATGTTAAAAGATAATGAATGAAACTTTTTTACCGGTCTAGTTAAGTCTTTAAGAACGGGTCCGTTTTAATTGACATTCCCTTCTACTAATTTAACTTCATAATGTTAAAAGATAGTGAATGAAACTTTTTTACCGGTCTAGTTAAGTCTTTAAAAACGGGCCTGTTTTAATTGACATTCCCTTATACTAATTTAACTTCATAATGTTAAAAGTTAATGAATGAAACTTTTTTACCAATCTAGTTAAGTCTTTAAGAACGTGTCTACTTAAAAGTAAAAGTTTATCTATGTAACTTCAAGAGACATAGTTCAAATCTCGTATAAGACAATTATAAAATGGTTATTAATATTAATGTTATTAATAATAATTTCTCCTTCTCTAGTTTTTTTTTTAAAAAAAAAACACTTTTTGCTAAATATTCAAAAAAAATACAATTTAATATTTTTTAACCATATGGTTCTCATAATAATTGGTTATGATAATTCAAAATTTAATTGGAAAATAAGTAAAGTCGAATAAAAAATGATTCCAGTTAAAATTCACGCTTTAACATGTTTCATTTGGATTAAATCATTTTATATAAATAACATCATTCTTAAAACTTTAAAATTAGCAAAACAAAATTCTTTAAAACATTGAAAATAAAAATAAAAGAGGACAAAGTAGTGAAACGAAATGTCTTAATCAATTGGGGCCATATCCAATGAGAAGTGAGGGTTAGCAGTTCACATGGTCATGTTTATGTTGCTATACAAAGAGTACTTGATGCCATCAAACTGGAGTACCAAAATCATGCAACGCTTTTAATGAAATGAAATCTCTCTTTGGCTCTCTGTGAGATATTGTTCTGAAGGTTGATATTTCTTATCATAACTTGCAGCTTTTTGTTTCTTTCTGCTTTTTCAATAAAATTTCTCATTCACATATTATTTGTTATCAATCCTTTCTAATATTGGCTGTTTTTTATTTTAAGGTTTATTTAATACATCTTAATTAGATTTAGGAGGAGTTTGAGAAAAATGGGAGACAAATGGAAAGACTTTTCGATGGTGCTTTTAAAAAAATCAAATTTTTTATATAATAAATTTTGTGTAAGGGAAATTATGTTTAGTATTTTTAAATAAATTTATATTTATCTCCTTCTAATTTTACTTCAATACCAAATTATTAGAAATAATTTTAAAATAAAAAATATAATTTTTTAATCTATTATAAAAAACCTATTATCAGAGGAGGGTAATTTAAACTATTATTTTGTGATGTAATATAATGCAAATCAGATTTTAATAATTTTAATTTAAAAAAGAAATTCTTTTGATATTTGCAACAGTGATTACAATAATTAACATTATCTTTTCTTTTTATAGATGACATGATATAATTACAACCTAAAAGTCATATACAATTATAAAATTTTGATACATAATATTTAACTTAATAAAATCGATAATTTATCGGTTGAACTAAAACTAATAATTAATATTATTTTATAATAACTATAAATGCATTCGAAGAATAATTAAAAATCTTTAAAATATTCAATAGCAAATAGCTTGGTTTTCATTCGATTGTTAACTCTCGATTGCTAAAATAATAGATACAATGAATTGATTTTATCCTACAATTTATTCAAGATGTAAATATTTTTGAAGTAAGTTTCGTAAATAATTTAAACAATAACATAATATATGTTAATATTAATATATATAGAACTTAATTAAAAAATATATTTTGATGATGGTCAAAAATGGTGCCTTGAGCATGTTAATCTTACTTCGGGCTACTATTAACTTTTGAATCGGAAGAATTTATCACCAAATTAAAATTGTTTATAGATACGGATAAACTTGTGAATTCGGTTATCCAAATTGTAATACCCTAATTTTGTTCAACCATTTAAAAATGATCGGTTTGGATATTTAATTTAATAAAAGATCAAACAATCCATGTACACTACTTACTCCAAACCTCATTTTCTATAAAGTTAGTTGTTCTGTTTTTCACTTGAACAACTTACATCAAATTTGAGAGCGTTAAAATTAAACAAAAATATATAAAGTTAATTTTGATATGTATAGATAATTGGATTATGACTAAAATAATGTTGAATCTTGAATTTACAATTGTGCGAAAGTATTGAAAGAATTTGGGTTGTACTTACGAAATAATTGTGAAGAGTAATTATAAATGTAAGGTGTGTGCCTCCGTGCAAAGTGTCGTTTGGGAGGTTAAATCAGCAAAAGCAAAGAGAAGATATGATTGGCAAGTTTCGTGATTGTTCTAAATTTCTCACATCGTTTTCCAAATGCCTAATATGGTGAAGAGGCTAGTCAAACAAATGACAAAACTATACAAACTCATTGCCATGCGATCGACTTGAACTACTTAGTGGCCCCAATAATATGACATTTGTTTTTGTACAGTGATCACCATAATGAGGTTTGTGTTGGAACTTGTATCAATAATGCCCCCATTGCCAGAGTAAATGTTTTATATAAATTTATTATTTACTATAAATGCTTCACTTGTTATATTGTAAGGATGAATTTTAATTCCAAGCTTATGTTGCTTATTTTTTTTGTATGGAACAAAGTTTAGATAAGTCTCAAAGCTACTACGATAGAATTTGATTACCGACTGAAAGGACGCCAAATAAATTATAAAGTTTAAATTTAGGAAATTTAATATAACCACTAATTTATTAATATTTATATTTAAATTTGAATACAGTTCTTTTAAGTGTAGTTTCGGTTTTAATTTTGAAGGGGTCAGAATCAATTTTAAATGTGTAAAATTGATTTCAGTATGATTAGATGATGTCGAACAGAATTGATTATATATCTTAAATTGATTCTAACTTAAAGTTATGATTTAAAAGTCTTTTGCACCTACCATTAAAGTTGTAATTACGAGACAATTATCTTTATTAATTATTGATTATTAACTATTCTCATAAAGAGGTGTAATCAATGTTAATTTTGAGGTTGAAAAAAATTAATTAATATCATATTGAAAAACTAAAATAAGTTTTAAAATATTTTGTATTACTTCCTTCGTCTTATTATAAGGTACCTATTTACAAAAAGAAAGTGGCGCAAACTCTAGGACAGCCATCATCAAGGATTGACATTGCATGATTCATATTTAATATCAATTTCAATAATATCAAGTAGTTAGGGGTGTACAAAGTCCGACCCGATTCGTTAGCCCATCCCGACTTGTAAGGTTTTGGTCGGCTCTAACCCTAACCTGAAAGAAAATTGAGATACTAATGGAGGATAAGACATGGGCTAGGTTGAAGTAGAGTTCGAGTTGACCCTTGGGTTACCCCTCAGCGTCCCAAAAGTTTAAGAAGACATATAGTGTCATTTTTTACTCATTAATTTTATATTTTCGATCACAAATTCACATTTATTATTTTTAAAAAATAATAGTTTTATTACATTGATTTTTTCAGAGACCAGCTTACACTTATAATTTTATAAGCAAAGTGTCTACGTTCTACCGTTTTATTTCTGCATTTCAAAAACTTGTGTTGTGTTTAAAATCGATTGAAACCAATGATACTCAAATGTTGTTTAATGTCATAACTTTATTATTCAATTAAATTAATTTTTTTCACAACAAAATATTTATGTATTTTTGTAAACAACCAAAGTTATTAATTAATTGTTATGTTAGTATATTTTTTTTCTTTCCTCAAGTTTATACTTGGATATTCCAATTCTTTAACTTTTAACTCCAATTTATTCTTTTGGTTTGAACCCAAATCCTCCAAGGTAGGACAACATTAAAATTGATCATCGATAATTTGATTATGTTAAACTAACAATGTAATGTTAACCAAAAAAAAACTAACAATGTAAGAATTTTGTATATATACTTGGGTGTATTTGAAAAAAATATTTACAATTTGTTTGAGCTTATCTTCCATTGTAAGTATTTGAGAGAATTTATACGTTTATAAGTTTTTCCAGCTTATGATTAATAACAACAATATTTAAAATGTTAGTGTAGTGGTAGAAGTTTAGTCTTATAATTTTGAGATATTGAGTTTAAATTAATTACCTAAGATCATTGTAAAATGATTATTAGTGTCAATTTAATTAATAAAAGAAATTTCATTCTCTATTTTTATTTTTAAAAAAATTAATTTAATAAAAGCTTGTGAAAAACCACCTCTTATTATTATTATTATTATTAAATGGGAATAATTTATTTAAAATGTTACATTTATTTTCTTTTTATGGAGGTAAATATTAGGAGTTAGTAATTAATTTGGGAGATGAATTTTGTTAATAGTCGAAATCGATTAATGGATATCTTTCTTATAACTCCTTCAATGTTTCAACCCATTAGTCTATTTATCTTTTTTGTCTGACTAACTCATTAGTCTTTTAGTCTCTTGAAAAAAAAACTTTTTTATTAAAATACTTTTTTATTATAGGTCACTTTCAAATTTTTAACAACATAATTACTTTTTTATTAAAATACTCTCCTAAAGTTTTACCTCATTTTTTAACGCAATAAAAGAGAACAGATAAATTAACTATATTTTATTAAAAATAAACTTATAAAAACAATATCATTTTCTAATAAATTTAATATTATTATCTGTTTTCTTAATTTTATGATTAGTTTGTCAACAAAATTCTATATTTAAAGAGAGATATATATGTGATTAGCACTTTTTCTTTGAAAAGACAAAACAATCAATGTATTAAAATAACCAAATGGCACAAGGAGTAGAGGTGAAAATGTATAAAGCCAATTGACTAAGGTCTATGGCTTAACTTATATATCAGACTTAGCTCAGATCAAATTTTTATTTAAACAGGCAAGATCCAATTTTTTTAAAAGTTTATATAGCTTAAAATAACATATGATATTTAGTATATTTGAAGGTATTATAATAAATAGTGTTTAAATAAAATGTCACATAAAATTATATTTTTAAAATTGTCATTTTAAATCTAAATATAAAACTTAATCTAAGTTTATTTTAAAAAAAGTGAAATTATTGATTTAAATATGTTAATTTAAAACAAGTTTTTAATAAAGTGGACAATACCAGACTTTTAAAGATGAAGATGTGTTAGGTCATACCTAACTAATTAAATATTTAAATGTATGATAAATAATACAACAAATTTAAACTTTGATTTGTTTATTAGATCAAATTTAAAGTCTTACTCAACTTGACTTATTTTCACCCTAACAAGAAGTAACAATGTACAAGTATCCAAAATGCTTGAATTGACTGATACAAGCAAAACATAAAAATGATAAACACTTTTTTTAAAGTTAAACTTATTAATATATCAAAATTAAAATAACCAAAAGACACAAGGGAGTACCAATGTACAAGCACTTATTCCTATATGATAAGCTCTTATTGATAAACATTAATTAAATTATTTTATCCAATCCCATAGTCTACTAAACCTGCATTTTTTTTATGCTAATAAAAAAAATCTAACTAAAATGAAAACTAGCTTTAGGAAGATGTTAACCCCATCTACACATACAAAAATGGTTGAGTTGAAAAAGTAAGAAATATCCATCAAAATATATATAGTGAAGCCATCCTTTAGTGAGTAGAAATTTTAGCACTACTATTGATCAATCAACATATTAAACTAAGAACAAGCCAATAAATTTCACATTATAAAGGAAATGATCATAAGTTGCAAGCTTTTTCCCCTCTAAAACTATGTGATGAAAGTAAAAAACATTCATAAACATATATAGAATGTAACTAAGATACAAAAGATAGTAACATAAAGTCATCATTTTACTTGACATAACCCTATAGTAGCTTACATATCAAATAAGAATACAATCTTCTCTCTACTTCTAAATATTTATCCTTAACAACTAGTATTTATTTTTTGAATCATAATTCTTAACAACTAGTTAACATAGTGATATGAAATTAACTTTGTGACCTAAGAGTAAGTGGTGGTACCCAAACGAAGCTCAAGATCCAAGTTATCATCATAATCTCTTGGCAAACCTATCTCCAAATCCATACTTAAAATCTCACCTTTCTTCAACATTCTACACTCATCATCTTCACATGCAAAATCATCACATTCTCCAACCCTAGATAAAGATTCTTCCACCATATTTGATTTTATGAAGGGCTCTTTGGTCTTTGTGCTCAAAGGGTTCAACAAGATATATTTATTAAACTCACAAGGTGAAGGTGAAGTAGAAGAAGATGAAACAAACAAAGGTAATGTGCAAGTAATTGGCTTAAGAGTTGTTGCTGAAGAAGAAGATGAAGATGGTTGAAATAAGGACAAAGATGAGTTTGAAAAAAAGTTATTATAAGGGTTAGTAGTAGTAATAATAGGGTTATTATTAAGGTTAAAATTAAGCATAGAACCTTGATTTTGATTTTGAGTTTGAGGTTGTTGAACTTGAACTTCAATTGGTGATGATTGTCTAAGCCTTGCTCTATCTCTTCTATGAACATTCATGTGACCACCAAGTGCTTGAGCTGATTTGAATTCTTTTCTACAAAAGCTACATGTGTATGATCTTGGTGGCCATGGAAATCCATTCATGTAATCCTCACATGATGATCCATTATTATTATTATTATTATTACTTTGAGAGTTTAAGTCACAAAACTCTTTTGTCATTTCATTCTTGTAAGTGTTATAGCCTTTCAAGTTTGTGCTCAAATTATTTCTCTTCATCATAAGCTATAGAACTTCCAAAAAGATTAATTAATTTTGCAAAATGTTTCAAAAAGAAAGTGTCTTACTCATATCATATCATAATTATATTATTAAAAAAAAAAGAAAAAGAAAGATGTAGAGAAAAAGAAGATGGGTGTAACATATATCTAAAAAGTTGTGTTGTGAATGACTAGAGAGAGAGAGAGAGAGAAGGTGAGTGGCTTGAGAAGAATATGGTTAAGATGATGAAGAAGAGGGTATAGGGATATTTGAGTATATATGATGAGAAAGTGTAATGTGAAGTGAGAAAGAGAGAGCATAAATTTTGTAAAAGAAAGAGAGGGAATCCTATTGGAGGGTGTAGTACTGAAAAGTGTTGTGAGTTTGGTCATTGGTTACTAAATTTGGAAATATGGGGGTGGCAGGGTTATAAAACTTTATGCCATATTTCTGTCACTGGTCAAGTTAAGATGACATATTCATATTTTCTTCTCGGTAAAGATCCAACCATTAATTCTCAGATTTGTTTTTTCTCTCTCTCACCACACCAAATGTACTACAAGTTATTAAAAAAGGGAAGAGTTTATAATGAGTATTAGCTCATAAATAGTGACTTGAGGACTTTCTAGTCAATATTAGTCACTTAAACTAAGAACTCCTACTAAGCTAGGGTACCTATAACCGGGGTCCACGGTATGGTTTTTTTTTCTCCATGTGTTTGTGTGTTTTTTCCAATTAATTATTATGGAGTTGAATGAATCAACTTTGAATTTCTTGTTTTCAGATAGGTAGTGTTATTGGAGTATAAGTATGTGTATGTGTGGTTGAACATTCATTGGTTATGGGTAAATTCAAGTTTGATTTGGTCAAATTATCTAAAATCAGAGTTTATAATTTAGATATTCAATTTCGATTGATTTTTGTAATCATTTAAATGGATTTTGGTTAGTGCAGGTTTGTGGATCATGCAGTTGAGTTGATTCGAATGATAAATTTTTTATTATTATGTTCATTTTATTTTCAAATTCACTTTTTTTTTAAAACAAAAAACATATTAGACTTTCAATATTTTTATAAAATGCTTGAATATTTTTTTATCAAACAACCAATTTATCTTAATGGTGGTGTGATGTCAGTACTACTTGAAGAACCAACATTATTATCCATATGTATATTAGTACTAGACATTGATGGAGACTCTTCTATATGATTAGTCCAAATCCAGTAATTATGCATGAATTCGTCCTCATATAAATGTAGTCTTATTTCATCTCCACTCTTAAAACGTCTAAATTGACATAAAAAAAATAGACATCTCATCCCCACTTCATCTTCGGACAATTTACTCTTGCAAAATTAATACACTCTTCAATCTTGTTAGCAAAACGTTGTTTAAGACTCTTCCTTCACAGAAAATTTCTATCATACATCCAACTATGTTCCATATATATATTCTGAAAATTAAATAAATTTAACACCATCATTAATTAGATCAATGTTTTACATATAAAATGTTTTATTTTTCAAAAGCATTATTTTGTTATTAGTAACAACAACTACAAATTACTAAATAATAATTTGTGACATACTTTATATGTCAATTAAGGGAACATTTCCAAACAATATAATAAATCATAATAAATAATAACTAAAATAAAATATTAAATGACTTTTAATTAATTTAATTATAAAATAAATCCCTATAAATTAAAGTAGAGACTATAAAAATAAATAAAAAAAAATTATAAACTCAAATACAACTATTTGTAATGACTAACAACATATATTAATATCATTAATTTTACTAATACTTTTTATAAAAAATTCCATCAAAGTGAATACGTTTTACGGTTGTTTTAAAATTTTATTTATCACATGCATGTAAACAACATAGTTTCTAGACTTTTTTCATCAGAGATCTACTAATATTTTTAAATATGAACCTCTTATGTCTTTTGAAAATAATAAAAAAATATTTTATATG
>JBBPBQ010000003.1:45023074-45040801 GCA_037974755.1 Cicer yamashitae
GTTTTCTTTTTCATAATTATATTTTATTAACATAATAAACCATAATAAATAAAAATTAACTACAATAAAAAACATAACATTTTATCAACATTTTAAAAAATAACTATATTTTAATTTGAGTAAAAATTTTACAATATAAATATTTTACGAAACACTTTTTTTAACAAATCTTATTAACATTAAACTTTAAAAATAATATTATAACTAATATTAAAAATAATATATTCAATATTCTCAAATAAAAAATTAACGTTCTAAAAATATTTCATAACCATTTAATTTTTTTCTCAATAGTAAATATATAAAATACTAATATATATTTAAAATGCATTACATACTAACTTGATGCAGAATATCGTTTGATTTGAAACTTATGAACAAATAACAACTCTTTGCAATCAATACAATAACACCGCTGTCAAAATAAAAATTAAATAATATTAATTAAATATATAACTTCAAATAAAAATTAACATTAAAAAAAACAAAACCTAAAGAAAACATGAAACTCAAGAGAGAAGTAATAAATCAATTTAATGCGAAAAACGTTACAATTATTTTAAAATAAAAGCTGGAGAAAAATATTTGAAGAGAGAAAATTTAGAAGTAAAAAATGAGAGGAAGAATTGTGGAATGATATATAGTGAGAAAAAAGAACATTTGTGGTTGTCTAAAAGTGCATTTGTGGCGGCTCGCCAACCTAATGGTAACAATTTTGTGACTGTATATGCCGCCACAAATCCCTATTGATATCTCGAATCAATCAAACTTGTTGTGAGGGTATAGGTCACCACAAATTCAATTAAATTTTTCCTTCAATATTTTTGTGACTGTTTTTTTGCCACCACAAAAATTGCAATGAACAAAAACAAATTCGATTTGTGAGGGTTTTTTCGGTCACTAATAACAACTAATTTGAATTTAAGTATTTATGAGGGGGATTTTCAAGCATAAAATCTTTTATAAGTTGGCCACAAATAAATGTTATTATTAAAAGTGGAAACATTTTTTTGACGGATGAACATAGTATCCAACAATGGATCAAGAGTTTTGGTTTGGTTTTGTTTTGATTGTTTCTAAAATCACTGTGCAAAAATTAAAACTCTTAAAAAAATCAAAGATGCGAAAATTGTGCACAATGAACTTGGCTCGATGATACCATCAAAGTACGTTTGCAGAGGAAAACTTGGAGAAGAAAGTGAATTACACAAAATGACTCTTCTTATTCAATGATGTAATCGAGTCCTAAATTTATACAATCAATCAAGTGAATAAAAAAAACTACATGCAAAATAGAAAACGGTAACACACGCCAAACTAAAACCTAGCTAACTCCCTAACAAACTATTAACCACCATAATTAAGGAAGTAACCAAGTTAGTTAAGAGAGGCATCCAATTTATTGATGCCCTTTATATTTCTTTATTGTAAATATTTATCCTTGCAACAACAAAGTTGCTAAAACTTAATTGGTGAACCTCAACTTTATAATAGAACCGGTAGCATCTTACCTTAAAATTTGAGTATTTTATCAAGCAAGGTAAAATATTTATATTCCTTCTAGTGATACTTCAAATTCAATAGTCTTTTAGCCAACAAAAGACACATCAAGACAACTTCAATATTTAAAATTCGGACAACCTTAAACATCTCAAAGAAATAAATACTATTCACTTAGTACCTTTTGCATTTATGTACTCACCCTCTCTTACATGGAAGTTTTTGATTACTATATATTGAAAGAACATAGTCATATGAAGAACTCCATTCCATTGGTGGTACCATGGCAACATGGTTCCTTAATTCCTTCCTTGTCCCAAATCTAGTTAACGGTAAGTTTGTTCAGTAAAATCTAGATAGCCAAAAGATCCTTCTATTTCTAACCATAAGATTCTTGAATACAATACCAAACATGGATTCCATTTTCTTAGGTTATATAGCCGAAATTGCAGTGGTTACTACTATTACATGAACGTGCCGTTTATGCCACTCATGCTTATATTTTTTGGACATTAGTTATATTTTTTGTATCATTAGCACTAGCCTACCAATATATAGCTATTGATGCCATGAAGTGTACTTTTTTTTATGTATTCAATAAAATAATAAATATTTTTGTTACCATATTTATGTTTGACAAAAAAGATAAATGAGAAAGTCTCAAGGTTGCATTGTATAAATATGTATGACTATGAGTTGCTACTTGCTAAGCTAAAATATAAAAATTGATGGATGTGTCATGTGTGTATATATGTACTTTGATTGTAGTCTTATCTAGGATTCACATCAATTCTCGAATAATGGTTCACTTCTATGTGACTTTGACCTTGAAACCCTTTTGGTATATACAGCTGTTGGGTTTAGTAGTGACTAGTGATTGTTGAACTAAATATGAAGAGAGAATTTTTAATCTAATAAATTAATTAATTTGGTAAAGAAATGAGGTTGACGGGTGTAATTTTAAAAGCTCTTTTGTGAATAATAGTATGGCTCATGAAACTTTTTGGTTGCTTTATATGTAACACCTTTTTTTAGCATCATTGTAGTAATGAGTAGTTAGCCGCGCACATAACTGACTACTCAAATAGATAGAGTAATTATTATTATTATTATTATTATTATTATTATTATTATTATTATTATTATTATTAATCATGCTAATATATAATAAAACAAACAAAATAAATACAGTACTGCATCTCAATATATATATATATATATATATGATCTTGCATAAATTAGTATGGTTTTAATATGTATTTAGTAGAGTTAGACAATCGGTCGAGTTTGGTTGGTCTGGGTCCAAACCCCCTAACCGTCCAAAGTGCAATTATATATATATATATATATATATATATATATATATATATATATATATAGATATATATATATATATATACAATATTGCATAAATTAGTATGGTTCTAACAAGTATTTAGTAGAGTTGGACAATCGTCGAATTTGGCTGGTCCAAGTCCAAACCCCTTAACCAGTCCAAAGTGTGATTGAAAATCAAGGGTTCAATTTCGATTGTTAAATTTTGGATTGAGTTGTTTTTTGATTTAGTTAAATCGGATTGAATTTTCATTTTAGCTCAATTAATTTCAATTTTTTTTGGGAGCAATTTCCACAAAAAATAATTCTTAAAATATAAACAAAGTTCAATTGATTAGCGGTGCAACCATTGTCAAATGTAAACAAGGCTCAATTAATTTTTTTTAAATATAAACAGATTTCAAAAAATTCTTAAGACATAACTTTATCGAATGCCCATTTTCAAGTATACTACTTTATGTCAAACCTAATTCAAATGAAAAACGGACCATGCTAGTTTCATGAATTGGAACATATCAACCTTGTCATACATTGAGATAAAAATTTCAATCTAAATCAATTGGAACAAATACTGAGACCAAAAACCTTATCAATTGGACCAATCATTGAGACCAAATCAATTGGAACATATTACAAACCTAAATGGTAATTTACCATTTCATGTTGTTCAATGAAGTCATCCAAATCAAAGTCTTACAAATATCATCGAATACAAATTACTAAAACAAATTGTCATCAAGAATGAATCATCCGAACAAAGCATACAAGCCACAACACAATGATAGTGTTATAATTACAGTCATCCAAAATAAGTCATAAATAGGGTCCTAGTTAAAATTACAGTCATCCAAAATATTTGAGTCTAATTATATATTCCAATTCTATTGATATATATAGTACAGCTAGATTAAGAATTTGATGAGCAATTTGTAGATGGTTGATGCTGCAATAGCTATACATAAAAAAAAATGAAATTAAGTTCATAAGAACATCAAGATTACAACCTAAGGAAAATAAAGTAGAATACATCAACATATATATATATATATATATATATATATATATATATATATATATAAAGTTATAACCTTGAAATTCATCTCTACAAATGTAAGAATAACCAATTCAAAGTAAAAATAAAACTACCGTCAAGTCTTTTGCTATTAATTTATTGGAAAAAATAACGATATGAGTTTCAATACAACCAAATCAGTTCATATTCTAATCTAAACTAATAAGTACAAAATTAACAATTAATACAAGTTTCAATTCCATACTTAACTACTAAAATTTCATGATACAAACTGAAAAAAATATGAAGGCAGTGGTTTACCCATTCATAAGTGTGAAACATGAGTAAATTTTTTGTGGTTACCAATAGTGATGTGCATTTAAAATCTGGTGACATATCAAACACAACAGTGAGTACATTGTAAATCAT
This sequence comes from Cicer yamashitae, assembly GCA_037974755.1. Classification (NCBI taxonomy): domain Eukaryota; kingdom Viridiplantae; phylum Streptophyta; class Magnoliopsida; order Fabales; family Fabaceae; genus Cicer; species Cicer yamashitae. The sequence continues at coordinate 45,027,351 of JBBPBQ010000003.1, forward strand.
AAATTGAGTAGATATAATTCAATAAATGTGAACCTACTAATTATCAAGCATGAACCACACATACAGAAATTGCTAGCAGCAACCAGCAAAGGAAACATTAGCAAATCATGATCAAAATGATGTCAAAACATCACCCTCAAAATATAAACATGTGTTGTGTAAATATGAGTCATATATTACTCCAAAAAATAAAAAATAAAAATTGAATTTTGTATGTAATTAAATAAAAACTGAATTAGTATAATTGTTAGGTTTGTTGGTAAAGCTTAGTTACTTACTATAGAATTAAAACATAATTGGTATAACATTTCTTACTTAAAAGGAACTTAGACAGACCCAAGAGCAACTGCTCCACCAATAACAAGCTCAAGACTTCCACCACTACTTGTTGAGCCTTGTTGAAGTTCTAGAATGATTAAACGGTTAATAAATTAAAATTAATTTACAACAACACCAAATTATCTAATTAAACAAGTACATAGACAGATTACACAACATGTTAGAACATTCTCATATATCTCAAAATCTTCTGTCAAATTGAGTTCTTTAAAGTATGAGAAATAGGGTTTCAACCAATTTTGAGTGCACATCAAAGCTTCAGCCATTTTGCGGCTCAAGGAACTCATTTATATGTCTAAAACCCTCTAACATGTGCTGAAGGAACTCTGTGAAGCTACAATTGACACTGATGTGGCCAAAATTTCTCTTACCATTGCTGCCAAAATCGAGTAACCAACATAGTTTTGCTTCCACCAAATCAAAGTGTCAAATTTCTCACCATCCAATGAACATGGATCACTTAAGTACCTCTCAAATTCAATTTTCTTATCAATAGTATCTTTTTCTTTTAAGTGTTGTTTAAAGGCATATGCCCATGCAAAAAAAGATGGATTTTTAAGTGGGTGCAGATTATTCAACAAGGGAAATGCTTTCAGATTGGACGATAACATGAATAGATTTGTACCAATTTTACAATTTCATTAAATTATCCTTAACATTTTCAGCTTTCACCTTACCAAGATCCTCACCATATATGTCATTAAAACACCACTTATTATACCTCATTTTATAGTGATGGTCACATAGTACTCCAAAATAAAGAAATTGGTTGATTATTTCTATGTCACTCCAATATTTATCATATTTCTCTTTAATATCTGAACCCATTACAGCCACAACAGTATACAAATTCGATTTTGTTTTCTAAAGCTCATAAAAAATAGAGGCCAAGTTATAAAAATTTGTACGTAAGGACACTTGTTGCAACGATGAAAAAACCTTTGTTGAATCAAAGAAAATCTTTCAAAACCCATAAATGTTCAAACTCTTTCCCAATCATCAGAAGTAGGAGGACCAATAGGTCCAAACCAAGTCAAATACCCAAAATTCTCACCCTCTTTTATCAAAAGTTGCTTGATACTTTTGAGCAACTTCCAACATGGTGTAAGTTGAATTCCACTTTGTGGAAACACCAAGTATAAGAAGCTTTTTACATGTTATACTACAAATTTCAATGCATTCCTTGAACTTTAAAGTTTTTTGTGGAGAAGAATGCACAAACCTAACAAAATTGTGAATACTACAAATAGACAAATCTTGGTCTGTTAACCCATCTTGGACTACCAAATTCAAGATATGAGCACAACACCTTATATGAAAATAATCCCTTTCACCCATGATTCCATTCTTGTTCTTAAGCCTATTTTTCAAATAAGATACAGCCACATCATTGAATGATGCGTTGTTAACAGTAATTGTAGACACATTTTTCAGACCTTATTCCCTCAACACCGCTTCATTTTTCCTACCAATAGTGTTCCTTTTGTGATTAGGCACTATACTAAAACTTATAATCCTTTTCTGGTAGTACATTTCTCTATCAATAAAATGGGGAGTAAGGGTCATATAAATGAGATTTTGAATAGACTTCTAACAATTCATAGTAAGGAATACCCTACTGCAATCAGATTAGAAATAGGCTTTAAACTTTAATTTTTTTTTACCAAGATATAGCTGAAAACAATCTCATAGTTTGATGGCTTTGTTAAATTAAATTGTGATGGATTGGTGGTGTGTTGCGGAACCATGACGGAAAATTTTATATATGACTTTAGTGGTAGTATTCAAGCATGCTCAGTGTTGGATGCAGAGTTAAATTATGACATCCTTATGGGTCTAAACTTTACCCCTGAGAGAGGCTTTGCAAAGGTAGCATAGAATCAAATTATTCTCTTGTGATCTATTTAATTCATCTCGGTTACCCCCAAAATCATATGTTCTATAGAACAATTACAGAGTAAAGAACATCATAGATCAAAATGGGGAGATTTCGGTTTCTCATGTGCGACATGATGCTAACCAAGTTGCTAATACTCTTGCTGATTTTGTTTAGAGTACGTTGCTACTTAAGTTTTTTTTATAGTGTTCCTTCATTTCTTCTAGATGCAATTTCTAAAGATAACAAAACTGTGTCAAATTGTCGTAGTGTTTACCTCTTATTTATTTCTTGTGGCCTAGCCCTTTAAAGCCACTCGAAAAAAATGTCTGTGTAAATTTATAAACATATCGTTATGTTCATCGTATGTTTGATGATATGCATAGTGATAAAAAATAGTTAAGATACTAAAACACTCAACAATTAGAAAAACAAGGATAATTTAAATAATTGTTAACCAAGCGAGTTTGATATTGGTTAACATTTTTATGTAATTATAACCTAGTAGAAAAAATGAATTATCGACAAAATATATAAAGATAGTAAAAATAAAATCATTTTCCAATTTTGACATTTTTAATATTTTGTGACAGCCTCTTTTTTTTTTTTGGCAATAACTTTTGTAGGTCATCCAACTTTTTCAATATAGAAAATTTGATCCTGTACTCCCATTTTTATCCCTATACCCCCACAATTTTTTGAAAATGCCAAAAATACCCTTAATTTTTTTTTTTTTACAAAATCCACTTTCACTTCCGGAAAACTATTTTCAAGAATTCTAGTACACAGAGTTTTACCGGAAAACTTTTTACAAGTTTTCCGGTACAGAAAGATATTTCTGGAAAACTAAAAAAAAAAAGATTTCCGGTACAGAACGTGTTTCCGGAAAACTTTATCGACAAATTTTCCGGTACACACCCTTATTTTTTTAAAAAAAAATTAATTTTTATTAATTTATTTTTAGATCACTTAAAAAATTATTGAAAATTTTGGGGTGGTTCATGGCCACTCTATGTCGTAATGAAACTTCGCCCGTAGCTATAACTTTGTCGTCTTTACCTCTATCCCTACTCACCGAAAAACAATATAGTTAAAATCAAATAAATTAATTAAATACTAATATAATAAAAAAAATTAAAATAAAAAAAAATACTAAAACTACAGGAAACCTTGTGGGTGAAGTTTTCCGGTAACTTCCGGAAAAGTCACTAACAAGTTTTCCGGTAGTTCATTACCGGAAAACTTTTTTCAAGTTTTCCGTAGTGGTGTTCTGTACCGGAAAACTTGAAAAAAGTTTTCCGGTAAAAATGAAAATTTTAACGTAATATATACGAGAATATTATGGTATTTTCACTGGCTTTTTGGGGGTATAGGGTTAATTGTGGGGGTACGTGGTCAAATTTTTTTCAATATAACACTGTTACTTTAATTGATATAATTTTGAGATAATAGGTCAACCGCATTGTTTTTCATCCAAATACTTTATTTAAAGAATTCAAAGTCTAGTGTGACTCATAACAGCATAATATTGTGTGTTGACATAATATTTGTTGGAGAACAAGCTCCACGTTAGGGAATTAATAAAATAACTAATATGTATACAATCTTAAGAGTATTAGAGCTATATGTCTAGAATTTTTGGACAATAAGATAATTCTCAAAAAGAGTTGGGCTTGTCTACCTTGAGAAGCAATGGGCTAGCCTTGAGTTTATATGTTCATGGAGTGTTGGACCAATCCATCAAGAAAGAGAGTCCGTCACTTTTAGCACCACCATTTTTTACTAAGCACACCATCCTCCCGTTTTTTAAACCACCCCATTAATCTAACACCATTGAACCTATAATTACAACAACCTTAAAATAGGCGTGTTTATATTTAATAAAAACAATACAATGAAAATAAGTGAAAAATGTATGCATAAAAATAACATCATTGGCTCTTGCATAATCATAGATAAAAAATTTCTTACATGAAATTCATAATAATACTTGGGGTCAATGATGACCCAAAGGTAAAATATTTGTTTATAAAAAAAAAAAAGTAGAATATTTGGACCATCCAAGAGGAGAGAATAAAAGGCTATCCAAAATTCCACAAGGAGCCCATTGTGTTCAAGTTACAATTAAAGCGAGTGCTATATTTATGTTAATCATATAAATTCATTTAATATTTATTACTTTATTGTTTAATATTGTTAAATCTAAATAGGTTTAACAGACCTATAATTTTGTTGTTAGTATTTAAATGGCTTCATTTTAAATATTGCCTTTAGGTCTTTAAATTTGTTAGGTTATAATCTTGATTGTGTTAGGTTAACAACATACATGGCCAAATGAAAATTCACTAGTCTGTCAAATGTCATGTATAACCTTTCCAAAAGCTTTGATAAAAAATATCAAAAGAAAATGAGGTATATAAATAGTCATTTTAGTTATATTTAATTTATAAAATATTTATTATTATAATTTCTAAACATATTAAAATAACAAAATTAAGTGTCGTTTGACACAAGACTTTCACAATGCAAAAAAAAAAAAATCAAAACAAGAGTCTTTAAGATTATTTTCACAAAAAACATAATTTATGTACATTTTTTTTAAATACTTTTAGTATAATTCTTAATTCAACTAAATATAATTTTATCAAATTCGTAATTCTCTCAAAGTTTATGATAATCACAAATTATAATTATAATTATAATTTATGTTAAAAATCATACGAAAAATATATTAAAAAAAAATGCACTAAAATTTTTCTTTCACAAAATGTGTTGCTCTCTTTGATTTATTTCTTAGAGTTGGGTGGAATGAATTTTGGCGTGGGACCCACTTTTTGTCAATTTTTCCTTTCCCTTTATTTTGAATCCAAACGGAGAACTTTTTCATTTTGTATTTTTCTTCTTTTTGCCTTCTTTGAACCTAAACAATACCTTAAGCATCTATAATAATGTCAGCCTTAGTTTATAAGGAACACAATTTATTAGATACTGCCATTATGAGATAAAAAAAAACCGAGTAAATTGTATTTTTTTTTTATAAGCTAAAAATTGTATTAAAATAAATGAGTGGTAACTAAATGTAATGACTATTAATCAATAATGTATAATGTGAAATTCACATAAAACTCACTTAAACATATTAGAATTAATTTACTAATTCATCAAGACATGCTCAATATTCAGATTAAACATATAGTTATATTTTATTTTGAAAATTGAATAAACATATGAGCATGTATATTTTGTGAGGGGAATTTCCAAAATATATTTGAAATTCTCTAATAGCTATATTAATGTAGCAAAATTAAATAACTTAATGTATCACTTTGTCAAGTGGTTGCAATGTTTGGGTTTAATTCAAACCAATGCATCTTTTAAGTTATCAAGAGTTACAAACTTTTTAAGAGTTGTTTCTTTCACAATTGATATAAGTTTCTTTATAAATAGATACACTTTAGAGACAGAAAGAAGAAAAAAAATTCATGTTATATGAGTCAAACTTCTGTCAAAAATATTTCTGAGTCATTTCTTCTTTTCTTTAGTGCATGAGAGTAAATGAAGGAACTTTATTATATAAACTATCATCGATCGATAGGCTTGATGTGAATGTGCAATTCACTTGACAATTTCCAAAGTATCCTTAAGGGGCTTCGCCGGTTAACCCGTTTGCACCCAATATATATAGATTGGTGGGGTGAATCGAACCTAAAGCTTAGTGTGATACACACGCTTTGGAATTTATTTGTGCAACATTCATCATCATCAATTTCATTATTTTCTTGTTCAAGATTTGCATCATACATCAACAAAAGATCCAACATATTTTAGGATCTACAACATGTTTGATCTATTAAAAATATTATGAATATCTGGATTTATGATTTTGATAGTTTCTCAACGGTAATCATGAATAGTTTCCAAGTATATTGATCATAAAAAGAGAGACGGATGACGAGCACCCGCTGGCTTGAGATTCTTTCTCAACCTAAACTATTTATGCCCTAAGCACTATTAACATAGGGAGATGAGGTAATATGGAGTGTGCCTAATATATTAGGGATCTAGCCTATATATAGATTGATAGCCAATTAAGATTCTCATTATTTTTAAATGGATCATCAATGACATTCGTCTATATTTGAGCTTATGTCAATTAATTAAATTATTATATATCAAATTAAAAATCTAACAAGTCTTATTACTTAATTTGATCATTAATCAACAAAGGATTCTAATTGATAAATAACTAAAATAATTAAATAAAGATATGTACCCACAAAATAATAATAAATATAATAACTAAATAAAATATTTAATAAAATATTCTAACAAAACACTCATATAAGAGCATCACCATTGTGGACACTTTTATATTTCAATTGACTAGTGAAAATATCAAAATAGAACTCTCAATTTAGATTTTTAAGTGAATTTTATGTGTACACTTCATTCATTTTATAATTTATTTAATGATAGTATTTAATAATCAGTCACTCTCTAACTCAACACCTAAAAATAATAGATTTCACTAATAAGATATCATTACATTTCAAAAACTCATTTATTTAATGTAATTTATTGAACGGGTCCATTAAAAAAGAAGAAATGTTTCATAGACACCACAATTTGTCTATCCACCCATTCAACATCCACCCTCTTTTGTCCAAAAACAAAACAACAAAATTAAATTAAATTAAAACAAAACAATAAAATTAAATTAAATTAAAACAAAACAACCACACTCTCTCTTTCTCATCATACCTCCCTCTCTCCCCGTTGCTCTCTCCTCCTCCTCGTCTCCAATCCCCGACGCTAAAAGAAAAGGAATAGACTATATCACTCTTCATGAATCGAGACCTAAAAAAATAGTGAAAAAAATTGTTTAAGAAAACACTCATCTATAACATCTATTTTTCTTAACTCTATATGATGTTTACCAAATCACTCATAGCTTATGCTATTTCTTTTTTTAATTTTTTGAAAAAAAAAATATATTCACTTATTCAAATTGACAGAATATGTTAAATACAAATAAAAATTCAACATTGCTATAAACGAAAAGGAAAAAATTTGTTAATATAATCATATTATTTAAGTTAATGCATATAACGACACAATCCTACAATTAATAATATGAAAAAATCAAAGTGATTGAAATACTTACGTCTTCAGATTTGCAACATTGATAACTTAGTCATTGGTTGAATCGGTAATTTTTCAAAGTTGATTTATCAATCTGAATCAAACGAACATTGCAACAAAATAAAAAATCAAATGAACATGCATCAAAATGAGAAAACAAATAACACCGATCTGAGATGACAAAATCACAAAAAAAACCACGAAAGAAAAATCTAATACATGCGAAAACAACACTAGTACATTTTAATCTTATTACATTGACGTTAATATATTTGTTTTTATACACCTGTTGTAATAAACAAAACGGTAACAAATTTGTTATTCTCACAAACTTTGTTAGGTCTATTCTCATTGGAATGTTCTAATAAGCATATTTAAAAAAATAAAAACTACTCCCAAAAGCAAAAAATCAGAATAAAGAACACGTACTTTTCATCTCCCTCAGCGCGCGAACATAGTTTTCACATTTTTTGTCTCCCTCACGCGAACTCGTTGTTCTACTTTCCTATCGTAGCTTTGCCGTCGAGCAAGTGTCGTCGTCGTTTCTTTCTCTTCCCATTAAGTCGAGAAGTGTTGTCGTCGTCGTTGTTTCTTTCTTTCATCGTCGAAAGTGTTGTAGTTCCTATCTTTTATTTTTCACTTCGTCTCATTCCCTTTGCCATTATCTTAAACCCTAAGCCTTTGTGGTGAACAGAATACGAAGGTTTGGTAAAGAAGACGAAGCCAACAATTTGCATCAAACTTGGTATTTCTCCCGAATAGGGTTGTTCCTTTCTCAACTCCTTCAATTTTAAAAGTTTATATTATTCTGGTAATTCTTGTTTCTTACTTAGCAATTTTGATTCTAGGTCATTTACCTAGATTTTTTATTTTTCAAATATGGCTAGATATGGTTGAAAAATAATGAAAAGACTATCAGATTATTATAATTTCATTTATTGATTTCGGATTGTTGTTAGGTTTTTATTCTCTTTCAAATTTTTATTAATCATTGAGAATGTGTTAGACATGAAATTCCTATTTTGTTGTTAGTTTTTTGTGCTCTATCAAGTTTTTATGATTCAATGTGGTGAAAAAGGATTAGTTCAAATTTCACTATGCTATAGTGCTAATGCGCAGCAATTGCGACAATTTGACAACACTTTATACTTAATAGCGTATCGTTGAACAATATTGATTTCATAAAAAGAAGAGTGGTTCAATTAATTAGTTCAACCAGATTCACTTTCACTATTGGATTGTGAATTTAACATATGAATGTAATTGTGAATCATTGTTGTTGTATTAGTATGTTTACTTTAGTTGCTAATTGTGAATCCTTGTTGTTATATTAGTTGTTGGGTTGTTGTTTTTCTAAGTTTGAATTTGGGTTGGGATTAAGGAAAGTAATATATGAGATATATATGCATTTACTTAGTATTGTTTCGGTTTGGATTTGATTTAGGAACTCCTATAAAAAATAAAGGTGAAAAAAGCATTGGCATTGCTAAAAAGAATACTACTTTCAATTATCATAAACTCAATCTACTTTTGAGTTGAAATTTGAATTGATTTTCATAGTAAGTTGGTTATTATCTGGTCAGCTGGACTTAGAATTAGAGCTCTGGTTTGGTATCTTTAAGTAGGAATCTTGTTGAGTTCTTGTTTTTGCTCACTATAGTGTTAAACATATTGGTTTTATGCATTTGATTTTCTGAACTTGTTATTTTTAGTCAATGGATTTTGATAATTATGTTTTCATTTCAAATCATGTCAAATTTGAATATAGAAAAGACATTAAATTAGATCCATTTTATTTAATTCAGAATTGGTCTGTGTTACTGATTATATATATAGATAGTCATTTTTCATCACAAGTACCATTAAGCATACCTTTAATGAATAGATATGCCTGTATCTCAAAATATGTATGTAATTCTAGTGAGAATTGTGATCATGTGTATGAACAGGTTTAACTCTGTTGTTGATCCCGGTACATCGAATGGTAATGTTGTTGTTGGGGGAGTTAGGATTCTCTTTCATATGGTTTTTAGTAGAAGAAAAGTTGGATCTTTTCCTTTAATGAGGAAGGATGGAAATGTTTATAAGCCTGGAGGGGCTATTTTACTTTCTATGAGATTGCGGAGAATTAAGGATGATCCTTTTTTCCCAATTTGTGTTGATGACATGTTTTATGAAGATGATGTTGTAAGTGGGAATCTATTATGTTACTATATAGTTGAATCAAAGTTACTTGGGAAGTGGAGTTTTATTGGTGTTGGTTTGGACCTTATAAATTGAGGAATTTTGTTTTCTGTCTCTTGTGATTTTTTTAGTAAAGATATTTTATATTTGATTTTACATGTTATTTGTTAACTAGTTATGTGCTAATCAAAAGCAAACTAAAGTGGCTGCCATTGAAATACAAATAGTTAATTGTATTTGATTAAAAAATTCTCTAATTTCATTATTGTCAATGAATTTCAATTTTATGGAACTTTAGAGTGAATATTTAGTAGTAAAAAGTTTTTTTCTAACACGTAATTTATCACGATCCGAAAACTAAACGTCGTGGCCGGCGCACAAGCTATACTCCTAGCCAAGCAAGCCTACTCACTGACTTAAAAATCAAGCAACTAAAAAGTTCTCAATAATCATTTCAATATATATATATATATATATATATATATATATATATATATAATTTTTCTCGAAATTTCGACAGAGTACCCTCTGTAACTTCAACGTTTCCAAATTTACAAAATCCCTATTTAAACTTTAAATTCAGCCAAATTCAATTAGCATAATCTAAACATTCAATACATCACCCAAATGACTTTCTAGACTCAAAATAGCTATAAAGTATATCACGACTCAATAGACTTTACAAAAAAAAGGTCATCGATCAAAGAGGCCTACCAAAAAAATTATAATCGAGACTTGAATCTAACAACAGCTTGCTACTCAGCTGTCTGTGAATCTGAAAGAAAAAAAATAAACAACATGAAAGGGTAAGTCACAAAGACTTAGTGAGGAGACAACAATCACCATTTACTAGAAGGGAAACACAAAAAGGTACGAATAATTGTTTTACAACCTTGAGACGATTATGTTATACACATAATAAAATTATTAAATTTATAATTTAGCCGTTCAAATAAAAATATTAAAAAATCCAATTAATAGAGAAGCAAAATCAAAATGAATAACATTAAAATCATCATAGAAAATCAAACAAGTAAAAATACTAATTATTGAGAACCAAGAGGCGACTTCATCTTTTTGATAGCCCTTTCCTCCTAATGGTGACATTTTCCTTAAAAGGTCCTCAACCATCTAACGGATAGTCCTCTCCTCTCAATCCCGCAACGCATCATCACACATCAATTAAGGAGCTTACATCTCGTTGATAGCCCTCTCCTCCTACGGATGACATTTCTCATAGGGGCGGCTCCATCTAACGGATAACTCTCCCTAATCAAAACGAGGTAACTAGGTGCACCTACCGCCGTTAACAATTTCACAACTATAACAACGATTTTCCAAACACGTAAAAAAAATTATATTCAATTGTATAACAATTCAACATTTAAATACTTTATAACTCATAAATAAATCAAACAATTAACATATTATATAACAAAGACCATTAAAATAAATAAATGACGATGATTGTCGTCTACCCACAATTATGGAGAATCCCTTAAGTTTGTTCTCCAACAACTATCAGAGTAGTCGGCAGAACCTCAGCTGCCAATTTTGAGTATCAAAAATATTCTCAAGACTTTAGAAAAATTATTCTAAAGTTTAGTTATCTCTAGGAAAGCATAAAAATCCTTTAAATCTACTCTAAGCACAACAAATAAGATTTTTAATTAAAACTACATTTTTCTAGAGATTCATACTAGCATTAGAGTTGTGTATTTACCTCAAAGAGTCTCAATAACAACTCTCAAGAAATTGGTACTATTTTCCTGCCTTGAATCACTAACCCTAACTCCCAAAATCCTAACCAAGAGTTTTTTGTAGAAGTATGAGAAGTTATGCTCTTGGGGATGTTAAATTCCTTTTAAGGGTTGAGGATTTAAGTGTTGTGGAGTGAGAAGAAAAGAAAAGAAAAAAAAATGAAATTGGGGAGTGAGGGTAAAGAGTAACCGAGAGACAGAAGAATGAGGAGGAAAGAGTGAAATAGAAAAGAAAAAAAAAAAAGAAAGTAGGAGGTTGGAATTGTTTTTAATTTATTTAATAATATTAATATTAAAAATAAATAAATAAAACAAAATAAAATAAAAATTAATGAAAATGAGCGTTTCATAATTTTATAAATTTTTAATTTGTTGATTTTGAATTAAACTTGTTAGATCAGTTAAATTTAAATCGACGTAAGAAAATATATTTATAAAATCGGATATTTTAACAAATGTGCAGAAACCGCTTTTATAAACATAAAATACACTAATTATTTATTTAAATTAAAAAAAAAAGTAATTTCCGGTAAAAAAAATAACTCAAAACTACTTTTCAAATAAATGAAAAAGATAAAATCCGAGAGAAAGGGAAGTTTGTCTGAAAAAATTTAAAGGAAAGATCCTTGTTGTGAATGTTTTGAGGAGGCCTGGTCAAATGTGAATTGGAAGTATTTACAAGAATGCAGACAAGTCTCAACCTAAGCGTTACACGTAAGATACCACGTGTCATCAACCTCTAAACTATATCCCTCTTAACCCCACCGTATATGCATGTATGAAGAAAACCATCTTCACAGACACACACCCCTCTTTACACAATTCCATTTCCAACACAAACAATGACGACGACGACGACGACAACCTTCGCACAATTCTACGACTCATGGTTCGACCAATTCCACTGTTTAGTCCAACAACTCAACACACCAAACCAAACCGACGCAGAGGAACTTATCCGGAAGGTGATGTCCCACCATGAGGAATACTACAATGCAAAATCAATGGCTGCGGAGAAAGACCCTCTCCACGTGTTAGCATCTCCTTGGGCCACAACACTTGAAAGATCACTTTATTGGATCGCAGGGTGGCGACCCACTACAGCATTTCACCTCATATACACTGAATCATCTCTCCTATTTGAGTCTCACATTATTGATATTCTTCGTGGACTCCGTACTGGTGATCTTGGTGATCTCTCCCCAACTCAGTTCCGTCGTGTCAGCGACTTGCAATGTGACACTGTAAGTAATTCACTTTCTTCTTTATTTTTTTTTTTCTATTTAAGAAAAATATGCAGAGCATTTAGCAATTTGCACAAAGCCATGTAAATGTTATCATTTGAGTCTTAAAAAATTTAGTTATATAGATTTTAATGATAAAATATATTTCATTTGCTATTTTTTTTAATAGTTGTTTGTTGATTAACTTATTTTGAGAAGAAAAATAAATTTTATTTATATTAAAATAAAAATAGTACAATTTGATTTATTAACTAAGAAAATAAAAAATACATTAATGATATCTATGAAAATTGCAAAATCAATGAAAAATAAAATAATCAAACTAATGTCTTCTATCGGTCAATGATTAAAAAAATAATGCGAAATCCACGATCTTTAATGTTATTCATCTTCGAAAAAATATTTATATCGACTATAAATGATCTCTCACATGACCAATTTAGGTATTGACAAGTCTTTGTAAGGGTGAGGATGTTGAATTTATTGACAAGTCTTTGTAAGGTTGAGGATGTTGAATTTAGTGGTAATCTTTATTAAGTCCCTTATTCAAATACGATACTGACAAAATGAGTCATTTGCTTTTGTAAACACCGTATTAATATGGGAAAACAAAAAACATCATACCACCACGATAACCACGAACAGAAACAAACTAAAAAAACATCATACCACCACGATAACCACGAACAGAAACAAACTAACATGCGATGAAATTATAAATTAAACACGAAGAAAAAATAAGTATATGTGTGTGGAAAACCATTATTTTTAATAAAATGAAAGAATAAAATAACTTAGAGTGGGAATTTCACACTAACAAATGGCCCTAAAAACCCCCTTTAATTAGGTATGTACAACACATATTTCATTCCACAAACCTGTTTTGGGTCTAACTCAATCTTAAAA
>JBBPBQ010000003.1:45041193-45080320 GCA_037974755.1 Cicer yamashitae
AAAAAAAAAAAAAAAAGAGGACAAAAAACTAATGATTAGATAGAAAAATGGTCAATCTTAAAATAAAAATAAAAAAGGACAAAAAATTAAGGATCACGTAGAAAAAAAAAGGGTAAAAAAGGATCGAGTTTAGGTTATCATTTCATCCTAAATTACTTTACAAATAAATGGGTATTTTATAATGGATCGAGTTTAGATCATTAACTTAGAGTTTGTAGAACAATGTTATGAGTTATACTCTTGAATAGATTGGCAAGCGGTAATCGTAGTTGATTTATTATGAGTTACTTTATGAAATTTATTTTTTCTAAAAAATGTTTGTAAGGATTATTATTTGGCGACTCGTCTTAGAATCAATTCGATCACGTTTTTATTTCGTTTCGTCTTTATTGAATTTGCAACTTATTAAGTTTGGTCGGGTTAAGGGAAATGTTAGAGTCTAAAAATTGGTCTAATCAAATGTTTAGATCAAGTAAGGGACACACCAAATTCGACTTAATTTGTCATTTGTACACTTCTATCTCTAATGGATGAAGAGGAAGATCAGCCTAGATTTTTCTTAGGAGGCAGTGGTGTTTTCTTGGTTTTAGATGTGTATCTTTAGACATTGTTCGTTGATTAGTATCAAGTATCAAGTAGCCTATCATTATCGGCTACTAATTCTACTAATTAAACTGTATGTACAAGACAATAATAATGATTATTTTTTTATAAATGAAATTTAGGGTTAGAGGATGGTGTTCTAATACAAGGTAGAAATTTTTTTAAGATTCATTAGATATTTATGAATAAATTTATAATTGTCTTCTTTCAATAACTTTTTAATCAATTTAATATAAAGATATAAATAAATAGATGATAAATAAATATTGCAAATCTTCACAGAAGAGAAAATGAGTTAGACCGGCTTTTGTTTGAGTAGAGAACCAATATGCTAGCGTTTAACAGTTTTTTTCATCAAAATGGTGGTTTATCATTTTTTAAATGGTGGTTTATCATTTTTTAAAGTTTAAGTCTCGGATATTAAAAATGATTATCCGAAAATTTAATTAATAATTGAAAAAAAATGTTCAAAGGTACTAGACGAGAACAAACGAACACATCTAATTGGTTGATTCCAACTTTTTTTTCTGCCACTAATTTGATTTTGTATGGATACCAACATTTTGATTGGTCACTAATTCATTTTGTGTGTATTCGATGTGGTACCAAATAGCACCACCATTAATAATTTAATCTAATGCGTGTATTACCTCATTCAAATAAAATTGCATATATTAACCCAAAAAATTGGGTAATAGGTAACATCTAAAGTACATACCATTAGAAAACGACGTTTTGGAATCCTACAAAATAAGATATTTAATTTAATAATAGTATATTTGTGGTTAATTAATAGTTCAATCTATTATTGTTAGATTTTAAAAAAGTTATTTTATATTTATATTTGTATGATAATTTAATATTCACACTTAGATATACATTATTCAATATTTTAATATGATAAAAATTTAATTTTTAAAAACAGAAGTATCCTCTATACATGCTTTTTTATGAGAAGTTTTTTAAAATAGTTTTTTATTTTAATATTTTTTTAAAATTTTATCATAAAAAAAGTTGCAATAAATAAATAAAATATTTAAAATAACTTTTTGTGATAAGTTATTTATATCTCAATAGATTTATGATTTGAAGCTTTAATTTTTTAATAAAAAAGTTATAAAAAAATTTAAAACAGTATAAAAGTTATTTTTTTTAAAACGATAACAAATACATCTAATATAAAGAGTTTTATACTGTTGATAAATTACAATAATTCATATAAATGATTTTAAAATTAATTATAATTAACATCAAACATATAGTAAATATGATTAATTAATTGTGTAAAAATATTTTATATTGTTGGTATATATAAATTGAATTTTTAATATTTTAGCAATAATTATCTAAAATGTATTTAAAAGTATTCTATTAATTTGTGTTTAATGTAAAGAATGTATATATTGCTATCAAATCACGTCATCTCGTATGAAATGAAAGTATATATAAATTAAATTTTTAATATTTTAATAGTATTTCTCTAAAATGTATTTAAAAGTATTAAGCAATTATTGAAAACTATTTTGTTTAATCTCTTTTTATTAACATGAGTTACTTTTGTATTCAGTGAATTATTTATTATAATATTTATGATTAATTGGAAAATGGAAGGTGAAGGAAGAGAATGCAATAACAGAAGAGTTATCAGAGTGGCAGGACAGTGCGAGCGAGTTGATGGGTTCAGAAGATGATATCAACGAGAATATCGGACGACTGGTAAGCATCATAAAGAAAGCGGATGATCTACGGTTGAGGACGTTGCGGAGTGTGGTCGAGTTTTTATCGCCACAACAGGCTATCGAGTTCTTGATTGCCTCAGCTGAGTTGCTCGTTGGGATACGTGGTTGGGGATTGAATCACGACCGTTCACGTCCTAGGCCATGATGTATTTTATTTATGATCAAATTTCTCTCTTAATTTCGATTGATAAAATTTAAATCATTATCAACTAAACTAAGCACTTTGAGGGCAGTATTTATGGACCACTGGTGTTGGACTGAACATTGTTAAAGATACTCCCATATCAAAGTTAATTATAAACACAATATCATAAAGAATAGCGAAATATCTAAATATGGTAAGGGATCCCAACTTATCAAACTAGAGCTTGAGTGTATCTTCAATTTCTCTACTTGATCAAATCTCTTCTAAAATTTACTTAAAACTTTTTTTCGTTCTAAAATATACCTAATTATAAATAGATTAAAGAAAAGTAATTTATAGTACTTTAGCATGGTACACTTTGCACTCTTATTTTTCAATTAAGTCTATGTATGTGGATACTAGACATAACGGATACTATAATATTTTAACTTATCTAAACTTTTATATAAGAAACTCATATTTTTCACATGAGATTTAATTTTTAATTTATTTTCAATTAATTCAGTCTAAAACTTATGAAATTCAAAGGGCTCTAGTCACTACATATGTCGGTTAAAAAATGTAGATATAACTGCATAAGTATGCATAGTTTTAGCGGTTATACTTAATCGGTTCTATCTACCTTTATTTTTATCATACATATTTTAGGATCCAATGTAAGATAGGATACAGATATAATTTGATATGAAGTTAGATAAAAATATAATAAGATATACACATGATAATCAACACGATAATAATATTTTATTTTATTATTTATTTAGTATATATTTATTATTATATGATATAATATATATTATATTTAAATAAATAAAAATTACTGTTGTGAATAGTTATATATTAATTTTTTAAAATTAATTTATTATATTTTAAATATTATAAATTAATAAAAAATATAAAAATTAAATAAACGAAATAAAAAATTATATTTTATAAAAATAATTGAGTAAATTATTATTTTTATTATATTATGTTGGTTTGTAAACTAGTTCATATTTAGAATTAGAGTTCTTGATTAATTTATCGTATCATGTTGATTCATCAATATTTGATTCAGACTGAATATAATAACTTATTCATATTATGTCTCTTATTATGTTCATGAAACAAATTTTTAATTCTTTCTAATATGTTTAAGTATACAACATTTTAGTTCTTACAAAATTATTTTTAAAATAATTATGATAGAATAAATAGTTTTAGACAAAGGCGATCTAAAGGGACCTAGATTTTTTATAAATACTTTTTCCACCTCTAATAATAATATTTCACAAATATATTATACCATTTCACATGTAATTGATTCATTTAATGAACAAGAGAAAGAAGACGAAACTGAAAGATATTAACTGCAATGCCACTTAAAATAGCTAGTTATTATATGACTACGGAGATTCTTCAAAAACTAATAACAACTTAACTTAGCATATTAATAAAATATATTAACAATTTTCTTTTTGAATAAGTATTTTGTAAATACTTAGTTCTCCATATATAAAGTCTTTAATGTTATTGTAAATCAATTAATTTATTATCACTAAATCTTAAACAAATGTGTTAATCATAGCCCCTCCCACTGTCTCTAGTTTTATACCGATAACAATATGAATAATTGATTTTATAATTTTTAATAGATTAAAATTAATTATAAGATAAAATAATAAGATCAATGGTAATCATACACGGAGACATTGCAATGGAATGAATCATTAATGTATCTTGCTTATTATATATGTCTTAATATATCATTTTATGTCAATCTATTCGCAAGATATAGTTTTTCACTTACATGAAGACATTGCAATGAAGTGAAGCATATACTTCGTTACCTTAGAGGTACAATGAATATGAGTTTGTTTTATTTCAAAGTATTCAAACAAGGATTAATTGGTTATGCAGATACAATTTTATTTTTTTTATATTCTCATAATGGTAGATCAAAAACAAGTTACCTATTTACATGTGGTGGTATAACCATTTTATGGATATTTGTGAAATAACCAACAACAACAATATTATCAAATCATGCAGGTTGAGAACATGTTTGGTTGAGGTCAATGATTCAACACGTACAAAAGACTTGTGGTTTGTCTTCTGGGAGAATGAATGCAAGAATCCTTTATGAAGAATGCAGCCATTGCTCAGTTGAAAAGGGATACATTAAAAGAAATAGAACAAAATACAATTTTTCAAATTTTTTATTCTTCACTCATGATCTTTAGAAAAGTATGATATAAACATTCAACAAATTCGTTCATGTAATAATTTTGCATATCTTTTCACAAAGCCTCTCCCAAGTAGAAATTTTAAACAATTGGTACAAAAGATACAACGACAGATCCAGAAATTTTGATTAAGATTATATTCAATAATTTTTTTTTACAAAAAGCATATTAATATATAAGTGATAAATTATGTCATTATTATTAAGCAAGAAATATGTTATTACAAAAACTATACTATTGTATATCTAAAAAAATGATGGCACCATTACAAATTATAATTTCTTTTTACATGTCATTAATTTTAAAATGTTGTAGGATTTTTAAAAAAAATTTAAACACTATCAAAAAAATATATCTCATCATGTATGTTATAAGACAATTATTTAAAAAATCATTTCTCATTTAATTTAACAATTATTTATAAAATATTTAAAAGAAACTCTTTTCATAGTTTGAGTGTCAATTCAGCGGAGACAAAATAACATTTTAAGTAAAGATAAAAACTAAAATATTCATCATAACCAAAACAACTTTAAAATTAGTGGTTCAGTTGCCCCCAATTAGCAAGTTGTGATCTGTCCTTCATCAAAGGAGAATGTAATAAATATTATTAAGTTTTAAGTGAATGTTCAATAGTTAGTCTTTCACATTTTCATAGCTTTTAATAGAAATTACGTTGTATTTTAAAATACACACTTGAGTACGGAGCAATACAACAACTTCTATCTTCTCAATTGATATCTTACTATGTTAGTTGATTTCATAATACATTCAATGTTATGCTATTTATTTGTAAGTTACAAAATGTAACCAATTAGTTTAGATTCTCTCAATCTAAACACTCATCGATCTCAGTTAATCATCTTTATTATTATTCTTTTTTTCAATTTTTGTTTAGTTTGAATTCAAAGTTTATATTACGTAGATGATGTCTATAAAATTTTACACAAATATAAAATTATTTTATATGTTATTGAAACTCGTGAAAATTTTTTCAATAACATATTAATTCAATTTATATTTGTGTAAAATTTTACATGCATAATTTATATGACATAAATTTTTAATTCAAACAAAAAAAAGTAGAGATAGTTGAAGGACATCGAAGGATATTTGAATTGGATATTTGAATTGAGAGAATACAAGTCCAATAAACTACTATTTGTCTATGCTATATGCGGTTTCTAAGATGAATGAGCATTGAATGTTGTTACAAAGTACTGCAATTTGCTTGTGTATTTTAGTGCCCTATACATAGTAGGCTTCTAATTTCATTGTCCTATACTAAGAATTGACTTCCTATATATTTGGTTTGATGAAATTGTATAATATTGTAAGAATTGACTTTCTATATATTTGATTTGATGAAATTGTATAATATTGAAGTTTACATTGTTTAAAAATATAAAGGAAGAGAGACATTAAAACTATGTATATGGATTTAGTTTTTCATTATAAATCACATTATTTAAAAACACTTTAAATTTATATTTGATTTTTTTCCTTTTATATTCTTATGCTAAAGTGTTGTGAAATACTGTTCAAATATTAATAATAATTCTCATAGTGTTCAAGTTGTCGTTCAACAACGGCTGAAGTTTTTTCTCCAATTTTAGAATTTTCATGTTATTTTTTTGTATTTAAATTGTTTTTAAAAATTTTGTGTTGGTTTATATTCCAAACAATATTAGTACCACTCAATCATTTCCTTATTTTGCAAATTAACACGGTTTTTTTCCACATCTTAAAAGACTAAACAAGATGAAAACTTATTCACTCTTTTTATAATTTGCTTTATTGTAATGGCTGACAGAATAGATATGCTTGAAATTCCATTTCACCACTTTTCACTTTTAATCCAAAATTTTGTTATTAGTGTTATAATTATATATTTTTGTAATGTAATTTCAACCATAATTACTATTAGAAGATGAAGGTTATGGAATGATATGTTTTTTGTTAGGTGGTCATTGATTCCTAGAAGAAAAGAAGAAGAAATTGGAAAGTATTGGAATTCAAGAAGATACTCGAGTACCAGTGAATGAAGTGCTAGCTGAAAGTATTGAAGCAAGAAATTCAACTATGGATAACTCTGTGTTGTGCCAGCAAGAAATTTTATGGAGCTATGTGTTTGTTATTATGTTTGTTTCCGTATCATGTTTTTATTATAATTTATTTGCTCTATTTTGTTTGAATACTATTAATTTTTTAACATATTTTAAATTAGTTTTTTTTATAAAAATTAAAAGTTTCATCGATTCTGTATAAAAAATCGTTTCACAATCCTGACTTTTTGGTCCAATTAAAAATGACCTTATCCCGGTCAACATAGGTAGACACGACTGCCCAAAATTTTTAATAATTTTAAAAAGACGGTTGTTTTTATTTTACTTATATAAGACATTTCATTTGTCACAATAATCTTTAAAAATAATACTATTACTCTTATTTTATTTTTGAGTTATAATTTTGTCAACAATTTATCTATTTGATATATTTTATGGATCAAATCAGAGCAGGGACTTTAATCATGTGTGACCCAAAATTTTATATTTGTATTAATTGAATTAGACATTCCTCTTTATTTTCTCTATATTTGTAAAAATGAGTATAAGATGATGTTATCAAAGTCAAACGTAGAATTGTGATCATATGTAAAATTTAAAGGAAACTTTTATAGATGAATTTGATTGAATGTATGGAAGTATTTGTTTATAAATTTTTTATATTTATAAGGGTTTCCATATATTTGTTTATAAACTAATAAATTAATTATACTTTTATAAATTAAAAAGGTATTTGTTGTTTAAAAAAAAGATATTTGTTGATTTTTATTTTTTAAGAAATATTTCACACAAAAGTATTGTTTTGTTGTTTATAAACATTAAACTAATTTTTATATTTTATCGAAAAAATAATCAATATTCACTATTATGAATAATATAATTTAAAATAATTTTATTTTATTTTGTTGGTATTTTTGATAAATTATATTTAATTATTATAATTATATAAATAATAAAAATAACTTTTTCTTAAAAAAAATATACATTTAATTATTAATTTAATAATTAAATATATCGACGCATGTCAAATTAATTGATTTACCGTAAAAACTCTTGTGTCGTAAAGTATATACAATCTAATCTAAAAATGATCAATTAAAAAAGAAAAAGGATATTAATGTTTAGTTAAAAGAGACAGGATATTTGTATTAAATAAAAGGTTATTAATGGAGTTAGACATTAATAAAAACAATGGTATTATTATAAGAAGAAAAAAATGACATTAAATTTTGATATTACTATAAAAATTAATTATTTTTTATTCTGTTAATATTTTAATTAAAAAAATATTTAACATAGGTAGTTCAGTGACATTTAAAAAATAATTTACTAAATTTAAATTTATATTTTATATTAAAATAATTATAACAATTATTTGTATTTATAATACTGATCGAACGGAGTATTTGATAATTATCTTGGTTATTCTTTTTTGTCCAATAGAGAGCAAAAGGTGATGGGTCTCACGTTGGACTTCTCTCTATTTCCCATTTTGTCGCCAACCAACTATCTAAGACAAGTGACATGATTTGACTCGGTATGCATGAACATGCACTATTTTACATCGGATTAATATTTAATGAGACAAAGACAAAATCAAAAGATGGCTAAGTGAATACCCCTAATAAATTTTTGGTTTGAATATTATAATCAACTAAAGTTGAGGTGCAAGCAGAAGCCAATGAAAAGGGATTCGGGTGATGGGTTGAACGGGTGAAAAATAAGAGTTCACATGGGTCTACACAGTCGGGTTCGGGTGAGTAATTTGGATCCGTCGGTACCTAAACCCGACCGAATTATATTATTATTTTTATATTATATATTAATATTATTAGTTTTATATTATATATTAATAGGTAAAATACACACACAGTACTACTCATTTTCAGTACTCACGTCGCACAAAGCCATAATTATGTCCAAGGCAATTTTTTTAAAAAAGCCCAATAACACACAATCCCCCAGCAGCCCAGCCCAATTAACACTCACTTCAGTTCAAATTTCAACATAGTCACTCACATCCGCCTCACTCTCTTTCTCGTCTCTCTCAAAGACTCAAACGGTTCTCTTTGAGTCTCTATTGCTCACAGTCACGGTCACCATCGCCGTCGTCACTATCGTTGTCGTCACCATCGCCGCTGTCTCACTTTAGCCTACAAACATGCAATGAAATCTATCTGGTAAGTTTCCTTTGAAATTTTTACCAAACCCTAACTCTCTAATCTCATAAAATTTATTAAATGTTTATCTTAAAAAGCTGTTCTTTCTTTATTCAATGTTTATCTTGAAAGGTATTATATGCTTTTGTGTTTTGTTTTGGTTTGTTCTTCTCATTGAAGTTACTATTTTGTGTTAGGGTTTGATCTTTTTTCACTAACATTTGTTTTATGATGTTTCCATTATGTTTAGGTACTGATATATATAGAGGTTGTCCATATCTCATTTCTCAGTTGAACCTTTAGAGAAGGTTAGTTTATTATGGTTTCTTTTAAGGTTAATCTATGATTTTTTTAGTGTTTTATGATTTCTTAAGTACTGATAATACTACTATTGTTCATGTTTCTAAGATAATGATGAAATTTATTGTGATTCATTTTTCCAATCGATAGTGCTTTCATTTGTAGTTTATGTAAATTTAGATTTATTAGTGTTACATTTGTAGTTATTTACAATTTTTTTACTTGCTAATTTTGTAGACTGTTGTTTTATAATCTTGTATTTTCTATTTTAAGGTTTATATTCTTGTAATTTTTGAGTTTTGGTTTTTGGTTTGATATTTTATTCTTTTTAAGTAAGTTTATGCCTTTATGGGGTTTATGTATTCTAAGTTCATAAGGTTGTAAGTTAGGTTTCCTGAGTTAGTGTTCATGTTTACTCTGTTTATTCTTTTTAGTTTTACTTTTTACTTTCATGTTTGACCTGTTTATTCTTTGTAGTTTTACATTCTTGTTTGATTTGTTTATTTTTTTTTTAGTTTGACATTCATGTTTGATTTGTTTATATTATTTAGCTTTATATTTATCTTTGATTTGTTTATGATGTTTAGTTTTAGATTCATGTTTGTCTCATTATAATTAAATATTGCTACATTGTAGATTCTGCTCAATACTTACTTAGTGTTTTTTGACCTTTTCTGGTTTTGAATAATGAAGCAAGACCAAGGAGGCAGGAGCATGCAAGGAGCTAGGCTAGAAAATTGTAAGTTAAACACATTGTAAATATTTTGTTAATCAACTTGTTGAAAAGAGATTGTGTATGTTATTTTTAGACTACATGGTTTTTTAGAATAATTTAACTTGTCTATTCTCTAGTGCATGCTAATATTTTGTTTCATGTGATATAGTAATTAAGTCTATTGCTTAAATTTGGTTACAGTTGGTAATTAAGTCTATGTTAATAATCTGATTTTTTAGATTATGTGTTATGATTATAAGTAGGGGTGTTCAAATAACTGTTTTGAACCAAACTGCCATTAAAAAAATTGAACTACTTATATAACTTAAGAACTAAACTGAATTTAATTCTATCAACCACTCAATGAAAAAGTTGTTTCCTTTGGAAAATTCACATGCTGATTTTTTAATAGGTTAATAAATTAGTTCAGTTCTGCATTAAAAACCACGGTGCACCAAACCAAACCGCAGAACCGGTTTAGTCTAGTTCAGATGAAATCGTTACAGTTTCATTTCGGTTTGATTTAGTTTTCTCAAGCTGTTTTTGTGGTTCAGTTTGGTTCGGTTCAATTTTCATTTAAAACCAAATCGTGAACATGTCTAATTATGAACTTATATGGTTATATAATTTTATGCTATGCTAAAATAATATAATTATCGGCTGAACTTGTTTTAGTTTGTATGAATTTTATATGATAATAAGTGACTCAATTATTAAACTAACTGACTAGTCAATTAGTTGTTACTTTCCTGCTAAAGCAACTCATATTGTGTACAGTAGGAGTTGTTTTATATAAAAAAGACTTAATCAAATAAAATCATTAATTTAAAAACAAAATGCGAGTTGCTAAAGGCCAAAACCATATGAGTTGTTTCATATACAAAATTCACTAATAGATCACACAAAATACTTAGAGTTGGATGATAACTAGTTATATAGGAAAACTTTAACAATTAATTAAGAAAACTTCATCAAATTAAACATTTGATTAAAAAATGAATATTTTAAACTTTAACTAGACTTAACCATAACAATCATATATATTTCAGTGATGGAGCAGCCTTCGCCTAATCCATCTCTTAACCAACCTAATGAACAATCTGCACCTGCAACTACTCTTCCTCCAATTGCAAAGAAGAGAAAAGGTAATGCAGGTGGTTATAGAAAAACTTCTGAGGTTTGGGACTACTTTAATGAAATTCCTAATTGTGAAATTAGAACTGCTGCTTGTAAATACGGTCATCAAAAGTATTATTGTGAAGCTAAGACACATGGTACTTCCAATATGAAACATCACATAACAAGATGCACAAAATATCCTTTAAATGTAGCAATTGACCCTAACCAAACTATTTTACAATTTCCAACAAGTGAGGGGTCTAGTTTTGTTGTAGCAAGCTCTAGATTTAATGCTCAAGAATGTAGAAAAGCTTTGGTTGTTTTTATAATTTTGGATGAGCAACCCTTTAAAGTAGTTGAAGGGGAGGGATTTAAGTACTTATGTAATCAATTGCAGCCCCAATTTACCGTATCATCAAGACGTACTGTAGCAAGAGATTGTTTCCAATTGTATTTAGATGAAAAATTTTGGTTGAAAGGGTTCTTCAAGTCTGATTGTAGTAGGGTGGTTGTTCCTACAGATTGTTGGACTTCTATTCAAAATCTTAATTATTTGACCCTTACATCCCACTTTATTGGTAATGAGTGGAATTATCAAAAAAGAATCATTAGTTTTTGTGTGGTTCCAAATTATAGAGGTGAGACTGTGGCTATGAAGCTTAAGGAAGTATTGAGGGAATGGGGACTTAGAAATGTGTCTACTGTCACAGTTGATAATGCATCATCGAATGATGTCGCGGTAGGATTATTGAAGAAAAAGATTAAAAAAACATGAATGTGCTATTGTTGAATGGGGCTTTTTTTCATATGAGGTGTTGTTCTCATATACTCAACTTAATGGTGACTAAAGAATTGAAAGACTTTGACTCTTCAATTTCTTCCATTCGAAATGTTGTGAGATTTGTAAGATCTTCACCATAGAGGACTGCAAAGTTTAAGGAATATATAGAATTTGTTGGAATTGCAATCAAGAAATTGTTGTGTCTTGATGTTCAAACAAGGTGGAACTCAACATATTTGATGTTGGAAGCGGCTGTAAAATTTAAACCAGCCTTTGATAAGCTTGAAGCTGAAGATGCAAGCTATAGGGAATACTTTGTAGGAGCTTCTCCACCCACTGATATTGATTGGGAAAATGGCAAGTGCTTTGTTCAGTTTTTGAAGTATTTTTATGATGCAACAAAAGTGTTTTCAACTTCACAACAAACAAGTTTGCATATGGCTTTTCCCTTATTAGCTTCCATCTTTATTGAACTTAAATGTTCATCCATGGACCTTAACACTTGTCTAGCATCAATTGGCAAGCAAATGTTGGCGAAGTACACCAAGTATTGGGGAAATGAATCTAACATAAATCAACTCCTTTACTTTAGTGTTATTTTAGATCTCCGATACAAGTTAAGGTATGTGGAGTGGTGCTTCAATGATATATATGGTGATAAACCAATTAAAAAAAATTTGTTGACAAGCATAAATGATAATCTTACTAAAGTGTACAAGTGATATAAGCATACTTATGATACTGCACCTAAGACTTCATCTTCTATTGTTTGTGCAATTGTTTCCCTTTGTGAAACAACTGTTGTTGGTCCCACAAGCGCACACGTACAACGAGAAAAATGCTTTTCAAAAACATTTAAAGGAAAAGGATTCAATTGATGTTGAAAATGAACTTGAGATGTACACTAATGAGAAGTGTATAGAGTTTGTAGAAAAGTTTGAGATTCTAATGTGGTGGAAACACAATGCTTGCCGGTATCCAATTTTGTCTAGAATGGTAAGAGATATTATGCCTACACCAGTTTCTACTGTGGCTTATAAGAGTGCTTTCAGAACCGGGGGTAGGATTTTAGAGGTATATAGAAGCTCCCTAAACCCAGAAATGGCAGAGGCTCTAATATGCACCCAAAATTGGTTGAAGCCGTCTTTTTACCAATTTAAAGAATATTTGATGAGGAGTATGAGCTTTCAAAGGATGTACTAACAGGTGCGCTGCTTTTAAAAAAAATTGTATTCATTGTTATATGTAATGTTTATATGTGTTTAACATGATAATTCACTCTTTTTAATGTATCATATATTTAAATGGAACTTAGCCGGAAGTGACCCACTACCTTCCTCTCAGTCACAACCTTAAGGCTGTGTTTAAATTGTTGAAGTTCCAATTTATGATTATCCTTTCATAATTATGTTCTGTCTTTAATTATGTTTAGTTTTATTGTTATTTTTATGTTCAGTTTTATTTATTTATTTATTATAGGCTGCTTTATTTTTTTATTTTTTGGAGTCACACAAGACTCATCGTCAGTCATAGCACAGCGAAGCAGCCGACCATTTTTTGGGAGATAATTCTGGATTTTTTGACAAGTCGGCCATATCTTTTTGGAACAAGTGGGCCATATCTTTTTGGATCAAGAAGGCTTCGTGGGTAAGGTGCTTCATTTAGTTTTAGTTTAGTATAAACGATTTCAATGTTCTTTTGACTTATTTATGATTTATTTTTGCAAGTAATGTTGTTGAATGAGTTGGATAAGATGGAGCAAAAAGCTTTTTGAAGGAGCTTGCTATTGTTTGCACTAATGAGGATTTATTTGTAAGTTTTGATTTGATTGTCATTTTACCGTATAACTTGTCAATATAATAAATTACAAACCATCTGACTCATACTTTTGTGGCATTGGAGCAGCTTACCATATCTTTGCATCAACTTCTAATTTTGGGGATTTGGATCAAAATTGACAAAAGAAAACCTATGTAAGTTAATCTTTGCAACTTTGTTACAATTCAATTGTTGGGTATGCAATGCATATGAAAACTTGATTTAGTTATTTGTTTAAAATTTGAAACATAGATGTTATGCTGGAGTCTCACTGCTACGAGAACAGAACAAAATTGAAGCAAATTTCTCACTGCTCTTGGGGTATTTTTCTACAAATTTTGTTGTTGGATTAGTTTGATTATATATAATGTGTTTTACATTTTTTACTAAGTAATGTTAATCTGTTCTACAACTATCACTAATTCTTTCTAACTGGAACATTGATGTTATTTTGTTTTGCAACTGTCATTGATTCTTTCTAAGTTGAACATTGATGTTATTATGTTATACAATTGTCACTGGTTCTTTCTAATTTGAACACCGATATTATTCTGTTTTACAACTTTTTTTTCCTTCTAATTTGTATTATATGTGTGCAGAAGAAGAAATATTCATGCTGCTGAAATTACCAGTAAATCCTCATGGTGCAACAATATTTCCTTCCTTTGATTAATGTAGAATTTTAATTAAGTTGATCATGATGTAATTTATACTTGAGGATGTAATTTGTATTGGTTGTGTTGTCATGTGACTGTGACTTATGTTGCTGATGAATTTGTGATTTAATATTAGCCTTAGACTTTATGTGACTAATTGCAAATGTTATGTGCTTGAGAACCATGATACAACAAAAATGATCGATTATTATACAAAATTATGATTTAGAAAAATTGAAGATACAAAACAAGTGTGATGTATGATTGGCAGGTTGGGCCAGTTTTTTTTAATGGGTCATAGTTGTATTATATATAACAAACTATATAAGACCAAATTTTTTATATAAAAAAAAAAAGCAAAAATAGGCCCAATAAAGTCAAAACCCGTTTTTATCCACCCACCCACAATCGACACCCGATGACCCGAACCCGATGTACCCGTATAAAAAATTTGACGAAATTGAGCTAATAAATACCACCCGTGAATTGGACCGGTTTAACACTTTTGGCCCGAAACCGACCAAACCCGCTTAATGTCCACCCCTTCATGTATATGTATTGTACTACATTCTTATCAAAATCAGGTCACACTCCTAAAAGACAATGATTTTATTTATTTGTTTAAATAACACAACAATTAAATTAAAAAAAAAAAAAAAAATCTTCATCTATTCATTCTCGACTTTGTTGCTATTGTTCCTTTCTATTATGATATTCATATACTTTTTTATTAGTTATTTTTACTATTAACATATCTATTCTTTGATCAATTGAAAAAAAAATTAAAAAATAATAGAGTTGAAAATTTTTATTATAGAAATGAGATCCAATAAAAAAATCCTGACAATAAAGTTGGACAATGATAAGTATGCTAATTTAATAATATATCTTTTTAGCAATTTTTTTAAATATTTAGTGAATATGCATGTATTGGGATAAGATCTACTGCAAAAATTTATTTAAAAGTGAACACTTTAAATGATGGTATTAATAAAACAAGACTCATCTAACTCAAAGCATTAGAACACTTACACTTGTGAAACGAGTTTGTCTTATGCATTACTCATGATAATTATTCACCTTCACTCATTCTAAGAAAGCATATTAAAATTGAATTCAAAGTTGTTGCTTTTGCTATTTTGGATTATTTTTTTGATGATATTGTTTTGACTTAGGATTGAATTCTTTTAAAAATAATTATATAATAAGTTTGAGAATACTTTATTATTTGATATTTGATTTTGAGCTTTATTTTTATTTTATTATTCATGTTGATCTTTGATTTTGAGTTTTATTTTGTTCCAATATCTTTTTTTAAAGTTATTTTGAATTTAGCTTTTTGTTTATTTTTAATCTTTGAATACACTTACAAAAATATATATACTATAAATGGCAAATAAATTTCACATGAAACCCTCCATATCTATCATTTAGTACAACACAAACAATAAACTTTTTTTACAAAACTAATTTGCTTATTGATAACTTGTACTAAATAAAATATAATATACATCAAAACAAAAATTGATTATGTTAGACATTTGAATACAATGCCAATTTTTTGAAATCGTAATAAATTTAAAATGTAATAATATATAAATTCAATATTCTATCAATTAGATTCATGAAAGAAAAAAAAACTCAATCAATTAGTGTAACACTTAATTTTTTTTTAACAAGAATGAAACAAAAATGTACGCAATGCAGATGAAACTAAAATTTTTAATTCATAAATATCTAAATACTTACAACTTTAAAACAACTTTCTAGTGACTTAATTAAACTATGACTATAATTTAGACTCAAGACGTGATCCGACTCATGACATTGAAGGACTGGTGAGCAAATCCGGATACTCCTCAGACTTTCAATGTTTACCTGTAACCTGGAAAACATCACCCTCAACATAGTGAGCATAAAACTCAGTAACATATATTTAATAAAAACAATTATTGATGTTTCCCAGCCATGCCGGTGTGTTAAGCATGGAAAATCCTCTCGGCAAACTATACTTCAAATTAATATAATACTATTTCTTCGTAAGCTATATTCAAATACCTCTTCTACCTTTAGCCTCAAATCTTTTAAACACTTTAAACCACTAGACATGAGTAATCTAATGACTTAACCTCAACATATCAAGTAAGTCATAAAGACTACATTGGTTTCACCCAATGTCCTCTACTTGAATAACCTCTTTTGGTAAGATTGGACATAATTAAGTCCGTAAGTAGTGCCCCACTTACCCTCGCTTACCCTTCGCTCCCGTCGTATATAGACGGAGAGTTCATTTAGCTAGAATAAACCCTACATATATATATATATATATATATATATATATATATATATATATATATATATATATAACTATAATAATAATAATAATAATAATATAGTATATATCTAATCATAACATTGAGTAATCTCCATTCACACCATGGAACATGAGTTTAACATATCAAACTTCCAGAAAAGAGTGTTATATTTAAGCTTTCAAGTGCAATTGGTTCCACTCTAAAATGAGTTTCCTAGCTTAAGATATAGATATTTCAAGATGACTAATGCAGAGAAACTCATAATACAGAACAGTCTACTTCATAAAATCACGAAAATTTGTAAATGTAATATAAACTTATAAAAATTTACAGCAACAAATTAATAAGAATAAGCTTTTCATTCCAATTGATTTCACTAAAAACCAATTCCTATTGCTTTTGTGATACCCATTTTAACTTAGCTACGTCATAATCTTTTTATGCAGAAAACACTATAACTTTGGTAATTTAATTAAAATATCAAACGATGTCCGATTTGAATAAAAGATAACATTTTGGAAAGCATTAGATGTCTAGTTTATAAATATAATTTTTATTCTGTTTGATTGACATTCAATTAATACAGTTTAATAAAATAAGGTATATATATACAAAAACGGAATAACATATTATTTTCCAACTTGTGACTCAATTTTCTCTATCAATTCGACATGAAAATTAGTGAAACCAGTGCCTATTTCTTAGGTAATTAAGTCTATTTTCTAATGGGATAGAAATCAGCTCAAAACACTACCTATGGAGAAAGTTATGAACAAAATACCAAAGGTGTACCTATACGGGTTCAAAGACAACATTATACTATTTTCACTTCAAACTTTATATTTTAAAGTTCATATAATCAACTAAATAAAATACATTCAAAATTCAACATAAAACCAAGTAATTACCAATACTAAACAATCATCATCTCATCACAAACCCAACTACGACACTCAACAACAATAATAAAACAACAACTCTTCATAGTAATTAATACAAACACCTAACATGCATTATTAACAATCAATGATACTAAATCAAATAGGATTATCTCAATACCTAAATATACAAATCAGGAACAGATATTAGGAACATGCAACCAATATCTCTAATCACACCTAAGAGAGGTTTTAAGAGGATTTTCTATGTTACCTTAAGAAGAGATTTGAGACCCCCAAAGTTTGATTCTAATTCCTTCTTCTACAAGTGAAACCTTAACTCCTCCTCACGTTTCCATCTTCCTTCTCAACATGCAAGAACTCTAAACTTCTTCTCCTATATTGAAACCCTAGCTTTTCTTTTCTTTTTTCTCATAATTTCTTATTTCACTCTCCCTCTTGGTCCTCTTTTTTTCTCTAATATAGGTGTGAGGGCTATTTCTATTATGAGATGATGAAATGAGGGAGCTTGAGAAGGACATGCAATGGAAGCGTGTTCTCTCTGTTTTTGTTTTCTCTCTTCTTCTTTCCTCTTTTCTCTCTTTCTTTTTTTTTCCTCAATATTTTTGTTTCTATTTTAAATTTGTTTATTGGAAGATTGATAGGTGCACCACTCATAAGTGGGTTGCACCCTCTATTAAGCCCCTAACAATATTTTAATTGTTACTACTCACTCAAATTTCTACTTATGCAATTTAATTATACCATATCATATAAAACTAATTATTCTTATTATTATAATTATTCTACTAACTATAAAAATGATCTTAAATTGCATAAAAAATTACTAAAGTTTAAATATTTACCACTCGAATTTCCAATTTGGTTATGCTATCACTAGATTATCATTATATGCAATTTTATAAGGAATTAATGCATTTATTTAATTCTAATAATAACAACAATAGTAATAATAATAATAAGGATATATTGATAATAGTTTAGACAAAGAGAGTTGGGGTGTTACAATTAGTAATTAAATTATAACAGATACCAATATAAAATATTAAGAATGTTAACTATTTTTAATCAATGATAAAATTTTGAAATATATGTAAAATATGGAAAGTTATTATATACATTAATTATACAATCAATCAATTAATAATTATTAATTAATTAATCAATAATTCTATTGTAATATATATCAATATCAATTTGATTATGTTAATTATTTATATTAAATGTAAAAATTTCAAAATATAAAAAACCAATATAGAATGTAACAATACATTCAATTATTCAGTAAAGTAATAATAATTGATTATGACGCATATTAATAAAAATATAATGACAATGATAACTATTATATCAATAAAAAGATTATATAATCATGTGAGTGAGTTTAAATTTTTAAAGACATTCAATTAAAAACGAGTCGTTTAGGAGAAGTGAAAAATTATAACTCTAACTAGAACAATTTGTTCGAGAGACACATTTATATATATAAAAAAAATACATTAATAATGTATTCTAATTCACTTCTAATACATTTCGTAATTTTGGTTTATACAAATTTTATTTATTTTAAAAATAAAAACTACAACTATTTGAATTTAATAATACAACTCATTTTTTCGAATTTTAATTTTAATTTAATTTATTATTTTAAATTTTATTCTTTTCTTTGTAGTACTTTTTAGGATGTGGACAGTTTATTTTTTTTGAAAATATCATAATCTTATAATATATTAATGTACTATTTTGTGTGTGTGAATTAATAATTTATATTAGACCCTACAATCTTTTGTAACTTGAGATTAGTATTATGAGTTTAATTATAATGCATTGTTAAATATTATATTGTTAATACATCACAACCATTCATAAATATGACTTTAGAGATAGTTATAATAAAATCACAATCTCTAATAGTTTAATAATTATGATTGACTAGCAATGTAAAAACTGTTTACTATAAAAACATATATAGATTAAATTTTAATAATATAATATCATTCTTTTGTATTTTTTTTTATCATTCTTAATATAATATCATCTCTAATAATTTATTATAACATTATATATATAGTACAACATTTTTATGTGGCACATTTTACATATAAATAAGTAAACAGAATTCTATTTACAATTCTCATATATAGGGGTGTACATGAGTGCGGTTTTTACCCGTACCCGGTCACTTTCGGGTCCAACTCAACCCAATCCGTTGAAACTCGCTTATATTTTGGTTCAGGTAATGGGTTTAACAACTTGAACCCGCCGACCCGACCCGATAACTAGTTATATTTTTTTTTTAAATTTTATTTGGCATCGCAACAGTCCAATAGGGTTTCAGATATTATTAATAACTGATTTTTAAATGAATGTTGATCCAAAGTGTTTATGCGTCTAGCCTAAATACTTAATTTTTCTCGCAATTTAGCGTTTAATTTGTTTTGCCTTGTAATCTCATATATGCCTACTCATAAAATTCGTATCTAATTTTTGAATTGTCTCTTTCAAAAGATCAATTTAATTTTTGAATTAAATACTATTTATTTAAATGTTATATTTTGTTATAGTTTTACATAATAAAGGTATGAACGGAAAGCTTATGCTTATAATGAATTTAGTTTAAATTTTTTACATTTGTTAAATACAATTTTTTTTAGTTAAATACCATTCATTTGAGTTAAATACTATTTATGAACAAAAATATGCTTATACAAAAGCTTATGATGAAATTAGTTTAAATTTTTTATATTTAAATCTATTAAACACTTTTTTTTAGTATTTTATTTGAAAATAGTAAGTACTCTAACTATAAATAAATGAAGCACTACTGTCAAAAAATTATGGTAGCTTAGTTAACTAAAATGGTTGGTGGGTTATGTGTAATGATGAAAGTAATGTGGTGGACCAAGTAGCAATACTTGTTGTTTTCTCCTCACTTTTATTATTAATATTTGTTTTTACAGATTCTCAATTATTCTCTTTCGGACTTTGAGGAACTTGTTAAGTGCTTGTACTTGAAGTTGTCATTGCTTAGAATTGATGAATTTTTATATTTTATTGATATACTGTTGTTGAATTTATTTATGTATTTGAAGATTGTTAAATTTATTTTTTTTTGTGAGAGGTTGATGATTTTTTTAAAGAATTGAATGATGTGATTGAAATTTTATAGTTTTTGAGACATTTAAGTATTAAATATATTTTCATTCAATATATTTTCCCGTAAAATAAAAAATAGGTTATTATTTATGTATAACCCGCCAACCCAACCCAACCCAACCCAATCCGTTCTTGATCGGGTCGGTTCGGTTCGGGTTAAATGAAAAAAATACGGATTTAGAACTTAACCCAACCCAAAAATAATCGATCGGGTCGGACATCGGATTTTGTCAAAACTAACCCAACCCACGTACACCCATATATTACTAAAAATAATTTATACTGTATTATTTTACTAGCTATAAAATATATTATTTATTGATCTACAATATGATGGATATGTACCAGTATAATATTGGAATCAGTACGAGTATGAATATAAGATATCATATTTTAAAAAAAATTAATGTATGAATACGTCAATAAAAATATGAATTTTTATATATAATTTAATTAAAATAATTAAATTGTTTGATTCACAGTAACAAATCAAAATAAAAATTTAAAAAGTAAAATATTATTTAGATAAAAACAACAAATTAACTCAATGCAAATAATATTATATTAATATATAATTATATCATAAAGTTTACTTGAAATAAAATAATGAGAAAATAAAAAGTATCCACAAATTTAATACAAGTATCAGAGACTTACTCATACTTTAGAAGATCTACTTCAATCATGACAGAGCTAGGAATTAAATTTCAGAGAACCAAGTCCAACAAATCAAATTAATAAATAATATAAACATTTTAGTGCTCAAATTATATGTGGAATTTCACGGTCAAAAAAACATATACAAACAATTTAAGAATTTAATAGTAAAAGAAGTGAAATTATTTTTCCCAATCTATCTTTCAACTTAAAAACAAAATAGTATTTCAATTAAATTTAGAAAAAGGATATCGTTGTACATGAATTTTTCATATAAATTTGTAATAATTTGTGCAAATAAATATATTAATTTGAAAGTATTTTTAAAAGACGATAAAAAATTGATAACACTAGTGAATAAAAATAATTAATATAAAAAATTACACAAATTACTTCATAAATGGAGAACAAATTGTGAACAAATGAAATAATAAAGAACCAGCAAATTTTATACCATTTTCTATGTTAAAGTCAAGGTAAGTATACTCCTTCTGGTCCTAAATACAAGATAAAGTAGAGTCAACAAATTTTTTAATATTTGTTTCAAAATTTAAATTATATACATTAATTTTTGCATTGACCTAATTTTTTCTTATATTTAAAATTCGACGAATATTATTTTGTCATCATAGTATAAAAATAATAATTAAAAATATTGGGGGATCATGACCACCTTAAGTCCCATACTACAATCATGAAAATACATATTATAATGCGTGGTGATTTTCTTTGTGCATATTGACCATGTGAAATTTTATTCAAGTTATAATTATGCTATGAACATTTAACTTATTTTTTTAGTTATCATACTACAATTGTTTTTAAATTATTTCCAATTTACTGAAAAGAGAAATATATTAAGAATTTAAATTATCGAAATTGATTATCTCAATATCCTTACACATAATATTTTACACATAATATTATCTAAAAGAGGAAAAGATGAACTCAATATAACTTTATCAAAATATGCATAATGAGTTTATGTGCAAAGAGATTAACACATTTATTATTTTCACATCAATAAACACTACTTCAACTTGCCAATTATGGAAATGAATAAGATCGAACAATAGTTTATCCAAGGACAAGTTGTAGATGTTGAATATAGATATAACGACAATAAATTATGTCAACAACCACTTTGGAGTCAGATTAATAATTGTTGAAAGTTCAATTGAATAACAATTTTAAAGGCAAATATTTTTTTAAACTTCAACTATAAGAACGTTTAAAGAAGCAATTAACTTTCTTAAGAATGAATACAAAAAGTCTTCATGTATGATCACATTATTTTCTTATCATATGCTTTTACATTAAAATATTTTATTTAAATAATTATTATTTTTAATCAGTATACAAATTTAATTACAATAATCAATAAAACTAAAATAACTAAAATTACAATTAAACTTTATATTATGAAAAGAATATGCATGTTCCTCAGTCATTTGAAACTAGAACTGAGGTGTTGGAGCTCATGATGGTGCCTAAATGTATTGTGTCACCTCACACTACTAGAAAAACTGATTTTAGCGTCAGCCAAAAGTCGACGCTAACGTTGATTTAGCGTCGGATTAGCCTCGGGGTCGGGCCCAGGCTAAAACGGTCGAAGTTAATTCTTAGCGTCGGCCAAATGCCATCCGACGCTACGGTAGCGTCGGCCAGGCCTACGCTATGCCGACGCTAGCAACAAATACACACCATCCGACGCTAATTATATTTGTTGCCACGTCATAAAAAAAATTATGTTGCGTCGGATGACCGACGCTAAAGTCAACAGCTTGTAGTCAACAAAATGGTGAGCGTCGGCCACTCCGACGCTACGGTCAAACAAAAGTCAACTTTATTTATATCACAGCGTCGGTCAGACCGACGCTAGTAGTCAACATTGAAAAGTCAACAAATGATTAGCGTCGGACGGAGCCGACACTAATTGTAAATTTTTTATTTTTTATTTTTTTAGCACCTGCTCAATTATATTTTAACGTCTTTCAAATAATTGATACTTAAGAAACATTCAAAGTCATTGTATTGACAACATAACAAACGCATCATAGTATTAAATAACAACTTAACAAAGTATCATTTGTTCTGAAACTACAAAATAATAACACAGTATCAAATAACAACTTAACAAAGTTACTTAATACATAATTGTCAACCAATGACTTTAAAAAGTAAGCATAACTATGAGATCAAGGTTCGTCCAGCGACACGTCGTCCAAATCATCATCGTAATGAGGATGCGAAGGAGGATGACTCGCAGTAGATGATCCACCAACTGATTGACGATGCAAAGCGTCAAATTTATCTGCAAAAAATTGCTTTAATGCATCAAAATCATTCTCTAACTTCTTTGAACGCTCGCTAGCCTCTTCGGCGACCTTGGTAGCCGCTTGAGCTTGGGCCACTGCATCCTGAGCAATTTGTTCAGCTTTAATTCTAGCTGCCCTCTCCGCTTCTAAAGACGTCCCAGTCATAGAATTAGAAGGATTCTGGGATTGTTGTGTACCCATGTCGGACGTTAATAGACAAGTCTCCCATACCATAAACTCGACCACGAGTGCGACCCCCTACAGATTGTGTCCATAACTTAAGTATTGTCGCTCCATCTACCTCTTTAGCACCATCTACACTTGTTTCCCCAACTTGTGTTTTTACTTCCTCCAATTTTTTTTTAAATGTTCCCTGATCAATGGAATAAATTAATAAGGTAATATATGATCCAATTTCTGAAATAAATTAAACAAACAAGTCAAGATATAGATAACATACTAACTTACACCAATACATGTATAATAAAGGGATTGCTCTTCTAGAACTGTTGGTGTAAATGAGATCATATTCTTTTTTGGTTGATTTGTAATATAAAGAATTTGAATAAAGAATTTACATAAATAAAGAACATACATAGGTAGATTCTGCGCAACTATCAACCCAAGCACCATTTTTCCTCTTGTGGGTTGTCAAAAATAACTCATCACAAAATCTTTAACACCACTAACATACTCCTTTTTCAATCCGCGTCTATTTGCATGTAACCTATTGTACATCCAACTACGATCCATTTTCTATAGGACAAAAACTTAACTTGTCAACCACTAAATAAGTTTGAAAAAATATAGAGATAAATAAATATGAATTCAAAATAAATTCAAAATTAACAAGCTATACATTGATTTGAAAAGAAACAAGTAAACTAACAACATTTTCAAAAAAGTGAACCTACCAATTTTATCCAATATATCTTAGTCATATGGAATAAATTCCAAACCATATCAACTTTATATTCATTACTTTCTATCCAATATATCTTTAGTATCAGTGCTAATTTAATTAATAAAAATACAATCAATTGCATTTACATCATCATCATCTCAAATATCAAAACCAACCAGAAGCAGAAGCAGAATCATTATTAAACAGAAGCAGAATCAGAATCATTATTGAGACTTAAACATTATTGAGACTTAAACAATATCATGTTGCAAATAAACAGAAGCAGAATCATTAAGCAGAGCATTAAGCAGAACAATAGCAGAAGCAAAACAATAGCAGAATTAAGCAGAAGTAGAAGCAGAATTAGACTTAAACAGAAGCAGAATCATTATTGAGACTTAAAAATTATTGAGACTTAAACAATATCATGTTGCAAATAAACAGAAGCAGAAGCAGACTTAAACAGAAGCAGAATCATTAAGCAGAACAATAGTAGAATTAAGCAGAAGTAGAAGCAGAATCAGACTTAAAAAGAAGCAGAATCATTATTGAGACTTAAACAATATCATGTTGCAAGTAAATAGAAGCAGAAGCAGACTTAAACAGAAGCAGAATCATTAAGCAGAACAATAGCAGAAGCAGAACAATAGCAGAATTAAGCAGAAGCAGAAGCAGAATCAAACTTAAACATAAGCAGAATCATTATTGAGACTTAAACAAGTTATATAATTAACCATTCAAAACAGATTAGACACAATCAGTATATCTGATTATGACACAATCATTCAAAACAGATTAGACATAAAGCTAAATTGAAAATACCTTTATGCAAGTAGCAATGGCGGCAATGTCAAATTGAACAAAATGGTAAAGCCTTTAAGCTCCAATGTCAGATTGAACAAAATGGTAAAGCCTTTCTGCACAATGATGTATTAAGGGCTGTTATACTCAATTTTAAGTGTATAACAAATATAACAGATAGGAAGTTATCCATAGTGTAATTGCTTATCCGTCTTTAAATACACTATTGAAAGTTTAGACTTGTAGTGTATTTTTTATTATCGGAAACTAAAACTCGATAAAAACTCAAAAAAATTATCAAATATAATTTGATGAACAATCACCTATATATGATTAAAAACAAACCTACAATAATTTTTTAAATGATAAGTTCTCATAGAATTTGAATCAGAGTTTACGAGAAAAAAATAGTACAAATAAACTTACTTTGTATTGATAAAAAAATTTTGTTAAAAAATTTAGGAAGGATATATAAATTATTATTAATTAACTAACTAACTAAAGCAATACAAATAGTTAATTAACAATTGTTTTAGATGAGATTTGAACTTCATCTATAATTTCTCGAGATTAAAAAATCATGCTTTTTCTACTAAGCTAACAAATGACTAATTCCATAATGTATTGACAAATACATCTTTCTCATGTACCTTACACTGTAGTAAATTTTTATTTTTATAAAACTAATTGCAAATAATGATAATTTATGATAATTATTTTTCAAATACGATTATCATAATATGGTATTTGTTCAATCTGGATTCTTTGAATGGTTTGAAAGTTGATTTTGGTCTTCCTTGTTTGATCCAAAAAGGGTTTGTCTATAATAACCTCTTCCAATGTATATAATGGAATTCCAAAATACAGTAAACATCAATAACATAATTACTAATTAGTGACACCTAAACTTCTAAATCTTTTTAGTCTACTTTATATGATATACAATGGAATACCAAAAATGAAGTAATCATCAGTAAAATAACCATTTAGCCATTTACAAAACCACACTAACCATGAAGATGGTTGCAGTTTAGACAAGCTTGTCAATTGGTAATTTTAGCTAATAAAATATTAAAATATTAAAATATTTGATGCTATTAACTCTGGAAATTCATGTCCTCTTATTTTATAGAAGTTTGTAAGTTACAATACATGTGATTTCTGTGACAAATAATTCAGCCTATCTTATATTCTCCCATTTTAGAGAAATAAAATATCCCCCTTATTCAATTAAGTCTATTAGCTACCTTAAAATCCTTCTTGAATCAAATGGATCTTAATAAGATCAAGAAGATTCAAGCCATGAATAGGTACAAGAAGCTCCAATAAGATCAAGAAGATTCAAGTATGATGATTTCATTGCAAGAGTAAATAGGCATAGGATGTTTGAACTTAGTCTTATGCAAAATGGTAGTTACTAGACTATATACTAGTTGTAAAGGGTGCAAGAGTTTTCTATGTATCATGATTCTGAGTGACACAAGTTAAATAACAGAGTCGATTGCTTGGAAAAAAAAAATTAAAGAAACCATTATTAAAAGATTAATGGTTTTCTGTTAACAATTTTTGATCAAAATCCAATCTTTGTCCTTTTTTTTACTCATTACATTTGGATTGGCATAAATAGACATGAACATATATGGAGCTCTTCTTAATTTAACAACTAATTACTAACTTGCTTTCTTAGTTATACTATGGATATCAGCATAAAGAAGCAGAACAAAATCATAACAACAGCATGAGCCTAAACAAAATAAAGATTTGAAATTCGACAACAACAACAACAGTTCATCAGCACAAACATAACAACAGCAACAAAAAACATTAGAGTACAAGAAGCAGAACAAAATCATAACAACAACAACAGTTCATCAGCACAAAACAGTATCGCTAGCTCTCATATCTCAAGTTGTGAAATAGTTCATTAGCACAAAAAACAGCAACAAACCTTCCGTATTTACAGTATAGCTTTGCTTAAACAAAATCATAACAACAAAGAAACTCAAAACAAAAAAAATTAGGTAAACAAAACAAAAAGAAAACAAAAGCCCCAATTGGAGCAGAAGAAATAGCTCAAGTTCGTCCCAAATTACAAACACAATCTCAGAACATCAAGTAAATCCGATCCATAGTGAAAAGAATCGAAAAAAGATTAGGGCTTGGGGGTGAAAGAGAGCGCAGAAGAAATCGAATAGGTGAGAGAAATTAGGGATTTGATTATTACCGAAATTAAAATTGAAAGAGACGGCGAGACGAAATCTTTGGGATTGAAGAAGATCTAAGTTGGTCGATGCGATTGAGGTCGTCCGGTTGTACAAGGAAGGTGGCGCCGCTGCTCCTTCGGCTAGGTAGAGAAGGAGAGGAGAGGGTTCAGAGTGAGTGACGGGTTCGAGTGATGAAGGGTGTTCGGTGATGAAATGAGAATGGCTGACGATGATGAAGGGCCGTGAGGGTGAGAAGAAGGGTTAGTGAGGTGAGAGGGTTCGAGGGCTTCATACATCTAATCTGATGAATTTTTGAGAAAACAATTTTAATTTTTCAAACTAATACGTAGCGTCGGCCCCTCCGACGCTAATTATTAAAATAAAAAATAAAAAAATAAACTAGCGTCTGCCTTATTTTATGTAGCGTCGGCTCAGCCGACGCTAATTTTAAATAAAGTAAAAAAATAAAATTGGGCACGCTAGCGTCGGTGTGACCGACGCTACGCCGACGCTAACTAGCGTCAGAGTCGGGGGCCGACGCTAAATTTGGCAGCTAAAATGAGTTTTTCTAGTAGTGTCAGTCAAACTGGCTAAAACT
Organism: Cicer yamashitae; assembly: GCA_037974755.1. Classification (NCBI taxonomy): domain Eukaryota; kingdom Viridiplantae; phylum Streptophyta; class Magnoliopsida; order Fabales; family Fabaceae; genus Cicer; species Cicer yamashitae. The sequence continues at coordinate 45,069,372 of JBBPBQ010000003.1, forward strand.
AGAGCTGAGGTATTGGAGCTGATGATGGTGCCTAAATGTATTATGTTATTGCAGTTTAGTTCAACTTAACGTACTTGTACAAGCTGCTTAGAAGTCTGATTAAAGCTTTTTTCTTTTGCAGGATGTTTTTATGAATATATTGATGTGGTGGGAAGATTTTGATGGGAAAGTTCCTACTCCTACAATATTGAAACCAGAGCCAATATGGAATGCGAAACAAGTTTTCAATCTGATTATTCCTAAGCAGATAAAATTATAAATATCAAATAAAAAATAGTAGAATTTTTTACGGATTGTCCGTGAGTGATGTTACTTGTGACTTTTCTGTGGATAAGTATCTACGTTTTTACCCAAAGAAAATCTATGAGTAACTTTATCCACGGAGACTCGGTGAGTCATACTATCCACAGACATTCCTTAAGTAAGTGTACCCCACAGTTTGTCTGTCGGTAAATACTTTTCTACGAGGGAATTAGCTACGAATCCGTGTCCATGAGTAATCCGTGAGTAATTTTATGTTACCTACGAAATTTCCGTAGGTAAAGATAAAATATGCCATAGGTAACAACAATTTTTCTTGTAGTGGAATAATCCAAGGACCAGTTGTAGATGTTGAATAGAGATATAACGACAATAAATTATGTGATCAACCACTTTGGAGTCAAATTAATAACTGTTGAAAGTTTAATTGAATAACAACTTTAAAGTTATATATATTTTTTAAACTTCAACTATAAGAACGTTTAAAGAAGCAATTAACTTTCCTAAGAACGCATACAAAAAGTCTTCATGTATCATATATTTTTACATTAAATTTTTTTTTATTTAAGTAATTATTTTTTTATTCAGTATACAAATTCAATTACACTAATTAATAAAACTAAAATAACTAAAATTATAATTAAACTTTATATTATTTATATTATTGATGAATTAGTGGATGATGAAAAAGTGAATTAACAAGTAGAGTAAACTTTATATCAATCAAATTTCCTACCAACGTGAGCAAACATGGGCACAAGTCCTAGTTGCCCTAGTTTATCTCAAATTTTCTACGATCAATCACACAAGTCCTAGTTTGTAAAAAAGGAAATCACATGAGTCCTAATTTAAGAAAAAAATGCATACACGAAAAACATAAAAAAAATAAAAATAAAAATTGCAATTCACCGATTCGCAATACGCGATAACATTAACTTGTACGTAAAAAATATAATTTTTTATCAATTAAAAAATAGTTTGTTTTTAATATTAATTATAAAAAAAAGTTATTTTTTAACGAAAAAGACAATAAAAACGAAAAAAAAGTCAGAAGAGTAAAAAAACAACGATAAAAACAGGTTTATGACAGTAAATGAATACAGCGGAGACAAAGTCATCATCATATTATTACAGCAACTCATTCAACAACATGGCACAACCCATTCACACTTTTTCAAACCACACTTTGCTAACCTCACGAACCGGTCATTCAATGCCTCACCGTCCTCTCATCTCAATTCTCCCTCACCCCACACCCGCATGTTACTTTATCATCTCACCATCACCGCCTTTCTTTTTCCTCAGTCGTTAACTTTCTCTCTGCAATCTAAAAAAACACAACACTTTCTCTCTCCTCTCTCTCTCTCTCTCGCTCCCTCTCTTATGTGCCCTAACTTATAGAAACCGTTATTATTACCGATGTCGTTAATGAAGGCCTTTCGTTCTCGCAAATTATCGAGATCTTTCAAGGAGGTTCAAACTCTCGATGCTGCCGGCGATGATCGGAGAGGAATTTCCGGCGGTGCATCGGTGGACGGAACTGATTGGTCCACCATGCTTCCGGATCTCCTTGCGGAGATTATTAAACGAGTGGACGACGCCGAGGAACAGTGGCCGCATCGTCAAAACGTCGTTGCTTGCGCCTGCGTTTGCAAACGGTGGAGAGATATCACACGCGAGATCGTACGGTCGCCTTCACGTAACGGCAAAATTACTTTCCCCTCTTGTCTTAAACAGGTCCTGCTTCAGAAATGTCTCCTTTTTTTTTTCTTTCTCTTTTTTTTTTTATTTAAATTTAAAATTCGTTTGTATCGTTTTTTTTTCTCTTCCAGAATCTCCTTTTTGATTGATGCGTTTAATTTGAATACTTTACGGCACAGAAAATATCGGATATATTTTCATTTTGAATTATTAATTTAAAAAAAATATATGTTTGTGAAATTAATTAAGGTTTTGGTTGTGAGGATTGGCAGTGAGGGATTTGGGATATTTGCACGAGCCAATTGCCATGGCAGCTATTGGGTAGTTCTTAGTTTCAGATTGGTGCTCTAATACTGCTTGTTTAATGGAATTTGATGTTTTATGTTTTATGGAAATTGAACTTTGAAGTGAAAAAATAGTATTGATGGAACATAACGGGGTTTCATCTAATTTATTTCTAGCAGATTTTCTCATGTTTATTTTAAATAGTATATTTCTGTAAAGCTTTACTCAATAAAGAGTGGTAATTGATTGTGATGAATGTTTTCTTTGCTTGTAATGATTTCATTATAATGTTGACTAATATTTTGTTCCATTGGTGACTTTTGTATTGAATTATGAGACATAAATTGATTTAGGAGATTTGGAGTTTGACAATCTTATTATGTTTTGATGACTTGCAGCCAGGACCACGTGACCTTCCTCACCAATGTCTTATAAAACGGAATAAGAAGACCTCTACATTTTACCTCTATCTTGCCCTTACACCATGTAAGTTGGTAAAATGATTTTTTTTTCTTGTTAGAGATAGAGAGAAGTCAACTCGTTAATGCCAGAGGAAAACCTAGAAAAATTATAAGAGTAACTGTTAAGAATGATCTGAAGATTAATGAGTTGGATAGAGATATGATATACGACAGAATATTATGCTGTCATTTGGTCCATGTAGCCAACCCTACTTAGTGGGATAAGGCTTGATTGTTGTTATTGTTGTTATAGAGATGGCTGAGAATGACTTATGAACCAAGTTTTGTATGTTCTCCTTTGCTCTTCCTATGGGGTATTGTGTTGATCATATAAAGTTTAATGATGTATGTATATAAAGTCAAACGTATAGCCTGGGCCTTTCTTATTTGACTAGGCAAGGATTACTTGAGTGCATCAAAACCTCAAAAGTTTGAAGGGATTTGTTGTTTGTCAACGTGTGAAGTGATTTCTATTATATTATAAATAAACTAAAAATATTTGTCAAGCCGCGTGATATTAGCAAGTCAGTTGACCAGACCAAGTCCAAGGTGACTGACTGGCTTCAGTCATCTTATAGAAGTATAGGACCTTCAACTGACTCATCGTAAATAGTTTGTTTTTCCTAAATAACAAAAGTGAAACTTGAATATTATGCTAAGTGATGTGTTTCAATCTATGTTGTCAATAGCAGTAGTTATGTTATTGTCACATGAAAAATAATATAGAGCTATAGAATTCCAATTGCTGACCATTGAATGGTAGCACCATTATTTACTCTAAATATATGTTTGGTGGAGGTGAATGTCTGAATCTTCATTTGGTTGAAAGATCCTGTGAGTTATCAAACATTTGTAAAATCATAAAATTGTGAGGGATTGTAATAAATCAATGTAATTTGTGGAGTAGTTGATTGTAACTATGATAGTGATTAAAATTTCAAATGATAAAAGTACAAGTCTTATTTTTCTCAATATTTCAACAAATATAACTTGCTAATGTTGCAGAAATTATGATTTCTAATTTATGTTGGAAGTTAATGCTTCTTTTTCTTTTCCTGCTCCGTCCCTTGCCAGCATTCACAGATAAAGGGAAGTTTCTATTAGCAGCCAGAAGATATAGGTGTGGCACCCATATTGAGTATGTTATATCGCTTGATGCTGATGACTTATCACAAGGAAGCAATGCTTATGTTGGAAAGCTAAGGTAAAGCTTTCTTACAACAGAGTAAAATTATCTGTTTTCAGGAAATAAGAAAAATGTTTCGTATTTGTCCATCTGCTTGCTTTTTCGTTTACCTTTATATATTGTTTCTGAAATGTTTTTTAGCTTAGTGCTACATTTGCTCTTAAACTTGACCTTTTATTTTCTCTTTTGTGATCGCCTTGGTGAGAATTTGAACTTTCTGTTGGCTCAATCAAGGAACTGATGAGTTACAGTTTGTGTTTCCCCCAAACCCCCAATAAAAAAAGGAAAAAGGAATTTACTTGTCTGAAAGAAATTAAATATACAAAGACCACCATTATCAATGACACCCTGCATTGCAAGGGTGCAAACAGGATGGATTGCAGTGTTTTTTTTAAGATCTAAATTCAAAACTGCTCCTAAAAAGATCTAAGAGCGAAGTTCATGGGCTTTAAAACTTCAAGCAATGGAAATAACCTTAATTTGCAGTTTGTGATTGTATGTTACTTCTCCATATGTTTAATTTAACTATAGGGAATTATGCATCCTCTATTTACACCCAAAGCTAAATAATATTGGTGAAATTCTAATAATTTAAACCCTTAGGCTTATCTATACAAAAGTTCTCGATGTGTACGTTGGTCAATCATTTTGCCCATGTATTAAATCCTATGCTGAAATCTGTGTTCATAGCTTGGAGATTGTTTGCTGATCTGCTCATCTTTTCTTCTTTATTTTTCCGGAAAGAAATTCTGTTAATTGAATTTGTTGTCAGTCTTTTGCGTTGTCTCGAGTACTGACCATTTAGTTGTTGAAATGTCTTCACAGCTCTGATTTTCTTGGCACCAACTTCACAATTTTTGACAGCCAGCCGCCCCATAATGGTGCCAAACCATCAAGTGGCAAGGCTAGCCGACGTTTTGCTAGCAAACAGATAAGCCCTCAAGTTCCTGCTGGTAACTTTGAGGCAGGACTTGTCTCCTACAAGTTCAACCTTTTGAAATCAAGAGGTCCAAGGAGAATGATTTGCTCTTTGAAATTTCCTGTCTCATCAATGGGTGAAAGGTCAGATAGCAGATCTTTGGATGGCAAAAAGATGCACCATAAAGAACATGTTTCTTCCGGTTACACAACCTTGAAGAATAAAGCTCCAAGGTGGCACGAGCATTTGCAATGCTGGTGCTTGAACTTCCATGGTCGTGTTACAGTGGCATCTGTGAAGAACTTTCAGCTGATTGCTACTGTGGACCAAAGCCAACCAGGAGGGAAAGGAGACGAAGAAAAAGTTCTTCTTCAGTTTGGTAAAGTAGGGGATGATACTTTCACTATGGACTATAGGCAACCCTTATCTGCCTTTCAGGCATTCGCCATTTGCTTAACTAGCTTTGGCACTAAACTGGCTTGTGAGTAATATGATTTCGGTATCATTATGCTTATTTATCATATGGAATTTATAAAGTGAATAGTTTTTTTTTTCCCTTACCTTCACTCGGATGAGTCTACAATTTGATTGCTGGAAGCTTGTTGTAAATGTTATATTATTATTATTAGAACATGATGTCTTCCATAATCATATATTTGTGGTCTCTGCTGCAGATGATCCCTTATAAATTATATTCTCTTCTGTATGTGCATATTATTATTACTACTACATTATTATTATGGCAATGTTTAAGACCCCGATGAGAGGTGATTTGCTATCAAGGATTGGTTTTGATAGTAAGACCAAATTAATAAAATGAAGGTTTGCATATCAAGCACTTGGAATATATTCTTGGTTCTGATCACTTCTCTAATGTGGATTGTTCTGGTCCACCAAAAAGTGGTTGGATTGTATTTTACATAATATGTGGCTGGATTGTGACGCTGCAAAGATATTACAAACAAAATGGTCTATATTGAACTAATGAACAGTAAATATTAATATATTATATGTGAAATAATTGTATAAATTATTCTATCAACTACCAAAGGATGACTTAAGTTTATGCAAAAACTATCATGATGTTGAAGTTGAAGAAGGTGTATCAGATGCCCATGGAATGTGGATGATAATTGATAAAGCTGGTAATTGTGAGATAGGCATCCATGTCTCCTTTATTCTCTTCTGATAAATGATAACAATATTTTTGGGCTTCCCTTGCTTGTGGGAGAAGGATGAAAGGTTAGGTCCCACCACTTGAATTTGAAGGGGCTGTTTCCATTTGTGAATCAAATCTAAGTCATTAAACAAAATATTCATAAAATAGAGGCATGTTATTGGAATGTACAAGTAGATATTGTCGGATTCGATTCCTTAGCTGATTTTATTGCATCATAGCTGGCTACAGTTTATTTGGAACTTCATTTCCTTCTTCTTTAGTATCATCTTTCTTTTTTCATTTTTTTTTCATAATATAATTGACATTCATTTATTGATATCCATACCTATAATAAAGGGATGGGGAAATTTGGTGTCGCATATTTTTCTACCAAAAATACTTTTAGATTTTTTATTTATTTAATTTTTCACATAATAGTAATCATCATTAAATAAAAAAAAATATCATTGAGCAAGAGACTAAAAAGGGGAAAGAGAGAAGATCGAAGAGAAATATTTAAAATAAAAAGGCCCTCAAGAATGTTAGTCTTTTGAGTCAGTTACCAAAATCCTGTATCAAAATTTCTGTTCTTGCGATCAAAATTTTAGAAGAAGAATAACAATTATGTTTGGTGGGTTGCAAAAATAACTATGGTAGAGTCACTAGGTTTAAAGGTGATATACCTATTACGTGAAATTTTAAAAAAAATATGGTAATCGATTGGTTCGTGGCATGTTATTTCCTCTGAGAAAGGATTTTGTGAGTTATTGTTGTGGATTTGCAAAGTGTTAGAATTTGAAATATGAAATCAGGTCTTCTTTGCATTTGCTCTTGGACGAAAGATTTTAATTCAAATTTAGTAGTAAACACAAAGGTCTAATGTTGGATTCATATCTACAATCTACCTCAGGAATGTTGGATAACAAAAATTATTTTTACAATCGCTTCAGCCATTAACATTCCTTTATCTTTTGATGAAACAACCGATAGAAAAACGTTTGAGAATTTTGCTCGAGTTTTGGTCGATTTGAACATGACACAAAAACTAATAGATCGCATTCTGATTGAACGAGAAGGGTATGCACTTTTTATTTATATGGATTATGAAAAACTACCATTGTTGGATACTCTATAGATAACAACTGAAAATATTCTAATGGTCATGGAATAGCTCAGTCTGCTAAAGATATTAAAGTTTTAAAGAAATTAGTAAGTAAATGTCTCTAAGAACATTGCCGCTCTGGACAAGGTTGAAACTGAAGATACAAACAAAGAAAATCAAGTTGTTAGTATTTATTGTGTTGTTAATTCTCTTTTGTAGTTCAAATCTCTAACGTTGAATTAGGAGGCAACACAGTTATTCAATAATTTTCTCTCTCTGATTAAGAAAGAATTGATAAAAATCTGATGAAGCATCTGATTCAAATTCAGTTGAGGGAGTGTAGCAGATTCTTTCTCTTCAAGGGAAGATGGTGTCGAGTTACGCCAAGAATCAAATGTAATCCACGAGGTCTTTGGATCTAGCTTATCAAATTTAGATAGCACATAACAATCAAGAAAAAAATTTCATTATCAAGATGTGTATTGTAGATTTTTGGAGTTATACATTGTCACAGAAGAACATTGTCTAAAATCATCAAATTCATTCACATTTGGAAGCATCAAGAGATTTTATAGATGATATAACATATGCAATTGTTATTATCACTTATGACAATATATATCATAAGATTGCTCATGATTTGAAGGTTTTACATAATTTCTTTAACGGTATAAATGTTAATGATTTGCAGAATCATTTTATTGTATGTAAAATTTTTTTTATAGAGAATCTTCCTATTGAAAATGAAGAACAATTTAGAGATATAATTTTTAAAGCAAATAAAATTATAAAAAAAAAACTACAGTATATAATTTTTGTTGAAAGATAAAAAAATCTACATAATTTGAATAACTTTTTTTCTTGCATTTCTTTTGTACTGAGTTAAATTTATGTCTCTCAGTTTTTAGTTTTACTAAATTTTTAAGTTTTTATTTTTACGAAATTTTTAACTTAGAAAAATATACATCAGTGCCATATAATAGAAAACACACTCCGATAATGGGCTTAGGTCAATAACCCACGAAAAAAGGCCTTACATAGGCTTGAATCTTGTAAACAGAGCATAACAATCAAGTGCTAAAACTACCGACAGTGTATCAAGAATGAAATTTTGTTAGGATCTTGACTTTCATTAATTTCGTATATATATTTTTCTTCTTTATTGTTTGTGGTGGTTTCGGGTCGTTACAAAGCATAAAATCGGCTAGAATTGATATTTTCTATTTCAGAGACTTTTCCTGCTAGTAATTTTTAAATAATTAAATTTTACAATTTTTTTTACCATTAATTATTAAGGGTTTTGTGGTTACATGGTTGTCGACTATTTTTTAGAGTTGATCAATAATATAAAATTTTCTTATATGTTTAAAATTCTCGTGTATTCTTGGTTGTTACTTTTGGTTGGACTTCCAACAGGCCAATCTATTTAGAGGGGGAGTTGTTGACTTTAAAGACTTCATCATGCTACGAGTGATGAGAATTAGGAGTAAAATGATGGTTTCTATTTAACTAATTTATGTTATATTTGAGTTGTAAGTTGCGAGGATAGTCACACTACTTTGTTTGTAGCAAGTTTTTAGTTCAATTTCATTCTGATAGCAGCTAACTAAAATTTGGATAATATAAAGAGTAAATTGTCAAAACGAGAGACCATTTTCATCATATAATAATTGTTGTGTTCTTGAATGAACAATGTATTTAGTTTTTATGAAATGGTTATAAAATATTTATGAATGTGTTATCAATTTATTTATTAAAACTAAAATGGTAATGAGTTGCACAAGTAATGACAAATTAGTTGTTGATATATTTTGTCTTTAAATAACTAATTTGTTTATCTTATAAAGAATTATAATACATTAATAGATTAAGAACAAATTGAAAGGATAATTTTTCTTAAAAGTAATTTATCTTCCCCCTTCTGACATATACATAGATAGAATCAGCTAGAACGAGAATTGCAATTTGATTAAGAAGTTGCCACGTATTCACCACCTGTCGCAATTTCAACACTCGGTTCAATCAGCTGTCCAAATGCATCTACAATACAACACTTTCCCCCCGCCGCTTGCAACTTGCAATCAATATGCATATATATATAATCACTTGACCACCCAAGCCATAATGAAATGCAAGTATAAGCTAAATTAAAACATTAAAATTAACATTATGAGTCAAGAGAAACCACGGAGACCAGAGAAAGAGCCGATAAAATACGGCGATGTGTTCAACGTGTCTGGAGATTTATCATCCACACCCATTGCACCAAGAGACGCAGCCACTATGCAATCTGCGGAAGATCAAACATTGGGCCAGACTCAAAAAGATGGGCCTGCTTCACTTATGACTTCAGCGGCCCAAAAGAACGAGAGTGCTGGTTTTGTGGGCCACGAGACTGCTACTAACATTGCTAGAAATGAAGGCGTTACTGTTGACCAAACTTATGATGGGGGCAGACGTGTTATTACTGAGACCCTTGGTGGACAGGCAATGTTTTTATATGTTACATAGTAAATTTAATTAAGTTTATATTTAGTTTCATTCAATATTTTAATGGAACAGGTTTTGGGGAAGTTTGTGGAAGATGCAGATGGGGCAAAAAGGACTATGGCTGAGGATGAGTTGGAAGATGAATGTGATCCTCATCCTGCCTCAGCTCAAGCTCCTAAAGTTGAAGCAACAAAAGACAATGATTTCATAAGTAACAAAGGTGGTGGTGTTATGAATCCTAGGTTTTCTGGGAACCAAGACAATGATTCAATGGTAAGGAACATATGCTACTAGAACTTGTTTATTGTTATATATTTTTTAAAAGAGAAATAATTAAATCATACAAATTAGAAGCGTGCAGGAGAAGCGGATGTGAATGAAAATGATCCCGAAATTATAAATAGTGTGCCTGGTGGCATGGGAGCATCTATGGCGACAGTGGACCGAGTTAACAAAAACAAGTGAACTAGTCTTTCACATTTGAATTCAAATGTGTTCTCTTTTGTTTGTTTGTACTTTGTAAAATGTTTATTTTTCCTTTTGTTGACAAAGACTTTCGTTGGTTGTGTATTTTCACTTTAGCTAGTTTAATGGTATTAGTCTTTCGTTGTCTTATATAATTCCTAAATATGATGATGATGATTATTCTTAATTGACAAATTATGTGTTGTTTAACTATTTTACTAGATTGTGATAAATTGGTTATTCTTAATGGAAGGTTTTTATCTCAATCTTAATCATTTATTATTTTATTAGATTAATAATTTAATATCGAAAATTTAGTTGGAAATTAAGGTAATTTATTCTACGAATTTATTCTTAATGTTATATTATATTATTTATTATGAATATTGATGAATGGATTCAATTCTCTGAAAATGTTCAAAATAATCGATTAACAGATGTTGGTGAATTGGTTTATTTCTTTGATGAATCAATTCATTTCTAATTGAGTTGATTCTTTTCTTTGATGAGTCTCCCTCTCCCCTCTTTCTATCTTCGTCTCTCTCCTCAAGATCCATATACACAAAATATTATTATTTCTCTTTTTCTTATATTTGAGTTATTATTTGATTACACACAAAATATTATTACTTCTTTTCTTTTATATTTAAGTTATAAATCAATAAAATTGAATATTATATATATATATATATTATAAATTAAATATATTAATTTTTTTATTAAATTATAATTAAATGTCTCTTTAATTTATAAAAACAATTAAGAAAAAATTATAAAAATAACTATTATAATAATAAAATAAAATAAATTTTTAATTTTAATTTTAATTTTGTGGAATTTGAATTTTGTCTAAAAATACAAAAATCTAATCAAATAATTTTATAATTTCATAAATTTTAAAAATTTTAAAAATAACTCTA
>JBBPBQ010000003.1:45080705-45224098 GCA_037974755.1 Cicer yamashitae
ATTTTAATTTTGTGGATTGTGAATTTTATCTAGAATTACAAAAATATCCTTTAGTATAGTTATTATCATCGTTTATCAATATTATCTCAATAATAATATTTTAAAAATATTGTTGTCTTTATAGTTAATAAATTTGTTTATTTTTGTTTTGTGGTTAATAAATTTATTTTAACAGTATAAAAATTTAGATTTAATTTATATGCATTAATAGTATAAAAATATTCCATATATCAGTTAATTATAACCGTTAAATTATTTAACTTTTATTATAATATATTTTAAATTATTTAATTTTTATTATAACTATTTTTTAATTAAAATTACACTTATAGATGATTATAATGCAATGATAATGTAATTTTTTTTACATTTATTATGTACAATGATTAAATTATAAAAATGTTAGTGTTTAAAAAACATTAAATTTTTAAAAATAATTTAATTTATAAAAAATGTCAACCCACACCTCTCTCTAATAAATGTTACAAATGGTCTAAATTGTTCAAACTCATAAGCTTGCGAGAATATTCACTTCACTTATTTGTCTTGTTCTAAATTATTGATTCAAACTAATAAGCTTGCCAGAATATTCACTTTACTTATTTGTCTTCATCAAAATATTATTCCAAACTACTTAAAAGTTATGTATAAATTGTCAAGATTAGAGGAATGATATACATAATGAAATGAGATATATAAATGCAATTAAGAATCTAAAGTGCAGTTTATTTTGTAATAATATTTTTTTAATAAAATTTGTGTTCATAGAGATTTTTTGAAGATAAGTTTTAGAGAGATAAAATGATAGTAAATAAAAATATATTTTATAAATAATGAATTTTATTTTGAAAATTTAAAAATATATAATTATTCATTTAAAAAGTTTTTATCTCTTTATATAAAAAAAATAAACACAAATTTTAAAAAATAAAATAAACCTTTTCAATAACAACATAAAGAAGTACATAGTAAATTAAAGTACAAGTACATATTTTAAGGAACCTCAAAAGACCTTAAGAAAAAGGTATACTTTGATATTTATTTTTTTTGTGGGTGAGAAATGATCATGATTAAATTTTTGAATTAGGTAGAATGAGATGTATTACAATTAAATACTCACTACTTTTCAATAAAAAAAATCTTGATACACATTATAATCAAATTAAGAAGTACTTCACCCTATATATATATATGGTATGTACATATTGATATATCATGTTTATAATAATTCACCAAAAAAGATCATGTTTATTTATAATATACAACAATTAACACACAATTACCTAATTTAGTAGCCCACATATAAGATCATGTTTATTTATAATATACAACAATTAACACACAATTACCTAATTTAGTAGCACATATATAACATCAAATGCACACAAGCATGTCAAAACCCTAAGTCTAAATAACAAAAACAAAGATGTTACAAATTACCATATGCGCGCGGTTCAACATGAAATTCATTTGTTTTATTAAATTTATTATTCATGTGATTCTGAGAAGAATGAACCCTAATAATTTAAAATTCAGATTGAAAGTAAAATATGATCAAGGATTATTTTAGTTATAATTTAATTACTTGTGTAAAATTTATTTCCCATTTGAGTTTAACCACTTAATTAACATATAACTCATTTTTATGATCAAAGAACTACTCATTAATTTAGTGATCTAACTGTGTCAATTGTTCGAGTATAATGATCGGTATAATCATTAACATTTCTCTTACATAAATACACATATCCTTTTTATTTATTTATTTATTTAAGATAAAAATTATTAAAAAATAAAGTTAAAAAAAATTAGGCATACAGACCTTACTCATAAAATGGAAAAGGAAATTTTTAAAAAAAAAAAAATCCTCCAATTATTTTTATTTATTTTTAAAAAATTGGAGATTTAATAAGTACTAATAATTATTTATAAAACATCTTTCATAGCTCAATTGGTTAGAGCACCTGTTTAGTAAGCGGGAGGTCTTGAGTTCAACTCTCATGAAAGCAAATAAATAATTTTTTTTAATAAAAATTACAGTTCTTTTCCAGAATCTCTTCTTTAAAATGAATTTGGAGCAAACTTCTTTCCTTTCTCCCAAAATAGCGTTTCAAGGTGCAACCTTTGTTCACGCTTATTTATCTATTTTTTTTTTAAATGTTGTTAATGTTTATTATATTCAAATATTTTTATTTCTTTTTTATTTATTGATGTGAATTTGTAGTTTTCAATTTCATGTTTTAAGAGAGTTGAAGGACAATGTCCAAGTCTTGCAAGGGATTGGCCATGGAGCTAGTCAAGTGCCTCAGTGAATCTGATTGTGTTAAGGTACGGTTTATAGTATTTCTTTGATGTTATTGAATTTTTAAAAAGAAAAAAAAGTTTTTTTATTTCTTCACTTTTTTAATGTTTAATTTTGATTATTGTGCTGTTTTATGGATTATGTTTATGCATTGGTGAATAGGTTGAGAATAGATCATATAGGGAGTGTTCTGGAGAGAAGAGTCCATCAATATCAAGTGAGTGTGTTGGACTTAGGGAAACCTATTTCAATTGCAAAAGAGGCCAGGCAAGTGTTTATTTCTTGCTTTTATCATGTTACCTTTTAGGAAAGTTCCATACCTATTGGTTTAATGTGGATTGGTGCTTGAAAATCGTTTGAAACTCCAATGATGACTGATGTCGGCCTTTAGAAATAGAAGCTCACGATCCTCTTTGTTGTAATATGTGAGAGTGAGAGTGACTTGATTGTTGTCGGTTTGGCAAAAAATAAGAAGAGAAAACAAATTTGTGTCTCAAAACTCAATTCATATTTGCTGTTCCTCGCCGTTTTTGTCAAATCGTCAGTCGTGTATACGAATAAGATCAGCTTCTACTTCTAAAGAGCGGCATTGGTCATTATCATTGTTTTGAGCAATTTTTAGGTACTGGTCTACGGTAGACCACCTATAGAGATGTCCACTGCCTGGCTTTTATTTGATTTATAATTTATAATGCAAGGTTGCCAATATTATCTATTTGGGATATTCATTTTCTGTATAGTTGTTTTACTGCTAGCATTTACTATAAGGCATAAGCTTGAAGTTGTGAGTTGAAGAAGACAAATTTAGATTGAATGAATGTTGAGTATTTCATGATTGGCCCCCTTTTCGGAACTATCATTTTTCATATGGATTCTTCCTTTTATTTTGGGGGTGACTAAATGCATCTTTACAATGCAATGGAGTTCAGCCAAATAATCTGGTTATTTGTAAACTATAGTACTACAAAAACTAATGCACAAAGAGATGTTAGTAACTTATATATGGCTAATAATTATCAAGAGTGATAGGATGAACAGTTATTTTTGTCTGCATTATACACTTAATGAAGATGAAATAGCATTGAACTTTGGAATGAGATAGTGCGAGTAATTGTTTATGATTTGTTTGTAGTTGCTTCTTCTTTTAGTTTTAAAAGTCCATGAAGACAATGGTATCATTTTAGTCTCAGGAGGTTGATAGTTTTTTTCTGTTATGGGAAAGGCAATTTGCTGAAATAAAATTCTCTTAACTAGTTCTTGTATTCAAGATTATTCTCCCTCAAGAAAGTTTTGAGCAATTAAGGTTCTAATGTCAGTCTATATGATAAAGATTAGCTTTTAGCTTAATGGAGCTTCTTATTAAAAATAAGTTAATGTTTATCAGTTACGAAAGTCTTTAGGTGTTTATGAAGAAGTTAAACGAGATTGATTTTGAAAAATTGAGATACATAAACCCGTTATTATTGTAAGTTGTCGAAAGTATTTTCCTTGACTGCAAGGAAGATCTTGAAGTGTTTAAACCAAGTTCTTTATGATCCTAACTGAAGATTTCAAATTGGTAAGTATGCTCGATGTTGCATTTGCATCCGATGATATGATTGTACTAGGTTCCCATTGAAAATAACAATCAAACAAGTGTCATTGTAAATCAGGATTGAATTAAACCAGGTAAATTATAAGAATACTGTATTTGTTAGTAGTGATGGTGATATGCAACTCTAGTTCATCTTGTTTTATTAAGGCCTTCATGGCCTGTATTATAGACTTAGTTTACAATAAATCATATCAGCTGACATAGATTTGTACGACACTCCATTTCACCATTCACATGTTCAAATAGTATAGTTTTTTTTATAAGCAAATATTAGCAAGTTAGTCATTATTTTAGTTTCTAAGGTTCGAACATTAGGCCTTTTACTTAAATTTGCTTTATTGTCCCCTGGCTCATCATCTGAACTACTTAGTTGGGACTTCAAATAGTATGGTTAGTAGTGCCAAGATAATCAAATGTAAAAATGTGCATATTTGGTGAAGAAAATTAGTACATTTATGTTAGTAATAATGTGTAAGCTTATGTTCATTATTTGATATTGAAATTAAACAGATATATTTTTTTTCGTTGTTTTCAGATTGACATGAGAGCTAGGATTCGAGGAAACAAAGGGTATTAATGATGCCATACATTGGAAAACTGTGGTGTTGTAATGTCCAAATTTTGGTACTTTCAAGTTTGTACTCAAGATGAAGTCAAATCAAAGTCAAAGATGACAAGATGAACTTTGATATGTTAGAGAGAACATAAATATAAGCAATACCCCACAAGTGTTATATTAGTATAATGCTCAAGTCATAGTTTCATATGTCATAATCCATCACCAAATATGTTATGGATTAAAGTATGGTCCCTCCACTTTCATCTCCATGATTCTCAAATACTTCATTTTTCTAGATAGAGGTAATACGAGATTGAATTGTGAGGTAAAAATTAATGCTCTTTCACGAAATTGTGCGGATGTGAGGAAAAAATGCCTGAAAATAGACGTATTATATTTCTCTACATATTTTCGGAGAAAGACTTCTGTTAAAATAAATAGATAGATTTAAAGTTAAATATCTGATTTACAACATTTTCTTTAGAATGTTATAACTATCTTCTTTTCTTCAAAAAAAATCATGGTTGTGCACTAAGAAATGAAACCATTGATTGAATATTATGAAAATTAAATTTACAACAAAATAAATATTATAAATTGAAGTGTATTTGCATTGTAATTGCATAGACCATGTTTGGATAAACCAAGTAAATAAAAACTAGACAAATCGGTGTGCTATTAGATATTCTACAATCACATCAACCAACAATTTTTCATACATCTTATTTTTTTTTATATCTTTTAGATTTTGTTGCTTGGTGTTTTTTATCGATTTATTTAGTTGTATTTTTCTAATAAAAAGATTGCTTTTGAGCAAAACAGAAAAATCTTCATAGGAAACAATATATTGAAGTCAAATTTAAAACATTCCACTAAAAGTATGCATTTTCCTCCAAAAAATAGAAAATCTAAACAAATTATTATTTTGTTTTTATTTTATTTTTAACTCTTTAGTTCTTAGAGAAATGAAACCCTAATAATCCAGAGTTCGACCGAAAAGTAAGTAAAACCTAATAAAAAATTGTTCTAGTCAAGATTTGAACTTGGATTCTCCTAAGAATAACTGTTTGTAATAATCAATTATAATTCTAATAATTTTATAAACCCTTTTTCTTCTCTCGACTTCCAGTATGAGAATAACCAAGCAATATGTATACCATATACATCAAATTATAAAAGGAACATGGGCAAATGAGAATAACCACTTGCAATGTAAGCATCATATTTTGAGTTCATGGAGTTTGAGAAGCAAGTATTTACAAAGTTACCCTTCGTGCAAGGGAAATTCTCTAGACAAACTTCAGACACAAACC
Organism: Cicer yamashitae; assembly: GCA_037974755.1. Lineage (NCBI taxonomy): Eukaryota > Viridiplantae > Streptophyta > Magnoliopsida > Fabales > Fabaceae > Cicer > Cicer yamashitae. The sequence continues at coordinate 45,086,474 of JBBPBQ010000003.1, forward strand.
AGATTTAATCCTAATCATTGTGGCTGACTTTCATTAAGAACGTCCTATTAGTCATCAACAGGATTAACAGGTTCACCCTGTGAAAACAACTCTTAGTCAGCATATATTTAAAGTAACAATAATCTAAAACTAAATTACATGTGACATACAACTATCTAACTTATGATACTTACATTTCCATCATCAACACCACTCACAGCAGCAGGTTTTTCGGGTTCAACCTGCGAAAATCAACACAACATAATAAGCAATAATGAAGTATTTATAAACTTGAAATACAAATTATCATAGATGTATAAATTATGATTGTTCACCAAAAGCTTCCTTGAAGCTTTTAAGGAGGAATCAAAATCCTTCAACACGATTCCTGGTAACTGATCAATGTCCCAACCAACAACTTTACAGATGACTTGTGCATAAGCCCGGTGAGCTCGCTTCCTTTTCGTCCTTAGTATAGTAGTCGAATGTTGAATTAGTGCAACACAATCCTTAAACCTCTTCCACATTTTCTTCTTAATACCACCACAAACCAAACAATAAAAATCTCCTTCTTTGTTATTGTCCTCATAATATTTCCTCAAGCCGACATCTTCAGCAAACACTTTTTCAAGGAACTTATACTCTTCAGATTCTTTACCACAATTTTCAACCAACTCATCTTCACTTTCATCCTCGCCCTCATCTTCATCTTCATCTTCAATTACATCCTCATCACAATCAGAACCTCCATCGGGAGCTAAGAACTTTTGGCAAGCATCTATTGCACTGTGCTGCAAATGCCAAACTGCGACAATTGCTTCCTCGTCCCCCACAAGAGAATAAGGGTACGAACATGGCTCGGTGTTGAAGGAAGGCCAATCTGAAGCCGTTGAAGATAATCCACCATCGGGACTTTTGCAAACCCATTTAGCATCAGAAACCACAGATTCATGAATTACCTACATTGAAATTTCATATCTAATAATTAGTAAAACATCTGTGGGAATTGAGATTTTCTAAGCTAGCACACAATAATACTAAAAGTAGGGGAGAATGATAACAAGTGCCTTTGAGACATTGGTTAAGTAATCAAAAAAGGAAAGTTTGTATTAGAAAACATTGTATTTATTATATTGGCAAGTGTTTGACTTGTATTTTCAAGACAAAACTTCCTTTTATGGGCTCCTTAACCTATGCCCTTAGGACACTCGTTGGCAAGACCCAATTCCTCTGCTAAATGCAGCTCACAAAAGGTACTACTTATAGTGGTCATGAAAGGGATACAACTTCAATTACATCGACACTATAAAAATCCAGTTGTGTGCATATGGCAACTGTTTTTTTACTAGTTTCTTTACTAACATATAAATGTTTTTACTTTTTAAAATTAACTATAGAATGAAGGGCATTGCATTGTATTGCATTTTACCTAGATTATGATATAATACAGATAATTAATATTTTATAGTTAAAATACACAGTAATCAGCTGAAAACAAGGGCATCAAGGCAGCAATTTTTCCCTAGACAGCATTATATTAATAACAATGACAGTGACTATACAACTAAGAAACACACACATAAGAGTACATATGTGTTTCTATTCAGCATTTATAAATTGATATAGATCACAATTGTTTACCTCAACAATTTCTCCTCCATCTTTTGAACTCAAATCCAATGTTTTTTCATCTTGAACCTCACCTTCCTTCAAAACATTCTGCATACACAACAATCAATAGAAATTTACAACCATGCCAAATTAGGGTATGTTTACTTCATGAAAACATTCTATTTTTTCATTTGCTAACTAGAACACACTAGATTCTTGAAATGGACCATTGTGATGAAGAGAGGAAATGCTAGTTAGCAACCAAGTATTTATGGAAATAATGAAAACAAATTTTTGACATTTTCATTATTTCAAAAAATATAGACATTGTTCACTTCAATAATCTCTTATATCCTAAAATTAACACGAAATTTAAATATGGAAATAAAAATATTTTCACAATGTAAAAAATAGTTGTTTCTTTCCCTTAAGAGGGTGAAGTGAAGCTGATACACAAAAAAATAAATAAAATAAAAAGAAATGAATCTCAGTAACAGTTTGATGAAGCGCTTTTACATGATCCTGAAGCTCAACTGGAACTGATTCATTAACATCAGAATTAACGGAAAAATCATTTCTACCATCAACATTGTCCTATAAAGTTAAAATTACACAAAACCAACTTAATAATTATAATATAATGAGGAAAAAATGCAGTAAATTTAGTTTGATTAATGAACTCAAAGTAACATGCATTAATATTATTATTATTATTATTATTACCTTAGATGATGAATCAGTCTTCATCTTGACACCAGAGAGAGAAAGAGCGTAGTGAGGAAATGTTAGGGTAATAGTCAAATTTTGAGTGTGATGTGAATGAAGCTAGTATTGTGAATTTGGGCTTTGTTATTCCGGTGTAAAAGCCCAATTGGTGCTTCGTAATTCCAAATTTTTGTTTGAAAATTATACCCTATACCCCCACTTGTACTCCTACCCTTACATTTTATACAAACTACCTATTTTATTTTTTTTTATTTAAAATAAATTTTTTTTACCTCCACTAAATTCAACTTGGTTCCGGAAAACTTAAAATTTTTTTTTTTTTCGAAATTCATGTGTTTTAAAAAATTTGATTTTAGTTTTCCGGTATACAAGTATGTTTTTGTAGGATTTGGGGTTTAAACCCTAACATTTGTGTAGCGGAAAACTTTTTTCAAGTTTTTCGATATACAAATGTGTTTTGGTAGAATTTAGGGTTTAAACCCTAAACCCTAACCTTTGTGTACCTACACATATGTATTTTCAAAAATTTGAAGTTTGTGTACCGTAAAACTTGAAAAAAGTTTTTCGGTACACAAACATTTTTTTTGTACTGAAAAACTTTTTTCTGTACACGTATTTTTAAAAAATTGAAGTTTGTGTACTGGAAAACTTAAAAAAAGTTTTCTGGTACAAAATTTTAAAATTTTTCGAAGAACTGTTTTTAAAGTTTTCTGAAAATTTAATGAGGTAATTTTTTTTTAAAAGAGTGAAATGGGTAGTTTGTATAAAATGTAGAGGTAAAAATATAAATGTGGATCCAGGATATAATTTTGTTTTTGTTCGCATTGTTGGGATTTACTATTACACCCCACCTTTTTACTTATATATGTTCTCATTCTCCTTTTTATTTTTTTACTAAATAATAAATTATCCTTTTTGAAAAAATTAATCTCAAAACTCAGTTAAAACGAGTTACTAAAGTTCGTATACAGTTAGAATTATGGATTGGAGAATGAAACTTTGAGAAGAAGTTTGAAACTGTGTTTCGAAAATCAGATTTTGAATTGTAATTTTAATTTTTTTGTTTGAGTATATTCTAAAATTAAAAATGTTTAGTTTAGAAAAAAAGAGTTTTATGATTTTGAACAAAACAATATTTTTCGTTAGTTAAAATTAAGACTTTACTAATTTTATATTGATAATATAAGTTTATAATATCATTCAATTTTATTTTTAACTATATTATTACATTGTATTATTATTTTTATTTATTTTTTTATAGAAAAAGATATTTTATTAAGCCAAAACAAAACCCAGTCTAAGAGGGATTGGATAGCAAGAGGGTTAGAAACAAAACCAACTTTGAAGAAAAAATAATTACATGTTTGAAATCATTTGAAAAGTTTGTTTAAAGTGTTGAGAAACTACAAGAATATGTTAAATCCTCAAGTTTTAAATTATCAGTAATAGGTATCTATTTCTTCATTCTTTTGATCTCTTCTTACAAGGGTTTTTCTAATAAAATTAATGTGAATGCAAATGAAGTGGTAAATAATAAATGAGATGTTGAAGCAGTTATTCGTAATGTTAATGGTTTGGTGACGGCTAGAGTCATTAAGTGTTTTGAGACACTTATAGATTTTGACGTTACAAGTATTGAGTTTAAAACTAGTTTTTCAGTTTACTCTTGAAATTAGATTCAAGAAGATTGTCTTTTGAAGGAGATTCTCTTAATGTGATCCAAAAATTTATCAGATTTTAATTTGGTGATTGCTTATTCTCAAAAGATTAGAAGTTATTTCATTTCTTTTGCGTTAAATCATGTTAAATAAATTGTTAATGATTATACATATCATTTAGCTCGTTTTGCTTTAGATTTCATAGTGAATTGATGATTATCCTTCTTGTATTACACCTTTCATTTAAATCAATTTCGTTGGTTAATGACATTCATTTTGACTATTCAAAAATATAACTTTATCCGATATAATCTAATTGGATACATAAATAAAATAATATAAAATAATTGTTTATAAAAATCAAATAAAAAGATTAATGATCATACACGGCAGGTGTAAAACAGTTTTATACTAACATTCAATAAAAAGTTACCGGTGTCAATTTCAAAATGATCATACAAATATGGAGTGATGTGACTAAACAATATATATTATTTAACTTCTTCTTTAAATTACCGAGTATAAATTTAATTTAAGTATATAATAAAAAAATAAATAATTTTTTAAGTGAATTAACTCTAATTACAAAAAATTAAAAAAATAAATAACTTTACCAATCAACATTGTTTTTCTTCTTATAAACAACATTTGGGCGAATTTAGCCGGTAAATAATAAGTCATGGATGGATGTAACATGGTTGTGTAGGTCCCCACATTGATATGGTTATGGCTATGGCTATTGTACAAGCTTAGACAACAACAACAAGAAGAAGGAGAAGCTGAGCAACAACACATCAAAGGAACCTAATCTCATCTCATCACTCCAATTCCACATGGACACCATCCCTACTTCATTCAACAGGTTTTCCCTCTCAAATGAATTGAATTGAATTGAAGTTCTTTACTTATGAATTTATTCTTTTGTGCAGTGGTTTGGGATGGAAATCATCCTCCTTATTCCTACAATCCAATTCCTTCAACCTAATTTCAATTCCTTTCAAACCAAAACCGTCTCTCACCAAGTTTACTCTCACTTGCTCTGCCGCCTCTTCTTCTTCTGGTACTCTCCTTTTCAATCATTATCCTCTTCTGGGTTTCTCTGCAATTTTGTTTTTTCTGTTCATTGTTCCCAATTTAGTTGCTTTATCTATATCTTAACATTTTTGAGCTTTTAGTATGCATTGTCTGGTTTTGTTTGATTTAGACTTGTTACAATGGGACACAATACAACATGTGTCTGTTTCTTTTAGCGTTGCGAAAATGGACATTAGGCTAAAAATATGATACATTTTGGTTCAGATATAGGTACAAATTTTCATATTAAAAGTGTTGTTGGTGTCTCTGTTGGCCACCTTTTGTGCCCAGGAAAACCTTAGAACATGTAGTTTCTGTTGTGGATAACTCCAATTTCAGCACGCTCTCCACATTTCATTATTATTGGGTCAAGTTTGACAATATTGAGACCACCTATAGTCGAACTGTGCATAAAAAGGCAAAGAAATTATCTGTAATTGAATAGACATTAACATTGTTGCTTCTCACCTCTTCTTTGTTTGTGTCCGTGTGAGGAAGAAATTGACAGCTTGGAATTTAGGATGTTGTTTTTGGCTTAAATATCCATTTGTTATCTGCACATTCTATATGTTTTGTTGCTGCTGATTTGGTTAGCTTAATTATTAGAGTTGGCCTGTTAACATGGATGGGCCCCTACACTGTTTGATCAATCTTATTGTAATGTTCTCTGTTTTGGCATTGTAATGAATCTATTTACCATAAAGATAAGTTGGTGGATCAATTAGAAGATTGAAATTAATGGCTAATGTCGAATAAAAAACCCCTTTGTTATGAGCATTTCTCACCCTTCATTATCCTTCTATTCTCTCTATTTCTGTCTCATATGCAGGCTAGAGAAATTGACTTGGATGCTGTGTTTCATTTTTTATTTTAATTTTTATCAGATCCTCTCTTGGTGAAGGCTGCAAGGGGAGATCCTGTTAATCGTCCTCCGGCATGGATGATGCGTCAGGCAGGAAGGTACATGGCTGTTTACAGAAAGCTTGCCGAGAAACATCCGTCCTTCCGAGAGAGGTCTGAGACGACTGATCTCATTGTAGAAATTTCTTTGCAGCCTTGGAAAGCTTTCAGGCCCGATGGAGTAATTATTTTCTCCGACATCCTTACACCTCTACCGGCATTCGGGATTGACTTTGACATAGAAGATGTCAGGGGACCTGTAATACAGTCACCTATACGCTCTGAGGAGGGATTAAAGGTTTTGCACCCTATTGACTTTGACAGGCTTAGATTTGTAGGAGATTCACTTAAGATCCTGCGGCAAGAGGTAAAATTTGGTTGCAACATGCATTCACCTCATTTATATGATGGATATATTTCTAAGTGCATGTTGGATTGAAGGTGATTTTGGAAAAATCAGGCTGGCGCCGTGATTTTGTTGAATCTCCAAAGCGTAGCTTTTGTCCAAATCACGGTTATGCACTGTGATTCTGTCAAATCACCGTGAATCCAAACATGCACTAAGCTTGTTTCCTTCGCTAATTATGTTTTCTTTAGGTTGGTGGTCATGCTGCTGTTTTAGGTTTTGTCGGAGCACCTTGGACATTGGCAACATATATAGTCGAAGGAGGTACAACGCGCACATATACAACCATTAAGAGCATGTGCCATACAGCACCACACATACTGAAGACTCTGCTTTCTCATTTGACAAAGGCAATAGCAGATTACATCATTTTCCAAGTGGAATCTGGGGCTCACTGCATACAAATATTTGATTCGTGGGGTGGACAACTACCGCCTGAGATGTGGGAACGCTGGTCAAAGCCTTATATCAAAGAGGTAACCACTAAGGGAAAATCTCCATTTTTTTCTTGCCTGATAAAATTGTTTTTGGTTTTTCAAACTTTCCATTGTTAAGCCTAATGTTCACCTATTTATTTTGTTGAAGAAAGGGCAATAATGTGTAGCTTGCCGAGCTTTGCAACAATTAACAGGTTTTTATGTCAACTTAATTAGTATATACTTTTCACAATCTCCATGATTCTTCTTGGTTTAAAGCTTGAAATTATTTGTAAATTTTTGCAGCAAATGGAATTTTTTTATTTTTTATTTTTAAGCCTTGACTATTGCATAAGCTCATTGGATATGAAGCGTGCTTCTGACTTCACATGAGAAAATTTGAAATTAGAACTCAGAAGCTACATCTTCATAATTTTATATTTCATTGAGATAATTATTGCTATTAGCATCTTTTCTTATTTTACAATTCATAACAAATAGCAAATTCTAGGTTGACTACTGTTGTGCCAATCTCTCTCTCTCTCTCACTTTTTTTCTTTTCACATTCGTCATATACTACTTTCTGAACTTCCAGATTGTAAATTTGGTCAAGAAAAAGTGCCCAGACACACCACTTGTTCTTTATATAAATGGAAATGGTGGCCTTCTCGAGCGTATGATAGATACTGGAGTTGATGTTATTGGACTCGATTGGACAGTGGATATGGCTGACGGTAGAAGAAGATTAGGTAGCAGAATAGGCGTGCAAGGAAATGTCGACCCTGCTTATTTATTCTCTCCTCTTACTGCCCTGACTGAAGAAATTCAGAGGTTAGTTACATAACTTCCATTAACTCTAGCATTCTTATAGTCATTTTGAGGTTGTTGGCATATAGGTTCTAGCAGAGGATAGACCACCAGAGAGGGTCCTAAGTGACCCTCCTAGGTGAGTCCGCCGAATGAGAGACTGATGTTTCATCAAGCAGAGTTGAACGCCTTACCAGGATCTTCCTAGTAAATGTCCACACTGCTTCTTTTCTGTATATGATCCAGTGTCTAAGTTGTGTAGGTTAAACATCCCGTGGTATTTGCTTAATTGACTGCAGAGCCGAAAAATGTGACGCAAAGGGATTCGTACAAAGAATTAGAGAAATGTTCTTCAAGGAATTGTTGCTATCATTAGTAATCTTTTAATTTCAAAATTATGAATTGGTCAATCAGATTTGTGTGCCTTTGCCAGGATGGCCACAGTTTTGTCTGATCGTTATTATGTTACTAGTTTTTTGTCCAATTGAACCCTCATAGTCATAAATAAGATTGGAGCAATGAACTTTGTTGATGAATTATATTGATTTCTTAATATGATGATTACTTGTTACTGTCAGGGTTGTGCGGTGTGCGGGACCTAAACAACACATCCTTAATCTTGGGCATGGTGTTCTTGTTGGAACACCTGAAGAAGCTGTTGCACATTTCTTTGAAGTAGCCAGGAGCTTGAAGTTTGACACAGTCTCTCAAAATAACACTGCAAGTGTAGTTTGAAGCCAAATGCCATTTGTGTTGCCAAATGTAGTTTGAAGAGTTCAGGTTTAGTCCTTCTTGATTCTAATGCAGCTATGTGATGATGATTTGCACATTGCTGTGTCGGCTAAAGGTTAAAAAGAGTCTACATTATTCTGTATTTTGTAATTGTGTATGATGAATTAATTAGAGGATTCGTCCTATTTGTTTTTTTGAGTATAATAACATTAATTTTTGATTAAGTTAATTTGTTAAGAAGCTTTGACTTGTCCTCTGATGAAGTTGGTACTCTATTTTCAGTGTAGTTTGGTTTAGATTTTTTTATTTATAATTCAGTGTCACAATGATAAGATAAAATGCTAGTTAATAAAGATGTATTTCCGAAAATAATCAAAACAATGTTCTTGACATTTTTATTGTTTTTAGAAATGTAAATAATTGTTCACTTCAAAAGTTTTTTACCTCCTTATTAACAAGTAAAATTAACATAAATTTCAAGAAATGAAAACAAAAAATGTGTTCACAAAGTAAACGAGGCATAACTTGTTCCGATTAATTTGTTTGAATAAAAAAGATATGAGACTTTATAATCCCACACTTGCACTTCATAACTATATTGAATAAAGGAAATACAATGACACTTATTTATAAACTTTTGAATTCATTACAAAAAAACAAAACCAACAAAGTGAAGGAGTAACTAACTACTTATGAGCCAAGTAAAGTATAGTACATTCCCTTTATATATTTTATTTGTGTCTTATGAAGGGTATGTGCACACAGTGAAATGTGTCATACGATTTTTCAGGCCACATGCCTTGTCACATTAATGTTTCCATTTGAAGAACGGTTGCCATAATGCTGTAGAACCTCATTCAGAGTTTTGAGAGCTTTGTCATATGACACAAACCCCATAAACAAGAACTCATAATCATCCACTGTCACAATCTGGATGTATTTTTCTTTTGAGTTAAATCTGTTTGTTGAAGGACTAACTGTCTTCAACTGATGCAGCTGCATTACCACCTACAAGTTATGTTAAACACAAAATCAGCACTTGAAAGATATCATAAAGTTGCTTAAAATTTTGTTTTTATTTATTTTCTCACTATATAAATAGAAATAAACTGATATTCTATTATAATAAAAAAAAGTTTAGGTGAGTTGGATTTTAGTGACTCATTAGAGTCAGAAAAATCTCTAAAGCAGACTCAAAGTATTTATAGATTACTCAGCAACAAAGTCTCTGCATCAACAACATAATTTGAACTCATGCCCTTGTAATAAATGATGTATTTGTAACTAAATGTGAAAATAAATAAAGAAAATAATTTTTAAAACCATAAATGTCTAAGGCTCCTTTGATTATTGGCCCTCATCTATCTAAAATTTCAAGTCATATCAGAAATTTTCATCTTTCTTTCCCTAATTTAATTACTGTGACATATTATTGTAAAAAGAACATAAAAAATAACATCAATCATGAAGTTGTGAGTTACTTGAAATATATTGAGGTGATGAGATTAGGAAGTACCTTATAGAACATGCATTGATGGTGCAAGGAGAATGGATAATGACAGAGTGGATAATCACTGCAAAATGCCAACCTTTTAGTTGTTATATATAGTGTTCCAATTACAGGTCCAGATGGTGTTGATATGTAACAAACATATTGCTTTAATACTTTCTCTCCTTGAAAAACACCAAATGTTTGATGAAATAGCTTATCAGATCCTCCATTTGCAAGCATTTTTGTTCCTTGAACTAGTCTAGCCATTGCAGCATCAGCTGGATTAGAACTGATTCTTACTGTACACAATTGAAAATGGATTCCTTAAGAATCAAGTTAAAATGTCAAATAATTAACACACAAATAACTATGTATCAAAGGGCTTTAATGAATCTGCTATCAACTAACTTTTCATGAGGAGGAAGAACAATAGGAACTTCAACATTGAGGATCAACATCTCTACAAGATCTTTGTTGATGTGAAGTCTAAGCTTCTCTTACTTTTTTTTGCAAAGGTCTAAGCTTCTCTTACTAGTGCTAATAAATCAACAATAATAAAAAATTCAATCCTTTCATAATCTATTTTAATAAAAACCATCCAATTCATCCAAAGTGAATAATCATAACTCTACCGCCGAGGTACTGTGAGCCGTAGGACTCCACCATCATCCACCATGAATTGCAAAAGCTCCATTGCCAGACCACCATGAGTCATCGTAGACCACGCGAACCGCCGTAGGTTGCCCCCAGAGACTTTAACAACTTTTTTCTTTTAAAAAATATTTTATTAAAATTTTAAAATATAAAATGAAATGTTTATTTTGTTTAATTTAATGAATTTTGTGTTATTCTATTAGGTGATCCATTGAATTTAGGAAAATAACGTGGATGAATCATTTACAATCCAATCCATACTATAAAATGGACAGATTGAATCCAATATATTATTGATTTTTTGTATAGTAGATGGATATAAATATGAAAGAGTTGGATGAATGTGAATTAATGGAATCTGTTGGTACCCCTAGTGAAAAGCAACTAAACAACTCTAGTAAGAATTGCTGCAATAGACACAAGGTAATACGTAACACTGACATGACACGTCACACCAATAATAATTTGAGAAAATAAATAAATTAATTATAATCAATGTGTTGGTGGCGGACACAACACGTGTCGGATAATGAGACATTCTTCAAATAGAGGTATCAGTGGTACAAAGAATATGACAGATAGATAGAGGAAAACTCACTGTGATTCCATATATTATCAACCATATTCTCAGCATGTCTAGTTGCTTCTTCAACCCTCTTACTACAATTATTTATCACACCACTTATTTTGTCCACTGAATTAGGACCTGTAATCAAAAGGGAAGGTGAACATAAGGTGAACATAATCCACTGAAAAAGAGAACAACTTTAGTTACAGAAACACAATCTCTTAGAAATCACTCACGGTTTGCAGCTGCAGAAGAAGGAGAAAGGTGAACATAAGGGTTGTTGCTATTGTTGTGCAAGTTTGTACTAGTTGTTCCATCAACAACAGGAATTTCTCTATGATTGTTCATTCTCTTGTTTAGTAGCTTAAGATTGGTGAGAGTGAAGATTGCAAGAACTGCAAGAACAAGATGGAAGTGAAAGAAAGGTGGAACAATTTGAAACTTAGAATAGTTGGAAAAATATGTGTAGAACAATACAAATGACAATGTATATGCTGATTCATGTGAATGTTAATGGAAATTGGAATATGAATATCACATCACATTATATTTAGAATAAATTCTGTTTATAAACAATAATATTACAATAGTAAATTTAAAATATTTATACTTTGTGACACATTTTCTCACACATATTTATATGTATAATTTTTTAAATACTAAATTGAAAAAATAATTATGAGAAATATTTGTCCGTGCATGTGTAAAGTAGTTTGATCAAATAGTAGGACAATTGGACAAATATCTAAGTTCATAATCTTTAATAAGTATTATGGATTTAACCAAAATCAAATATAGCTCAATTCATCACATATATTTATTTATAAGGTTGTAGGTGGATTTTAATGAAGAGCTAATTAAGTTCGAATTTGATGTCTACAATGTATGAAAATGGTTTCCTCTGCCTCTGGTTTTTGCATTGTTTGTGATAATAGTGTGAAAGAGGAAATGAATTTAAGTAAAAGTCTATGTTTGACTTTATAATTTGATTGATGATGTCGAATAAATTCAAGATAAAAGGAAGCATAACACCGAAAGAGAAATGCTGCTGCTGTGGAATTGGATGCCAAAAAGCATAATCTGAACATTGATTTATAAATTAATTAGATTTGGTTTCCCTCTTCATTAGGGCTGAACATTTTTTTCGCCATACTTCGAAATTAGAGTTAAGGACTTTTCTTTTAACCAAAATAGTTAAATACTTTATAAATTAATAATAATAATAATAATAATAATAATAATAATAATAATAATAATAGTAATAATAGTAATAATAATAATTTAACTTTATGAATTACTATATGTTTGATTTGTTTACTATATGATACCTAAATTACTAAAGGAAGACTATTTTAGTCTCAATATTTGTCCAATAGAAATATAGAGATTCAAGAAATTAAGTATTTTTCTATGTTGTAGTTGTAGGAAGTTTTATGTGTGATCTTAATTATAGACATATGAAAATAACTTATATAATAAGATTATTTGATAGATACTTGAGCAATTCAAGTGTGAATTGTTACTAAAGGCAACCATGAGAATTATTAAAGAGAACAATAGAGCTTATGCACATAAATAAGAAATCTACCGATTTGAAAATTATGAGTATGTTCGACTCTGATTTTTTATTTTTATTTTTATGTCTACATAAAGTGGACACCTTAACTCAAGATAATGTTTAATTTATTTATGTCACTTGGTTGCATATCGTAAATGAGATTGAAAGAATACCCAAGTTACATTGACATAAATCAGTTGTACGTATAGTGTTTCAACAACTAAAGTTGTAAAGTATATGTCCATACTTGTTATCGTTGTTGAAGAATAGAACATATAGAGACAAAATCTATACTAGTTGACCCACTAATAAAAGGTTTGACAAACTAAGGTCTTTCATATGGTTGTTGTCGATGTCTTAGATTAATAAGAGTTGATCTTTCTTCCTTTATGTTCTATACTTTTGTTTTTGATACAAACTTTGTGTTCTAATTTTCTGCAGAAATAAAGTTTATGTGATTATTATTATACCCGTTTCTGTATTGTTTGTGTAAATTGAATTCACACTTCAAGAAATTTAGTTTGATCCCTTTAAAGATTTATGTTGGACCAATTGAAAATAGACATGATATAGATATCACATTGCATGAAATTTCTATGCCAATTATCCATATCGATCTATGTCACAAGTGCATTGATGTGGTGATCATCGAGGTATAGTCACATTATACGTCAGTGACGGCAGTTGCGTGGTCCTATTATTGATGTTTGAGGTGAACCAGATGATAGAGGAGAAATCTAAAGATAAATAACATTCGGATGCGCGCTTAAAGAATTACGATATAATTATTAAGATATACTCTTTATAATCAATATTATAAGTAAAAAAAATGCCTCCCATTTTTTTTATAATTATAATAAAAAGTTAACTACTTTTGCCTCATGTATGTTATTATTCCCAATACACTATTTATTTAAATCAAAATATTTAATGTTGATAGCTAAATGTTTAACATTAAAAATGGTCAATTTAATAAATTTAACTTGTGTTTTACATGATATCTAGAAAATTAATTGCACTAACTACATTTCTTAATACATACGAAAGTATTTTTTTTGTTTATAATAATGACTAGATGGAGTATTGCCCAAGTGGGAGATTTAAGCAATATGCAATTTGTCTGGTCTATTGGGGATCATAGCCTATATATAGGGTGATAGTCAATTATGATTCTCATTATTCTTAAATGGGTCACCAGTGAAAGTGACTGTCTTCAGGATAAATTATCTTCCGTCACTAGCCATTGCTCTAGATAAAATTTATCTACAAAATAGGAGAGAGTTGTTAAAATAATATAACACGTTAGTTGTTTAGGCACATTTAGTCAACCGCATTTTGTTTCTTCAATTTAATTTAATGTATTTTTATTTTATTTTATTAATATAATTTTCTTTTTCTTATTTTAAAAGTCAACAATTTTGGTCTCTCTCTATGGTTTTCTAATTAAAAAATAGTGATGTGTCATATGATACGATGATGTAGAATGATTAACACACATAAAATCGGAATAAAACACCGGAAAAACTTAATTTTCAACTTCAATTTTTTTTCTTCATATTTGTAATTTAATTAATAACATATGAATAACTAATGCATTTAGATAGTTCTATATTATGAAATTGTATCTCACGTTATTTTAAATACGTTAAATCGTCATTTTTTAGTTAAAAAATTTGAGAGAGGGACCAAAACTGTCGATTTTTAAAATAGATTGACCAATTCGTGAATGAGTAAAAATAAAGTGACCAAAATTATAATTAACTCATAAATAATTAATTATCAAAATAGAAATCTAATAAGTTTTATTACTTAATTTGATCACTAATCAACTAAGGCTCTTAATTGATAGATAGCTAATATAATTAAATAAAGATATGTGCCCACAAAATAATATTGGAATATAATAACTAAATAAAATATTCCAACATATTCCGCCTGACTCTTATTTATTTTTTAAATTTTAGAAGTGGAAATTTTTTATTAATCAAAGTGATACGAATGACTATGTTACAACTGTTTCTGAAGAGATTTAAACTCGATATCTTAAAGTTACTAAAATAAACTCTTACCATTGAACTAATATATGAAGTATAAATGCCGAAGTCTGTACTAATACAAAAATTGAACGAAATATTCACTAATGCAAAATCTAAATTCTCACTAATATCTTATGAATTTTAAATAAGAAATACTCATAATATTTAATCATCTAAAAAACTCCTAATATAAAGAGTATTGTCTAGTGAAACAATTATAGCAATCTAGAATTACTCTTCTTTTAGGGTTTTAAGTGATGAGATATTATTCCTAATATTTTTATCTTATTAACTGTTGGTTTAAATCATGTTACTATTTTGTTAGAGTTTTGGCGTTTTGTCCTTCTTTACAACCTTCGCTACAAGAAAAATAAATTTTAAAGGGACCACAAGTCCTCTCAAAAATATAAAACCCCACAAAAAAGTAATTAGCGGTGGTCATAAATCCGTGAAGGCCGCTTCTATTTTGCTACGAGTAATATGACCACCTCTAAAAAAGTCTTGGTGGTGGTTAAAATCGCGCCAAATTGTGCCAATTTTGTAAAAAATTGTGATGGTTACAGTTACAACTGTCGGTAAAATCTCATATTTTTTCTATAAAACTGCTGCTATATGATCTCTTTTGTTTTCAAAATATTTTGTAGTGGTTGCAATTGCCGCTGTAACATCTTATTTCTTAAAAATATTTTGCGGCAGTAAAATCCACAACTAATTTTGAAAAATGAAAAATTTAAAATAGAAAAAACTTTATACAAAATAATTTTCAAATAAAGAAAGAGTGAAAAAATTTAGTAAAATAATGTGTGAATAAAGAGAGTGAAAAAATGTGTCATGAAAGAAAGAGTAAAAAACTTTAATGAAAAAATGTGTGAAGAAAAAAGGAGTTAAACTAATGTGAGAAGAAAGAGTGAAAAGTTAGTAAAAAATAAAGAGTGAAAATGTTAGTAAAAAATAAAGAGTGAAAAAATTTATAAATAAAAAAGTGAAAAAACTTAGTAAAAAAATTATATACAAACTTTAGAGAGAAGAAATGGGTGGGTTCTGGTACTTCTTGTTGCTATTTTGACACTTTCTTATAGTGCTTTTTTATTTATCTATTTATTTATTTTTCAGATAAATTTGTTGAGTAATGCAAATGATAAGGGGCCAACCGCCAACCTATTAAGCATCTTTAGTATCTTAGTGATGCTTTCACTTGAACTTCAACCTTTGCTTCAAATCGAGTCACGTATTTAATTTTTTTAAATTGCGAAAGGAAATCATAACTAAAAAGAGAATATAAAGGGTACCTAACCTATATAATTAAACAAGACAAAAAAGAAAAACGAAATAACTTGGACCTTTATCCCAATACCACACCTACCTATCCCCTATGAAACATAATATAGTAGATTAGCACACCATTAGTCACGGTCGATTTAACACATGTGGAAGTCTAAAACGAATTTTAATATGAGTTTAAAGTGAATTTTCTAAATTTTAATTTGATATCATTAAATTAATATAATTGATGTCATGTAATATTTTTGTTCAATTGATTTAATATTATAGGGACAATATTAAGTTTAGAAAATATTTATATGTTTTAATTTTAAAAATATAAAAAATTTATCCTTACCCTCAGGTTACTTTAGTGACCTTACCCTTAGGCTAGCCTTGCCATTAGGTCCTTAGGCTAGCCTTGCCATTAGGTATCCATAAATAATTTTTTCAAATTGGTATGGTAACTTATGGTTTTTCTATTTTTAAAAATACTCAAATGTTATTAATTTGTTGTTAATTTTGTTAAATGGAGAGTTAAATCCATAATCTCTTGTCTAAAAAATTGTTTAGAATACTCTATTTTAATGATAAGTTAAATATATTTTTAGTCTTTATAAAATTTTAACATTTCAATTTTAGTTCATATAAAATAAAAATATAAATTTTAATCCTTACAAAATTATCACGCATACAGTTTTAGTCTCTACTGTTAAATTATTATATATTTTTGAATGAATTTTTGCAAGTATGTTTATAACATTATATAAAGTACCTCCACAAAAAATGAGCTCAAAATTCAATTTTTAAAATCATATTTTCGTTACTTTTAAGTAGAGTTTTTTACATTTAAAAAATTCATATTTAATTCATTACAAATTAAAAAATTCTAAATTTTTATGGAAGAACATTTTATAATATTTTACACATACTTGCAAAAAAATCATTCAAAAATTTTAAAGTTAAAGGACAATTAAACATATTTCTTTTTAGTAGCTAGGGAACCAAAACTGTTGATCGAATAATTCTATAAAGTTAAAAATTATTTTTTTATTTTAAAAAAACTAAAATTAAAAAATTAAAATTTTATAAAAATTAAAAATATATTTAACCTTTTAATGATTTAGAATATCTCTGGTACTTCTTTTCATCCATTTTGCTTATAAAACAGAAATATTAAGATTGGACTTCAATAAATCCAACAACCTCCAATTCATTTGAGACCTTATTAAAGAAAATACAAATAATTCTCACACCCCAAAACGTACTAATTAATTGCTATTACTATTCTAGATATGTTTAAATTTGAGAAGGATTGAGCCTATATATAATGCCTACAATCTCCAAATTTAAGCTACATGTTATCATGACATTATCTTCAATTACAAAAGTATACAACTACAAATAAGATGCCTTCAATAAAGCTAGCTTGTTATAAATAACTCTACACATTTAGAATATTGTATATAATTCTTCATGTCTAGATCCCATTATAGGATGCTATGTATAAGGTTTTTAGGTAATACTTTAACTTACTCCCTTTATATATCCAATGAGAGTACAACACGTATAGGATCGTGAAGTGACAAAATTTCTAAAAATATATGCAAAAATTTGTTATTTAGCATTGAAAATTTTCCATCACTACAACAACTCACCCAAATATGTTTGTGATTTATTAGAAGCCAATTTTCAATTTTTAAGATTATAGCTATAGCTATATATCGTGAGTAAAAAATGTTAGAGGTTTTTTAATTCAAACCGATTCAAATTAAAATCGCAAATCAATTTAAAAAATTGAAATAAAATTAAATAATATTGAATGTTTTTATACATTCTTTTGTAAAAAGTGTTTAAATTGGATTTCAAATTTCTTAACTATATATATATTTGCATTAGTATGTATTTATTAGTTTTAATATTTTTATTAGCAAGAGATATTACATTAATATATATATATATATATATATATTTTACTTTTAACTTTTTTAATAATACTTGCAAGCTAGTTTAATTTAATTTTTTTCTTACTATTTTTTATGTATCAAACATAATCGATCAATATTATTTTATAATGTTAATTTTTAGTATACTATGTTATATTTTGCAACAAAATTTCTATTTTACTGAGACTTTATAGTTTTAGTATTAAAATATTTTATCGTAATTTGTATCAAGAGAGCACTGATCTAATTTAAATCACATTAATTTACATCAAATATTTTCAAATGAATCATCCAAATTAAACCAAAATGTGAATATCTTACATAAATCTTTGAATCAGAAACTTATTTATCTTATAATTGATTCAAACCGCACTGCAAAGGCCATTACGTCATTTTTGTAACAACACCGATTTAATATTTTTGATATTTAAATAAATCACTGAATAACAATTTTTTTTAACATTAATAGTGGGGGATCTCTAATATACTTTGGTCTAATGACTCACTAGTTGCTACAACATGTTTTATTTGTATTATTATTATTGACGATTTGCAATAATAATAAAATTGAATTAAATATGTTTTCAATATATACCTGTATAATTTTCTTCGACTTTTTAGTTCCCACAATATTTCTATCAGTAGTTTTAGTCATAATAAATCGACTT
This sequence comes from Cicer yamashitae, assembly GCA_037974755.1. Taxonomy (NCBI): domain Eukaryota; kingdom Viridiplantae; phylum Streptophyta; class Magnoliopsida; order Fabales; family Fabaceae; genus Cicer; species Cicer yamashitae. The sequence goes on from JBBPBQ010000003.1 coordinate 45,104,965, forward strand.
ATGTATATCTGTCAAATCTTTAAATAGTCTATGTAGATATATTTAAAACATTATAAACTTCTCCTCTAATTTTTTTAAAATAATTTTTTAGTTTAATTGTAGTTTTGATCATTTTATTTTTGAAAGTCGAAAATTTTGGTCCCTCCCTCATGTTTTTGAACTAAAATTGATGATTTGACATATTTTAAATGATGTGGCATACGATTTTATGATGTAGAACGATCTAAATGCATTAATTAATCATATGCCATTAATTAAATTACAAATATGAAAAATTTCTGAACTTGGAAGCTAATTTTTTTTATAGGGTTTTATTGCGATTTTATATGTGATAATAATTGTAGTTATTGTATCATATGTCACATTATTTTAAGTATATCACATCGTCATTTTGTAGTTAAAAAATCAGAATAAAGATCAAAACCATCAGATTTTTAAATAGAGGGACTGATTTCGTGAATTGATAAAAATGAGGGGACTAAATTGCAATAAGCCTAATTTTTTAACAATGAATTAGTTAAATATGAACTTTTGATCGATAAAAGCTCAAGAAACAAAAATAATGGAAATCTAAACCTAAAAATCAAATTTTAAACTTATTATTTTCAGGGACTTCTATTATAACCTATAAGGTGCTTTTGATTTGTTGAAAAATGAGGGACAAAACAACTACTATTATACCATGTTTGATATAAAAACTGACTCTGGAACTGAACAAATTGGTGGACAAAAACTGTAATTCTTGTCCTCTACTTAACCATGAGATAACTTTTCTATCTCTCTCTATCCTCTCCCTCGATCTCTTATCTATCTCACCTCCTCTCTGTCTCATCTATTTCTTTCTCACTCTCTCTCATGTCTCTTTGTCGTCTCTCTCCCCTTCTCTTTCCTCTTTCCCCCATCTATTTATATATTTATATCCACTCTCTCACTTTTACTCTCTCTCTCTCTCTCTCTCCCCCTTGAATGATTGATCCGTTTCAGATACAAGGCATGAATAAAGGATTTAATAGAAAATCTGCTAACTCGATCACGAGTCCAACACCTCACATCATTCACAAAATAATCCAATTGTACGTCTTGCAATAGTTCCAACAACTCAGAGCTTTGTTGCTGCTCCTCCACAATCACGTTGTTTGCACATTGGAGTATTATGAAATGTAGCTCATTGTTCACCTTGTAACCATTAAAGCTACCTTTTTCCATTGCTTTATTGATAAGACTCATAAGACCCTCAACTGTTATTTAAAAAAGAAAAAGGAGAGAGTGGTCGTCTTGACGAAGACCACACTCTACTTTAAAATCAGAGGTAGACAACCATTGACTAGAATGGAAATCAAACTATTAAAAATTCATCATTCATTTGTTTCACCAAATAAGACCATCATGTCCTCCAAATAAGACCATCTTACTGAATCGTAAGTCTTCTTGAAATCCACCTTGAACAATAAACATTTATTATTCATTTGTTTCACCAAATCAATAATTTCATGGACAACCAAAACCCTATCCATAATTTGCCTTCCAGGGCAGAAAGCAGATTGATTCTTTGATACTACCCTATTCAAGACTCTCTTTAATCTAACAACAAGAAACTTAGATAAAATTTTGTTTAAGCTACTTACAAGACAAATTGGTCAATACTCTGTTAAGCTTTGAGAATGATCTTTATTTGGAATTAGAGCAAAAAATGAGGCAGTAATCGCCTTAAGTAGCCTGCAATTGGCGTGGAACTCATTTATATATCCACAAACATCTTCCCTAACAACTTCCCAACATTCTTTGAAAAAGCTGAAGTTGAAACTGTCAAGCCTCGGACTCTTGTTGCCGTCACAACTCCACACAACTTCTTTTACTTCATCTTCCAAGAATGGAGTGACCAAACTTAAATTATCATATGCTAAAACTTGTTTAATCCATTTCGCACACGATTTTTGTTGAATGAGACTATATTTGAAATCTATTTGTTGCCAAAACTATTTTGTGATAGTTATACGATTTTTCCAATACTCTTCAAAAGGATTTTCAGCAACCGAAAAATCTAAATCATTCAAGGTACCAACTGGTTTTTCTATGTTGATATCCAATATGCCATAACAGTCCTTGTTCCACTTCATTCTAATATTTATCGTTATAAACGTTTATACATATCATAAAAGATATTATAATGCATTTCACATTATTTTGTTTGTGTTGTTTATTGTTCATCTTGATGGGGAATAAAAACAGAAATACAATAACACGTAATACGCAGCGGATATAAAATTCTCCCAACTTGCAAGAACTCGTGAGGAGCAACAACAAATATATGGCAGCAAATTAATCAAAATAAAAGAACGTAAAGAACACCGATATTTTAACGTGGAAAACCCCTCAATGCAAGGGTAAAAACCACGAGTCGTCCAGACCAAATAAATAGCTCCACTATAATCAAATAAGGGTACAAGAGAGTCTCAAAAAGATGCACAAAGTGTGCCTACAACCAGCCAAAATAACAAAGCACTAAAACTTACAAATGAAAAGCAAGAAGAAGAAAAAACACTCAAAAACCTGCTGCTGTGCGAGCACGATTTCTCCCCCTCCAGACGTCGTTTCGCCGATCCGACCATTGAAAACGAAGCCCTGAATGTTGCCAACCTACTGTCCAAATTTCAGCCCGATTCAACGGTTAACGAATGCGCAGTCGTGTTTTTCTGAGACTGATTTAACAAAATCGGGAATAGGGTTTACTCTTCTCTTTTCTCTTTTGGTGATTGTCTTTCCTCTCAAAATAGTCTCTCTCTTGCAACCCTAATTAGACCACTCTCCACTTAAATAAGTGAGATACATGGACTACAATATTTGGGCTTTTCTCCACATAGGAAGGGAGCCCAATACCCAACACATCTCCCCCTCACAACTATGTGGAGATTATCGCCAAACCGGCGATATCACAACAAGTTTCAAACTTCCCTCTTGGTAATGCTTTAGTCATCATATCAGAACCATTATAATCAGTATGAACTTTAGCCAACTCCAACAACTTAGCTTCCAAAACATCACGTATCCAATGATACCTCACATCAATGTGTTTGGACCTGCTATGAAACGTCGAATTCTTACCAAGATGAATAGCACTTTGACTATCGACAAATAATACATATTTGTCCTGAATAAACCCAAGCTCCTGCAAGAATTTCTTCAACCAAATCAACTCTTTGCATGCTTCGGTAATGGCAATAAACTCTGCCTCAATTGTAGACACTGCTACACATTTCTGTAATCTCGACTGTCAAGCCACAACTCCCTCTGCAAATTTAATCATATAGCCTGAAGTGGACTTCCTTTAGTCAATATCTCCAGCCATATATGAGTTTGAGTACCCCACCAAAAAAGGTTTGTCACCTCCAAAACAAAGCCTCATACATGTAGTACCACAAAGATACCTTAAAATCCATTTTACAGCATTCCAATGCTCTCTACCTGGATTTGACAAAAATCTACTGACTGTACCAACAGCATGCGCAATATCTGGTCTTGTACACACCATTGCATACATCAAACTACCCACATCAGAAGCATAAGAAACTCGTTCCATGTATCTTTTCTCACCTTCACTAGAAGGACTTTGTTTAGAACTTAACTTAAAATGAGCAGCAAGATGAATACTTATAGCCTTAGAGTTTTCCATTTGAAACCTTTGCAACACTCTCTCAATATAGTGTTCTTATGACATCCAAAGTTTCTTCTCCTTTCCGTCACGCATGATTCTTATGCCAAGAATCTGTTTAGCTGCTCCCATGTCTTTCATGGCAAAGGACTCGCCCAACTGCTTCTTTAACCTGTCAATCTTGGAAATATTTTTCCCAACAATAAGTATGTCATCAACATATAATAACAGGATAATGAAATCATCGTTAGAAAATTTTCTAAGAAATACACAATGGTCAGAAGTAGTCTTCATGTATCCTTGGTCACACATAACAGACTCAAACTTTTTGTACCACTGCCTTGGAGCTTGCTTCAAACCGTATAGACTCTTTCTTAGTCTACACACATAGTCTTCCTTGCCTTCAACAAGAAAACTATCAGGTTGCTTCATGTAAATCTCTTCCTCCAAATCACCATGAAGGAAAGTCGTTTTTACATCCATTTGCTCTACCTCTAAGTCAAAAGTAGCTGCCAAACTCAACACAGTTCTAATTGATGACATTTCTACCACAGGTGAGAAAATCTCATTAAAATCAACACCCTTTCTTTGACGGAAACCTTTCACCACTAATTTGGCTTTATACCTCGGAGACTTTGAGTTACTCTCAAGTTTCACTCTATAGATCTACCTGTTTTCCAAAGCCCTTTTGCCTTTTGGCAACTTCACCAAATCATAAGTGTGATTATCATGCAAGGATTTCGTCTCATCATGCATTGCATCCAACCACTTTTGACTTTCTTTACTCTCCATGGCCTCTTGAAAACACTCAGGTTCCCCTTGATTAGTCAAATTCACATACTCATCAGAGACATACCTTGTAGATGGTTGTCTCTGCCTCTTAGACCTCCTGAGTTGGGTTAGAGATGATTCAGAAGCATCACTAAGATTCTCATCGTGTGACAACTCATGATCTTCACTAGTTGGAATATTTACCTCATCTCTAAGTCGATGATCATCAACACAATCATGTGGCTCATCATTCTGAACATTACCATCAATAGTATCCAAATCAGGAACAGGTGACCGAACTGGATCACCATCAGATAAGACGTTATCTCTCTCAGGTGTAGTCTTCTCCACCTTATCAATGTCTTCAATAGTTTGGTCTTCCATGAACACTACATCACGACTTCTAATAACCTTTTTGTTTATAGGATCGTACAACTTGTAGCTAAATTCATCCTCACCATAACCAATGAAGATACATTGCTTTGACTTTGCATCCAACTTGGATTTTTCATCCTTCGGAACATGCACAAAAGCCTTGCAACCAAAGAATCTCAAGTGATCATACTTGACATTCTTCCCAAACCATACCTTGTTTGGTACCTCACTATTCAAAGCGACAGTAGGAGTAAGATTAATAACATGCACCGCCGTGTACAATGCCTCACCCCAATAATGTTTAGGCAACTTAGCTTCAGAGAGCATACACCTCAGTCTCTCAACAAGTGTCTGATTCATCCTCTCTGCTAAACCATTCAGCTGAGGAGTTTTAGGAGGAGTCTTTTCATGTGATATCCCCTGCTGTTTGCAATAGACATCAAAGGATTCGCAATACTCACCACTGTTGTCAGTACGAACACGTTTCAGCTTCTTGTCTGTCTGCCTCTTAACCAAAGCATGAAATTATTTGAATTTCTCCAACACTTGGTCTTTTATCTTCAGAACATAAACCCATAGTTTCCTGGAACAATCATCAATAAAAGTAACAAAATAAAGTGCACCACTAAAAGATTTTACCTTTAAAGGGCCACAAACGTCAGAATGCACCAACTGAAGCAACTCTGACTTTCTAGAGGGATGATGCCTTTTGAAGGATACTCTAGTTTGTTTACCAATTATGCAGTGAGAACATTTCTCCAAATCTACATTCTTCAATCCTGTAAGCACATCCTTTTTAGCTAAGCAATTTAACCCTTTTTCACTGATATGGCTAAGCCTTCGGTGCCACAAAGATGATTCCATATCTACGGCATTCACACTGTCTTTTACAACTAAAGCTTTTGTCCAATACAGTTTACTAATTTTCTCCCCTCTAGCCACAACCAAGTTACCTTTACTGAGTTTCCACTTTCCAGAAGCAAAATGATTATCAAAACCACTTTCATCAAGCATATGCACAGAGATCAAATTGAAGCGAACATCTGGAGCATGTTTGACTCCTTTAAGCAACAATTGCATTCCCATGTTGGTTTGCAAGCATACATCACCAACACCAATTACCTTAGATATACCATCATTACCCATCTTCAAAACTCCGAAGTCACCTGAAGTATAAGATGTGAAGAACTCATTCCTCGGTGTAACATGTAATGTAGCACCACTATCAATTATCCATATGCTTTCATCAGATACAAGATTAATTGACTCATAGTCACGGAGAATAACAAGATCATCACTAGTAGCAGTAGTAACACGGTCATCATCACGACCCCTTTGTTTCGGCTTACCCTTCTTGCCTTTGTTCTTCTATTTCCACAGAAAACAATTCTTCTGTATATGCCATGTTCTATGACAATAATGACACTCCACATTTTTGTATCTAGACTTGGACTTGCTTCTGCTGTTTTCTCTACCACTCTTCGGTTCTTTTTTCTGACTTCTCCCCCTATTTTCAGTGACAAGAACTTCAGATTGAGATGAAGAACCCTGTGCTTTCCTTCTCATCTCCTCATTCAAAACACCACCCTTAGCCGTTTCCAAAGAAACAACACCATTAGGAGCTGAACTTGTTATAGAAACCCGAAATGTCTCCCAAGACTCTGGTAAAGATAATAGTAAAAATAATCCCAATAGCTCATCATTAAACTTGATATCCATTCCAGACATTTGATCAAGGAGCCCCTGAAATTCACTCAAGTGGTCCGAAATATACGTTCCCTCCTTATACTTCAAACTTATGAAATTATTCAGTAAGAATAATTTATTATTCCCTGATTTAGAGGCAAACAAAGTCTGTATCTTATCCCACATAGTTTTTGCATTTGTCTCATTAGCAATATGATTATAAACATTATCTTCTACATATTGCCTAACAAAACCACATACCTGTTGATGTTCAAACTCCCAGTCTTCCTTAGATTTATTATCCGGCTTTTTAGAACCAAAAATAGGAAGATGCATTTTCTTCACAAAAAACAAATCTTTCATCTTGCCCTTCCACAAATGGTAATTAGTACCATTCAAGCATACCATCTTTATATTCATATTTGCCTCTATCTTTCAAGCAAGTCAAATAACCCTTTAACCAAGAGCTCTGATGCCACTCTGATGGGGAATAAAAACAGAAACACAATAACAAGTAATACGCAGCGGATATAAAATTCCCCCAACTTGCAAGAACCCGTGAGGAGCAACAACAAATATATGGTAGCAAATTAATCAAAATAAAAGAACGTCAAGAACACCGATATTTTAACGTGGAAAACCCCTCAATGCAAGGGTAAAAACCACGGGTCGTCCAGACCAAAGAAATAGCTCCACTATAATCAAATAAGGGTACAAGAGAGTCTAGAAAAGATGCATAAAGTGTGCCTACAACCAGCCAAAATAACAAAGCACTAAAGTTTACAAATGAAAAGCAAGAAGAAGAAAAAAAACACTCAAAAACCTGCTGCTGTGCGAGCACGATTTCTCCCGCTCCAGACGTCGTTTCGCCGATCCGACCGTTGAAAATGAAGCCCTGAATGTTGTGAACCTACTTCCAAATTTCAGCCCGATACAACGGTTAACGAATGCGCAGTCGATATTTTCCTGAGACTGATTTAACAAACTCGGGAATAGGGTTTACTCTTCTCTTTTCTCTTTTGGTGATTGTCTTTCCTCTCAACATAGTCTCTCTCTTGCAACCCTAATTAGACCACTCTCCACTTAAATAAGTGAGACACATGGACTACAATATTTGAGTTTTTCTCCACATAGGAAGGGAGCCCAATACCCAACACATATAACATCGTATAGTACAAAAAATTTGTCACGTATTGTTCTACCATGTCTAGTATTTACTCTTTTGCAGATCAAACCAATCTATAAAATATATTCACAAAGTTTGATAGTGTAAAGTCTCAATTTATTTTCATTTTGTAGAGACTAAAAATACTAACGAAAAATATTTTGGGAACCAATAATCGAAGAAAAAAATTTCAGAACTAAAAAAAATCTTAAAAATTTATAGACATTAAAAACATATTTACTACTAAACAAATTAGATTAACATGCAATACTAAATCAACTTTAATTAAAAGTACACCTTTAAACTCTTTTATAAATGGTCCATATTAGAAGCACTTGTTGGAGTAGTAAGTTAACTATAATTGCATGACTAGATTTAGCATCAAATCGATCATTATAATTGAGAAAAGGACGAGTTAAGTGAAAAACAAATCGAGGAATCAAGTCAAAGATATTGATTTAAAGATATTGAAGAGGACAGAAAAGGTATCCTATGATTTTTAAGTTTGCAATATGCACCTATGTATATGCACACCCATCTTACATATTTGTACTCATCAATTTAGATATAGTTGTGTAATTTGAACACAACGATTTCAATATCGTATATATCTTGACACTATATTTTATTGAAACTCAAGATTAGTTAAAAGTCAAAAACCATATAAATTTACGGTGTTTGTATTCAAATATGTGACTGAAAAATATTTATCAAGGGAAATGATTTAAATCCTATATGAAACATTTGCAAAATATTTGTTAGTGTCATTGTTATTAATAATAATCTTTTCATCTTTAATTTAATTTTTTCCTTAAAATATAAAGGCCTCTTTGGTTGAGATCACAATTAAAAAGTTAAAATGAGCAACCGAAAATTAGAAATAGAAAATTGAAAACCATCAATACTTTGTGTTTCACTAAATTTAATGACAAAGTTGGAGACAACATTAATTTTCTCTTTGTAAATTTTCATCCAAATTATTTTTTTTGGGATATTATAAATTCTTCTCAAAGCAAAGAGGATATAATTGCGCTGTCCAACACACTTTTTGAGCTTCTAACAAGCTAAATGCTAAGGGATTGTTTAATATAACTTTGGTCTAATAATTGAATCTCGTTACTTTTAATAAATTTTAATAAAATATCTCTTTAATTTTTATTATCATAAAATTTATTTATTTTATTAAAATTAGTAAAGATATCCACCCTTAAATAATTTTTAGGGATCCATATTAATCAGACCTAAATGGATTTGGATCTCCCTGAGGTAGATTTTTTCTATAAATCACACAATATTTTATCTCGATAATTTATTTGAGATCAAATTGCTGATATTTGATATTACAATTACTATAGTTTCACACAATATTTGATATTACATTTTTATTAAATTATTACTAAACAATATCCAATGTTCAAGATTGGACGACTAATATTGACATGTAATAATTACTTGTAATCCAAATCCATACTAAAAATATTATCCTTTTTCCATCTTGAATATAAGCAAAAAACTAGTCTTCTTCTCCCTTATATTTGATCTTTTAATTTTTTTTTTCCTCAAAATTGTAACTCTTTTAAAAAATCAAAATACAATTAATGATATTTTTCTTTTGTACTTTTACAAAGTCACAAACATGCATTAGACAAATTTTATTTTTTCTAAATAAATTAAGAGTAAATTATAGAGTCTAAATTTATCTAACTTTATTATTTTTTAATATGTGTGCTCGACCAAAGATTAAGGATGGAGGAAGTACATCATACATACCCTTTAAAAATGGACTACCTCTTCATTTATATATAAGACTTCATAGACTATATATCACATGAATTAATTAGAAAGTTGAATGTAGTATTAAGTTTGTTAGCATTTTGAATTATTTTACTAGTTTATTTTTAAAGAGTAAAAATTAATTTATATTTTATTATAGTACTTACTATTGATTATAAAAAAATAGATATATATAATTAATAAACAAATAATTAATGCAATTGAGAAATTAAAAGATCTTACAAAAAGGGATATTTTAAGAATAATATTATTAAATACGATAGTAGTTAATTAAGATTAGCAAATATTTTAAACCGTGAACAGTTGAATTTTTTTGTTGCTTATATTATATTTGAGATCGGAGGAGGGAGTAATATTTATTGCCTTGATTTCCTCTTTCTATAAATTAAAAGGTTAAAAAAGAAAATTAAAAGTATAGCTAATATTTCAAGAATACAAAAAAAGTATCAGATAACTTTTCCCTTCTTCCCCTAGAAGGTGTGGTTTAAGACAATTTTTTGGTTTAGAATTGCTCCTTCAAATCGTTTTTTCTCTTTATTTTACTTAGATAAGTGGTTCTCCCACAAATTTAATTTTTCTTTAGTATTTTTTATTGTGATTTCGTCGTCTGAGTGCGACTCTTTTGGATTTTTCCGTCTTGGTGTGGTGCATTTTCCTGTTTTAATGCGGTATTCGTTTTGGTTTAGATTGATAGAGTAGTTTTGATCAATTATAGATTTCAATCAATGACTTTAGTGTCATCAACATTATAGATCCGGAGACATATGTGTTCCAAACACTTGAATTTTGTTATATTTGTAGGCATATTGTTGTTTTGTGCTATGTTACTGTTTTACGCTATTAATTTAAATATTGTGAATTTGTTCGGAGATTCACCCTTGATATTTTTAGCAAATTTGAATTTGTATTGCATCGATATATTCTATTATTTGAATCAATGAATATAATTTTTTTTAATAAATAAATTAAAAGTTTTAAAAAGATAAATTTTATTTAATGGTTTCACAATTATTAACAGCTGCACCATATGGTAACGGAAGATAATAGGTCCATAGAAGCATTCGCAAACCATGCAATTAATCTTTCAAATTTCAATGAAAGCCAAAGGATAGCATGCAATAATATAGCACACACATAATATACCATACACATATACTAATCTACTAAGTAACTATTTGGAGAAAATTAAAAGTTACTTTCACTAACTACATATATGTCATGTATATGCATGCTTGATACCATATTAAGCATTTAATTTTCATATAATAATGGTGAATACAGGACAGGACTGACTCAATATTGCAAACTCAAAATTCTTCCTCAACTTCATTCTAAAATACTCATTTAAATAACAAAATACACCCCTTGACTCATAAAGACCACATATGGAAGGGTTAAAACTTAACTTACGTACCCAAGAATATATATGATGGACAATTGATAACAAACAACCAGAATTCCATATGACTTTAGCTAGCTGAAGTAGCACATCCAAGGCCTAGCAATTCAGATTCAATAGAAACAAATTTGGAATTAATCTGAGATCAATAACAAAGCACAAACCAAAATTAAATTAATGCATATTAATAACTATATATGTGCACTAATTTTTTGTGTCGTATGAAATATACATGTCCTGATATCATGATTATAAATTGCAAAATATAGATATATATAATTGTGACAATCATAACACAATTGTAGATACTTCAAGTTCTTGCGAGTGTTGTCTCGTAGACAACAATTTAAAATCATGATTGTCTCGTGTAAGTAGTTCAGTTTTTGAGTTAAAGGAATAGAAAGAGATAAGGAAATTGATCTCTGCTACTAACATTCTCTCATTTTCACTAACAAATTAATCACTAATATTTGTCTATAAAAAAGAACTTAAAACCATGATTGTAGTATTGCAAGACCCTTTTTGAATGAAAAAGAAGAAGAAAAGAACAAGAGACTAGCTGTAGTTATCCAAGGCCTAGCAACATATATATTCAGCTTCAGGACATTGAAAGAAATTTAGGAATTTGAGATCAATAACAAAGCATAACCTAAATTTAAATTACTACTCTAGAATAAAAATATAAGCAAAAAAAACATCTAAAAAGATGATGTATTTTGTCTTTAGCTTTTAATCAGATACATCAACTTTTCTGATAAAGTTTTTATTTATATTTCATTATGGAGACCAAATACATCAACTTTTTAAATATTATTTTTACCTATATTTTCATTCTAGAGGGATTAATGCATAAGAAAATATATATATATTTTTTTTTAAAAAAAAAAAGAAAATCCCATAAAACCTAATACAATTTGTATAACTCAAATTACCAAAAGTTTTGTTTCAACTACAACTCTAAAAGGAATTGCAAGTTTTCTAGTACAAAGAAGATCAAACCTTTTAGTCAAACAAATTGAAGCCCATATATGTATTTAGATCATGATTCTAACTAGGATTGTAGTTGTAATGATTCTTAACATCATGAAAAGATACAATCTACAATTATCGATAGAATGTCAGAGTAAACGAGAAATATTATGTCCCTTAATCGAACGGCCTACAATATTCAATTGCACCTAAAACATAAAGAATTTAAATTCAACAAATTACAGATAAATGTAGTTGATGAAACTGCAATTACAATCACAACACAATTGTTAAACTTTGAAAAACAAATCCTTGCAATTAGAATTACAAACAACAATTTAGAACAATGATTGTGGTATTAACTAACCCCTTGTTGGAAAAAATGTACAAGGAAACTTTTTCCCTTGTATTGTTGATATAAAGAATTGTATAAGAGTTAGTACCTTGTACTTCATTTAATAAATTTTTGGTTATAAAACAACAATACATATATAGTATGGTCAGATGCCTTGCATTGCAGTGTTAGGTGGTGGAAAGACTGTGTTTCATGTACGGAATTCAGAAATATATATATACACATAACAACAAGAAAATGGACATTGATATTATGTGAAATTGGATATAAAAAAAATAAATAAAAATTGTTAGAATAAGACAATACTTTAAGAAAACAAGAGATTTTGGGTTCTAGAAGACAACACCAGCATACAAGACTCATGAAAAAAGCATCTAATGTTTTTTTCATCCATATAGATCTTGAATCCTTTTCCCTCCATATATACAATTTCACCACAAAAAAATATTTTAGTTGAATTTAATTTAATTGCTTGAACTTAATTTATATTATTTGTAGTAGTAGTAATATCGTTTATGGAAGCCACATTAAGTTCGTGCGAATACTAAAAGAAGTAAGATCTTGTATGCAAAATATATTAATATATTAAAATAAAAAAATAAATTAAATATTGTTCCAAAAAAAAAATTAGGAAATGAAGGAAACATGATAATATTGTCATCTTGCATGAGGAAGCGACAAACATAAAACTGATGAAAGACATTACCAGCTAGTCACTCCACTGTATGTTCATTATAAAGAGAAAAAAAATAATAATAGAAAGTAAAATATTTATTGTTTCTTCAAAATTTATAACAAGTATAGCTACAAATATACATAAATACGATTTAGGGTTTTGAAGTTTATGAATTAGGGTTTGATATGGAATCAAATGTAGATGCATTTGCAAAAATGAAAATAAAACATATTATTTAAAATGAATTGTACTGTGGTTTGATGGGATTGATGATTTTTCATTTCTTGCTACAGAAAATTCTACTAGTAGAGACTCAACTATACCGAATCCACAAACTAGTTTGTTAATTAATTAATTATTCAATTATGTCCCTGTTATTGTAGATAATTACAATGTTGATTATTAAAATGACACCTTTCTTTTCCATGTCAACTTTTGAAAAGGAAAAATCACAACAAAAATTTATAACACATTGAGTTGAGATATTGAAGATTCTCTATTTATCCATAATTTTCTTAAATAGTTTTAAATTGTGATTGCTATTAAATTCTATTGCAAATTATGATATTGTTAAAAAAATATAGATAAATGCGGTCGATGTGACAATAATTATGTGCAATTGCAATATGCCACTACATAGATCTCTAAAACTTTTTTATTTCAGTATTTTAAAACTAGATTTTTCTTTTTTTTTATTTTAAATATGTTTATAAATAAATAATAAAAATTTAAGAAAAACTTACCATATATGTTGATGAAGAATCCAACAAGAGGGGAAAATATAAAGTTGACTACATAGGTAAGTTTGAGGTATCCCCATTATGTTTGATTGCAATTCTCTTCTTCTTTTTCTTCTTGTAAGGAATTCCTCTTGCTTTAGCTTGAGAGTCTCTCACTTCACGAAGATAGATTCTAATGGAACCACTAGCAAAAGGATTAGTCTCAGGTAATCCTCCATTTTCTTCATAAGCAGCTCTTAATCTTCCAATAAGTGCATCAAGGCTTCCCCAAGCTTGTTTTAGAGGACAAGTACAAGGACCAGGTGGTTCAACTTGACCAAAAAAGAGACAACCTTGTAAGTGCACTTTGGTTTTTCCAAATTGGTCTAAGTACCTTAGAAACTCAAGAACATGGTTTGAGTTACACTGTGAGAGTGCAACTGGTGGCCTTTGATTCCTTAAGTATTGTCCAAAAGTGTTCCAATCTCTTCTCTTTTGAGATTCGTATCGGCTAAGTGGTACCTGTTGTTGTTGTTGCTGCTGTCGTCGTTGATGTTCGCCACTGTCGGTGGCATCACCTATTGTTGAAGTGGAAGATCTTGATGATCCTTCTACTATGTCTTTTCCTTTGTTGGACATATCTTCTATAAAGATTAAATCATTTGGTGTATTTCTTTATTATGAAAGGGAAGGTTTTTTTTTTTTTAGTGTGGTGTGGAGTGAGAAGATGGAAGAGAAGACAATAGAGTAGAAGTGGAAGAAATTTTAAAAAAATTAAAAAATAAAAAATAAATAAATAAAATTGGGGTATCACATCAAAGGGCTAATGAGGGGACAATGTATGGGACCAATGAAAGTGCTTTAGCCTTTCTTTTTCTTCATTGCCTACATTATTTCTTGCTTTAATGGTACTATTAGTATTAATCATACTTTATTTTTTTTTCTTCATATATTTTTTTATCATTGTGTTTCCATCATCAAAGCAATTATTAATGGGTGATTTAGAGTAATTAGCACTATGCTTATTGCCCTTGTGACTATTTAATAACACTCTAGGTTATCTAGTGTTTAGAGGTTTGTTTGCCACGTATTAGTAAATTTTTAGATTAAAAGGTAAACTTAATGGTTTCCGTGACCTATTCTATAACATATGTATTGATCACATGGTAGATAGTATATGGTGTCACATCTCTTTCACATAGTCATGAAGCATACAAACTTTTCAAATTAGATTACCTTATGCAATTTCACTTATAAAAGGAAATTAATGGAGCTAGCTTTGATTCAAGAGTTTTTAGCAAAATGATATATCAAGTATTTTAAGATTTTTCCAATTTTATTTTCAATAATCTAAGAGCTTTTTGTAATTATTTATAAATAAAAAATACAGAAGAAAAAGACATTTGTTTTTCTTGTTGGTGTTTCTTTACAAGTTACATGAATAAAAATGTTTCTCTAACGCGTAGTTTTGGAAAGAAGTAAATTTTAATTCAAGTGGAAGAATAGTTGTTATTGCTTGCATAATTATTCAAAGCATCTTAATCTGAAAAATAAAAACCCATGTGCACACGCGTGAGACCCATTTGCACTTAATTATGTTTTATGATTAATCACAATACTTTTTATTTTTTAGATAATTAATCACAATACTTATAAATTGGTTTTTATATTTTTTTATTTTTAATTGTGGTCAAGTGATTTTTCATCAAGATTTAGGTCTTCTTCGTTTTCATATTCTTATCTTTTATTGACAAGTCATGAGTATAAAGCTAATTGTATAATTATGTTTTGATACAAATATTTTATATGTTTTGATAAATGTTCAATTACTCCTAGATCTTAATAGACAACCGTCACCAAGAAGCTAATTTTATATGCAAACTTGTAGTCATAGAATTTAATATTTTAATTATTTTTTATGTATAAATGTATATTGAATTTTTTATAAGCTAACATACATAATTTAGATGGATAGATACTTCAATCCTTATACAAAAGACGAAAAGAGCTATAAGGACGAAAAGACATGTTACGTTTAGTTAGAGAAACATGCCAATATGATGAGAACAAAAATCTACAATCATAACCCTTATATTTTTAATTTAAGAATGACTTGCTAAGAGACTCACATTCAATTACATTAAATCTCACAATATGTTTATAAGTGAGAATGGTTCTCACTTTATAAATCTATTTTATAGAAGTTAAGTTAGGTTCAATTCAAATTTTAATAATTTAGTATTAAAATTTATTTAAAATTTATTAATTAAATCGTCTGTTACTAGGTCATCGCTATCGAACCACTCAATTCATGTTTTAAATTTTTAATCTTGGATGTGAGAGGTGTGTGCTAAGACTCCTCATATTGAATAAGATAAAATACTAATATATTTATAAATGTGAACAATCATTATCTTATAAATCAATTTTGTAGAGTTTAAGTTAGGTCTAACGTATCCATAAATATTTAAAAAAAGTATAATTTAGAAGCATCACATTTTGGAATAAACCAATATCAAGACCTAAGTCAAATAACAATCAGTTGAAAAGTGACTAAAATTGTTATGCATCACCTTCACTCTCCACACAATAGGGTATTTTGATTCCTTTTCCAAAAAGGATATATATATATATATATATATATATATATATATATATATATATATATATATATATTATTAATTTAATTAAATTTAAATATACTATCTTAAAACTAACTTAATCTTTTAATATTTTTTTAAAGAAGGACAAAGATATTATTGTTAATTTTATTCTCAATTCATATTTGTATAATTTAAATTATTTATGTTATTTTTTTGAAAATAATTATTTATGTTCTTTTTAATTCTGTATATTTTATATTTTACATGAGCTAATATTATATATATATATTAACATTTATAGTTCTTAAGTTTTAATTCAACTGAGAAATATCAATATTGTTAGGTTGAATCCTGGATTCGATTTCGGGACCTAGTGATAATTATACTATTTCATCTATAAAAAAACATTTTTATATAAAAATAATATTTATAGTTTAAGCATTTATAATCTATATTAAAGTTTGATCAGTTTAAAATAACATTTGACTTATTCGCCAATTGACTATTTTTACTTTTTTTGAAATATTTGAATTATAGATTGTTGCATTTGAGCCATGAACTTTTATCGCCGCTTGAAAAATGATTATAGGAAGAGGAAAGGATCCATACAAAATGCAAAATTTCAATTTGTCAACTCTACAGCTAAATATCATCTCAAAAAATAAAAACATAACAGCTCAATATTAATTACTCCACACGACCTTAAATTATTTGATTTTGACTTGCAGGAGATAGGATATAGATGTGGACATACATATAAAATTTAAAATTAACATAGCAGCCCCAAAAGCAAAAAATTTCACCATATAATATATATAATAAGCTATAGCGAGTAATGATTAATTAAAAGCATAATGAAAGTGAAGATTGTAATGCCCACTAATTAACAATTGGTGGAGACTAATACAATATCTTAGCTATAATTAATTAACTAAGTACACTATTCTTAATTTCATCCAGCATCACCAAATTGTCCGATCATGTGTCCTAAGTATATAGATATAGAAATATTTACCGTGGAATTTAATTGGTACATGATTTGTCACACTTCACTGACACTATGACCCAAAATTGCCAATTCATCAATTTAACAAACAAAAATGTCCTCAATATTAAATAATAATAATAATATCTAGAGGTGCTTAATTTTGTTGTTTCGTTCCCTCAGGTTTCCGGCATCTTCCTACACTTTGGACTTTACATGGAAACGTGCAAACCAAACGCACCACTTGGGAAATACACTTTTACGGCCTGTTTCCATAATTCTAGCAACAAGTCAAATTGTCCAATGTATATTATAGTACACTAAGTCCTTGCCTGGGATCAGGAACCTTCATAGATTTACTATAATTTTTTTTTTTTTTAATTTAACTGCAAAATAATTTTTTTTATAAGACAATAATTATTTGCATTTCATGTTGATTTGAAAAATAATAATCTTTAATTTTAGTTTTGATGATAATAAAGTATATATGAGAACAATTTATATTTTAACGTGTTTCTAAATATGCAAATCATCTGATGAGTAATTCAACATTTCAGTTAATCAAAGAAGAGTTTATTTGATTCCTTTGATAGATGACTTCGTGAATCATTTGGTTAACATTCCATACAATAAAATACATTTGAACTTATCATTTGACGAATAGTTATGCATCATTCGATCAATACTTAAATAAAAGTCAATCCTATGACACAAATATATCTTCTAATCAATACTTTAACAAAAGTCAATTCTCTGTTTTTCTATCCTCTAGTAGAAGCATGTTTAGCACATAACATGAGTTTTATTCCTTTCACGGATCAAATATCTTCATTTGATGTGATTCATCTTAAACAACAATGATCAACAATCGTCTCGATCAAAAGTATATTATGAAGTAGATTTTATCGTGCAGAAAAGGACAAGTTTAAAAAATCAATTTTTAATTCACTCAATATTCAAATAGTTCAAGATTATACAAGTTGTGTGCGACATTCCTTCCAACAGTCATAAAAGTATCGACATCATCTCATAGTACTATAAGTAATACTCACACCTCATTGCAAATGGAGCTAATTAATTACTAAACAATATGCTGCCAAATATATGTAAAAAAAAAAAACATTTTGTGAGTACATTCAAGTGATCTCACATTCCAAACACTTTCTATTGAAAGATTTTCACTTGTAATTTGATCTTAATATCTCTATCTTTTGTTGAGAGTATCTTATAATCACAAATCTCTTTTCCTTTGTAACTGAGTCCAGTTGTGATTGTATCCTCAAAAACTTGATTGTACTAAACTAGAAATTTGAGAAGACTAAAGTATAATAAGGTTGACACTAGTATGCTCTAGTGGTTAAAAGAAAAATTAGTTTGATTTTAGTGGAAAATCCTTCAAGTTGAAGAGACGGGATGTAGTTACTAGATAATGGTCAATCATGATAAATTATATGTGCCCTTCTTCCTTCCTTTATCTATTTTCTTACAAATTTATTTTAAAGAAACATTTTTAAACTTAATTTGTTGAAAAGATTTTAAGTAAAACTCTTTAAGGAAAAAAAATTGACACATAGTTAAAAAAAAAAATTTGTCTTATTAAAACCCCTCTTTTACTTGTGTTTTTCTCACCGTAAATATCATTCACAAATAGTATATGTTAATGAAATTCTATTTAGTCAATTATAATATTTCACATAATAGACTAACTACCATCAAATGGATTCTAAAATCCCGAAACTTCATTATCTTCACAACTTGACCAAAAATTATCTAATTACGTTGCACAATATTGGATTTAAATCCCAACTAGTTAATCACCGATAACTCTTAGAAAAGAGAGTTTTCTTATATTGTTTAGCTAGATTTATGCTCCTAAATTTGATATTTAGTTAATAGTTAGATTGAATTATTAGGATTCTTTCCTTTTAGTTTAATAAGATTAGTGTTATTAATTGAGTTTGGATCCATTCGATTGAGAGTCCATTTGTGAGAGAAAAAGAGAAATATAATTTAGTAATTAAAATATTAAATGTATTTTTTTTCTCTTTCTCTCTCATAAATGGACCCTCAAATATTTGAGAGAATTCTAACTCTTATATATTAATTATCTATCTTATTGTTAGATTTCACTTGTTTGTTAGTATGCATGTAAAAATAGATTAAACATAAGTGCGGCTAGAAGTTGTATGTATCAATCCAACATAACAAAAAAAAAGCATTCAATTATCTCACTTGTTAAGGTGGAAAACAAGTTGGCGATCCCCAATTTTAGAATCTTCTTTATGCAAATATTTTCGAAAGGTTATATGCATTTACTCTTTGGTATATGCCTTTACTCTTTTAAGGAAAACGAGAGAGAGAAAGTAAAACTATGTTTTACTTTATTCATTATTCTGAAAATTATTACAACAATGAAGAGTGTGCTCTCTAATCTATTTATAGTGCACATACTTAACCAAAAGATAACAAACTCTATCATTCCTATTTTACAATGCAATTAGTAACTAAGTTTGAATGTCAGTAATTAGCTCCAATACTCCCCCCTCAAGCTCAAGGTGGTGAATCCCTTTGAGCTTGGTACAAATATCTGTAAATTTGGATGGTGAAATGGGCTTGGTTAAGTTGTCGGCTAATTGCTCCAAAGTTGGAATGTGAGATATAAGCAGCTACCTAGCCAAGGCTCATTCCCTAACAAAATGTATATCGAGTTCCATATGTTTGGTGCGAGAGTGAAGGACATGATCCTGACTGAGTAAAACAACACTTAAATTGTCACATAAAAGAGTTGGAATTTGAAATGGAACCTTAATTTCACAGAGCAGATATTGAATCCAAAGTAACTCAGTTGTAGTGTTAGTCATACTTCTATACTCAGCTTCAGTACTAATTATTGCTACAAGTGTTTGCTTTTTCGAACCCCGTGAGATTAAGTTTAGGCCAAATAAAATGAACGAGCCTGAAGTGGAACGACGATTATCAAGGTCACTGGCCCAGTCTGCATCATAATAAGCACAAAGAGAGAAAGGAACATATATATGACCACGTTGAATAACCAAATCAAAGTGAGATGATCATTTAAGATAATGCAATATACATTTGACTACACGCTAGTGAGACTCCAAGGGATTGCACATAAACAAATAGACCTTGTTGACACTAAAAGTAATATTAGGTCTTTTCAAAGTAGCATATTGCAAGGCACCAACTATTGGTCAGTAAAGATGAGGATTAGGGAGAACGTATGTATCAAACCTGCTCAATTTACAATTGGTAACAATAGGAGAAGACAAGCCTTTACAGTCCAACATATTAGCTTTGGTCTGAGAAAGAAGTAAAGCACCACTCTGTGTGTGTTTAACTTCAAGACCCAAAAGTAATCAAAAGCATCAAGTTTCTTGAGTGTAACAAGATGAAACCCTTATTTTTCTGATTTGATTTCTAGTTATATGAATGAGTTTATTGAATTATTTTTCTCATCTCTATGCTTAATGCTTTTTATTGCTTGATCAACTTTATAATGTTCTACTATTCGTATTTTGAAACGGAAGTGGACTTTACGAATGCTTGAGATGAGAAATTCATGATATTGTAGTCTTGAGATAGATGCAGGTCATGAAACCAATTAAATTCGTTGCAAAGACAGTGGTTTAAAAAGAGAATTCTTGTACCGTAAAGCTTAATTCTAATCTTAAATCCACTAAGGAATTAAGGGTTACTTTGGAATTAAAGGTTATGTCACTAAGACATTAGGGCAAGAATAATAAAGAGAATTCGGTAAGAATTCAATAAAGGAATTTAGTAACTAGGATCAAATTAGGAATCAAAGTTGGATTCGAAGTAAAACTCATCCCTAAAATTTTTCTTATTATAAAGGATCAATTTTATTACTGTTATTAATTTTAAATATTATTTCAATCAATTCGGAAACTTTTTGTTCAATTTTAGTAATTAAATACAACTCGATAGTAAAACGCAATCCTTGAGTTCGACACTCGGTACTACTATTTTATTATAAATTGCAACGATTTAATACACTTGCTGAAACGTTATCAAGAGCTAAGGTAAGGATGATCTTGATGGTGAAAGATTTGATAATAAGATAAAAGGTTTGGTTAGAATCAAAACCTTGCCCTTAGCAACCAACCTATCATTATATTTGTTAAAGGTATCATCAGGATTTTCTTTTATGTGAAAAACTCACTTACAATCCACTGCCTTCTTGTGCAGGCGTAAAGGAACAAGGCTCCAGGTTTTGTTGGAGAGAAGTGCTTGAAACTCATTTTTCATTGAACATAATTAGTTAGGATTGACAAGTGTCTGCTTGATGGTGGAAAGTTCAACATGATGAGTAAATGCCTTTGGCTTCAGGTTACTAGTTTTGGTCCTAGTTACCATAGGATGAGATGAACATTCAGGTCTGGAAAGGTATTCTAGTGTGGGTCAATATAAAACAGAAGGTGTGGGAGGTGGATAAGCCAAAGGTGCAGAATAAGTTGTGGGCTCATGGGATGTAGGATGGTCTATTGTGAGTATAGAGGATGAGGGGTCTGACATGGGTAAAGGTAAGTTTCATGGGTTGGATAAAGAGAAATTGAGGGACCCATGGGTAAAGAAGGGAAAATTGGTTGGAAAAATAGCATGAATCGAGGGTGTAGGTAGTAGTGTAGAGAGTTTGCTTGGACAAAATAATTTTGCACAAGGAAATGTGATTTCATGAAAAAGAACATCTTTGGAGATGTATATTTTCCCAGTGGAGGATAACCATTTGTGACCTTTGTGTTGTAGTGAGAAACCTAGGTAGACACACTCGACAAACAAAATTCAAATTTGTGGTTATTAAAAAGCCTAAGGTGAGATAAACTATCCCATCCAAAGGGTCAAGGGTTTCTTCAGGGTTCTTATCACATTGGTTATGTCGTAATAATTGCGATGGTCATTCTAAGGGTAGAGGGTGTGGTGGTAATTTCCCTACATGTAAGCTCTATAACAAATATGGGCATGATGTTTTCCATTGTTGACACCAGTATGATCAAACTTTTAGGGTAAGAGGTGTGGTGATAATTGCCCTACAAGTCAGCTCTGTAATAAATATGAGCATGATATTTTCCATTGATGACACTAGTATGATCAAACTTTTAACCCATCCCTTGCCAATTGTTCTCAGCCACCAGCATAAAGTTTTCACCCTAGGTCATTTGGTATCCCACATGCAAGTCTCAGTCCTCCACCTAGTGCTCATTTGGTAATGCAACACCAAAAATTTCCTTATGAATTTGCAGTTGCACAATCTGTTGAATCTCTGCTATGGCACCCTAACTCAGGAGCTTCTCACCATTTAACTTTGATTGCTCCAACTTGACACAAAGTGTCCTTTTGCAGGCTTAGAGAGTGTTTACATGGGAAATGACCAAGGTTTGAAAATTAATTACCTAGGATCTTATCTTGTTTCTTCTCATTTTGATCCCAATATCACACTTGCTTTAAATTCTCTTTACATGTTCCTTCTAGTACTAGAAACTTAGTTTAGTTTCCAAAATTTCCAAAGATGATCATTTATACTTTGAGTTTCTTCATTCCTTTTCTTTTGTTAAATCACAGGGATCCAATCAAGTGTTGCTTGAAGGCTCATTAGGACCTAATGGACTTTATTCCTTCAAGCAACCCTTGCAACAGAATGAGTTGTATGGTTATTTGGAAGAAATATGATGTATTGATGACTAAGGTAGTTGGGGTTGCACAAGGGTTGGAGAATGGCATGTAAATTGTGATAGCGCAAGGGGGATCTTATGCATGTTATCACAACACAATTTGATGCATTTAAACAAACATTTATGAGCACGTCACATGCAATACAAGGATAGCGCCTCGCACAACGACATGGTGTTTTTAGTGTGTTGTTGAGTTTGATTGTAGTGAATTAAAGCATAAAATGATTCTTTGAACAATTGATAGAATTTTGATAAAAATTAATAACTTGAAATGCAAGAAATTAATGAAGTAAAGATAAGAAAACACCAAAGACTGATAACTCACTTCAGAGCTATGCTCATACATCTAGGGGACTAAATCCAACTTTAATTATTTACTATAATTTGAGACAATTATATTCATGAGAGCTTGTGAATAATTCATCATCAGTCTCTTGTGCTTCCCCCTTACTAGTGTTTGATTGCTCTCAATTTTCTCTATTCCAAAAATGCTTTTGAATCAATTAGGTAGTTCCCTTGAAATACATGTGCAAGACTTTATATATTAGCCATTGGAAGTTACAAAATTAATACAACTAACTAACTAACTCTAGCTGCCAACTATCTAGCTCAATTGAATGGTTGAAGCTTGCAGTAAGTCAACTTCGTATCAGCTTGACTGGTACTGTTTGATGTTGGGGTTGGTTTAGTGCACAAGTTAGTTAGGTTGGTTGGTTCAATGAGTTGCCTGGTGCAGGGTTGATCTAGTGTCAATCTAAGCTTGAGTAAGGAAACTCATAAACTCTCAAAACTTGTAGGGCAAATATTCAACAAATGTGTTTCCCACGCTTAGCTTCGCACGACAATACGACATGGTCGCACAACAAAAATGGCCAAAATTAGTTGACTTGATTTTTTTATTCCAAATATGAATACTTTTAAAAACAAATCCGACATTTATACACTTAACCTCATACATCGCAATATCTTATCACACCATAAAACAATTATACACAAAATAAACACATAATTTATGAAAAATGGGATGTTACAAAAACAAAGATCTAAGTTATTCAAACTCATTATTTTCTTCGTTCTACCCACTTTATTCCAAGCCTAAACAGATATGAGGATCATTTTTATTAAGCGTCATACATACAACTTCATATTACTTTCCTATCTTATAGAGTTGTAATAATCCAAAAAATCAAGCATATTTCTTTTTCTATATCTTCAAGTTCGTATTAATTCATATGTCAATGATATAATTTGAAGCATGATCTATAGAATAAAACTACGTAGTTGGTTGACTCGTACCACAAAAAGGTGTGTGTTCAACGCCGATTGCACGTAGATGTGAAGATCTTATTGACGAGTAATCTATAAATACTCTTGTTAACGTCATGTAAATCTTGAGACATGTTTTGATTTTAGTAAGTTCTCAAGATTCAACTCACCTAAATATTTTTATTAAAAAGACTTGGTTGATGTTGTTGTAAGATGTTAGTCAGCAATTTCTTGTTTTAGGATAGATTAACTTGATATATATGCCAATTATTGAGAGAAAATGATGACATATCTCAACTTATTGGCCTTTATGCTATTTGATTCATTTGTAGGTGTAAGTAGAGCCGTAAAAATAGGCTAGCTTGTATGGGTCAATCCAAAAAGCCGAACAAAATATAGGGTTTGGGCTTTAAGTTTTAAGTCCAAATATTAATAGGTTTTTTAGCCCGGCTCTTAAAGAGTCCGTATCCGTGATGGGCTAGCCCGGTCGGGCTTAGGGCTACTCAGTGGCGAATCTTGTACAAAATATTGGGGAGCAACAAATATAAACTAAAATATTATATTTGAAACTTTACAATTTTTATCTTTGTCAGAAACTTTCTTTTTAAAAAAATGCTTCAATTTGTCGAAATCTTACAAGATTATTGCTGGAAAAAAATCATTGACATTTATCTTTTACTCTATTTATAGAGAAAAATTACTTAAGTAGAAGAGGAAAAGAGTAAAAACCTAAAAAATATAAGAAGCAGATTGAGATAGTCTAAGGATCAAGACCAAGAAGCGACACTAGCGGTTGACCGCTGCGACTGAGAGGGAGAGTCTAATAGAAGAGATGAATAGCTATCCGAGCAGAGAACTGAGAATGGGAGAGGCGAAGAGGAGAGAGGTGATTTCCCATAACTCTAAAGGTTTGGAAATATTTTAGTAACTTATAATTATTATTTTAATAATCTATCATTGTTATTCATAAATAAAAATTTTAAAAAAAATATAGTAGATGTCGTGGCCTTTGTCCACTCCTGAAAGATCCGCAATTGGAGCTACTCATGTAACCCCATGACATGAAAAAAAAAAAAAAAAAATATATATATATATATATATATATATATATATACACTTTATTTTGAAAGAAAGTATGTAAAATATTTATATACAATAAGAAATGAGATACATAAAATGTTTACAACTTTTGTATTATATTTAAAATAATAATAATAGTATTTAAAAAATGTTAGAATATATAAAAATTGAAATCATTTAAAAAATAAATAAAAATTAAAGTACTTAATATTAGAAAACTTATATAAAAAATTTACAAATAATTAAATGATTGGTTAGTTTGAAATTCCGTTATTCCATTAAGATGAAGAAAGCTTTATTAACATGGCTATTCATTTGAGGGGGGTAATCCAGGTTTACCCGTATAATCCATATCTAGAAGTTATTTTGGAATGGGATAAAATAATAATAAATGCACTAAAGGTTTATGCAACAAAATAATTGGGATTTGCAAACTAGGACAATCATCTATAGTATGCAATGTCATAGACAAACTTAAATGGCTTTCAACTCTTTAACGTGCTTATGTTTTATTCTTTTATTTTACATCATCTATTATTTTATAACGAATGATCTATTTTTAAAAATAAATTATTTAAAAAAATTAAATTTTGAATTTGCGATGCATTTTTTAATTAATATTATTTACACTACTATCAATAATAATAATTTTTATTATACATTTATGATATTAATAATAGATTAATATTAAACAAGAATAATTTGTTAAATTAATAAAGCATTTATATTATCAACTTTTTTCTATTCCCGTACCTTTTGCTTTGTTATAATGACGCAAGATCACGTATCAACGTCAGGGTCTTTTTTTCATCTTACCCATTAAGAATCGTTAATTAACCTTTGATGGAGAAAGCACAGTCTTTTTCTTCGTATTTTATGTTAAATTAATTATCTCTTTACATATATATGAATCAACCCAAGAATGATTAAATGAGATACTTTTGATCTCTTCAAAACTTCTGAGTAATCTTTATATATTAAAATTATTAAGTCTATGAGTTTATTGTTAATGTTATCTAATTGTTATATGTATACATGTGATGAAGCCCAAAAATAACAATTATCACTATAATAATATTTATTATTTATCAAAGGATTGGGTTTAGTGGAAGGCTAAACTTCTATAATGTAATGAATTTGAGTTCAATTTTTAGAGAAGTATTTACATTTAATGTTTAACGTCCTACAAATAGGATTATCTTTGATAGAGAAAATCTATAAAAAATACAAAAACAAAATTATTTTGAAAGATGTAAAAGCACGGTAACTTATCCGTTGCTTTAATTTGTAAGTAACAATTTAATCTTTTAAAAATTTTCCAAATTTGATTTTTTTTTTCTTTTAATATGTGAACATTGTTATCATTTTTTATAAAACATTATTTTACACATCCTTTACAACACCCCAAAATCTAGAAAGTTCATTTTCATCTTAATGAAAAACTCATATCTTCGTCAAATCTAAAATTTGGATTTAAAAAAAAAACTCAAATTTAACAACAACAAAAAAAAAAAATTGAGCCTTAACTTTTATAGATTGAGTTAAAGACCAAATGAATACCTTAGTCTATAAACAAAGTAAGATCTACACTTGCTTTAATTTCTCAATCTATAAACAAAAATTACAACAGAACAAATAACTCTGATTATCACAAACGTTATTCTAAACTTTTGTATTTAGAATTCTTCAAAGGGAACTTGAAAATTGGTATTGAAACCATTAAAGATGCCTATTGTCATGAACCAATTACTATGCAGAAACAAAAAAATGAGGGTTGATTAAGATGGATGCAATCATGCAATCCTTAAAAAGTTTATTTGACCTAGCTCATCTTCATAATCTTGATCTGGTCTTTGTTTATTCAATTTGAATGTCTAATATCAAAGATAATGGAGGCCGGAAAAAATGACAAAGATATGAGTTTTAAGAATTTGATGATATTTTTGTTGGAAATTGAATTTTGAATTTAAGATTTAGTAAAGATATGAATTTTTTCGAAGACGAACTTTATATTTCTTATTTTTTACGGAACTATAACAAATTCTTTTTTAATAAATAGTATAATTATTTTAAAACTTAAAGGAGTAAACAATATTAATATCTAATCTTTTAATCATTCTTCAATCTATTGAATGTTTATATTTTTCTTTAAATATATTTTTGTACAACCAATCACGAAAAATTTTTTGTAGAAAAAATACTACACCGAATAACCAAACTTTATTATTAGTAGTGAAAGAGAGATAGAAAAATAAAATTTATATGTATTTGTAGATTTTTTTTGAGTCATCCAATGCTGTCAAAAACGCTTCAATTGGACTCTCGTAGTTCGAGATATAGTAAAAAAATTACTAAAATCATATAAAAGCTAAATTATATATAATTTCGCACAAAAATTGTCGTTTTATTCTTTTATTTTTCCTTTTTTATTTGTTACTTTTCGATCAATCTACATAAAATTGAGTAAATTAAGTCCATGATTAAATCAAAGTTCATAATTACTCTTAAAATACCCTAAAACCTTAAAGAGAAACGAAAGAAATATATAGACAGCAAGAGAGCGGCGTTGAAAGACAAAAGAGAATAGACAAAAAATAAAATAAGAAAAAGGAGATAAGTGATAGCTAGGATTTCGTTCATAAGATACGAAAGAAATACATGTGAAAAGTAAAGTTCATTAATTTTTAAAACATGAACACTTTTTATACAATACATTTCTTATAGATAATAACCGCCTTAAAAACATATTTAAAATGGTTATTAAAAGAAAAGACTTAAAATAAAAAGCAATTTCAACTTAATTGTAAAAATGACACCACAAATAGTCAAATACATTTTAAATCAATTTTTTTTCCTGTAATTGATTTAAAACATCGACACTGTATGTGGAGGTGAGACTTAAAAATTACCACATAAATAAATGAGTAAGTGATACACACAAACTCATGTATACTCATAAATTTACTTATGTGACATTTTCATTAGATATTGAATAACCTAACCACAATTTTTAAAAGATAACCTAGAAATATCTATATAAAACATAATAGTAGCATAATGGTGTTACTTTAATAAAATAAAAAAGTATAATAGTGCTACCGCTGGGCTTGTTCAGTCTTAAAAAATAAAAATATAGTGCTGGGCTCGCAAAGTTAAAAAAAAACAGAGTAGAAGTTCAAAAAACAAGGCCCAAATACATTTCATTAGTTAACTAATTAAATACTAAAAAACACTTATTTAAAAATATTAATTTCATTTATACAAGACAAAACTGTAAATACAACATTGTTCCTAAATCTAAAACCCAATTGATTAAATTAAGATAATTATTAAGAAAATTAGTACTATTAAATCTAGTAATAATTTTTTGGACTTAATCCTCTACTTTTCATTTTCAGCGAAATTAGATTCTAATAATCTAGAGTTCAACCGAGAAAAATTAAAGTTTGACTAAGAGTTATTTCTACTAAAATTTGAATTTCGATTTTCTCGAATGATTCATCCTTACCTAAAGTTTATTAACCATTTGAGCTCAATTACTTAATTAAATCTATTAAAAAAATGAGACTATATCTCTAAGTTTTTCACTCATGAGAAATGATAATTATTTTCTCACCATAAAATGATTACATGTGGTGGAGGAAACTTATGAAAAAAATAATCATTTAAAAAAAATGTAAAGGTACAATAACTCCTACGTTCCTTTAATTTTTAAGTAATCATTTAGTTTTTTTAACATTTTACTTATTTGGTTATTTTCGTTAATATGTAAAGATCATCATCATTTTTTATAGAACATGTTACACCTCCGTTAAAACACTCTAAAATCTAGAAAATTTATCTTCATCTTTTGAAAAACTTCATATCATTTCCGAAATCATATCTTCCTCAAGTTTAAAATTCAGAGTTTCAAAGAAACTCAAATCTACAACCGAAAATAAATTTGAATCCTAGCTTCTATAGATTGAGTTAAAGACCAAAAGAATACCTTTATAAACAAAAGAGGATCTACACTTGCTTTTATTTCTCGGTCTATAAACAAAAATTGCAACATAACAAAATAACTATGGCTATCACAAACGTTATTCTAAACTTTTGTACATAGAATTCTTTAACGGGAACATATAAATTATTATCCAAATTATATAGGAGATTCTAGTTTGGGTTAGAAAAATAAAGTGTCATTAACAATATTGAGTTGGTTTGGATCAAACCGCTTATTTTCGATTTGGATTGGGTTAGGTCTGATTTATCCAAATTATTTTTGTTTTTAAATTTTTTTAAAATCATATTCTTAGAAGAAAAGAAAAAAAAATTGTCTTACCTTAATTTTCTCAAAAATATAATATAACTAATTTTTACTATTGTTTTAGCATCAAATATATATACACACACAATAAAAGCGTTGTAAATAGCTTAAAAAAAGCGCTGTAAAATGCGTTTTTTCGCGTAGTGAATATCAAATTCATAAATTTTATCATAAAATACATGCAAGCATGAAAGTAACCAAAGTTGTAGAAGTCTAAAATAACATAAAATGTTTGCAAGTAACAAAATAACTAAAATGCAAGATCCTAAAATAACAAAAATAATAGCCGGTCCATAAGTCAAACCTTTTAATATCTAAGATTTATAAATAAATAAAAAAGTAAGAATTACAAAAACAAATTGGAGTAATTGGGTCATTCGATTTTACCCGTGTCGGGTCCAGTTTTACCAAATATTAAATTTAAGTGACTAACTTTCTTGTTTTAAAAATCAAGTTCACCCGCTCATGCAACCCAAATCGTTTTATTAGATTAATCCATATTGATTTTACAGATTTTATCCAACCCATAAACACCGCTATGCCTATTGTCATGAACCAATTACTTTAAGGAATAGAAAATGAGGTTGAATAAGATGGATGCAATCATTCAATCCTTAAAAAGTTTATTTTACCTAGCTCATCTTCATGAATTTGATTTGTTCTTTGTTTATTCAATTTGAATGTCAATATATCAAAGATAATGGAGGTCCAAAAAATATAAATATATGAGTTTTTATTTTATTTTAGGATTTAATGTTATTATTGGAGATGAGTATTAAGTTATAGATTAATTGATGAATTTTATGAGTTTCTTTTTTTTTGAGGTATAATAAGTTCTTTATATTTTCCTTCAACCTCTTGAATCTTTATATTTTTCTTTAATTATTTTTTTTACAATCAATCACAAAAATAATTTAGTAGAAAAAATACTACATTTAAATAACCAAACTTTATTATTAGTAATGAAAGAGAAATAGAAAAATAAAATTTGTATAGATTTAACGCCTCAATTAGACACTCATAGCTTTTGGCATAGAAAAAAAATATACTAAACATGTATAAAAGCAAAATTACAACATAGTTTTGCACAAAAAATGTCTTTTTTTTTCTTCATTTAATTATTTTCAATCAATCTACGTAAAGTTGTGTAAATTAAGTCTATGATTAAATCAGAGTTCATAATTACTTTTAAAATACCTTAAAGACTTAGAGAGAAACGAAATATAGACAACAAGAGAACGACGTCTGAACGACAAAAGAGAATAGGGCAACAATAGATAAAAAAAATAGAGGAGTGACAACTAGAGTTTCATTCATAAAATGTGTGCAAAAGTAAGATTAGTTAGTTTTTAAAACACATTTTATGTAATACATTTCTTATAGATAATAATCAGTTTTAAAACCTATTTAAAATGGTTAATGTAAGCAATTTCATATAAAAATGATACATATACGTTTTAAATCAATTTTTATTTACAATCGATTTAAAATACGGGTTGTAGCGTTGCATTTCAAGGGCGAAGGTGGCCATGCACACTATTCCTAATATTTTATAATATATAAAACATAATGGTAGTTTGATAGTGCTACTTTAATTATTAAAAAAAATATATAATATTGTTACTGATAGACTTGTTCAATCATAAAAATAGTTGGTTTCTTTTCTCACTTTTTATGTTTTCAAAAGTCTCAAAAATACACTCCCGAGTTGACCGATCTAAAATCATATTTTGATTAAAAAATATCTTCAAATGGATCAATCTATAGAGCATGAGGGTGAGAGAAGAAACTCTCTAAAAATATAGTACTAGGCTCACAAAGTAAAATAAGAACACATAGTTGTGTCACATGAGAGAGAAACACATGGTTGAGCTAGCTAAACATAATATGTTACCTGACATGAGAAATCTACACTTGAAGAAATATGATCATTGCTTTGCTAAAAATAATAACAAAGTTTCTTTTAAGAGTTACTCACCTAGAAAACCATAAATTCTTGATTTGGTGCATTCTCATCTATGGAGTCTTTTGGAGACAAGAATACTTTGGGACATTGCATACATTCTGACGTTTATTGACGATCATTCATGAAAGACTTGGGTTTACACATTGAAGGGTATAAAAGTGATTTTTTGAGATTGTTCAAGAAATTTAAAGTCTTAGTTGATCCTAATTAAAACTGTGAAGAAGTTGAAGTGCACATACACAAATAATGGATGTGAATATTTGAGACTATTTAGCGCTTCTTGTAGAGAGAAAAATATTTGACATCAGAATTCTTCAAGGTTGGATGGCATTGTTGAGAGAATGAATAAAGCAATATTAGAAAGAGTCGTAAATTTGTTGTCACAACCAAATCTTCTACAATCGTTTTGGCGTGAAACATTGAGCACAATTATACAATCTTAAAACTTTCACCATGTGTGTCCTTGCAATATGAAGTACCATAGATGACTTGCTCATAGAAGAATATTTCCTACAATCACTTGCGTGTTTTTGGATGCAACACATTTGTGCATTCTCCTAAAGATGGATATCTAAAAAGGGAATAAAAGTTAAGTAGTGTGTTTATTGGTTATGGTCTAGATGGAGTTGGATACAATTTTTATGATCCTGTTATGAACGAACTTGTGATGCTGAAATCATAGAAGATCATTGGTTGAAAGACATTGATATGAAAGAGATTTCAATGTTTAATTATTGCAGTGCATGTGTTTCTTTTGTGTCTAGACAAAAATTAGAAATAGTCGAGGTTTATGAAAAGTCAAGTAATGTTAATGGTGTTTATGAAATCATAGAACATGTTAATTTAGATTTTAATTTAGATTTTAATTTTAATCATAGAGAGCTTAAAAGCTCCCCCTCAGAATATGCTTCAGATTTTTAAACCAACATAAAATCTAAAATTAATTATTCCCCTTTGTCAACACAAAAAGGTTGGGGAATACAAAGGAAATGTATACTACACATAAAAAACAATGAGTAGACTCCAGTTTTAAGAAAAATAACATTATCTAAAAACTCCCCCTGAATATTTTGAAATTGATATCCTTCAAAATTCCAAAACACAAGTAAGATAAGATGAATGTGAACATGAGAGAGTGAGCGCATATAGGGAAGCAAAAATAAGATGAATGTGACAACATGTCAAATATAATTTCTCTCTTTACAAAACATTCTTATGCTAATAAAGTGTGTTTTTCAAAACTAATATTTTGAAACGATCAAAGAGATTTGTTCACATAAAAAAAATGTTTTGATCAAATTTTCACAAAAGAAGTGAGCAACAAAAGACTCATTTGCAAAGACATATATTAATATGCCTCAAAATGCTCAAATATCAATTTTTGACTTCATGCCATAGTCTTTTTGGATTAGTTTTGAGTTTTTAAGAAATAAGAGACACAAATCATTTTCATGAAGACCAAAATATATTCTCTTGTTGAACTCCTTCAAAAAATAAATCCTAAACAAGGATATATATTTAAAATATGTTGAAGAATGATAGAAATTAGACATATTCATGTACAAGTAATGACAAAGAGTGATGTAATCAATTTAAACTTTAAAGTCATACTTGCATAAAAAAAATAGTATGCATTCTTAATATAAAGAGCACCTAATCAATCACATAATATCATTAAAAAATATTCATTCTTATCATGATGCAAATATCATAAGAATTGGGATTAAGTGTACCTCCTTTAGTGATCTTGTTCAAAGATGAGTTCTTTAAGTGTTGTTAGTTCTTCCAGGTTCATCAAGATGTAGATGCACATTAATTAGACTAGGCATAACAACAGCCTCATCATAGTCAAGCACTTGTTGCACATAATTCCCTTTTTTTTTTGCCATATCCTCCACAATAGACACAATTTTTGAATGATTGTTCAGATGCATGTCAACTATTGTAGTTATACCTCCGGCAACAGTTTTGGTATCAGTAATAGAATGATGACCATAAACAAACATGTAGGTCGTGTTTAGAAAGTAAATAAAGAGAGAGAAATTTGTTTTTCTTATTTTTTGTTTAATATATATATATAGATAAATTAAATAAAAAAATAAAATAAACAAATAAAAGAGAAACACGTTTATGGTAATTGCAACGCAAATGTATAATGAACAATTTGACACAAAAGTTGTTGAGTATAAATAAAGTATAAATATAAGATATGCATGACTCATTCATTACGCATTGCACAAGATGCCACCAAAGGTAGAAATCGGAGGATACCACCAGAAGTAGAAATTAGAGAATACTACCAGAGGCAGAAACGGAATCAGAGTCAGAAATCTGAAGATGCCATCAGAGGCAGAAATCAAAGGATGCCACCAGAGGCAGAAACGGAATCAGAGGCAGAAATCTTAAGATGCCATCAGAGGCAGAAATCAGAGGAAATGATGCATAGATCGACAAGAATATAAATGATCGTCTTCGGATTAGTTACCGATGCGTAGATCGACAAGGATGTAAATGATCGTATTCAGATTGGTTACCGATGTGTAGATTGACAAAGATGTAAATGATCGTCTTCGGATTGGTTACCGATGCGTAGATCGACAAGGATGTAAATGACCGTATTCGGATTGATTACCGATGTGTAGATCGACAAAAATGTAAAATGATGTAAATAAAATGATTGTCTTCGGATTGTTTACCGATGTGTAGATCGACAAAAATGTAAAATGATGTAAATAAAATGATTGTCTTCGGATTGTTTACCGATGTGTAGATCGACATAAATGAAATGTTCGTCTTCGGATTGGTTATAGATACATAGATCGATATTAATAAAATGATGACCATAAACAAACATGTAGGTCGAGTTTAGAAAGTAAATAAAGAGAGAGAAATTTGTTTTTCTTGTTTTTTGTTTTATATATATATAGATAAATTAAATAAAAAATAAAATAAAATAAACAAATAAAAGAGAAACACGTTTATGGTAATTGCAACGCAAACGTATAATGAACAATGTGACACAAAAGTTGTTGAGTATTAATAAAGTATAAATATAAGATATGCATGTCTCATTCATTATGCATTGCACAAGATGCCATCAGAGGCAGAAATCAGAGGATACCACCAGAAGTAGAAATTAGAGAATACCACCAGAGGCAGAAACGGAATCAGAGTTAGAAATCTGAAGATGCCACCAGAGGAAAAAATCAGAAGATGCCACCAGAGGCAGAAATCTTAAGATGTCATCAGAGGCAGAAATCAGAGGATACCACCAGAAGTAGAAATTAGAGAATGCCATCAGAGGCAGAAATCAAAGGATGCCACCAGAGGCAAAAATCAGAAGATCTTAATATGTTTTGATTTTATTAAAATTAAATCACCAATAATTGAATGACATGTCATCTATGTATTAAAACTTTTAATTTAGTAATTTTAATATATACTATAGCAACGCATACATAGGCATAATAAAAAAAATTATTAATCACAAAATTTACAGGAACAATACACACTGTGTTTTTTGATCCTGATTTAAAAACATGAAGGGTGCACACTCACATCAAATGCGTCCCAGACACAACTACATTTCTAACTTGATTGTTATCTTGAATAATTCTTCAATTGATTATATCGTACTTTCAATTAATAATAGTAATCATTTTTATTAATTATTCAGTTAATATTAGCATGACATTTACATTTACTTAAAATGTGTTTTCATTCAGACGTATGTGTATCATGTTTTTCTTTTAATTTAATAAACAAGTGTGTATCAAGTTATCCAGGCAACAAAATAAAATCACTAACATGTAATATAGATATTTCTTTATAAAAATGTAAGTATTCTATCCGCTCAATTTTAAGTTGTACTCCATTATTAGCTTGGTATTTTTTCTATAGCAAAAGAATAAAACTAGGCCAACCAAATTAATAAATTGACATAAAATTTGAAGAAGAAATCTAATAAGACAAAGAAATTATACACACCTCAGTCATGGTAGGTCTCCAAGTTGATAAGCACCTTCAAGCCTTCCATCTACCAGCTCTTCTATTTCACCCTTGTTCAAAATTGGTTTAGCCTATTCATTCACAAATATAAATCATATATTAGTCTAAAAAAAAAAACCATTAAAAGATTGAATAAATCAATTACTTTAAACTAGGGTCAAATTTTAGTAAAATTATATATTAACATAACAATTACTCACTCCGTTTCACAATGTTTGATTTATTCGGAAAAAAATCTCTTTTTAAAATAATTGACACTTTTAATTTTTAAGTTAATAGTATTAGTTTTTTTTTTAACTGTAACATCTAACTAAGACTACAAGCACCACTTTCAATTTTATATTTTTTACTTTATATTTATAATAAGGGTAAATATATCAATATTTGATAAGAGTAATTATTATTATTTTTATACATTTTTATTAATATTAATTAAATAATCAAATATGTCGTTTAACGTAAGACAAAAACTATTAAATTAAATAAAGAAATTAAACTAAAAACCAATGTAAAAAACACCACTACTAATCTAGCCTAAGACTAGAAGAAGAAACCAAAAAAAAGACATTTCCAATTGAAAGAAA
This sequence comes from Cicer yamashitae, assembly GCA_037974755.1. Classification (NCBI taxonomy): domain Eukaryota; kingdom Viridiplantae; phylum Streptophyta; class Magnoliopsida; order Fabales; family Fabaceae; genus Cicer; species Cicer yamashitae. The sequence continues at coordinate 45,141,032 of JBBPBQ010000003.1, forward strand.
ACAAGTAAAAGTGGGACTACTCTACGTACCCAACTGTGTAAGCTTTGGTGAGAACTATCCACTGGTTTCCTGCCAGAAATAACTTCTAACAACAACACACCAAAGGCAAATACATCTGTTTTCTCATCCACAACTCCATGCAAGTAGTATTCTGGTGCCAAATGTCTACAAAACATAAAGCATTCCAATTTTCAAACATTTTTTTAGAAAGAAATAAGAATAGTTTAATTTCTATATGTTACGTGTGTGAAAAGTTTTATAGTCCCGATAAATTATAATCAATGAATGATATACATAATGATATACATGACTTTAAAAATAATTATAATTTAATTTAATTGTTTATTTTGATTTTACGGTTGTGATTGATTAACGGCATAAAACCTCTTTACACTAAATGTGTGTGTATAAATTAAATGCAAATATTAACATTAACATCATCATCATGAAGAGTCTTAGAAAAAGATGAATACCCAAATGTCCCTTCTATTGGGGCAATTGAATGATGAGTCCATTGAGATGGAAGCCATTTTGCTAGTCCAAAATCAGATATCCTCCAAAATCAAAACACAAACTTTCATTTAAAAAAAAACTGCATATATAGTATTTGAAACACTGATTCAACTAAAAAAAATAAACAAGTAATTAACATTGAAGGTTATAAAATTAAGAACCTATGGTTCAAAATCTTTTGTCAATAAAATGTTTGATACCTTGATATCAGAATATGCCACCAAAGGCAGAAATATGAAGATACCATAAGAGGTGGCCAATAGAGGCAGACCTAGAATCAGAGGCAGAAATCTGAAGATGCCATCAAAGGCAAATGCAGAATCATAGGCAGAAATGAAATCAGAGGCAGAAATCTGAAGATGCCATCAGAGGCAGAAATGGAAAACTTTTTATGATTGACTGGACAAAATTGGGGTACTACAACTGTCCCAATTTAATTATTTTTTACAAGAAAATATGAATGACAATGGGCTTCATATTATCGTTGTAAAAGATAAATAAATATAGGACCTAAATTTTGTCCATTAAGCTAAATGTGAAAGTGGTAAAACATTAATGTCGAAAGTATGTGCAAGGCAGAGACACATAAAATTTTAATAAGGAAATGATGCATAGATCGACAAAAATGTAAATGATCGTCTTCATATTGGTTACCGATGCGTAGATTGACAAAGATGTAAATGATCGTCTTCGGATTGGTTACCTCTATTTTGAAAATTTCCTTTTGATTTGAAAAACCCTTTTTGATATGATCCCTTCTTCTCAACATTCTCTGTATCTCTTTTGTAAGACAAACTATTTCTTCATCAACATCATCTTGTTCGATTTCTTCTAAGTCCTCATCTGGACTTTCTTGAGATGTTTTCAAAGCTATTACTTTGCCCTTTTTGATTGGTCTGTCTTCTTGTATCAGCACTTCATGTGCTCGTAATGTTCCAAGCAGTTCCTCCAGTCCGAGTACGTCAAGATTCTTGGCCTGACTTATGGCTGTCACCATTGGTCTCCATATTATTGGAAGACATCTCATGATCTTTCTGACTCTATCTTGTACTGAGTATGTTTTCCTTAAGGAGTACATTTCATTTATAATGGTTGTGAATCTTGAGTACATCTCATAAATGGTTTCTCCTTCATTCATTTCAAAGAGTTCAAACTTTCTTATGCCAATGTCTATTCTTGTTTCTTTGACATGGCTTGTTCCTTCATGATGAGTTTGTAGTGTATCCCATACTTCTTTAGCAGTTGTGCATTCATCAACTCTTTCACTTTCTTGCCTGCTCAAAGCACACGCTAAGAATAATTGAGCTTTAGAGTTTAGGAGTACCTTGGTTTTATCTTCAACTGTCCAGTCTGCTTCTTTCTTCGCAGCAGAGTTTGTATCATTTTGATCAACTCTTGGTATGAAATCTCCATCTGTAACGATGCGCCACATTCCTGTATCTTGAGATTTCAAGAACAGCTGCATTTTGCTTTTCCAGAAATAGTAGTCTGTGCCATCAAAGTAAGGTGGTCTATATGATGACTCTCCTTCAGCAATGTACATAACTTTTGACATTTTTCTTCTAGATCTTTTTCTCTCACACTTGTTAGGTGTTCAACTTTAGAGACCGAGCTCTGATGCCAATTGAAGTAGCAATGTCGATTTACAAGAAATGGGGGTTTGAATTGTAAATTTTCCTATTTAAAAATTCCTGAAAAAACTTAAGAAAATAACTCAAGATTGATCTTGGTTGTGAAAACAGAAAACGGATAACGTTCTTGGTTAGTTAAAATCAGTAATTCAGTTTATGTATTTAACTTGATAATCAATCAGACTGAAAGTAAATAGATAAGGGAAGAGATACCACACAAGGATATATTCTGGTTCACCCAACTCGGGCTACGTCCAGTCCTCACAATTGTGAGATTTTCCACTAAGTGTTCAAAACAAAGAACCTTCTTGGTTTTACAGCACCTAGCTCAGATCAACCTTAATCTGTTACAACGTTAAAACCTTTCCACCCAGAAAGGAGTTCAATCAGGTCACCTATCAACTTTGATAGGATTTCTTACAATCTACCCAAACTATACTAAACTCTTATAGTTTGAGTTTTACAATAATGATGAGATTGTTTTTTTTGAATCTGAGATGTCTAAACTCTTGTTTGAGATCTGATTCTTTGGAAGAGACATACACGAAACGAAATGCAGAATCAGAGGCAGAAACGAAATCAGAGGCAGAAATCTGAAGATGCCATCAAAGGCAGAAATGGAAAACTTTTTATGATTGACTGGACAAAATTGGGGTACTACAACTGCCCCAATTTAATTATTTTTTACAAGAAAATATGAATGACAATGGATGTCATATTATCGTTGTAAAAAATAAGTAAGAGTTTAACTTCATTAGAGTGTAATTATAATCTAAATTCACAAGGCTATCAACAACCTTATTTGCTTCCCCGTAAACATACTTGAAATTCAATTGTCACCACTCACTCTTAATCAATCTAAGCTTATATTTTTTCACTCAGTCTCCTCCCTAGTACACTATTTTTTAATTACTATTACATTTATCTATTATTTATTACTTTTTAATTTTAATTTAATATATTTTTTTTAAATATTTTGTATAAAAAAACTATAATGATAACGTTATTAAATAATATTAATTTTTATATCACATACTATTTTACCGTCGTTTTTTATATGAATATTAATAAAAAAAATCATAATTGATAGATCCAAAACTAATGCAATATAAAGTACTAGTGTATATAAAATATATTTAATTAGATTGAGTCGTCCGAATCGAACCGGTAGAACTCGGACAAACCAGTTAAAACTGGTAACTTTGCCGGTTTAGCGAACCGGACTGGGTCATTGCTTAACAATATTTAAAATTAAAAAAAAAAAAAAAAAAGACTAACAGAAAGCGAGTAAAACCCTAACCCCTCACAGGCAGGGGCGGAGATAGGTAGGCAAAGGGGGCCGCGGCCACCCAAAAAAAAGAAAAATTTATGGGTAAAATATCAAACTGCTCTCATTAAAATTAAGAAATTACACTTATACCTTAAACCTAAATCTCTGTTCCTCTCTCTTCTAGTCTTCATCTCTCTCCCTCCCTCTTGCTTTCACCCGCCTCCGTTTCGCAACGCCTTCGCGGCTTACCTCCGCCTCCGCTTCGCGTCTTGCCTCCGCCTCTGCTCGCTGCCTCGGCCTCGCCTCTACGACTGCTCGCCTCCACCTTTGTTGGCCGTACGTCAAAACAAGGTTCGGATTTCAATTCGTACTATCATCAGAAATTTAGAATTGATGTTTGGAGTTTTGTTTTGGAGTTTTGTTTGGAGTTTTGTTTTGGAGTTTTGTTTGTTTGAAGTTTTTGTTTGTTTCAAATTAGATATTAGTGCTGTTTTTTTTTGGAGTTTTTTTTTGTTGCATATAAGGTGTTTGATTTTTTGTCCATATAAGATGTTTGATTTTTGCTGCCTCACCTTGAGCTCGCCTTGCCTGTTCGTCGTCAAAACTCCAAAGGTTTGGATTTTGCTGATTTGTTGATTTGGTGTTTTTCCTGATTTTGCTGATTTGATGAACAAGGTGTTTGAACAAAATGTTTGTGCTGATTTTTATTGTTTATTTGCTGATTTTTGTTGCATAGAAGGTGTTTATGCTGATTTGCTGATTTTTGTTGCTGATTTTTGTGCTAATTTTTGTTGCTGATTTTTGTTGCTGATTTAGAATGTTTGTGCTCATTTTTGTTGCTGATTTTTGCTGATTTAAAACGATGGCTGCCTGTCTAGAATGGTGGCTAAATTGTTGTTACTAAATCGGTTGATTTAAATTGTTGTTGTTGATGACTGCCTGTTTATTGAACAAGATATACGGCAGATTTAGAATGATGGCTGCTTGATTTTGTTTCCTAAATTGCTAATTTCGCTGATTTTGAATAAAGAATCGTACATAATGGCTGCATCTTTTAGAATGCAACTCTTTAAATTTAGAATGCTAACTCTTTGTATATTTGATTTATACATATTATAATTTTATCCCTTCTCTCACCGGTTCAGTTCTGTGGCACTCTCTTTCATACTGTGTTCATCTTCTCTTCATTCGTTACTCTCCTTATTCTTCCAGTTCTACACGCAACAAACAATGAGGGGAGGACAAAGCTACGCGTCGTGTCCTCCGTCATTCTCCAACGACGCCAATCGTCTTCTAGTCGGCTGCGGAAGCTCCGTTGCCATATTCAGTACCGCCACCGCCTTACAGGTTTCATCATTAGAAGGTCACACCGCCACCGTCACCTCCGTCGTAGTTGTTCCCGGTTCGAAGATTCTATGCTACTGTTGGACTTCTTCCCTCGACGGAACCATTCGTTATTGGGACTTCTCACTTCTCGAATGCATCAAGAAACTTGACCTCCATCTTCCTATTTTCTCCATGGTATTAACACTTCATCTCTTCAACTATCATACATTAGGGTAAATAGTCATTTTGGTTTCTGAATATGTGATATATTTTTTTTACGGTTGTGATATGTTGTTACAATAGTCCTTAAGGTATCAAAATTCAAATTCAAAAAAATATATTTTTTGTTAGTATTTTGGTCCCGAGTGTCTTTAGCTTGTTAGTTTAGTCGGTGAATGTATTTTTCGTTGGTCAATTTAGTCTATAAATTACTAACTACTGAGATACTTGGGATGTCTTTGCCATTTCCATATATTTGGGAACTATACTCAGACTTTCCAAGACGGAAATGACTGTTATCATATTATTATTATTATTATTATTATTATTATTATTATTATTATTATTATTATTATCTACTACTACTAACTACTGTGTTTTTTTCATGTATTAAAGTTATTTTTTGTTTTAAATATTTTAGGTGATACCATCATTATTATCCCCACCAGAAGAAAACAATGGCAAGATGCATAATGTATATGCTTATCTGTGTATGCAAACTGAAAATGGGAAAGACAATAAGCCTAAACTTTGTACTGCACAGATCAGAAAATGTAACTTGACAAACTTTCACAAGCTTTCCAAACTTACCTTGAAAGAGGTAACTATTTTGTACTATTATTTACAATTGTTTTGTAGGTTCTCTTGTGACTGCTGAGGTTGTGAATGATAGTGTACTCTGAGGGTATAAAACTTTGTCTGTGTAGGGGGAGTTTTGTTTTATAAAACTTAGGGAAGGGGAAATTTCGTATTAGTTAAAGCAGCACTAATAGCCATTTTACCTCCGTCCTGGAGAGTATTTGAATTCTGTCCCTTGAGGTTACCAAGACAAACTCTAACCACTGTACTGGGGAGTGAATTAAGCTGTAAGGCTTCAGTGATGGTGATTGCTTATGTTCTATCAAATTCTGGATGGATATTAGAGTTCTGCAATCATCATGATTGTATCAGCTTCTTGAATTGAATGAAATATATACTGCTCAAAGGCTTGAGTTATGCAAAATTCAAACTCAACCAACACGTCAGGTTTCCATATTTAAATCAGTTGTGGTATTAACTGATCATGATCATTTTTGTTTAGTATAGATATCAGAGAGAGGGAAGGGTGTGGGCTGAAACGGGGGAGAGGTCAATAGCCAAGCTTTGTGTTATTTGGATCTTTGATGGCGTGTTTAGTATTTTTTATTCAGAAACTTTATAGTTAGAGAACCTCTAAAGATGATAATTTTCAGATTATTGCCTCCACATATTAATATTTCCTCAAATCATATTCAAAAGTAATTTGATATACTTTTTATCCTAGTAAGTTGTCAACATTTATGAGAATACAATTTAATGATTATGTATGATTGTTCCATTAGTGAATGAATGTTTTTTCACACTATGACAGACTAAACAGCCTGTATCTTTGACCATTAGTCCCTCGGGGAAATTTTTGGGCATAAAGGAAAAACGCAGACTTCACATATGGAAAGTTCCTAAAATGGACTCTGATTCTGCTGTTTCAAAGAACCTTACCCTGCATCATACAAAGACCTTTTCAGTTCTTGCATTCCACCCTTCCGAGAGTATTGTGGCTGCCGGTGATGTAACTGGAAGAATTTTAATTTGGAGAGGAGTTGGTGCTCAGAACTTTCAGGACAGTGGTGAGCTGTTGAATGGAACATCAATGACTGACAATGAAGTTAAGCCTGGGGTAAGGCAAAATGATGATGCTGAATCATGCTCCACATGGCATTGGCACTCTGCTGGAGTGAGTCTTTTATCATTTTCTTCGGATGGAGTCTACCTGTATTCAGGTAAACCATATTTCCTAGAATTTTTCATAGAAACCTTGAACTAGGAAATTGTCTTTGAAGTGAAACATAGGTATTTTTGCATATAATTCTGTGTTTTGTCCCGTTACAAAACTTCTCCAATTATCTTATGAGGACTTCAACTTTCTGTCATGTGTGTTAGACTTGGCATGTCCTATATTATTTGATGGCTCATATGCAACAATATTTATTTTCTTCGACTAGGATTTATTTAAATATTTACCTAGTAAATGTCCTTAGGGTTTCAAGTAACCCTACAAATTGTTTTGAACAATGTGGATATCTTAAACGTCTAGTGGTAACCACCGAGTCTTTCAAAAAGATTTAGTTGTGCTAAATGCATATAAGATGATATCGAGATGGTCAAACTGTCTTATCCTTTGTTGAGCAGAAAGTAATTGCCTTTTCAAATATAAAATTTTGTTTGTGGGGCTTCATTTTTTAATAGGCGGGAAGGAAGGAGTTCTTGTGCTTTGGCAGCTAGACACCGGAAAGAATACATTTTTACCAAGAATTGGATCTCCGCTTCGGTATTTCATAGATTCTCCAGATCCTTCACTTTCCTCGGTAAGTATTACCTTTGTGTAGTGGAACATATGTTTGTTAGTCTATGGGTATGTCCCAAGTCCCAGCACCAAACTAGCTCTTTATAATGTTTAACTAATTAAGGTTCTGCAGTTATCTTGTGCAGATAACCAAATTCATTTGTTAAAGCTCTCTTCCATGGAAATAATGAGGTCTATTTCAGGGATCAAGGTCAGTTCCTATATTTGGTCTATTTTTGTTTCTTGGTTCAGTCGTCAGTGATTCTTAATACTATTCCAAATATATTGAAGTCTCTAATGTTGATTAACTGGCTGCATGCTAAAATATTGAAAACTATACTATTTACAGCCATTATAAATTTTCTTCTTAATTAGACATGCAAACTTGCAGCCTGTTGGTCATTGTAAACACGATATTTGATTTGATGAGTGACTTTTTTAATTCAGTTACACATCGAACTATGTTTAGAATATATTAAAACTGTTATGCTAAATGGACATTTGTCTTGAAATGATCATTTAAGAACAATTGGAAAACTGTTTTTTATTTTATCTATACATTACATGTGTGTGTTCTGGTCACATGCACAAAAACGTGCATTTGTTGCAGCTTGATACAACCTTTACATTTACTTTTTTCCAGCCCTCTTTGTCGTCTCAAGAAATATGTGAAAGTCTTTCTAGCCAAGCAGCTTTTGACTGCACTTCTGGTGCAGTGGCTGTACAGACCGAGAATTACGGCATCCAATTCTACAGCTTGTTTGCCAATCGTGGACTTTATGAGGTACTGGCATGATGTTCAGTTTTCTTTTTAAAATTATTAAAATGGCCTGATCCCCCAACCCCGCCTCCAGAAAGAAATACTGAACGAGAAATTGGCTTTACATTTTTTCAAACATGTTGTTTCAGGAAGTCATCACTAATTTTGTATACAATTAATTTAAGTTAAAACCTAGTATCTCCTAGTGCATACAAAATACTTTCATGTCTTTGTGCAGAATTTGTCAACATCTTCACACACATACATAGGATGTATCATGTACAAGCCTTTCTTATATAAGAGCGAGACGGATAAGACTTGGCCATACACCCAGACTCAAAAGAGTTTAGAAGTTATTTAATGGTCACAGGACAGCTTAAAAAAAGTCACAGGACTATATGCTTTATGTTTTAATGTTGATTATTCCATGTTTTGATATAATGGCTATGATTACTCATCTCACTCATATAAAAATGGCTCTCTCACTTGATGTCTCCTCCTATATATATGTATCATTATTTTTTTAATTAAATTTTTCATTATTATTTAGTTTATGTTAATAATGATTTGGTGTTTGGTCTGGTATTTCTAGGTCAATTTATAATTACTTTTAGGGTCTAGCTAATGATTCACGGCACTGGTTAGGGAGTATTTAGTATGCTCTATGCCTCTATTAAATTTCATATTGCTTAAAAAACAGTTAATAAATTTTGTGTATTCAATGTAATAAATGCTTTCAGTTTCATTAATTTATAATTTACTTTTACTTCTTTACTCTGAACACACTCTAAAGGCAACCTTTAAATTAAACACATGGGTTGTAAAATGTCGAAGTTTGTGCTTTGCAGGTTCAAGTATGTGAAAGAAATTATCAACCAGTTGACGAGATCACAGTATGTGAGTTCGCCCATTGCTTCTTTTAATATGATATGTTGACAATCTTGCATATAATAACTATTTACACATCTTGTCTTAGCTAATGAAGCATTTAATTGATTGTTTTATTTTTTCATCGAATAACGTGGTTGCAGGTTGTAGTCACCATGGTGGAACTGTCTGTTGATGGTTCTATGATGGGTACCGTAGAAGTCAAGCTTCCTGAAGAAGGAATAGGAGGTCTTATTTGTTTAAAATTTTGGGATTTAGATTCAGATACCAAAAGATTTTCAGTGTCCACCCTTATTTATGAACCTCACAGGTGTGTCCGTGGATCATTTGAACAAGAAAACTACAATAATATTTTTCATTGTTATATTTTAGAGATGTTATGCTTCAGATATATTAGAAAGTGGATTTGACACGCTTCTACTTATTAATAGGGATGCTCATATTTCTGCTATTGCTTTTCATCCGACCCGTCGTGTGGCCGTCAGCTCATCTTATGGTGGAGATTTCAAGGTAGTTTTAGATACATTTTTTTTTAATGTTTTGGGATTTTTTTGTGACATTTTTTTTTTATGTTTCAGATATGGGTCTGCAGCGAAGGTTCTCAGCAGAAAGGCCAGGCGCCTCAGAATTTTAGCTGGATGTGCCATGCTGTTGGGTCATATAAGTATAAATCCAAATTTGATTGCTAGACCTAATATTTCCTTTTGTAGGCTATAGATATTAAATAAAAAAACCAAAACTTTACCAACAAGTTTTGCCTTCAATATGCAAGCTTCACCAATCCCAAGCCATCTCTTGCCTGTTGGGTGGTAATGAAGTGGTTAACGTGATTGAGCAGGGTTCTTTCTCAATTAATAAAAAAGCAGAATTAGCTGTGGTGTGAAAGTTATCTTTTAAATTTTCAAGATTCCTTGCATTTTAGGTTCTTCCATTTACAGCGTTTTGGTCCGTTGGCATCTCTTCAATTTGATTACTAATTTGCCTAATTTAATATTAATTTTAATCTATAGTAGGACAAGCAAAACAATATTTATTTAGCTGCTTATTGCTTCTGTTTGAGATCATGTTACATTTATGATATGACTAACTCATCATGCTGATACTTCACCCCTTCACAGAAATAAAGCGATGAGAGCTGCTGCTTTTTCAGCTGATGGTTCCGTGCTTGCAGTTGCAGCAGACACTGTTATTACATTGTGGGACCCTGACAGAAATGAACTAATTGCTGTTGTAGGAGAAACTCCATCAGTGAGTTTTTTGAGCTCTAGTCATGTCTATTTGTATTTTTGTGTGTGTGTTTCTTCACACAGATATTTCAAATGCGTTCCACTTCAAAAAATAAGACATCTCAGCTCCTCACTCAGATGCTTGTGGAGTTTTCAGCATGCATTGAAGCATCAAATACAGGAGTATAAAAATAAAATAAAAGAAAGAAAACACAGCACATATGAAAAGAATGTCCATCTGTTATATTTTGAGAACTCATGCCTATAAGTGTTGCTTTTGGGTTCTCTGTATTTTAGGGTTCATTGATTTGTACCTGTACTCTGCCCTGTTGGTCTAATTTTCTCTTTGTTTCCAGCCAATTGTGAGGCTCATCTTTGTTGGAAAGTCAGAGTATCTTCTTTCTGTATCTCATGGTTCTACACCTCAGTTGATTGTTTGGAGTATGCCAAAGTTAGCTGCATCTTGGTCATACAGGCTTGAAATAGAAGGTTTAAAGAAATATATTTCCCAATATTTTTTTTATAATCACTACGCTTTTACTATGTTTCTTGTAGTTTCAATTTCGGAAGTTGTCATTCAAGTTCTACCCTGTCTATCTTGCAGTACTATATTTAGATACTGTGTTTATATTTTTCAATTTTGTTATTTGCATATCACCAGATAGTCCCTGTTTGTAACCTATGACTCCATGAATGGGGTAGTATTAATCTGACATTTTTTATGTACATTCTTGCAGCTGTTTCCTGTACATTAGATTTATCATATTTTGCTATCATTGCTCTGCTTCCCAAATCAAATGAACATATGTTTAGAGGTGATGGAATAATCTTAGTATTCAATGCAACAAATCCTATTCCCGTGGCTTCCTGGTCTGTAACAAAGGTATTATTTGTTTACAAAATCCTTTGTCTATGATAAAATTCTGACTACAGACTACTCTACTCTGATTTAACTCTTAATCAGGATTGAGAATGATTTTTAAAATGCACATTGCTAATGCTTTTGATTTTTATTTTACTTTTGCAAATCTAATGAATGAAAAAAGTCACGATTTCAACTTTTTTTGTTGGATTTTTATTTCTTCAAACAAGCCTTTATTTGTGTTTCATCATGTTTTATAAAATAGGGGGTTCATGAAGTATTTTATATTCATAGGTTAAATGTTATTGGCCTCAACTATGTTTCATGAGAGTTGAGTAGTGTGAGTTGCATGGAACTTTACGTAGCTCTTCTTCTCTTTTGTCCTAGTAAGAATAAATACTGTGTACAAAAATAAGGTTTCGGGAAAATAACGGTTGAAGAAAAGTTGTTAATTATGATCAGTGAATAAATAGGTGCAAGCCAGGCTTGTGCATTGTCTTTGAGATATAAACTGGGTTTATTTGGATTTGTAATCTTTTTCTCTTCACTTTCTATCTCTCTTTTAATAACAAAACTGCCATCTTGTATTTACTTCATTTCCTTTTTCGTAAGATTTGTATGAAAACAAAAACTTGTTTTTCATTAATGTGAAATAAAGTTAAAACAATGTTCAGTTTTGTATTTAAAATAAATAGGAAATGAAAATTGACTATTTTTGCGAACAAAACATGCCCTAGGTTTAGTTGTGTTTATGTTTTCCTCCACTCTTGGCAATGTTTAGGTATATATGTATACATAATAATGATCTCCAAAGAAATAGAAGTTTCTTATAATCAAATTGTTTTGGAGCTGTTATTAGACTTATCTTCCAGAATGGGCTTTTTTTTTTTAATTTGTAGCCAGTCTAGTTCCTGGATGAATTCATTAATGTGGAATAAATTTGTTGTGGTTAGATGTTTCTGCTCTATGTCTTACTCTCTTTATTCAGGCCAAGGGAGGGAATATTGCTTTTCTTAAAGGAAATACGTCAGACCTACCAGATGGAAAACCATCACAAACACTGCTTGCATATATAAATGGAGATCGCGAATATGTTCTCTTTGATCCATATGACAAAGAAGCCCGTGAGCTTAATATGACTAGGCAGGATGATCTTGCTGCACTCGAAGAAACAGGTTGATTGACTTTCTTTCTTGTACTGTGTTTTAATTCAGGTTTTTAACTATTTTCTCCACATATATGGAAGAACCAAATAGTCACAGCTTCAACCCCTTGCACTATGTAATTTTATTTCATTATTTAAGGAAAGAAAAAAGAACTAATTGAAGTTAGTCAGTAAAATACTTCCACCTTTTTTTTTTCTTGCCTTGTATACTAGTATAATATTTAGCTTTTGCATTTTTCCTCTCTCCACTATTTCAGGACAATTTGGATATGCATCAATTTATGGAGAGTTACCCATGTTTGATTTAAAAAGGAACAAGGCTTCATCGGTTTTCTCTTCTGCATCAAATAGGCCTTGGGAAACAATATTTAGTGGACCATCACATAAGTTGCCATCCCTCACCAAATTGTGTTCTGAATTTTTGGAGTCTCTGTTGGAGAAAAGGACATCAATTGTAGAATGACGTACTACATGCATGATTCTCTTTTTTGTGGGATATTTGTTTCTTTGGTACCACTTACAATTAATTCAACAGAGCTGAAGAGTTATAAATGATTGTGTTTGAAGTTGAGGTAGTTATTTGTTCCTTATGAGACAGGTGTAAACACTCCCTACTAGTTGATGCAGGTTGGCATGGATCTTGATGGGAACTGTTTATCTGGTTAACTTAAGCAGAAAGAGATTGGACAACTAAAGATTTCAGCTTTAAATGGTTGGTTAGAATGCCTAGTGTACCAGAGAGGTCCCCCTCCCCAAAAGATTTTGATATGCTAGTTACTTTTAAGTTATATATATTCTTTAGTTATCCCTTCTTGGGTGAAATTTTGACAGGAAGAAATGTGGTTCACTTCAGAGTCTTGTAGGCTTGTCACTTGTGATACTGTAAATGAGTTTAAATAGTTAGTTTGAGAATGCTATGAAAGATACAGTTCATGTAACAGTATAATGAATTGTAATTTATATGGCTATTAATTGTTTTCTGCCATAATTATATGTGATACTGTGATTTATGGTCACTCACTTGTGATACAGTGAATGAGTTTAAATAGTTAGTTTGAGAATGCTATGAAAGATACAGTTTATGTAACAGTATAATGAATTGTAATTTATATGGCTATTAATTGTTTTCTGCCATAATTATATGTGATACTGTGATTTATATGTGACCATAAACATATAGGTCGAGTTTAGAAAGTAAATAAAGAGAGAGCAATTTGTTTTTCTTGTTTTTTTGTTATATATATATATATATATATATAATTATTATTATATTCAACTTATTAAATATTATGCATCGATAATTCAATGATGAAAATTTAATCTTATAACTTTAAGAGAAGAAGATTTGCGATATCGGTTCTAAAATGATTGATAATTTCACTTAAATTAATAGTCGTTTTTCCTACATCAATTTGTTTTTAAACTTATTATGTGTCGGTGACAACGAAATAAAGTAAAATTTTAATATCATCCATACAAGAAAGATATATAAATGTATTAAATGGTAAGAAAGACAAATATATTTGTCTTTTACATAATGGTATGAAGCTATACATTTAATTGGTAAACACATAATATTGTAGTCCTCCAACTTGGAAATTAGCATAATGATTAATACATTATTTTCAATAGATCTCAACTGTCATATTTATTTTCAAGCAATTATATCAAAGAAAAAATTACGTCCTTCGTGAGTTTCTTAACTATTTTGAAAGAATTTTCTAAAGAAAAATGTTGATCATTACGAGAGGTATTTATAAGAAAAAGAAAAATAATATAAGTAAACATTAAAAAAAGAAAAACTTATAAATTAAGTAAAGTTAAAATCCCTATATTTATACATTCTTGTGTTTTTTTCTACAAATCCTTTGTATCAAATAGCACAATTTTTTTGTAAGTCATGCAATTGATGAAGAGAACCGCTAATTAAGAAAACATTAAGTAAAGTTTGAAAGCAAATAAATTAACTGCAAATGAAAAATAAGAGTTATATTGATTGATTTGTTTTGAATATAATCCTTACATTGAAATGTACGTCAATTTGTTCTTCAATTTAATAGTTAAATAATTTTGTTTTTTAAAAATTATCTTCTATCATTTAAGAATTATATTAACTAAATGTTGTTTACTAAAATTGTTGGTGAAATAAAATTTTATTTTTTCTGAATTTTTTATACTCACACTAATGAATATTGAACATGAGAAAATAAACTATACACCGTCAACGTAAACTAATTTTACACTAAATGTTAAGTAGAGCCATTGAGTTTGATATAATGTTGTATTTTTGTAACCGCTTAAGACAATAACCACATCATAAATGGTTGTGATTAGTTGTTTGTGTAAAATAGTTTTACACTAACATTGCACACTCATTATCTCATTGAATGTGTTTACAATAAAATGTAGGGTTAAATATGTTTTTAATCACTCTAAATATACCAACTTTTAATTTTAGTCTCTCTAAATATTTCCTTCGAGTTTTATTCCTCCTAAATTTTCTATTATCAACTTTTGTCCATTTGTTAACAAAAGTTAACGTTGCATGTTTCAAATGACTTTTTTATGACATATCGTTGATAATAGTTTAAAATATCATTAGTTTAATAATTTAATAATTTAATCTTGAATCTTTATTAACTTATATATAACTTCAAATTAAAGATTAGTAGTTAAATTAATGATTAAATAGTTAAGTTATTAAGTAAATGATATTTTAAAGTCTTAACAATGACATGTTATCAAAGAGTCAATTAGAACATGCCACGCGAACTTTTGAGAAAAAAAAAATAGAGCCTAAAATTAGTAACCGAAAATTTAGAATGACCAAAATTTAAATGAATTTTTTAAAAATAAAAATTAATATATTTAGAGAAAATAAAAATATATTTAACTATTAATAAAAAAACATATTTAACTTTAAAATATAAAACATTAGTATAATGCTTGTAAACAATAAAATGATTTTTTTTATGTAATAATCTTTCTTAAAATATTCAAGTCGGTAAATAACTATCTACAATTGATTCATAAAAATAATCATTAAGTTATTAATTTAAAACACGAAAGTATCAGATCAGTTTAATTGATTGACCTGCCGTAACTAAAATCATTAACTTATCCATTACTGCTGACTAAAAATAATCACGCCTTAGTTGACAAGTACTCGGCTAAGTACTGTTGAAAATTATGATGATAATAATAAATATTAGTTTGTGTAAATTGAAAAAATAAAGAAGTTAGTCATAGGAAGGATATCACACACTAGTAGTATTTATAAGGTGGAGGTATGACAATTGAGGTGTGCTCTAAGGGGTATCCAATTTTGTGAAGAGGTGAGAATGCACACAAATAGACCACCACACGGCGCACGCTGCCACCGCCATCTGTCCGGCTCGGCCGGACTTATTTCTTAAAATAAATGCGTGCGTTTTTCTCTCATTGATACGTTCTACACGTGTCTGTCCTCCACCGAGTCAACATTCAACATCTGATCCGATCAATTCCTTTCTCGAATTCGCGCATCAGTTATCCTCAGTAAAAACCTACCATTTTTTGTGTTTTAGTTTTATGTGGATTCGTGCATCAGTTTTTTGCCCCGGTTAAAACCTAGCAAATTTCGGAGTGTAGTTTTTTGTGGATCCGATTTGATGGATCGCACATTTTTATCTCTTGCAGAGTTCCTCTATAAATAGAGAACTTTTCTCAATTGGGAAAACACATTAAAAATTCGAGACTTTTCTCTGCTTCTCCCTTTCTGTTTCATCTTTTTTTCGAGTGGTCATAGTACTATATTATGTGAGTGGCAGTTTGTCTGAGCTGTTTTATCCTTGCGACTTCGTAGTTGATAGTTTGTCTTGCACAATTTTAGCAATGCCGCGAAACGTCTTAAAGAGAGCGATCTAGTCCACGACTCAACTTAATAATATATTCGATGACATAAATTTATTTTGAAACTATTTTTTAAAACTCAAAATAATCACTTTTTAGTTGACAAATTCTCGACTAATCCACGTGTATTTTCTTAAAGTGTGCTTTAATAGTAAGCTTCTCAGTTGGCTACACTTTCCAAAGTTTTTGACTAATCAATTGTTTTTTTTTTTTAAGAAATTCTAATTAAAGAAGTTATCATTGGAAACTAAGGCTTAAAGTAGTTTTTTTTTTTTTTTTTTTTTAAACAAACGAATTGAAGAATTATAAGAGATACTCTAACTTCTCATTTGATTGTTACTATTAAAATGTTGAGGTTGAGTTTGATACCTTAAATATAACTTTTAGCATTCAAAATAATAAAAAGGTTTAAATATATTTTTGTCCCTGTAAATATAATTTTTTTTGATTTTGGTCCTCGTAATTTTTTTTTTTGTTTACATCCCTATAATATCAAAAAAAATTATTTTTGGTCCTTAGAGTTAAGTGAACGTTACAAAAACGTTAACGGACAAAAGGAAACAGTTTTTGATCCCTGTAAATATAACACTTTTCAGTTTTAGTCCCTAAAAAATATTTTTTTGAATTTCATCCCTGCAATATTCAAAAATCTCCTTAAATATAAAATAACATACAAATTCATCTTTATTAATAATAAACTTATGTCAAGTAATGTTTGAAATATTTTCACTTCAATAATTTAAAATTTATTAATCTTCTGTTTTATTTATTAATCTTCTGTAAATCTATCACCTAATATATATTTTATTTATTTTAAGTTATAATGAACAAAATCTAAAGTGTAAAAGGAGATTTTAGTTAAAATTATAAAACTTAAATCTAAAGTTATTTTATACTAATATAATTAATTTAATAATAATAATTAAATAAAATAGAAGATTTTAGTGATTTTTATGAAAAAGAAAATGAAAATTAATTTAATAATAATAAATAAATAAACAGAAGATTAATAAATTTTAAATTATTGAAGTGAAAATATTTTAAACATTACTTGGCATAAGTTTATTATTAATAAAGATCAATTTGTATGTTATTTTATATTTAAAGAGATTTTTGATTATCGCAGGGATGAAATTCAAAAAAATATTTTTTAGGGACTAAAACTGAAAAGTGTTATATTTACAGGGACCAAAAACTGTTTCCATTTATCAGTTAACGTTTTTGTAACGTTCACTTAACGTTAAAAACCAAAAATAATTTTTTTTGATATTACATGAATGTACACCAAAAAAAAAATTACGAGGATCAAAATCAAAAAAGGTTATATTTACAGGGACCAAAAACATATTTAAACCTAATAAAAATTATGTAAATTATCTGAACTCGATTTAGATGAACAAAATCACATGTTTTCTATCTTTTATTATTAACATATGTAAATTGGTAATATGACTACCAATTTTTATTAAACAGATAATTTACATAATTTTTATTATTAAACATACATGTTGTCTTGCTAAATATGTGATTTGTAATATGGATCAAATTTGGATAAAATATTATCCTCCGTTCATATCATTCTCTCATTGTTCATTCACAGTAGTTTATTATTTAAAAACATGTATAGTTATAATTTGAAGTGATTAACGTTTAAAAACAAAATATCCGGTTACTAACTTAAGAAAGCAATTGATTTTTCTACAAACTTATCTTATCCAAAGATTCGCACAAATGCGACCATATATGTTCAAACTAAAAGCTAAATACTAAAATATTATTTAATGATTGTCGTGCACAGCCTAGAACACGGCAACATATTACAGTTGGCAGCCGCCTCATCATAATATCGCGGTCTTTATATATTATATATCTAAAAATACTCTGTCGGTCTTTTTTAAAAATTTCTTTTTCTTTTAATTTTTTTATTAGTATTTAATTTATATTGTAAATCGCATTAATTTGGCTTTATATAGAAAAACACGTTCTTGATTCTTTTTTAATTTTTAATTTTTGTCTTTTTAACAGTACTTAATATATTTTAAATTGCTTTAATTATTTTTTTTTTATTATTGATTACACTAGTCAACAAGTAAGAATAAGTTCCTAAGAAAAACAATAAATATTATAAAAAAAGTAAATTAAACATATATACTAAAAATAAAATTGAAAAAATAATTTTGTTTTATAATTTTAAGAACAATCCTAAAGAGTAGTAGGCAATACTCACGATATTTTGCTACATGACAATATAACTAATTGAGATAATAAAAAATAAATAATAGAAGAAAAATAATAATAATTTAATAATAAATTAATTGAGTTCAAGTAGTTAATAAATTTTAATGAATAAAAAATTATTTAAAAGAATTTAAATTTAAATTTTAACTAAAATAATTTTTATTCAAATTTTATTTATTTTTCAGTTGAATTCTATGTTCTATTTAAACAAGATTAAAAAAATAATATGGCTTTGATTTTAGATTTTTCACACAAGTGGTTTTCGCAATCGCCACATTATACATTTCCCATTTTAATTACTACAATTTTTTTATTTATTTACTTTTTTTCTTATAACAATAATTTAATATGAAGAGATGATTCATAGTCTTAAAATAGGAAATATCTAAGTTCAACTAGCACTAACGAATGAAATTATATTTGAATCCTTACAGTATTACTAGTTGGAACAAAATGTGCGTCTTTTAACCACGGGATCAAGTTACAATACTTTATTTTTATGAATGGTTACAATTTGTTTTTTTTATTTCTCATGATTTGGTTAAAAAAATTGTATTTAAAGACGGAAATAGAATACTGACGTGGTCTTATTAGATCTAAATCCATTAATTTCTATATAGTATATTTTAGTTGACAACATTGACCAAAAGATAGCTCAATTTCTCACATTGAATACTATAAATAGAAGCCACCTACATAGCAAAACACATTCATCAATCACAATTTAACAACAATGACATTCTTGCTTCACCCCAAAACCACATTTCTCACTTTATTATTCTTATCATTCTCAACCTTCATTGCTCATTCCCTAGTTCCACAAAATGAAACCTTCAAATTTGTAAATTCAGGTGAACTAGGACCATTCATAGTAGAATATGGAGCTGATTATAGAATGATAAGCATATTCAATTCTCCATTCCAAGTTGGTTTCTACAATACAACTCCAAATGCATTCACTCTAGCTCTTCGGATCGGGCTTCAACGATCCGAACAACTTTTTCGATGGGTTTGGGAAGCAAATAGAGGAAACCCAGTTGGTGAAAATGCAACATTTTCATTAGGTGTTGATGGAAATCTTGTGTTGGCAAATGAAGATGGTAGAATTGTTTGGCAAACCAACACTTCTAATAAAGGTGTTGTTGCCTTTAGGTTGTTGTCAAATGGTAACATTGTTTTAATTGATGCTAAAGGTAATTTTGTTTGGCAAAGTTTTGACCATCCTACAGATACCCTTTTGGTGGATCAATATTTAAAGCCTAATGGGCCATCAAAACTTATTAGTAGGCTTTCAGAAAAGGAAAATTTAAATGGGCCTTATAGTTTGGTTTTGGAGCCCAAAGGGTTGGCTTTGTATTACAAAAGTCAAAATTCACCTAGGCCAATTCTTTATTGGTTTTCATCTGATTGGTTTTCAATTGAAAAAGGGTCATTGGAAAATGTCACACTCAAAGCTGATTTAGACACTTTTGAGATTGGATTTGATTTTTTTGTTGCCAATTCTTCAACTTTTGGTAATAGAATTATTGGTAGGCCAGTGAATAATAGTACCTTGACATATCTTAGGCTTGGAATTGATGGTAACATTAAATTTCACACTTATTTCCTAGATGTACGTGATGGTGTTTGGCAAGTGACTTACACTCTCTTTGATAGAGATTTTGATGAGAGTGAGTGTCAATTGCCACAAAGATGTGGGAAATTTGGGCTTTGTGAGGAAAATCAATGTGTTGGTTGTCCATTAGAAAATGGAATATTTGGGTGGAGCAATAAATGTAGTGCTAAGCCTATAGCAACATGCAAAGAAAGTGAATTTCATTACTACAAAATTGAAGGAGTTGAGCATTATATGAGCAAATATACTAATGGTGATAGTGTAAGTGAAGCTAATTGTGGAAATAAATGTACCAAAGATTGCAAGTGTGTGGGGTATTTCTACCATAAGGATAAGTCAAGGTGTTGGATAGCTTATGATCTACAAACTCTTACTAAAGTGGCAAATACTACACATGTGGGTTTTATTAAGGTGCCTAATAAGTAATAAGATAATAGGAAGGTCTTGGTATTGCATTTAAATTGTATCAATTTAATTTAGTTATTTTCTAATAGTTGTTTTTAGGTTGCAATAATAAAAGTTGTGGTTTTGTCACTGTTCTCCACTTGGAGAAGGGAATGTGTGTAAAATGAATAAATAAAAGTGTGCAATGAATTTGTGATTGTTTGTCTTAAAAATGCAATTTGTGAATTTGTGATTATAATGCTTGTGAGAGAAAACTATGAAAAGACTATAACATAAGTAAAAAGTATTCATAATTGAAGTCTAATTAATTGACGGTTTCGTAGAAAAGGGGCAACTTCGTTGTCAAATTTATGGATAGACATAAGAGCATATATATACACTCTTTTTTTTTTTTTATCATAGATATATTTAACGCACTAATAATCAAATGGAGTAGAATTATCAAATTAATTAATAGCATCATGCCTTCAAATTTAAATAATTTGAAGAAGAAAAAAAAAAGCAAAATTTCAATTCATATTAGAAATTCATATTAGAAATGACAATGTAGTTTACATCAACTAATATTCACTCGGACTAATCTCAATTTAACGGAGACATCCTGCTTTGAATGAGTGTGAGTTCAATTCTTCTCCAAAATTCAAAATCTAAGGTGAAAGTAAGTTGGAGATGTTAATACAGTCTCGAATCAGCACAACTAATTAAATAGTTACTATTTTAAATTATTTTTATACATGTACTACGTTATTCATTTTATTTAATATTTTGAATATATTAGAAATTATAATCTACATTTACATAAATTGATGGGAGTAAGGTTAGGACAGTAAAATTCGACCTCGTCAAAGACAAAGATAAAGACCTAAATTCAAACCTCAATAAAAGAACAATGCAGGTGCACATTTTAATTAAGGATTCAGGAGCGAAGGTGGAGGGACAAAATATATTTCATCATGTTTTTATACTTACTTCCTATTTTAGTTATCTTTAAAAATATATTTATTTTTTTTCACATTTTTCATCTATTATCACTTTTCTTTTGTACATGTTAACATCGTAGACTCGAACCTCATTTTCCATTCACTTTCAAAACATCTTTTGTACAAGACTATTAAAAGCCTTATGTGACATATTATGTACATTGAGCATGCACTCTCTCTCTCCCCTCCATTTTGAAAATGTATGATACAACTACAGCTAGCCCAAGTGGTGTTAAGAAAAAGGGGCCAAGTGGTGCTATAACAAAAGGCCAAGAGAAGAATGAAAGTAGGTCTAATGAGGTGAAAAGGCCCAAGATAATTGTGTACAAATTTATCTTTCTATTGAGTAATGAAATAAGAAGCAATTATTCATAAATCTTTGATTTCAAGTCTCTCTCTCTAGAGCTCTTCTATTTGAAAAAGAGTCTTCTAACTCTTTCATCCTATCAATGTGTTATCTCTCTTCTCCTACTTGAACTACATTGGTCATTATCTCCTCCCATATTTTCCTTTTACCATGTTTAATTATTGTCCCCTTCTATTATACAATAACTCTCAAAAAATTTATAAATATATAAAATTTAAAAACTTCAATTGTTGCCTTTCTACCCTTTCCAACTGTTGTCTCTAATAGTTGAGCCTAACAAACACTTCTAGAAGTTGTCAACATAAAAACTTAGTTGTCCAAGTCATGTTTCCTTTTCACCCCTTTGATCTATGAAAAACGATATATTATGCTCTATAACAAAATATAAGCTCTTTTGAAAAACAAAATGTTGCATTGACTTGATCATTTCAGTTAATATGTCATGCTACCATAATATATCATTCGGTTAACAACTTATCCACGTTTTATCTAGGGTTGTTAAAATGGATTGAACTCAATAAATCAACCCATATTTAATCTCAACTTGGATCCTAAAAAACTTAAACTTAATAACAATTGAATCTTTTAGCTCAATCCAATCAGTCTAAATTTAAAATTGGATTGGGTCGAGCTGGCCCATCATGCCTTAAACTGACCCAATTCCAAGATCTCTATGTACCTTTTGAAAAAAAAAACATGGTAAAAGTTTTTACAATTATTTTTTAATTTAGAAATATCAATATTGTTTTTTTGGAATAGTAAAATTATATTTAAATATGATAACTTAATAAAAAGATATACATTTAGCTAAAGCTTTTGAAGTTTTAAATTTTATATATTATATAAATTACTGATTTGGTTTAATTGAATGAAATTTCAATATAATTCATATTGATATTTAGTATTAATGTAAAAAGTATTACACATACGTCCGATCATATTTCACCAAATAGATAATCGTAAGAAATTAATATCAATGGCATAAAAAATGAAAAGAGTAAATAAATCAAACAAAGAAATGGGTTGACTTGGTCCACATAGCCCATAGTCGTTGGAACAGTCTTAAAAATTTGCAACCCAATTACAATTGGAGAATTCTACCATGCACTCCCACTTAAACCTGTCACCCCAATCCACATGCAAAATACAATTTTGCCCTTTTTAACCATCTATACAAACCTCAAATTTTTTACCTCTCATTTTTTCACTCCTCTTTCAAACATTTAGAGAAATCACCTTAACTTTTGAAATAGTAAATTTTTAGAATTTTGAAAGTTTCGAAACTTTCAAAATAAAAAAATTTCAGAAATTCGAAAGTTTCGAACAGTTCGAAACTTTTGAAATAGAAAAATTCCAGAATTTCGAAATGAAAAATTTTCAGAAATTCAAAAATTTCGAAATTTTCAGAGTTTCAAAATAATTTTTTTTAGAATATTCAAAACTTTCAAAATAGAAAATTTCCATAATATTCAAAACTTTCGAAACTTTCCAAATTTAGAAACTTTCGAAACTTTCCAAATTTAGAAACTTTCGAAACTTTTTAAATCTGGAAACTTTCGGAACTTTCTAAATTTGGAAAGTTTTGAAATTTCCAAATTTGAAAACTTATGAAAGTTTCCAAATTTTCAAAATGTATCCTTTTTTCGAAAATTTGAGTTTTAAAAATTTCGAAAACTTGCTTATTTTAAATGGTTAAAAGGGTAAAATTGTATTTTTCATATGAGTTGGGGGTGGCAAGTATAAGTGGAGGGTGAGTAGTAGAAAACTCTTACAATTGAAACAATTTTAATTTGGCTCATTTATGTAATGGATCAGAGTCATTCGAGTCACTTCAATCCATTTGACAACTCTAACTTAACCATATGTTTGACATTTTGAAACAACAACCCTCTAAATGACCCATTATTATGGGCAATATATTCTGGGAGATTCTTTTCTCAATCCACACACGATTTGAAAGTAACCATATGGAAAAAAACAAATTTTTTATCCTACTTCCAAACAAAAACATAGTTTAAACATGATATTTTTTTAATTTTGAATATATATTTTCGATGTAGCTGTGATTTTTTAAAAATATAACTGTGATTTTTTAAAAACACAAGAGAAAGTAAATCTCTAAATACGAAACCAGATTTCGTTGGGCCAATTTAGCTCCATACCCAATAATTCTCTAGTCCAACCCTTTGTAAGCTGTGGTTCAAGCATGTACCAATAATAGCCCATTTGTTCCCAAAATGGCAAAATATGACATTTTGAAGATTTTAAATTTTTAATAAAAGGCACTAGTAAAAAAAGTGTATTTATTCTTAAGTCATATCTCAATTGATAATTGTCGATATTATTATATTAAACATTTTGTCTTAAATTTGAATTTAAGACTTCGTAAGTGTGTGTAAATTTATGGTATTATTTATCATATCTTTTGTAGAAAAAATAAATAAATTATATCGAAGAGATAGGCTAAGAATTATATTAAAAAAAAAATAGCAGATTAAGAAAATATGTCAACAATAGTTTATAAGCTTTTACTTGAAGTTTAAGTCGTACAAAGTTGATGTAGAAAATATTTAAATAATACATGTCAATGATAGTTTATAAGCTTTTACTTGAAGTTAATCAATGTTGGTTAAAAACCAAGTAGAAATACGAGGGATTGTGAGAATAATAAAAGATAAAAGTGTTCTCTTCTAAAAACATAAATCAATTTCGGAGAGATTGATACTGGTAGATCTTCGATAACAGTGGATGGTTGTCGTTGTTGAATGGAAAAAGCATGTGTAAAAGACACTCTAATTTCAAAGTCAGTACAATATAGTAAATGAAAGGTACTCAAATAATAACAAATCATGTTCTTAAATAGAAAGTGAGAGAAGCTCTATCATGGGCTTTATGTATTTGGATTATTAGACAATTGGGTAACATATTCATTCGGTCAGCCCAAAAGGTTAAGACATTATAAATGGTTGTGTGAGTGAAATATTTGATATCCAAATAGCTCCCAAGCGTCCAGCTTGTGGGGTGAAGGCGCTCGAAATAACCAAGAGGTTTCCTCAACAACTGTAAATCTAGGACGTTCAATCTAACAATATCGACATTTACTAGTTGAATGAAGGCTTAGGAACAAATCTATTTAATATCGGTTATAATCTCCAAGCAACGAGCCTAAAACGTGAAGTTGTTTGCCATGGACCAAAATATTTGGCAAAATATTTGGTACAAAGCACTTACTCACTTTATCTTGCAATGAGTGACTTGTTTAAGCATTACACACATTAAAAAAAAATCTATAATGAAAAAGGAACAATAATACTTTTACTAAGTTCTCTTATCAACTATATAACTAATGATGTATTCATCATTACCATTAATGTAAAGTGAAAAATAGTGATTTAGAAATGATGTATATAGAGTTAATTGCAAGTTAACTTTTATTTTTTAGAGAATTTTAGAGGTGAAGACAATGGAGGATTAAATTTATATTTTATTATATATTTATTATCTTTTAAAAAAAATTAAAAGAACAACGTAATATTATATACTCATTTATCATATTATACTTTCAAATTTTTTAAAATATGTAATATATATTAAAATATAAATTTAACTCTTTAAAATCTAACGCACATATAAATAGAGTATAAGTTTCAAAAAGTCACGACTATATACACTTGAAGTTACAAATTCGCCACTTTTAAAAGAGAGAAATTTAACTTCACAACATCATATCCTTTATTAAAAGCATTTGAATCCTCTCATTTTTTTTCTTATATTTTTTCTCTCGTATTTTGAGAGAAATAGACACAATAATAATTTTGATAAATTTTATATATAAACAAAGTTAAATAAAAAATTACTTATTTCAATAACTTTTCGATTTTCAACGGTCCCCACATTCCCAATCCAAAATGGTTGCATTTATATTGCCATTTTCACGTCACTCTAGACATTTAAAAACTATTTCCAATGCCATGTTTATACATAGAGATTAATTCGTGCTTAGATAAAACAATTGCCATACAATAAGAAAATAATGGGTACCCATTTTGTTAAAACTGGTAATGACAAAGGCGATGGAGGTCTGGAGGAGGAGTAGGAATGAAACGAGATTAACCATTTTGAAGAAGCAAGTATATTCATCAAACCATTTGCATTTGGCTACAACAAGAGATTAAGGAACAAAATAAAATGTAAAAAATACTTCCTTTTTTCATTTATTATTAATTTAATAATGGTGGTGGTTGGAGGTGACCACACGCGGTGGTCACCAAAGCTTCATCTTCGATCATCGTGAGAATAGCAGAACTCTTCCACTGATCAACGTGAGATCGCTAGGGTTCAGCCGCAACTATACCATTAGGTCGTTAGAGCATCGCCACCGACCACCATGAGGTCATCAAGGCTTCGACGCTGGTATCGATCTTTGGAACTCTTCGCCTTCGGCTTATATCGGAGATCATCACTTTAGAATCACTTTCATTTATAGAGAGGATAACAGGTGTATAGATAAATTAGCCAATACAAGTTATTTTATAGTTGATTTTATTTGACGAGATTGTATGCACCTTATGTCAAAGAAGACGTAATACAGCTTTCAAATTTTCGTTTCTCCCATAACTTGGCGTTAGTTGTTGTCAATTGTCGCATTTTTTTCCTCTTCTTTTGTTTTATCCCATTGAATTTTCCAATGAGACTTTTCACGAGGCAATTGAGCAATTCACATATCATTGTTTCTTTGGGTATTGACATGGTCCTCCAAATTTTGTTTTACTTATCATTATTAATTTTATTGGTTGAGGCGCTGCAAATGATAGGTGCATGTATGAATGAGGGTGTCAACAAAGTTGAGATATTTATATAATTTTGTGATGCTTTTACACGCTAATTTTTTATTAAAAAAAACTATTTAAAATAATAAATACAATTTGTTTTAAACATTAATTAATCTTTTTAAGAAAACACTTCTAGAATGAAATATTGTTACAGACTTATGTGACAGAATAAATAATATTTTTTATATAAATAAATAATAACATTATTATGAGAAAGTCAACAATATATTATAGGCCATGTGACCTCTTTGAAACCGACAACCATTTTTTCTTTCAAAAAAATATTTTCAACTAGGAAAAGAGTGGAGGATGTAGAGGAATAAGTAAACAAATTATTCTCCAAATAAAAGTTAAATAATATATTGGTCCATATTATGAATTTTTTAATTTATTGAATAGTGTAAATTATGAATTCTTTGCACATGCAGCTGCGGGGATCCCCAAATAATTGAATTTAAAAATTGTAATATAATGTTAAGTCAAAAGAAAAATTGTAATATAATGGAGTGCCCAATTTGATAGGAAGATGAACTGATTATATAATCAGGCTTTGATAAGCTAACCATGATTTTAAAATAACGTATAATTGAGGGCGTTGTCTTATAGTTATTTCAACTTATCAACCGTGCATCATGACATTAAAGAGCCCATCCCAGACATAGTCAAAGTTCAAGAATTCCAATATGGTGGCAGTTGAATAACCAGACATAAAAAATAAAATAAAAACAAAAGATAAATAGAAAATTCTACCTACAAAATATGTGCTAGAAAGACAACAACTTATTTTATACAATTCATCTCAAATCTTAACCAATACAAAAACAAACACTCTTATTTTTAAAGACGTCTTTCCGGTTAATACAATAAATCGATATATGTCAATTCGATAAAAATAAAAATAATATATCTTTTAAAATTTAATTCGTCAAATTTATATCAATTAGGTCACCATTCTAGTCATAAAGACGGAGAGAACCATTAAGTTATATTTTTGTGAATTGTTATCAATTATCATTAGAGTTTCAAGTAATTTTTAAATAACGGTCTAGGGTAGACTTTGTCCAACTTAAAGTTTGTCTTTAAATTAACAATGATTTTAAAGCAACGATGAAAATGATGGACTTTTTATAAAATTATCATAACAAAGAAGTATAAGGGATACTCGAAACAATATTTTATAAAATTGGAAGGAAATCGAAGCCATGAGACCTTCGGGTCATGATTTTAATTGGTTGAACCATGATTGGCTCAAATAACTAATAAATAAATAAAAATAAATAAATATTCAAAAATGAAGAGGTTAAAGCAACTGCAGCTCATTCCGATTCAATCCATTTCAATATGGTTTGATTCGGTTCTAATTGAATTAGAATCGACTAGGGTTTAACTAACAGTTAGACAGATTGGTTCCCATTTCTATTGACTCAAACCCATTACAACAAAAAGTCCAATTAGAACAAATAAAGAACAACTACGTAAACAGACAAAAGCAAATCGTCATCACAAAAATAAAGCCAACAAGTACCAAAGTAAGAGAGAGGAAGGCAACACAGGACAAAAACCCCCAAGGCAAAATCACATAGAAAGGAGTCAATTGTAAATGCCACAAAAGCGCCTACTGAAGCAAACATAAAGAAGGGTTCATTAGACACTCATAAAAGATATAGGAAAATTCGGATGTCTTTGCCAAAA
This sequence comes from Cicer yamashitae, assembly GCA_037974755.1. Lineage (NCBI taxonomy): Eukaryota > Viridiplantae > Streptophyta > Magnoliopsida > Fabales > Fabaceae > Cicer > Cicer yamashitae. The sequence goes on from JBBPBQ010000003.1 coordinate 45,169,274, forward strand.
ACCACTTCTAATAATAAAACAAAATATGTTCCTCCAATTTTCCAACACATGGAACCTTACCAAAAAAAGCACCATAATACGATTTCCAAATTAACCACACAACTGAACGTCAAACTAGGGCTAATATTTTTCTAGAATTTACCAAAACTTGTAAACGAACAAAATGCCAAAACCAAACCAAATAGGTTAGGCGAGATTGTCAGTTTCCATCTGAACCACCTAAAGACACTATAGAAAACTTGGAGAGAGAATTAAAAATAATCTAGTGCATAGTTGCCAAGATACAAACAAAAACAAACAATAGTCAACGAATCAATGGTGAAAACCTATAGGTTGTGTAGGGATACTTGTAGATACAAATGAGAGTTCCAGTAGATGTACTGCGTCAAAATAAGAGAACAAGCTTTAGCACTTATCTAGAGTTATTTATGGTGAAGATGGAGACCTTAGTCATGGGATGAAACTCAGCACAAACCTTCAAAAATGTTATTTTTACCCACCCAAACTATATGTCACTATATGCTTAATCAGACAATATCCTATATTGAACTATGAAACATCGTCCAAAACCCCAAAAAAGATATTGACTCATCAATATCGATAATAATTTGATAGAATGTGATTGAAAGTAACCACATGTATTGGTATCATATGATATGGAACACCAACACATGTCAAACACTAGACACACTTTTAATATGAAGTTTTGGTACTACATGTACATTAAACAATGTCGAGAATGGTAGTGGTGATTAAAGTATACAAATAAAAAATAGGAATTTAAATATTGAGAGTTATTTGTTGAAAATAAGTATTATAATACGTTATCAAGACCCTATTAATTGTTATTGCTAATAACGAAGGCTCCAATTTTTTTATTATGAATTGTATAGATTTTGTTATTAATGAACTTTATATGAGAAAAGATGTATACAAGAGATTTACATTGATAGTATTGAGTTATTGATGATAAAGATTAAAATAAACAACTTAAGGATAAATTTTATCATAGCAAAAGATTGTAGATAGACAACAAAATTCGTTATTTTATAGTGATGTCAAATATGCATATACAGTAGTTGAAGTTTGAAATTGAAATTAAAGTTTTATTTATTTATTTATTTATTTATTTATTTATTTGCATCTTTATCATTTATGGTTTTTTGCTTTTGATGTTTGTAATTATATTTTGTTTTCATCTATGCCATGTGGTAGGGTTGACGTGACTACTTACTACCACGTGACACCAAAATCTCATGTGGCATGCCGTATAAACATACAATGCACGTCATCTAAGTTGGATGAAAAATGACAAGATGGACTAAACCAATGAGAATCTTGAATTATAATGAGTTAATATAATTGTTTTTTAAATGACTAAAACTAAAAAATGATCATACTACAAGGACCAAAAGTATAAATTATCCATAATTTATTTATTTTTAAAATACAATAATAACTTCCTAAGTTACAATTTTTAATTAAAAAAATGGTAATTGAATTTCCAATTTTTAACATTGGACATAATTAATTTGTCAAAATAGTAAATGAGATTTTACTCCATTTATTTTGTATTAATTGTTCTTTAAAGTTTTTTACACATAATTATGAAAAGTAAATATAATTTGATAAATTATCACACACACACACACTCATTATGTGTTCATTTTTTTAAATATATATGTATTTTGTACCAGTATCTATATAGTGAAATATGACATGATACATATGTAAAACCTATACCGACAGACTCAACAAGCTCTTTGGGGATGATCTATGATATGAAAATGTGGCAAATTGTGATGATGTGATGGATTATGATGATGTGATGATTTATGTTGATACGATGAAAATGATACTTTGTTGATTAATTTACTATATGACAGATCAACGATGATTTGATAAATGTGAGTAAATTGATGTGTATGTGATGATTTAGTGATTTGATGAATTGAGCTAAGATGGTGATTATGTGATGAGTTGAGTTGATGAATTGACGAATAATAATTAGGATGATATATATGTGTTGAATTAATGAATCGAAGAGTATGGATTAATTGTTGAACATATGTTTAATTGACGAATTGGTGAAGTGAGTTAAATTGACGAGTATATGTTAAATTGATAGTTTGATGAGTATGTGTTTAATTGATGATATGATAATGATGTTATGAATTATGATAACAAGAATACTTATGTGATGTGATGATGTATGATGAATTGGTTAACTGATGAAATCATGATGTTGAAAATATATGACTTATGTCAATGATATTCCTTTGAGAATAAGGGGTGACTAAGGCGAAAAGGGGAGGATAATTGTATATTTTGAAGACTAATAATTCATTGAGATTATGAGGGTTAAGACCCTTAAAGATGTGATGTATGTGTGTGAATTCATATTGTTTAGGAGGATTAAGTAACTCAATAATAGCAAAAAATACAATTGTATTAGGTCTTATAGGTGACAGTTAAAATATCTTGAGGGTGTTCGGATAAGGAATGTCTATGTGACTTCAAGGGATATCTCAAATGTCGAGAGCTACCATGCATCAGCATCCTGACTAGACGCTAAGAGAGTGTCCCAATGAGTTTGATCTTGAGAGAGCCTACAAATGACTTGAATGTGTTCATTCAAGAGAATGATGTAGTGTCACATTTCTCTTCATTGTTTCACAGTAGTTTGGTACCACATGAAGGAAATGTTGCACTATGAGAAGTAGGATCTTGCATTAGATAGCATGATATGACAAATTTAAAATGACCATTGCATTTATATTGTACAACATGAAATTGATGTTGTATACTTATAAGAATTAGAGATTGTCTTGAAATAATATGTAGTATCATGTTAACCATTGCATTTACATTGTACAACATGATATTGATGTTGTATACTTATAAGAATTAGAGATTGTGTTGAGATAATATGTAACATAATCGTGATTTTGTTAGTTTGACTATGAATATGAATTTCAATAAGTATTTATGTTATTAATACAATGTTGTCATGAATAATTGTGAAATGATTTTAACCGAAATATTATGTTATTGTAATTAAAGATGTTGAGATTGTTATAATGACGAAGTTTCGTTAAAAAGTATAAATTATAAATTGTCCTAGTAGATGCATTTAAGATCATTATAAATTTAAATTCTCTAAAATAAAAAAATTAAAGATTACTATTTTAAAAAACTCATAATTTATTATTTTATATTTAAAATGTCTATTTTTAATTTATTAATCAATAATTAATATTACTTTCTTAAGAATTGAATTTTATTATTATATATCATGAACCAAATCCGATTATATAAATCATGCCATTAATTAATTGTAGTTTTTCTGTACCCTGGCATCAAAGCATGCTTAGTGACTGGTAGTTAGTTTTTTGGTAGTTCCGACGTAATCATAGTAATTAAAATATACAAATAAAATAAAAAATATGTTGAGTCATGATGCACCAGCATGCCAATCGATGATGTCTATTAGTACTAGCTTAATTATAAAATTAATTTCTCAAGTTGAAAAACTGTGTGCTTACTTCCTCTGATTTACTTTCTCTATTGTCAAAATCATATTAATTAATCAAAACAGAAAAAAAGGACCACCACGACGATGACAACAATAATATTATAAATTATAAATCAGGTACAAAGAATGACTTTATTTTATTCTCTCTTGTTCAATAATTAATAATAAAAAATTCAGAAAAAATTAACAATACAAAATTTCAAATGTTTCTTATTTTTATAAATTGAAAAGTGAAACACAATTAATAAAAGAAAGCTGTTTGCTCTTGCATAGAGACTAGAGAGTTACTTAAACACATTTGAATATGAGTTTTTTTTTTAACTACTGGCATCGTGACATGGAATATATATGTATTCCTTCCACCTAAAGTGACAAATGACAATGTATAGAATTTTTATTATTTTTTCTGTTCTGAAAATTATGATAAAAGAAAAATAAAGAAAACCATCAATTTTTAGATAGTTATCAATTTTATAGGAGTGATTTAGTACTATATACATAAATTTTGAAATGAATTGCAGCAACTTTTGTAAGAATATAATCAAGGTATATTAACACTTGCTAGAGTTGGGGACTATTTGTTCCACCGTATTTATTATTATTGATTTAACTTATCGATAAAAAAAATTAGATAAAAGTAAATTGAATTATATTAATAATAGAGATAGTTAATTACATTAAAGATTACAAGAATTTGTATAGTCAATTACATAAATATCTAATTAGTGTAAAATAACTAACTAAATATTGTAATCAACTTAGCTAACTAACCAACTAAGATATCTAACATCCCCTCAAGCTAGAATATGTTTAGTATACTTCAAGTTTAAAAAATCTCAAGAAAGAAATGTTAGAAAAAACTTCGGCTAAAAGAAATTTGAAATGCCTAAAATATATCGGCGAAAAAATATGAATTTTCCGCTTGACTATCCATATTATGAATACAAGCTAATATGTATTGAATTTTAAATGTCAATTAAGGATAGAAATAATGAAATTTTGCTTAATCTTCAAAAAAATATTTTAGATAGAAGCCGAAATGCCAATGAGACTAAAACGAATAAATTTGCTTAATCATCCATTTCTCTATGGATTAAGCTATAATGCCAATTAAGGCTAAAAGAAAGAATGAATTTCATATAAGGCGAATTAAGGCTAAAAGAAAGAATGAATTTTGCTATCAAATATTGTCAGTGTTCTTGAAAAATCTTCAACAAATGCTTTGATTGCATATATTATTGAGTTTGATAATGAGGAGAATTTGAATAATGCACCTGACTTCATCTTTTTCACACTTGACGAAAAATAATAATGTTGAAATAAGGTTGATATTAAAGCATTGAAAAAGTCTTGAATTTTGTTAAAGTTTTGTTGTCAAACATATTGTCCTTAATGTCTATTGTTAGATAGTTTTTTTCCATTAACATAATCATAATGAGATAATTTTAACTTGGAATTTAAGAGGAAAATAGAAGAAAATGAAGAAGAAAAAAAAAACTAGTTTTGAATGGAGAAAAAATGAGATGAAAATAAACAAATTGTTCAATAATCAAATCTAAAAAGAAAAGATAAATCAATTAAGCTTTTTTGAAAACTTTTCCAATAAATTTTTTAGAAAGAAAACAATGAAATATTTAGATCTTTCATACCATATTACGATTCTTGATTTAAGCTATTGATAAAAGATAAATAAAAAAAATTAAATTGAATTATATTGATAATAGAGAGAGAGTTAATTACATAAAGGATTACCAAGACTTATATAGTCAATTAGATAAACAACTAATTAGTATAAAATAACTAACTAACCAAATCAACTAGCTAACTAACTAAGATATTTAACATTATTTTGTCCGCTATGCATAAATTCACGCGATAAATGGATTGGTTTGTTCTATTCACAAATAATATGTGATATGGTGTTTCTTCTCTCACCCTCTAATGTTCTAAAATACACAAAATATACGTCTGAATTGATCAATTCAAATAAAATTTAGAAGCTTTTGAGAAGACTTGAGGGTGAGAAAAGAAAACTTTCTTTGTGATATGTTTGTTCAAGTCTACCCTATGTTGGTCACAATTAAGTGGGTTTATCTATAAACCAATAAAAACTCAATAGATAATTTTGTTTTATTGCAAAACTAAAAATTTGGTATTAATTATAATGTTTAAATATGTTTTTGATTCTTGCAATTGTAATATTTTTTTATATTGGTCATGATAATTTTTTTTATTTGATTCATATCCCTGCAAATACAAATCCATTTTAAAATAGTCTCTCACTCCAACTTTTGTTAAAAAAACTATCAGGTGGCAAACTCTGTTAGATGACATGGAAATTAATTAAATAATTAACATTAATAATCTAAATATAATTACATAATTAATTTAAAACAAATGTATAAAATATTTAACCTGAATATAAACTAAATAATAAACAATAAATAATTTAAAACATAACATTTTTTAACCTAAAAATGATCCCAAATATTTTCGTCTTTGTTTTCCCTAAAATCGCGAACTGTGTTTATCGACCATAATCATCTTCTTCATATTTCATCGGCGGCCACATTGTTGTCTCTCATCAGCAACGACAATATCCTCTTTCATCGGTGGCGGTCATGAACTCATCATTGATCGACGACGGCAGCCTGAGACTCGTCGTTGATCGAAGGTGGGGGACTGAGACTCGTTTTTTATCGCAGCCGCGCAACGAAGAATAAAAGGAGATGACAACACTGTTTGAGAAAGAAGAATGAGGTACATACACGATGGTGATGGTGTTGTTCGACAATGAGAAGAGGAAAAAAAATGAAATTTACCATGACGGTGAGAAGAGGGAGATATTAGGATAACGGTGAGAAGACATAGAGATAAGGGGTTTGGACATTTTCGTATATAAATTTAAATATAGAATGTATTTAAAAGTTTTGTTTGAAAAGATGATTAATAGAAAATGAACCTTAATAAAATGATACTTAAAATTATTAATTACATTAGCAGATTTTTTTAGCATTAATTGATTTTCTCTTTAAAAAAAAATCTGATTTGTAAATTCTAATTTCTAATTTATTAAAAAAATTATTTAAAACATTGTCACGTTAGTTTAACAGTGTTCGAGTTTTTTATCAGAAGATGGATTGAAGAACCATTTTAAAATGAATATGTATTTACAAGGATAAAAATCAAATAGAAAAACTTACGAGAATCAAAATAAGAAAAAAATTATAATTGCAAATATCAAATACATATTTAAATCTAATTATATTCAATAAAAAAATCTAAAAATCAATTTTTTTATGGGAGAATCTACTATCCATGATAATTTTATGTTTTAACTTGTAAGTAATAAGTAAGAAAAATAAGAGATAAATAATACTTAAAAAAAATATAATAGTCCAAACTAATAATAAGAAAAGCATTAACCGGTTTAAAATTTATTAACTAATCCTAAATTGATACAACAGTAACACCTAGTTTAGACCAAACTCTTATTTATTTGAGTCTAAAAAAAATTTAATGATATATTTTAGTCAAAAACAAAATATTAAAATAAGCTAAAAGATTATTCCGTTAGTATTTTGTGTATATACGTAGGTGTGAATATCAGCGCCTCCAAAAACAACACAGCTCCGACATCAGTGTTGAATTGAATGGAAATTTGTCTTCACTAAAAGCAAAGAATCACATCTCTGTGGAAAATGGAAAGTGATGCCGTGATTCATTTTATTTTTTATATTTTTTCAATTGCTTCAAATATCTTTTTCTTCCTTTTTGAACTCAATTTGGTAACTGTATTGTGTTAAAAGGATCTAAGCCTAACAACATGTTGCATAAAAAACACGTTCATAATAGTTCAAAGCACTTCGAAATTATTACTTTATATATTATATTCCAAATTTAAATATGTGGCAATTGTTTAAATGAATTTATGATAATATTTATTATTCTTGTCTATCAATCAAAAACAAAATAGTCCAAATTCTTTTTCTTCAGAATCATTTTGATAGTTAAAATATTTTAAAAATCGTACCATCTGTTCAACCAATTCATATAGTTAGTTAATGTTAATATTAATATTACCATCATTTAAGTAGTTCAATCCAAGTTTAATTCCAGATCAAGTGGTTTTAACTAGTTGAACCATAACCTAAATCTCCAAATTGATTTTTGAAACATTGAATTAAATTGTGTATAAATTAAATTTAAATTCAAATAATTGTTAAAATAACCATTGATAATGCGTTAATCATACAAGAAATATAATATAAGCAAACTAAAACACATTTATCATTTATCATTTATCATTTGATCATCAGTTTCAATTTTTCACGGGCCCAACTAAAAAGAGAACCCAACATTAAGGTGTTTTAATGACATTAAACAAGTGCATTAATACAATTTCCAAATTTCTTGTCAAAAACAATTAATAAAAAATAAAGTGAACCTTCCTCTAACCCCTAACTCTAAGCTATATAAGGAATATTGAAAACCAAGAGCATATTCCACTATATGCTAAAAAAGAATAAAATCTTAATTTATTTATGTTCCTAACAAAAATAAATAAATGTCTCTAGTTTTCTATATAAAGGCACCCTACTACACTACTTGATGAAATATCACAAACACCGTTCTCAAATCCAATTTTCCATTTTTCTTCTTCAATCTTCATCGTATCTAACTGGCACATAACAAGGGTACTAAAATTTTATTCATATCTTCATCATGGTTCATGCAAAAATCCTATGTTTTTCATTTTGTTACATAACATGTTTGAAATACAAGTATCTTTTTATTTACACGTGTCATTCACCTATCATATTCTATATGTCAACATTTTTATATTTTTTTGGACGGTGTGATAATAAGATTTTATTTATGGATGTTAATTGTTTTTTATTCGCCCATTGGTTTTGTGTTCATGGTTTTAATTGTTTAATTAATAATTTTTGTTTTTTGTTTTAATTATGTTTTATGGTTTCAATTTTCATGAGGGGTTATTGTGTATTTTTAGGAGTGAATTATTGTTACAATGGCAAACAAGATGGAAAAAATGGCTTCCATTGATGCTCAGCTTAGGCAATTAGCACCAGCAAAAGTGAGTGAAGATGATAAACTTATTGAGTATGATGCTTTGTTGTTGGATCGGTTTCTTGATATTCTTCAGGATTTACATGGAGAGGATCTCAAGGAAACTGTGAGTTTTTTATTTTGTGTTTTCAATTTATTTTGGTTATGCACTGCATGCTACTACTCCGTCTCAAAATGTAACTACAAATGGGTCGAAGAAAAATTTGGTCTTAATTTAAACCAAATACATCAACTTTCTGTGATCAATTTTTGCTTATATGTTAGTGCGGAAGTACTAAAAGTTTCAATTATGTTGTGAAAGTCTAGAGTATGTTTGGTTTGGTTTGGTGACAAAAAGATTGGAACTTTGCTTCTATTGACAGATTTTAGATACTGGGTCAAGTCTATTGATTTGTAATGTTTTAAGGAAACAAGACTTTTTGATATGTTTGCCTTGTTGCTCTAGAGGGAAAATTCTCTTTGTAATGTTTTAGTTTGGACACCAACATGTGTCAGGACACCAGGGCATGTCTTGTCTTCAATTAGTAGTGTCGGTGCTACAAAAATTTTAGGAGTACTTAATATTCAGTAGTAGGAATTAGATACGTAATAAGTGAAATAAAAGGAACATGCTGTCCAATTTTCTGTAATAGAAACCTTGGTTCCAAAGAAAATAGATATGAAAAATGCAAATAAATAACACAATGGATTTGATCACGGAGTTTGGCTGATTGTGCATACGTCTGCCACTGTAGAGTGGTTGCATGGATTTTCTATTATTCAAACTCAGGATATAGTTTATGAATTGTGTTTAAATACCACAGTTAAGTTTACAAGATTACCCTTGAAACACTAATAAGTAAACAAGAATTTTTGTTGTTCTTGCATTGATTTTCGACATCATGAGATGAAGAACTGTTTTGAGAGTGATGATTAGAAGGTTAAAATGTTGTTGTGCAGGTTCAAGAAGTGTATGAGCTTTCTGCTGAGTATGAAAGAAACTATGATCCTAAGAAACTTGAAGAACTTGGAAACGTGATAACAAGTTTAGATGCAGGAGACTCAATTGTTGTTGCCAAGTCCTTTTCACACATGCTTAACTTGGCAAACTTAGCTGAAGAGGTTCAGATTGCTCACCGCCGAAGGAACAAGTTGAAGAAAGGTGATTTCGTGGATGAGAACAATGCGACTACAGAATCGGACATTGAAGAAACTCTCAAGAAACTTGTATTTAAATTAAAGAAAACTCCTCAAGAAGTTTTTGATGCATTGAAGAACCAGACTGTTGATCTGGTTCTTACCGCTCATCCTACTCAGTCCGTTAGGAGATCTTTGCTTCAAAAGCATGCAAGGTTTGTTTCAAAATGTAGTATTTTTCTTCACCTTCAATATTTTTCTTTTGTAATAACTTTTTGAATCGAATAGATAGAAAATTGAGCTTTCTTTTAACACAGGGTAAGGAACTGTTTATCTCAATTGTATGCAAAAGACATCACTCCTGATGATAAACAGGAGCTTGATGAATCTCTTCAGAGAGAGGTGAGTATCAAAGCCTTATGGAATATTTGATGATTTTCGAAATTGAAAGGATTTATCATCATTATGATTTTTTTTAAGCCTTTTCTTGTGTTCAATTGTTATCAATCATTTTTCTTCCCTATGATGCTAAATCTAATTGTTAGTATTTGCAGCTGATATGAGTCATTTGGTATTTCTAATAATTTTCTTGTGTTACTTTTGATTATTTTGTAGATTCAAGCCGCATTCCGTACAGATGAAATCAAGAGGACACCACCGACGCCACAAGATGAGATGAGAGCAGGAATGAGCTACTTCCATGAAACAATTTGGAAGGGTGTTCCTAAATTTCTGCGCCGTGTTGATACAGCGTTGAAGAACATAGGGATTAATGAACGTGTTCCCTATAATGCTCCTCTTATTCAGTTTTCTTCTTGGATGGGGGGTGATCGTGACGGTACAATTTTTTTCTATTATGCAATGTATGTATGCATGTATGTACCTAAATCCAATGTGATTGATCTATGTACAATATTATGATGCAGGTAATCCGAGAGTTACTCCGGAAGTGACAAGAGATGTTTGCCTACTAGCTAGAATGATGGCTGCTAATTTGTATTATTCACAGATTGAAGATCTTATGTTTGAAGTAATTAACATCTCTCCATTTTTTCATCCTTATGAAAATGATCATTGTGGATTGTTCATTATTCTTGCACCATTTTACTGATTTCTTTTCTTGTTTCTTTAGCTTTCTATGTGGCGCTGCAATGATGAGCTACGTGTTCGTGCAGAATCACTTCACAGTAATTCCAAGAAAGACGAAGTTGCAAAACACTATATAGGTTTTTACCAAACTCTTTATTTAAACTCATGGGATATAGTTCTTATGTATATTAGTGAATATATGTTGATTAGTTCAGTTTTGTGATGATCTTGACTTTCTTCCATGATGCAGAATTTTGGAAAAAAATTCCTTTAAATGAACCATACCGTGTTATACTCGGTGATGTAAGGGATAAGCTCTATCGTACTCGTGAGCGTTCTCGTTATCTGCTAGCTCATGGATATTCCGATATTCCAGAAGAAGCCACTTTCACCAATGTTGATGAGGTAAATTCATTGTTTTTTGCTTGCTTGTGTAACAAGTAATTGAAGTTTGTTTTAATTTGTTTTACTATACTTTTTATGTGACTACATTTTTTAGTTCTATAATAACAATTCTATATTTTTGTTGAATGAATTTATCTTTGTGTAGTTCCTGGAACCTCTTGAACTCTGCTATAGATCACTCTGCGCTTGTGGTGATCACGCAATAGCCGATGGAAGCCTTCTTGATTTCTTGAGGCAGGTTTCAACTTTTGGACTGTCACTGGTAAGGCTTGATATAAGGCAAGAGTCGGATCGTCACACTGATGTTATGGATGCGATTACCAAACATTTGGGAATTGGATCCTACCAAGAATGGTCTGAAGAGAAAAGACAGGAATGGCTTTTGTCTGAGTTGAGTGGAAAAAGGCCATTGTTTGGTCCCGACCTTCCTCAAACCGAAGAAATTCAAGATGTCTTGGAGACATTTCGTGTCATAGCAGAATTACCATCAGACAACTTTGGAGCCTATATCATATCGATGGCAACTGCACCATCTGATGTGCTTGCGGTCGAACTTCTTCAACGCGAATGCCACATCAAGAATCCGTTAAGAGTTGTACCGTTGTTTGAGAAGCTTGATGATCTTGAGGGTGCTCCTGCTGCGTTGGCTCGGTTGTTCTCAGTAGAATGGTACAGAAACCGGATCGATGGTAAGCAAGAAGTTATGATTGGATATTCGGATTCAGGAAAAGATGCTGGAAGGTTTTCTGCAGCATGGCAGCTATATAAGGCTCAAGAGGAACTCATAAATGTTGCTCAGAAATTCGGTATTAAGCTAACCATGTTCCACGGTCGTGGTGGAACAGTTGGAAGAGGAGGTGGACCTACTCATCTTGCTATCTTGTCTCAACCTCCGGACACGATTCATGGATCGCTTCGTGTGACGGTTCAAGGTGAAGTTATTGAACAGTCATTTGGAGAGCAGCACTTGTGCTTTAGAACGCTGCAACGTTTCACTGCTGCCACTCTAGAACATGGAATGCGTCCCCCGAGTTCTCCAAAACCAGAATGGCGTGCCTTGATGGATCAAATGGCTGTCATTGCTACCGAAGAATACCGTTCAATAGTGTTCAAGGAGCCACGTTTTGTTGAGTATTTCCGCCTGGTAAGACATCACGAAATCATTAATTTTTTCTTGTCTCGAGTAAAACGACATTCATGGTCCTAACAATTATTGCCTACTTTCTTTGTATCATGTAGGCTACACCGGAGATGGAATATGGAAGGATGAACATTGGAAGCCGACCGGCAAAGAGAAGGCCTAGTGGAGGAATCGAAACACTGCGTGCGATACCGTGGATCTTTGCATGGACACAAACAAGGTTTCACCTTCCAGTATGGCTAGGATTTGGAGCCGCATTTAAACATGTTATTGAGAAGGATGTTAAGAATCTTCATATGCTGCAAGAGATGTACAATAAATGGCCTTTCTTTAGGGTCACAATTGATTTAGTTGAAATGGTGTTTGCCAAAGGAGACCCTGGAATTGCAGCTTTGAATGATAGGCTCCTAGTTTCACAGGATCTGTGGCCATTTGGTGAGCAGTTGAGGAACAAATATGAAGAAACTAAGAAACTCCTACTTCAGGTAATGCTCCTTTTACCATCATGATTACTAATTACACAACATATTTTCAAGAGCACTATGTCCAAATCCTACGATAAATCTATTTCTTGCCATTCAAGTTACCAATTTTTAGCAGTTAATTCTTTGTTAAATGTTGGATTTTCATCATCTAAGCTGATTTTTGTTTTCTGCTATATCATCAATAGGTGGCTGCACACAAGGAAGTTCTTGAAGGAGACCCTTACTTGAAGCAAAGACTCAGGCTTCGTGATTCGTACATCACAACTCTCAATGTTTTCCAAGCTTACACATTGAAAAGGATCCGCGATCCAAACTACAGCGTGACGGTGCGCCCTCGCATTTCAAGAGAGTCCGCGGAAACAAGTAAACCAGCCGATGAACTTGTAACACTGAATCCAACAAGTGAATTTGGTCCTGGATTGGAAGACACACTCATTCTTACCATGAAGGGTATTGCTGCGGGAATGCAGAACACTGGTTAAATTTTTGGTTACTTTGTATTTGTTTCTTAATGTTAAGTGTGCTAAAATATCATAAATACTAGTTGAATCTAGTTGCAAACAAGCACCACGAGTGCTTTTTTTTTCGTTTCATAAGAATTTCACATCAATTTTTTGATGTTGTGACACTTCCTTATTTTGTTACTACACATATGAGTCAATGCAATGCAATGAATGTTTTGTTTCAATGCAGAAATTTTGTAGAGTGCTACTATCTCTCTTGTTCTAATGTATACTTTCTTAATATCTTTTGGTTCTAAAAAATCTTTTTTACTTTTTACATTAGATAGGACTTGTTTCCTCTAAGATTTTTTAATTTAATTATAAGACAAAAAAAACATAGAAACAATTATAATAAGACACTATAATAAGGAACTTAAAGTGATTGAAACTTGTTTAGATATCAGAATATGAGATTTATGGGCAATCAAGATTTCTTTGCTTATTATTTACCTTAGGAGTGATACATAATCAAGACATATCTGTTTGATCCGAGTATGGATCAATTCCATTTGTGCAAAGAAATAGAAGAATCTATCTATCTATTATATATAATAATGATTAGGCTCTTATACATCCAAACAAGTAGAAAATAGTCTGATAAGTTGACTTCCCTCCTCCTTGCAAAGGTTTGTATTCGGGTTTTATGTGATCATTGATTGCACGTATTCACGCAGTCAGTAAGTGTGTCACCATTCAATCGAGATCTGATGATTCATATTTCAAGTTTAGTAATTTTAGTTTTTTTTTTAAATCGAAATCGGTTTGAAATTTGAATCATCTGATATTGATTGGACAATCACAAAGTCACTAACTGCGTGAATGTGTGCGGTCCATGAATATAAAAAATCCAAATGTTTCTATCAATCCAACTCTAACTATCTAACTAACTCTATTCACTCTAAATAGAGACAATGAGTTCATAAACAACCATCTTTTTTCTATCTTTTTTCTATGTTGTTGATATGATTTTTGCAACAAAATTATCATAGACTTGAATGTATAAATATTCAACAAAATAAAAAATGGTTAATGTATAAAGTTGGAATTAGAAAGAAAAACAAATTAAATTTAAAATTTCAAAATAAAATGAATATAAATATAGTGTTTAGATAAACAGGTGAATAATGTTTATTATAGAATAACAAGTGAATAATGTATAAAATTGACAATATATGTATCGTGCATAGTGTTTAGATAACAATGTACTGTATATAGTGTTTTAACTTTTGTGTTCCTAATCAGATTTTAAGGCATATATGAAGATAAGCATTGATTTTTTATATGTGGGTGAAATCTTGGATATATATTATTATTTTATGTGTTAAACAATAGCATTCAATTTTTATTATTACTGATTTATCTATATGGATACCCTTTGTGTTGTGCAAGACCGCAAAAGAAATAAAAATGAAGGGCAAGATTGTATATTAGCATTAGTTAAAATTCAAAAGTTGTCGCATTGCAGTGAAGAAATAAGAGAAGTAAGGAAATTTATAACTGTGACCCCTAAATTCCTGCAAAGGAAAAAAATTAACGACAACATTGCATATTTGCTACAAGATAGAATTCTTATAGTATACAGTAGATCGTGGATAAATGAGTTTGGTTTGTGATACAAGTAATTGGTTATTGGTATTAGATTTTTTTTTTTAAGAATGGTACGAGAAAAAATTGAATAAATCACTTTTTAATATAATATTTTTATATTTATTTTCTTGATCAGTATTCTGCGTGTGTTTGGTTGATATAAGTTTTTGAAGAAATATAATTTTTATTTCGGAATTTAAATCTTTTAATGCAAATTACTTTGTCTGAATAATAAATTTGGAGACATTTCCAAATGAAGAAATTTGATGAAGTATTTTGCCAAATATAAATTTAAAAAATTTTAAATTCTCTTTTTACTTTATAAAATATGAATCATGAAATAGTCTATATAATTTTTTAAAATTTACAATGTCGACTCTATATGTTTCAAAATTTGCATATTAATCTTAAATTTTTTTATTTTATTTGGAAATTGGTATTTAAAAATTTACAAAATAGTCCCTCATTTTTTCCAAAATTTTATTTTTGTTCTAAATTTTAAATTACATTTTTGTCAAAAGCTGTTGAAATTTATATAAAGGGCCCATTTTTTTAAAAAAATTATTTATCTAAACAACAAAATTTAAAAATGAAAAAAATTTATTACTATTTTTTTATATTTAAATCATACTTGTAATTTGTCCAATAAATTCACCTAAATTAACGTAAAAAAAAGAACCCATCTAAATTGATAATAAAATGTCTAATATGTAGATTTTTTTTTTCTCTTAGAGTTGTTGAAATATAGGATTGCATTTGATTTATTTAGTCATTTTCATGTAGCAGTAATTGACAATTTGTTGCCTAAGTAACATGTGTGCAATTAAGTTTCAACCTACATAAACCATCCAAATTTGGTGTTATAAAATTCATACAACAAAAGTGATAGGAAAAAAATGGTAGTTCTGTAACTAATATTTTGGTAAAAATACACGGATAATCATTTAATTTTAATTTAATTTCCGTTTAGATTTTTTTAAGTTTATTTTATTCTGATTTAGTCCTTTAAGTTAGTCTTTTATTTCAATTTCGACAACAATTAGTTCAACTAAAAGTTTATGATCATTAGAAACTCTATCAAATACTGCAACAATATGTTCTTCATATTAATCCTTCAAAAAATATTCATCAAATATTATTAATTGTCTATATTTCTTGATTTTCTCTATAACAAATTAAACACATGTAAGCCTTAAAAATAAGGTATTAAAGATTTATCCACATAATCAATGTTTTTAACTTTTTTCACTGACTTGAACAATCAATTTGTTGCGTTGTTTCAATTAAATCTTAACATTTCTTGACAGTATTTCGAGAAAACTTAAAATGTCATATACGTAATTTAATATGTCTTAAATAATAATGGTGTAAATAAAATGTAACTTAAATGATCCATTCAAGAAAAAAATAAATTTAAAGGATTTAAACAAAAAATTGAACTAATAGTAAAAAAATAAAGATATATTTTTGCCAAAATTTTAATTAATTTACAAGGAGAGAGAAAATTTGTTAAAAGAATGGATTAAATTCTTAACTTCATTCTTATTACTTCGTTAAGATTCTAATTCACGCCACTAGACTACACTTTTTGATACATATTTCATATTGGTTCGGCTTTTTGTTTTAGACATGGTAATAGAATTTTTGTTAGTTATTCTAAATATATTTTAATTTTATTTTTCAAATAAATAATTGTTTTTAAAATAGTAAAAATATTATTTTTCATATATATTTTTTTGGTGAATTGAGTTTAAAATCTAGTTAATTAATAATAAGTGATAAAAAATAACTGAGCATTTTATTTTTCAGAAAAAAAATACTTAAATTAAAAGAAGAAAAGGAAAAAAGTGAGCAGGGAAAAGCTGCAGAAGAAAAAGTGAAGAATTTGCTTCGGGAGGAAGAAAATTGTTGTCTGGAGTGTTTTAATTTTCAAACTTTTTTGAAAAACATCTTCAAATACTAATTGAGAGAACAACACTCAGAACAAGTTTCAACGATTTTCAATTTTCCATTTCCACATTTTCATTTTTAATCGATGGATATATCTCAGGCTGTAAGGAAGAGACGCTCTCAACCGTCGGATCCACCTGCATCATCTTCTTCTTACTCCAAGCTCGACAAACCGTCGAAATCTGACGGCGAAGATGACAAAGGGTTAAATTGGACATTACCATTTTTCGCTTTGGGATTGTTGAGGTATATGAGTGCTACCTCTAATATCATTCATGATTGTGATGAGGTTTTCAATTATTGGGAACCGCTTCATTTCCTTCTCTACAAAACTGGTTTCCAAACATGGGAATATAGGTAACAAACGCACTCTTTTTTCTTCCTATTTAATCTTTGTTTAATGTTGATTATGTTTTTTCTCATGTACTTTTTTATGATTTAAGTTGATTAATAATGGCTTGTGTTGTATTTTTTTGCTTTTTGTTTTGAAATTTTGTTGGAAAGGTTTTGGGTTTTTTTAGGAGATGGGTGAAGTGAAAATATTTTGATTTTTGGTAATGTATAGGTGTGTTGCTTGTAGATGAGATTATGAGAGGAAAAAAAAAGGTTATTTTGATTATGCTTTTGTTAGGTTTTGTCTATAATTGGAGAGAAATGAAGTGAGTGCATGTTTGGAATGACTGTGAGTATGGCGGAATGATGGTGTGCTATTGTGATTTTGGCAGAAGCTATGATTTGAAGCTTGAATAAAATCACAATACCATTGTGATTTTGTTGAATTCACTGTCAATACAAACATGTACTCAAAGAAGTATTAGCAACATAAAAAAAAATGTGTTGGAGACCAACATGGTGTGGTGCTCATGGTAGATAACTGGTCAATTAAGCATGTGGATAGAGATTCGATACCATGTCTTGACCGGGGATACCTTGGGTTTGGTTCAAGCTATTTTTTTTTTCTATGTAATTGACGATGGAGTTGTGGTTGTGTGTGTTGCAGTTCCCAGTTTGCTCTTCGGTCGTATTTGTACCTTTTATTTCATGAAATAGTGGCTCGACCAGCTTCATGGTTGTTTGGCGATGAAAAAGTAAGATTTCACCTGTGCTTGCTTATTGTTTTGTTATATGTTGTAGTTATCCCCTTGATTCTGCTCTTCATGTCACCTTTGTCTTTTACTGTTGTAGGTGAGAGTATTCTATGCTGTGAGATTTTTTCTTGGTCTTCTCTCTGTTGTCACGGAGACCGTTCTTGTGGTAGCTCTTTCTAGAAAGTATGGAAAACGACTTGCTTCTTATTCACTTGCTATGCTGTGTTTAACCAGCGGATGTTTCTTTGCTAGCACAAGTAAGTGTGAGCTTTTGGCTCTTTTTTCGTTTCATTATGCATACTTGCCTTTGATCGATGGTACTTCTTAACCTCACTCAAAGCAAATTATTAATGTTATTTCTTTATCAATTGTTTGTTGTGCCCAGGTTTGTTGCCAAGTTCGTTTTCCATGTACGCAATCTCTCTTGCATCGGGTTTATTTCTTCTTGATAAACATGCTGCAGCAGTTGCTGTTTCTGCTATTGGTGTGATACTTGGCTGGCCATTCTCAATCTTGGCTTTCCTTCCAGTGACACTTTATTCTTTATATATAAAATTCAAACAGGCATTTATTGCTGGGGCTGTCACGTCAGTACTTCTTCTTGTGAGTCAGATAATTCTTTATCTGTAAATTATGCTTATGCCATCTAATGTTGTATATACTATAATATATAGTTGTTTTTGCGTTTTATTATGTTGTTAATTTTGTAACCATTGTAATGAATAACAGGCATGGTCAGTAGTTACTGACTATAACTATTATGGAAGATGGACTTCATCTGTCTTGAATCTTCTCATATACAACGTAGCTGGAGGCGGTGAAAGTCATCTGTATGGGACTGAAGGACCTCTTTATTATTTGAAGAATGGATTTAACAACTTCAACGTTTGTTTTGTTCTTGCTATGCTCTTCTTGGCAATTTTGCCTATTGCTAAGAAGAAATATGCGCCAGACCTACTGATTGTTATATCTCCTTTATACATTTGGCTCGGTTTTATGTCATTGCAGCCACATAAAGAAGAAAGGTTTGGCAATTGTTTTTACATGGTCTTCTTTTACAAATTTAAACATATTATGTTATTGTATGTTATGCGATTAAAATGCATATTGATCTCAAGTTTCCATAACTATTGGTTAATACAAGTCTGAGTCCTGTTATATTCAATCTGCAATATTGCTTCTCCTGTTGTTAAGGAACTTGGAACCTTGTTAATTGGCGGGCTAGCCTATAGTGAATGAGGTATTCAATTTTAAATTGCGTTGAAGTCGATTTCCAAAAGATACATCATTGCAATTTTTCTTTTGTGCATTGAGCAACCATGGGATGAAATTTGGAATACGTAAAACTTAGTTTAGTATAACAGGGCATCTCCTGCGAGCATGTTTTCTAGATCTTGAGTATTATTATTATTTTTAACAAGCCTATTATTAGTTAAAAATCAATTGCATAAATCTAATCACTTCTCTGTGTGTTTATCTGTCTGGATTAGTTGTTCATTAAGGGGATTCACACCTCGTTCTTCACACTTTGGGTGTTGCTCTCCTTTTTGGATAAATCTAAGCTAGACACTGTAACTTGTATTTGATGATCAGGGTTTAGTTATCTTCTGCATTGGAGTAGTAATTATTACTCCCTCCGTTCCTATTTATAAGCAAAAGTGTTGATGTATTTGGTCCAAATTCTAGACCAAATACATCAACACTTTTGCTTATAAATAGGAACGGAGGGAGTAAGTTAATTGTGCACTTTAGAGGATAAACAGTTGTGAACAGGATACTCATTTGAGTCTGTTTGGATTAGCATATTTCAGCTTATCTACTTGCATAAGAACTTGTGAGACTGTTTGGGAGAACATATAGAAACAACTTATGGCATGTTCATAAGCTGTTTTTCACTTTATTTCCATAAACTCTCCAAAATAGCTTACGAAAATAGCTTATATGAAAGTTGTTTGACTTTATTTTATCTTTTGCTATAGAAATAGTTTATACATAAGCACTTATATGATAAGCGCTTATGCTATAAGAGCTTAATTAAGTTGTTTATCCAAACAAGGTAGTATTATTCCTTTGACTTGTGCATTTGAGTTGAACACTTGTGATATTCATATTTGATTGTGATTCTTTTTAGTAACTGTCAGATTTTGTGACTATAAAAATTACAGTTACACTGATGCAGATAACTGATATTTATTGGTTCATCCTTCTTTGTGTATCCAGGTTCCTTTATCCAATATATCCACTTATTTGTCTTGCTGCTTCTGCTGTTATTGAGAGCTTCCCTGATCTTTTCCGTGATAAGTATGATTCATTTGACACTTCTATACTAGTGAAGGTTAGTTATTACCTTACAATTCCGATAGATCTTTATATATACGGAATCAATAAGTATGTACTGGATTTGACTCTTTCTAAATGCAGATAGCCAAATTTCTAAGGCCAGTGGTTCTTAGCCTTATACTATATGCCTCTCATGCTCGTACATTTTCTCTGATTCATGGTTACTCGGCTCCAATAGAGATTTACAAGATATTAGAGCACCACGACGATGTAGGAAATGGTGAGGATCAAGCTTTTCTTTGCTTTGGTTCTGTTTTATTTTTAATTTGTTTTTGTCATTAACTGGACTACTGCAGTTAGTAATAAATTATGTTTGTGAAAGTAAGTTATTGTTGCTTGGATTCTAAGGCCAGTTAGTAATAAGTTTTCTTTTGCAAAATTACGTCAGTCTCAACTTTCCTTCTAATGTGGTATAGTATGTCGGTGTTCTCTTTCACTAGGAAAACCAAAATTTTCACTGTTCGTTGAAATCAATTTGTTCTTTTTTGTTGTAGGTTCTGTACTTTGTGTCGGAAGTGAATGGCATCGCTACCCATCATCATTTTTCATCCCTGATTTTGTTGGACAAGTTCGATGGATTGATGATGGTTTCGGAGGTCTTCTTCCCTTCCAATTTAATTCTACCCTAGGTGGGACTGCTGCAGCGCCACCATATTTTAACAACAAGAATATGGCATCAGAAGAGCAATATGTAAGTCCTCTTTAATTGCATATATGGGTGCTGCTAGAGTGGTTTTAATTTATTTTTTTGGGTGTTGTTGATTCTTAGAAATGTTATTTATTCATATTTTTCCTACTTTTTGTTCCGGTGCTAAAAGTAGGAATGGCAAAACAAGCAAGTCCGCCTTGCCCTTAACCGTCTTAAGTGAGGCAAGGCAGGGCAGTCCAACTAGAGTTGTAGCGTTAAATAATCCCCCTTTTAAGGGGGGTTGTCCTATCAAAATTTTAAAAATAAATTCACTAATTAGTTTATTCACAAAAATGTAAAAACTATAAAAAATTAATATGAAAAATAAAGACCATTTATGGAAACCAAAATCATTAGTCCAAAAGTATGAAAATTGTCATTCAAACATTAATGATTCATCATCCAAAAATCTAAAGTTAGACAACAAGGCAATCAAAATCAAATGGGACCATTCATTATTTTTTAAACGATATCCCGACGGGCCAATCTACCCTGGCCCGTCACTGTCTGGCTTTGTTGCAGGGCAGGCCAACTACTGTTTGCTGGTTCACAAATTCAACTCGACCCACATAAAAAAGGGTTAAACAGGCTGACTCGTCGGACCCAACCTGTTTTGTCTTCCCTAGTTAAAAGGGTGGGAATATTACATTTCCACGAGAATAAGATTCAAGAACTCTAAGTACTTACCGAACACATTGCTAAGAATGTTATTCTTGGTAATAATACTCCAAACGTGAATGTGATTTTATACTTCGAAACCAACTCACCCCCAAGTTCTCTGACTAGTATCTAACATTGATTTGGCACAGCTCCATGATATCGATGCCTGCACTTTCCTTGTTGAGCTGCAGCTAAAGCGGCCTTACCTGACACGTGGAAGTGACTTGTCAACATGGGAGGTAACATTCATTCTTGAAGCTTACCATATTAAATGCTAACATCTTCTTTAAATGTGATTGGATTTATTGTATGTTTTCAGGCTATTGCTGCATTACCTTATCTGGATAGGGAACTATCACCAGCTTTGTATAGGTCATTTTTCATCCCTTACCTCTGGCAAGAAAAGAATGTTTTTGGCATGTATAAACTGCTCAGAAGAATACCCAAATGATTCATTTCGACCAGGGAAGGAGCGTTGAATAGTCCTTGATTATGGTGGTGGGATTTTACATGAAAACCAATTTTGTTAGACAGTGATCTTGTAGGATTTTTCCCATCTGTTGTTGAGTATTTTGATTTAGTTCTAATCTTCTCTTAAAGTTCTACAATGTTGTATGCTGACTTCCACTGAAAAACATTCATGTTATTAATCTTTGTACAGTTGAAGTCTAATGTTAATGTAGATGAAGATTCTATATATCTTATATGCTGCTGCAGTTTTAGTCATGGTTTTGGAAATTTTATTTCCAATGCAAAACTAAACTGGCTATTACTAGTTTCTACTTATATTCAATTCATATTTAGCTTGAAAATGGGCGATCAAACTTATGTTTGACCACTGATTTTTCCTCTAATTTACCATCCTTCAAAAATCTATGCCCAAGTCTATATTAGACTTAAACTAGATTAATTAATTAATGTAAGTCAAATTTTTTAAAAATCTAGTTTGCTGAAAAGATTAGACTAGCACTATATGAAGTCTTTTAAGGTTAACAAGTTGGGTTATTTAAGTAAAGCAGGTATTTTTATTTATTTTTTAAAAAAGTCAGGTGATATCTTATAAAATCTTAATCAGATTTTTATATTATTTAAGTTTGGGATAATAGGTCAAGTCTTAGATTTATATTAACAGTTGATATAATTCAGCCTATTTTCACTCTTTCTCCACTCAAACAACCGTTATAATGTGTAAGTTTCGGTTACATTAGGTCTGTGTTTGTAGACCTAGTTTGTTGTGAGAAACTATTGAAAAGTATCTTATCTTTTTATTAATAATAAGTAAATTTAATACAAATTTTATAAAATATAATAAAAAATATTTTCACAAAATAAATAAGGTTTAATATATTTTGAGTTGCATGACTATTTTAACGTGGCTCCACAATATCACATCACAATTAAACCACCCTTACATACAATTTATGTTATTTTGCTCCAATGATTAAAAAAAGGATATTTAAGCATTTCACATTTGTCTATTTGTTTTTGTTCATTTCACAAGGGATTGAACATAATTTTTTTAACAAAGAAACATTCTCCTCTCCATTGCTTAAATAAGGAGCATTGTTTAATTTTAAGCAACCATCTATGTTACATAATCAACTCCAACACACACAAAATAAGAAATGTTGTATATGTTAAGCAACTAACTAAGCACTAGCACTAAATTAGTCTCTTATTAAGGATTAAAAATGCATAATTATATATATTCATAAGGAATTATTTTAATTGCAATGTTGATTTTTCAGAACAAACTTTTATATTCTTAGGGCTAACAAATCATAATTTATTTAGAGATTGAACTAATTAATGCTGTCAATTTTATTTGAATAAAAAGCAAATTTAACTCTCAAAATCATAAAATCAATTTCATTTTAATGCTTATTAATCAACATTTAGCTAATTTTGGAAGAAGATAGTTTCACACAGGATTTCAGAAAGCTCTATGATAACTGATATTGATATGTTTCCAACCAACAATTAATTAGCCATAGTTTTAACACCATGCAAAAATAAAATTGTTCATATCTGTTTTTACCAGTCCCAATTATTTGTACCTATAGTTAGTGGGCAATTTCATTTTATTCGAAAAATTGTTGAAAACCATAATTTATGTTTTATGAATAATGATGTTAACAAGTTGTATTTCAAAAGAAAAAAATGATATCAAGTTGTTTTAAAGTAGTACAACTAGTATCACGCAGTTCTTATATACTTTTGATAGAATCTTAGGGATCTATCATGATTATTCATTCATCCATTCAAATGCATATATACTTGTCCCTACTCCCTAACATGATTAACTTTTTATTTGGTACAAAGCATAGTTAACTTTTTGGTTTTGGTGAAAAAGGAAAATAGTCTTTTATTTCAATAATGTAACTTACCAAAATGGCTTTTTTTTTTTTCTTCTTCATTTTATTTACAAACTATATTGAAAAGCCTTATTCTCTATTCATAGCATAAAAATATTAAACTATTATTATTATTATTATTATTATTATTATTATTGATATTATTGTTTTTTGTACATGTGGTGATGTGATTGGGAGAATTATGTTGCATTTTGATCTGTCTCAGAATAATAATAGTTGTTTAAATTTGTTTATATAGATTAATTTTTTAATATATTTACAAAATCATTTTTATCACTTCTGTATTCTAACAATTATGATGATATATAATGAAATATAATAATATCAGAGAAACACATTATTAATTGAGGTAAAATTAAAATAGATTAATTAATATTATTTTGATAAAACAAAATAATATTACTTATTTTTAAAATATCTTTTATTTATTAAAAATATACGTTTTTATAAATAAATAAAAATTAAAGGGTGGATGATACTCTAGTCCATAAAAAGAATTTTAGTTCTCAATGACAACATAACCCGCACATACGGGTACCCACCCAAACCACTTGATTTGGGCGGGAAAACCCGCTTTGATTGGATGCTGGTGCAGATTTTCTCCAAAATTAAAATTTGGGGATGGAGACGGATTTAGGGACGGTGGTGCGCAAGTAATATTATTGTAATTTTTAATTTATATATATATATTGAATATACTTAATAATTTTTTTAAAATTATAATCTTATCTCTATAGAAAATATTTTTAAATTTTATTATTGTCTAATAATAATTATTTTATTATATTAATTATAATAGATATAATTTTTAAATTTATAATTTTATATATATGAGTGTGTGCGGATGTGAGCAGGTAAACCAGAATTCTATTGCGGGCGAGAATGAAGCTTAAATTTCACATCCACTATACAATGGTAACGGATGTGGATTTTTCTCGATGAGTCAAATACAAGAGTGGAGGAGGCAAAATCCACCCCCACTTCTGCTCCGTTGCCATGCCTAATTCTTCAAAGAACTTTTACTAAAGAAAATTTACATTTACTTCTCTATAAAAAAAAAAAAAAGAAAACTAACCAAAGATTTTGTACATATAACATATACATATCAAAGGTTCGTCTTTTTAAAAAAATATAATACTTATTTTGAGATAAAAAGAGATATTTAACAAATGTCATAATTCACTTCTCCTTATAACAACACTCCAAATTCGATGTGTCAAGAAAATTACTCTACATGAATCATGAAAAGACCTTTTTACTATATTTTAAATTATTATATTTATTTGGATAGAAAATTCTCTAAAAATTATTTTTAAGATTTAACTCAATTAATAAGAATGATTGATTCGAACTTGAAAACTCAATAATAGTGTGTACGAGTTTTAATGGTAGTTTTTATTTCGTCTATAGATTAAAAAACATAAAATCCATTATATAAGGACACAACGAAAAAGAAAAAAGGAAAGTTCAATAATAGTTTTGATATCCACCTAATAATAAGTCCAATCCCAACCTCCAAATATATTATAGATCTACCTTATTCTCCAAATTCTCAGATTTTTTATCGGACTTCATAATTCGATATTGTAGACATTCAATGTGATAGTAAAAAGTTAGATTACTGATATTACTACAAACTTCAATCTAATAAATTTTTTATACATTTTAAATAAATATTGGAAGTAGATGATGAATAACCTATATTGTAAAGACATAAATCATTGGTGTCATGCCTTCATAGGCATCATGATCCAACCACCGTTCGAGCACTTTTGCATGTTTGGTTTTATTTTTGAAAGAATTACTTTAAAATTCTCTTAAAGTTAAAAGTAATAATTACAAAACTAATAATAAGTGAAGTTGATCGATTGTAACACACGTCATGTGAATTATTAATTTTTTCTTTTATTAACTTTGATATGATTCTGTCTATATTATTGTGATGTCAATTCAATTGTAGCACTAATCCTAGTTTATTTATACTCTAAATGTAAGTTTTTTTACAATCAATTATAATTATTTTATGATTAAAAATATGAGAAAATAGAGTATTTGATGATTAACTTTAAAAACCATATGTTTCGGTATTTGAAATCAATATTATAATAACATGAATGGTTATTGGGTGATATTACTATATTTATAAGGTTGTAAATTAAATAAAGAATTTACGAGAACTAAAAATAAAAAAATTATAATCACAAAGATAAAAAATATATTTAAAATACCGTTATAGCACCTCTATTATTTGCTTCGGTTATTATATATGAGTAATATTGATTTGTTGATAGTATAAATATAAATTAAATCTATTATTGAATCACAATTAATAAAGGGAAAATCAAATTTTCATGTCCACATTTTGTTTTCCATTCGTATCCTTGACACTCCCTAGTCCCTTAACTGCATAACAGTTACCATTATTTAGAGGGTTATATTCTAAATTACTTATAGAAAAAATGGATGATATATTATCAAAGTAAACAAATTTTATACAAACAGTAAATATATGAACCTTTGATTTATTATGTACGATAATTAAAACTATACTTATAAATATTTGCAACGAATATCATTTATATATATACAAATATATATATATATATATATATATATATATATATATATATATATATATCAATTATTAGAGTTTAAATATCTGTCTTTTTAACTCTTTTAAACTTTATGTTAGATTAGTTTTTTTTTCGTGTCTTTTTTTGGAATTTCGTCGTTTCAGTACGACGTTATTTAATTTTTCGTCTGAATGCGATATTTGTTTTCTCGTCTTATTACGGTGCTTATTAGGTTCATATTGATAGATCAATTATTGATTTAACAAATGACTATGTTGTCAATTTTATAGATTTAGATGCATAGGTATTTCGGTCACTATGATTTTGTCACATTATTTATACGCATTTTGCTGTTTTATTAATTCGCATATTCATCATTTTTGTTTTAAAGGATGTTGAATTTATATTTTATCTTATATACTCTACTAATTTAAACGAATAGATATAATTTTTTTGTAAAAAAGCTTTTAACCCTTAGTGTTTGTTTTATTTTGCAGTGGGTTGGATAAAATTATTTTGCAAAAACTACATAATATAATTTTTCTAAAATCACATTAGTTCACCTTAATCTTATCAATATCACGCAAAATCAAACTTACCCTTAGTTCAATTCTAACTAGTGGATCTATATGTGAATCGACACCTATACAACCCACCTAAAATGATAATAGATGATTAACGACATCAAATTTCAAAAATATTAAATCTCTAAAATAAAGGGATAAATAGAAAATTTAAATAACAATTAAAATAATTTCGTCCCTAAATCTCAACATATACTTTAATATTGGAATTTCTAATAGTATAGGTATGATAAAGGTGTATAGGAAATGAAATTATACACGATGTTTCTCTATCCTTTACTGTTCAACTGCTGCAAATGAAAATGATTTGGCTTTGCCCATGAAAAAGAGAGAAAATAAACAACATACAAAACAAGACATTTTTAAGTGAAACAAAAAAAAAAGGCTTTAATTTGAGTGAGAATGTTGTAAACATTTTTAAGTGAAACAAAAAAAGGCTTTAATTTTTAAAAATTAATCTAAAAAAAATAAAAAGTTTAACAAAAATATAATAAGAAAAAGAGAAAAAGAACCATACACCATTGATGGAAATCAATTTTACACTAATATTTAACATATATCATTGATTTTACGATTCTATCATATGATTGTTATTACGATCATAAAATAACCATGCCTAATTAACTATTTATGTTGATTGTTAGTATGAAACTGTTTACTATATTCATTAGATCATATAGATAATCTTAACCTTTTAGAAAGGTTGGGAAAATTTTAAGGTTGAGAAGGGAAAAAGAGAGAAATTTTTATTACGTATTCATTTGTTACGATTACATATTCTATTTGATTGCAAGAAGTGGTTACGAAAATAATAATCTTAATTTGAAAAGGAGATAAAAGCGATTTTAAAGTTTCATTGTCAACTTGGGTTTTAGTTTCCTAGTAATCTTAAAATGTCTACTTTGGCTGTCTATGAAAGTTTAATACTCTAATTATCGTGAATTAACATTATATTTTTATTTTAATGTTAAATTATTTGGATTTTAAATTTAAAAATTAATAGTATAAATAAAATAAATTTGTTTAAACTTAATTTATGAGATTTCATGATTTTTTTTTTTATCTCTACCATTCAAGCCTTTTATTCTCATTTTTTTATAAGTGCTTCATTTAAATGTTAGTCTTAGAATGAACGATTATTTTGATTTTTAAATATATAAAATAATGTCATTATAATGTCTAAACTTACTGGTATTACAAAAATCTATTAGAAGAAGTTTTTTATTGATACTAAAGTTCAAAATGACTCATTCTGAATACATATTCGATGACTAAGTAATAAAGACTTCTTCAAAAAGTACACCTACTAAAAAATGGCGCATTATGTTATGGAGATGCAAGTGCTCTGCTTTCTGTGTTACAAATTGTACATAACAATGGTTTTGATCAAGTGTTTCTTTAAGGTGGACAGTTGGGTAGCTGTCTCAGCCATTCTCAAGTCCACAACCTATGAGAATGAAATGCTTACTTAATAAATCTAGGGCTCTTCATTTTTCCAACTTAATAGTATAAAACGATAATATGCTTATAAATATAATAAAATTTATTTTTCCAACTTAATAGTATAAAACGACAATATGCTTATAAATATAATAAAATTTAAGTGTTCGAGATACCTCTGTCTTTAGATATGTAACATCGATGACGCCAAGTTATTCTATAATGGATCCAAGTTATTCTGTCAATCTGAATCAAACAAACACCACAACAGAAAAAAAACAAAAAATACTGCACTCAGACGTAAAACCAAAAAACGTGCGATGAAATAAAAAAAAAATACGAAAAGAATTAAATTTATGTCTGAAGATAGCTACGATCTAACTTTTATTTGCATACAAACAAATCCATATTAGAGTTTAGCACAAATTACAGTTATTATTTGCCAAACTGTGTTGCTTCTCTTATCGTTGATGAAATGAAATAAATTTATATGACATAAATAAACGATTGCAAACTAAATGAAAATTATATAATAAGTTAAAAATATTAAGATTCAGTGATAATAAATTTAAACATGATATACAATTTGATTTTCTAAAATGAATAACTAATAAAATAAACAAATAAATAGTTAATTTATCATAATCATTCATAATTAATTATACATTTTTATATAATATTTAGTTTTTTTTAAGTAATAAAAAATTAGAGTGCACAATAATATCTTAATTCACTAAACACTTACATGGACGTCGTGGGTCCCACATCCACTCTTCACTATGATTTCAATTTGTGACCGGCAAAAGCAGGTTACTTATAAATTCTCCGAACCTTAAATAAACCGTATCAACCTTTTTCCTTCACTTGCGGTTCCTCTCTCTCTCTCTCTCTACACCACACTGAGAATTTCAGCAGAGAGATAGAAAAACCAGAGACCATAGAGAGAACAAATCAGCCATGGATTCCTCCACCAACGTCCGTGTGAACTTCGTCTATGCTGCAAAGCTAGCCGAGCAAGCTGAACGCTATGATGGTTCTCTCTCTCTCTAGCTCTCTTTTGATGTTTACTATGAATTTTGAACCCTTGTTATGGTTCCTCATTTTAGCTTCTTTCAATTTTTCATTATGTCTTTCACACACTTTTTTGCTTCAATCTACTTTCTTATTTTTTCTTATTACATTCTTTGTTCTCATAAAGTTTCAATTTTTCCATAAAAGTTCACATTTTTTCTTACTGCTTTATAAACCCATTATTTTACTTTAACTTGTCCACATCATCATTTTGGGAGAAAGGGTTGGCAAAATTTTGGATTTTTTATAGGTAGTGATAATTTAGAGTTCGGTCCGGAGCTAAGTAAAGTTTGACTTAATTGTTTTGGCCATAATTTGAACTTAGTACTCTCGATCAGTAGTTGTTTGGTGGTAAGTAAGTAAAGTTTGATCAATGATAGTTCCAGCTATGATTTGAACTTGGTCGATAATTTAGTCACTAGTAAAGTTTGGCCAATGATTTTTCCGGCCATAGTTCCATCTTGGTACTCTTGACCAATTCAGAATTACTTGTTAGTTTTGGATTTACAACCGTGTGTGTGCAATGCTTTTTTGTTTTTGTTTTGTGTGAATTGATTCAAGATTTTTTAGTGATGAAGTAAATTTGTTGTACAGAAATGGTGGAATCGATGAAGAAACTAGCAAAGATGGATGTTGAATTGAGTGTGGAAGAGAGAAACTTGTTCTCTGTTGGGTACAAGAATGTGGTGGGATCCAGAAGAGCTTCATGGAGGATCCTATCATCAATAGAACAGAAAGAGGAATCGAAAGGCAATGAGTTGAATGCGAAGCGTATTAAGGATTACAAGCACAAGGTGGAGGTGGAGCTTTCCGACATTTGCAATGACATTATGATTCTTTTAGATGAGCATCTTATTCCATCCACTAATGTTGCTGAATCCACAGTGTTTTATTATAAGATGTCTGTTTTTGTTTTGGTCTTATTTGTGATGTTTTTTATGTGCTTTGTGTTAGATTTTGGCCTTTGAAAGTGTTTTTTTGAGTGTTTGTTTGGATGCAGGAAAGGAGATTATTATCGATACTTAGCTGAATTCAAAGATGGTAATGAAAAGAAAGAGGTAGCAGATCAGTCACTTAAAGCGTATCAGGTATTTACAATGTACTTGAAAAGTAATAAGGATTATTATCTCTGTTACACGAGTTTTCCTTATACTTTTTTATGCCAGATTGCCACTGATAAGGTTGAGATGAACTTTACTGTTTTTAATGTTAACTGAAAATGTAAACGATATATTTGATGATTGAAGGCCTTCACGGGCTTGAAAATGTAGATGATATATTTGATGATTGAAGGCCTTCACGGGCTTGAAATTTTATGAATTTGGATTCCTTGCTGTAGAAAAAGCATACGTTCACACGCACTAAACAATTACACATTTATACCATAACAAAATCAGTTTTAAACTAACTTGGCCATTAGTTTAGTTAAGATTGAAAATTGCGTGATGCAGTTACTGCACCAAATTCGTATCCGTAATATATCGAGAAAATTATGATCCTTCCATAATTTTGTATATGTAGGAAAATTATAACCTTCCTTTTATGCCACGGCTTTTATTTGGGTTTAAGAAGTTTATCTGAACATCTTTGCATCCTACATTTTTACAGAACTAGGTGTGTGTTATGTTAAAAAACTGTCTAGTCTTTTTTTCGTACATTAGTGGTTAGTTTGAACCTTTTATTTTTTTATGGCTCTTGCTTTGTTGGACTACTTCATTTGGATTTATCTCCATACTTTTGGTGCTAATCTAACCATGTCTATCAAAATGCATGTTGCCTTTTGCCACAATGTTTCAAATGAAGTTTTATCAGTAACATAACATTTTTTTGTTTAGATCTGGTATGTAATTAATTAAGTTACGACATTGTGCGTAGTCATTGATTCAATCAATCTATATTTTTCACTTATAGGTTTTCTTCCATACAACTTGACAATTCAATTTCTTAAAGTAAAAAACGTATAAATTAAATAACTTGGTTTTGTATGAATAAATTTTGTGATCTATGTAGACAGTATTTTTGTAAATTAGAAAAGATGAATTTCTCCAAAATAAAAATATGAAATACTAATAAATTTATTTATTTATCAGTATTTATGTTATAATCTACTTATATGCTCAACAAAGAACAAATTAGATGAATTCTAAGGCTTCTCTGAAAGAGTGGGAGATTTTCATTTTCCGTTATAAGGGCATGGTTAGCTGCGTGAATACTTTGGTGCCCTTTCAAGAACAACATCCTTCATTAGATACTGAACAATCTCATGCTTCCCTTCTATGCAATTACAATATTACTATGCATAACTTAGTTAAGCAATAATCCATCATGATTTTTTGTATTGTATAATGGAGGTACCTATCGTTGGCGGTTTGGCACTGGCAGTTCGTAATTTCTCACTTTATTTTGATTGTTTGTTGTATAGAATTAAAGATTTTTTTTCTTTCTAATGAAGAGATTTTTTTGTTCTTAAATGGATCATTTGTTTACTTTCCATAATATGAAAATATAGTGTGTCAGATCACTTTACAATTGACAAATTGCTAGATTCTGCCATCTGTAATTTACAACGCTGTCTTTTGTGCTAGTGACCACTTTACGATGATGCTTAGAGTTTTTCGCCAGTTTTCAATGCTATGCTAGTCTTTTACCGACCACGGTGTCTTTTCATATTCTTCAATATATTTCAAGTTATTTGTGTTAGTGGAGAAAACTTAAAAAATTTCTAGCTTCGAAGACTTCAATTGTTGACTTGTGATTATTTGCAGACAGCTTCTGCCACTGCTGAGAGTGAATTACAACCTACGCATCCTATTCGATTGGGCCTGGCTCTAAACTTCTCGGTGTTTTATTATGAGATAATGAATTCACCTGAAAGGTACGCGTAAATGTTTGTGTTAACGAGTACCAAGTCGGATGCAAAATCCTTATTTTGTTTAATTTGTTTTCAGAGCCTGCCACCTTGCAAAGCAAGCCTTTGATGATGCTGTCTCAGAGCTGGATACTCTGAACGAAGATTCTTACAAGGACAGTACCTTGATCATGCAGCTGTTGAGAGACAACCTTACTTTATGGACTTCTGATATCCCTGAAGATGGTGGTAAGATAAGACTTATACAGCTTCCACAAACACACATTAAGGCACTATTTGGTGAAAAGTTGCAGATAGCATATAAGTTAGCTATAGCAAATGAACTTATAGTGGAAGCGGATAAGCTAGCTGATAGCAGATTAACTCATAGATTGAAAGTTGAAGTATTTGATAAAATTAACGGTTGAATTAACTGATAAATACAAAATGTCATGAAAATATATTTTTAATTAATGTTTAAATTTTTTTAATTAAAATAACCAGGATAAAAGAGTAAATATGATATATATAGCGATAAGCTCAAACGCTACTTGAAGTAGCATCTCAAACAACGTTATAAGTTGGTAAAAATTTCTATAAACTTGTGAGAGAAGACTGATACCAAAATGCTATATTTTGATCGTACAAGCTTGTACGCTATAAACTATCTGTATAAGCTAGCAGTTCAACATTGCCAAATAGAGCCTAGGTTGCTTCTTATTGATGCTAATAGCTCCTCTCTTCCTTTTTAATTGTTGGTTTTTTGTGAAAAATTGTTCCTATTTATATGGTGTTTTTAAATTAAGGTTACATTAACTACTTTTTTGTCAGTATGTACTTTATCAATTCCTAGTATCAACTACTCCCTCCAAAATGAAATACAAGTAAAAATAAGTTAAAAAAGATTTATTTGGTCCAAATTTCAGAGGGAGTACTTTATACTTATATTAATGAAAAGAGATAGTAAATGGGCGAGTGAACCAATAAGAGATAACGATATATTTGAAATTTGCTTATTAATCAAGTTATTTATTTGTGAAAAACAACCTTAAAAGACAAGCATATAAGATAAGAGGGAGTATTATGTATATAATAATATTTATGGGAGCGAAAAATGTAGTGAAGCGCGCGCACACACCAATTATCAAATTTTAATCCTTCTCGTTGAAGATGATATCTCAAACTTTTGTTCCTATGGTTTTAATTATTTATATATGTTCGTTGGTCTAATTGTTAAGCATACAATTTTCCATTTCAGAGGACCAGAAAATGGAAAGCACAGGTAGGAGTGGTCAAGATGAAGATGAATTGGGCCGCTAAGTTGTCTGTCATAACTATAAGATTGATGTGTTAATTTTTCTCAGAAGAATATTTTCTCCAATGTAGTGAATATTTGAATCATGTACTTCATTTGTATGCTATTGTTGTTTATGTAACAATAACACTATTGGTTTGTAATACATGATGATTCCTCTGTTTGCTTTCTGTTATAATCAAGATCAGTCATGGTTTTGTCCAGTTCGGCTCAGTTAAAAAAAAACAGCAGTAGTTCATTTTTTCAATTTTAGAAACGATAGGTTCGGAAGCATAAGCACCCTGAAACCGAGCCTTATAACAGTTCGATTCGGTTCAAGCCAATTGTTTTTTGAGTTCGGTTCAGTTTAGTTCGATTTTCAACCCTGATGAGTACTCATTTAGTGTCCTTCAACTCACTGGCCGAGCTACTTGCTTGGAACTATTTTATTCTACTTGCAAAACAAATATAAAAGTATCAAGATTGGAGACTTAGACTTGCACTCCTTTTTTAGGATAGTCTCTATACCTAAGTTTACACAATTAGAAGGAAAACCTTCCCTGGGTATGCCTCTTAGATGCAAAAGGGAAAAACTATCAGCATAGGCAGAAAGATGAATGTGAAAATGACATTGTATAAATAGAAAATTAAACACATACTTATAAGGCAATAGAAAATGACATTGTACAGAAAACAGGAGGTGTTTTCTCATTTGAAGTAACAAATGGAATCCATTATTAACATGCTCTCAAATCACTTTCTTTGTATTTGTTTCATCATGTAACTAAACCAAATAATATATATAATGATATAAAATCGCATTGGCTTGATCTTAATTTAATGATATTTCTTTATTTTCTTTTTACAATAAGGGAAATATAATCTGAGAACATTAAAAAAAAAGTCAATATGCTTTTGGTATACAATA
This sequence comes from Cicer yamashitae, assembly GCA_037974755.1. Classification (NCBI taxonomy): domain Eukaryota; kingdom Viridiplantae; phylum Streptophyta; class Magnoliopsida; order Fabales; family Fabaceae; genus Cicer; species Cicer yamashitae. Next base: position 45,204,065 of record JBBPBQ010000003.1, read on the forward strand.
CACATAATTGGTGGTATAATTCAACTATATTTAGTAGTTCACTACAATTGAAATAAAAGAAGTTATTTTTATCACTTTTCTTATCTTTTCAGGATCCGAATTCACTGCCGTCAATAAAGTTGGTATGTGCAAATACATAGCAATTGAACACCTTACATTTTGATTTAGAAAAATAAAAAATTCAAAATTCAATGATCTGATCATCATCATCAAACTACTGAGATCTCAACAATGGTGGACACAAAGCAACTTGTATCAGCAATGACCTCTATAGTACTTATGCGGACCATCACGAATGAAATAATTCCTCATGAGCTTATAGGCTTTATTCACTCTGGAATTGCTCATCTTTTTCGCCAATTCTCCGTTCAATTCACCGTAGTGATAGAAGAATCAAGGGATGGCAAGAAACCAAGTTTTCGAGGCCGCCGAAGCGTATCTTGGTACTAAAGCAACCGTCTTAGCAGAAAGAGTTAAAGTAAGCAAATCTGAGGATCATAAAAACCTTGCATTCAACATAGATAGAGATGAAGAAATAAGTGATAAATTTGAAGGTGTTAGAGTAAAGTGGAAACTAATTTGCATACAAGTCGATTCGTCTCGAATTCGACATTATGATAATAACTCTTCTCCAGTGTCAGAGATAAGATCATATGAGCTAACTTTCCACAAAAAACACAAGAACAAAGTCTTCAATTCATATTTACCTTACGTGATGGAAAAAGCAAGGGAAGTTAAACAAGGAAGCATGGAAATTAAGATTCACTCAAATGAATATTATTCTTGGTGTAATGAACCTGTTAAGTTTAATCATCCAATGAGTTTCAAAACTCTTGCAATTGATGAAGAGCTTCAAAGAGATATTGTGAATGATTTGGATAATTTTGTGAAGGCTAAAGAATTTTATAGAAAAACAGGAAAAGCTTGGAAACGTGGTTACTTGTTGTATGGTCCTCCTGGTACTGGAAAATCAAGTTTGATTGCATCTATGGCTAATTATCTTAATTATGATATATATGATTTGGATCTCACTCAAGTAGGTGATAATAGGAACTTGAGGCAATTGGTTCTTGGCATGTCTAACCGCTCTATACTTGTCATTGAAGATATTGATTGTACTATAAAGTTGCATAACAGAGAAGATGGTGAAGAAGTTGTTGATAATGAACAAAATAAGGTATGCAGTTTTATCTTTACATATATCATTCATTTTTTAGTTTCATGCATTCTAAAATGACAGAGATGCATAAAACTAGAAATAATTTTGAAGAATATGATATACTGTATGCTTATGAATTTTGATCTAATTGGAAATTCTAATTGATAAGGATTTGGCTCATGCCTTATTAGAGTATAAGATTTAGTTGACGAAGATTTATTATATTAGTACGATGTGATTCATATCTCAGGAAGACATAAGATTAAGCTGACAATGATCGGTCTAATCGGTAAGGTAAGACTTATAGGTTCATAATATTGACCTAATTGTGGTGAGTTTTTGAGTCTCAATTCACTTAAACTTTTCATAATAGGTTTGAATCTCACTCCAAAAATTAGTTCAAATATGTATCCTGTAGCCTAAAAACCTTGTCAGTGTAAGACTCCAATACAATGATTGTTCACCCTCATGTTTAGTGTAGGTCTTGAGTCCATTTCTCAGTTTCCATTCTGTCAACTTTAATATAACTCTTATACCATGCTAAAGGGATTTGGATTATCCATGGACTACTCGAATGCAACTCGATCTCATTCTTTTGTTCATGTAAAAAAAATAGAAAATAGTTATGATGATGACATAATTTTAAACTAATGTTTGTTGTTAATTTTGAAATAGGTGACACTTTCAGGACTATTGAATGCTGTAGATGGTCTATGGTCATGTCGTGGAGAGGAACACATAATTGTTTTCACAACAAATCATAAAGACAGGCTAGATCCTGCTCTGTTAAGGCCTGGCAGAATGGACAAACAAATTCATTTGTCATATTGCAACTTTTCTGCTTTTAAACAATTGGTCATCAATTACCTTGAGATCACTCAACATGAACTCTTTGAAAACATTGAAGTGCTTCTAGGACAAGTTAAAGTTACTCCAGCTGAAATTGCAGAAGTGCTTACAAAGGTTGGTGATGCTACTGAATGCCTGCAAGACCTTATCAAATTCCTTGAAGACAAGAAAATGGTCAAGGAAGAGATTAAGAATGAAGAAAATGTCAAAGAAGATGATAAACTTAGTATAGAAAATATATAGGTCATGTTTGGTTCTGTACAAGGCAACATTAACCTATGTTATTTTTATTTTGATAATTTTTTTGTAACTAATGGCCTCTCTTTGTTTCTTCATTTTGACAAAGGAATTAATATACTAAAAAGAGAAAAGATTTAGAAGTTGAAAATAAAGATGACTCTATTTAAGATATATTTCAAATATAAAAATATCTTCTTTATTACTGTTTTATAAATGTCAAATTTTCTTATACATCTAGTAGGACAATGGCTAATACAAAAAAATAATTTCAAGGTATGCAAGAAAGGTGACTAAGGTAAATGACATGATGCACTTACATACAAATCATTATATTAATTTCAGATTTCAATTTTGTGAGTAGCGTTTTACTCTTTGTAGCCTTCACAAAAGTCTCATGGAGCTGCAATAGAGATTACAAGATAAGTTTCAAAACCACATCATTATAAAAATAAGCATTTTCCACCGCAAAAGGATAATTGGATTTGGTGCAGTAATTGTGCGACACAATTATTTTTGTAACAAATGAATAGTCGATGTCGTTTTTAGTTATTTTTATTATCATGTAATATGAACTATCTAATTTTTTATTAACGACCTTGATCGTTTACTGTGTGCAGTTGAAACTATAGACAATCTGAATCCATAACTATTCACTTTAATCCAATAAAAATGATTAATGAACGAGTGATCTAAATCCTATTAATAAAAGTTTTCTTTGGAAACTCGAACCACACCTACTGTTTTGTTACTTTCAACAACAATAATTTGCTCATAATAACCATAATTATGCGATCAATATAATATATTAAAACAAGCTCCAAAATATTATTTTGACATATGACATCTTCGTATATCATATAACACTAATTTTGTCAGATCATTCAATACTATGATGTGACACCTTTAGCATTCATTCATTTTTTATTTTTCATTCTACTAATTTTTTGTCTATATCTCTATAATTAAAAAAACAACAATAAAAAATATAACTTCCATTACAAATTTGATTTAATTGTAAATTACTTTTTTTAATTCATTGCATATAAATACATCACAATATTTTAATTATATTTTATTAATTAAAATGTAGCAACCATAAATTACCCCAAAATATATAAAAAACATAATAATCACATGAAAAATCAATAATCAAACTTATGCACAAACAATCCAATGAAGTTTAAATTAAAATAAATAAAAAATATTAAAACACAGACATTTAAATTAGCAAACTTTTGCACACAAAAAAACCAGCAAATAATATTTTTTTTAAAATAAAAATGTTTAATTATACATTAAATATTTTCAAAGTAATATACAATATGTGTTCATTTTTCTTTTATTAGTGCTCGGATACATATTATATTCCTTTAATACAAAGAATATATTTGTCTATATAAATGTTCATGAAAATAAAAACACTCATTTCAAATATTAAACTTATAGATTGGATGAAACATAAATCAAAACATAGTTTCAATTAGCGGCAAAAATAATCAAAATCAAGTAGTTTTTCCTTATCATTCCCAATGTTATTTCATGTTTTTGTCGTAAAAAATAATACTTTGAATTTGTTCATTATATATAGTCTCCAAAAAGGATAATTAAATCAAAATATTTTTGAAAGAAATATGTGACATAACACCTCTAATTAAGAATTAGTTATCGAAAATTTAAGTGGAAATGAGACATGAAACATAAAATATAAGAAATAATAGTTCATTCAATTTGTCAAAAAAAGAATAAAGAAATAATAGTACTCAAGATAAAAAGTAAAACAAAAATAAAAATGATCATATAAAAACCAATGCTTACAAATATATCTCAAATCAATGATTGCAAAATATATATTCTATTTTTTATAGGAAGAAAGTATTCTATAATGATTGAATGTTTAAAACAAAACAAAATGTATACAAACAATCACTCATCTTTTTTTAATAATATTTTTAGAGTGAAAATCAGTCATTTTATTTTAATTTTTTTAATTGTGTATACAAACACTAACTCATTTTTTTTCAATCATATTCTTTAAAGTGAAAATCACTCATTTTATTATAAACTTTTCAATTATTTTCATTCTATTTATTCTTTTGTTATACAACCACTATTCTTATAAACTAAGAAACTTATAAATATTAAAATATTTTTTCCGATAAAATTGATGCATTTATACAACTAGATCTATTTAAAGGCTACAACTATATCCCAAAGTACTTCTTAATTGTAGAGCATTACTCCATTGGCTGCTCTTGGTTCAGGTCCTAATATTTTTTAGATGAGTCATTGGTATCATTAGTGGGCAATATTGGTAATGTGGATTTTTATTGTACAATGGTTGCTCACCATTATAACCGCCAACAGAACAAGAAAACAACCCTTTAGTGTCTAAATTGTGAAAAATATTTAGGTGATCACAACTCCAAATAAATATTATTTGGCACATGCATAAAAAGTATATCATTTAACTATTTTAAAAATACACATTATATATTTAATTGTTTCTTCTTTTATCTTTTGTATGTTCCTAAATGATATGCCCAAGTCTTTGTACGCCTTTCTCTCAAATTGTTGTGTTTGTCCTGACACTGACGATAACAACATACACATTTGCGAGTCTAATTTGTTGTTAATGTTTTCATAAGTGTTCGCTTAGGGTCTATTTGGTTCAATAAAGGGGAAGGGAGGGGGAGAATTTTAGTAGGGGAGGGGGAAGATAAATTTTTGATAGTTTTGTGATTGGTTCAATAGGAGAAGATAGATTTTAAATGATTTTTACGGTTCTCTCTTCTCCTGCAAATCTCCCAAAATGAAAAGAGAACAAAATGAGTTATAAGAGAGATTTTGGCTCTCTCCCCTTTCTAAAATTGAACCAAATACAAAAACTTATAAATAGTCCATCTCATCCCTCCATCTACCTCCACTTATGGTGGATGCTAATTAATTTAATTTTCGATAAATTAGTCTTTTAGTTCCTTAACATATGTTTTTGTTTCACTTTAGTTTTCTAATTATTTTTTCTTTTGTTTTGGTCCTTTAATTATACTTTTTTTAGTCAAGTTGGTCATTTTCGTTAATTTTTGACAAAAAAAGTTAAGTTTTATCATCTTCTTCCTCTCACTCATCTTCAAACCCATAAATTTATTATTTCCTTCACCCTAAAAACCTAGACAATTCATACTTTCAAACTCATAACTTTTCAAATTCATAACTTAGAAATTTAAATCCATAATCTTTTAAACTCAGAAAAATGAAAAATCCTCAAATCCATTTCTCATACGTTCATCTTCTCATCACTTTTAGGTACCATTTCCTACATTTCATTCTTTTTCTCTTTCATACAAAAGACAAGTTTTTTTTTGGATCTGAATCCAGTTTCTATTTCTTGAGAATTGGATCAGCGCACATCCTTTTGCTCATTTTTGATTTGTTTTTAAATATAATTTTAACAGTTTTAACCAAAAATAAATTCAAATTTTGTCCTTGATACATTTGGTATTGAACTTTTTTTTTTTATCTTTTTCATTATTGCCTAAATATTTTCCTTTAAACGTAGATTTTGTCCAGTAAGTGCTTGTTTGTCATTGCAGGTTATGCTACTGTAAAACAAACATTCTATGTTGTTGTAATTGGATTAAAGTTTTAGCCATTGTTATAATTCCTTAGAACATAATATTGCTCACATAACGTTTTATCGTAAGGCAAAACTTACATAATACCAACTTTCCTTATTACTAACGCATGCTTGGCTATTTTATGACAATAAAAACAAAGCCTCATTCCAACTAGATGGATAATAAAATTTGAAATTTATAAAAATAACACTAAAGAACTTGATATTTTATACTAGAGATATATCTTAAATAAAATCATTTTTATTTTCAACTTCCAAATATTTTCTAAAGCTACTATATCCCTTTGTCAGTTTGATATGAAAATTCATACCCAACTTCTTGAAATGCAAAAATAAAGAGAGACAAATAGTATTGTCAACAGTACCTATATTTTATGTACCAAACCATTGAGCTTAGCTTAATGTTGCCTTGCACATAACCAAACATGACCTAAATATTTTCTGTACCTAGCTCGTCATCTTCTTTGTCATTTTCTTTATTCTTAATCTCTTCCTTGACCATTTTCTTGACTTGAAGGAATTTGATAAGGTCATGTGTTCATCATCTTCATTCTGAATCTCTTCCATGGCCATTTTCTTGACTTCAAGGAACTTGATAAGGTCTTGTAGGCATTCAGTAGCATCACCAACCCTTGTTAGCACTTCTGCAATTTGAGATGGAGTAACTTGAACTTGTCCTAGAAGCACTTCAATCTTTTCAAAGAGTTCATGTTGAGTGATGTCAAGGTAGTTGATGACCAATTGCTTAAAAGCAGAAAAGTTGCAATATTACAAGTGAATTTGTTTGTCCATTCTACCAGGCCTTTAGCAAAGCAGGATCTAACATGTCTTTGTGATTTGTTGTGAAAACAATTATGATTTCCTCTTGACAGAATGACCATAGACCATCTACAATATTCAATATTCTTGAAAGTCTATCCTGTTAAAAAATTATCAACAAACTTTAGTTTAAAATTATGTCATCATTATAACGTTTTTTCAACCATACCTTATTGAAAAGAGAACACAGTGAAGGTTGAGAAAATTCCATACCTTATTGTATCCATCATTTTCTCTGTTCTGCAAATTTATAGTGCAATCAATATCTTCAATCACAAGTATAGATCGGTTGGACAAGTCATGACTAGGCAGGGATTTTCGTCTGGTTTTTCGCTCATTTGCTTCTTTTACATTAATTTAAATTTACATTAATGTGAAACTGTTCAATTTTATATGATATTTACTAAATAACATAGTTCAGCTTGCTTAAGCTTTGAGCTGTCTGGTCTCTTAACATTTGTAAATGTGATAAATACTTTTAGTAAATACATGTTCTGCTAAATATATCGGCGGTTCTATTCTTGTTAGAAAAAATATTGCAAATCAAATATTGTACAAAAATGATACAATTATAAATTATGAGTTATGATGTATATCTGATTATACTTCACAGTTTAAAGTATTTACTAATTACAATGGATTTATGAAAGGTAATTATTTTACTTGTTTTTTGGTGGCTTCATTTACTTGGTCTGTGATAAATATGTTCGGCTTTACTTTAATGTTAGTCTTTTGTGTGTTCTTAACAGAAAACTTGCATATACCAAACACAAGTAGCAAGTTATGCCTGAATTTATTAAGACTATTATAGTGCAAGTTTATATGTATATTTTTCTTGGAATCAAGTTTTTCAAAAGGTTCTAGTTGACATATTTGTATGAAGTCTAGACTTAAGTGCAAGAGATGCAGTTGAGCCATATCAGAAAGTGTTTGTTTGAATACTAGATTTGTAAGAAGAGCTATTTAGTTTCAAATAATTATCATATAATTATATCCAAAAATGGGGATGATCATGTAAAACTCAATTGACCTTTGTTGGCTGCAATTACTGAATGTCTGAAATGTAACATACATTTACCTAACTAATGGTAAGATTTATGTTGGAAGACAAAATGAAAGTTCAGTTTCTTGTGTCATGTTATCAATATCTCGATGAGTTTTATAGCTTGGACTGAATTTATTTTGTTTGACTTACAATGAATATATCGACATATATAATTTTTTTCCCATACATGCATTATAACTGTAGATTTTGTTTCTTACAGATTGAAGCTGGTTTAGTCAAGAAACAGTATATAGCAAAAGTAGTTGGAGAATTTCCCAAGGATGAGGTATTTTATTTGTACTTTGATAAGTTATGTGACTAAAACAGTAAAACCATACCTGATATTATGTTGAAGAAGTTGACACTGCAAGTATTTCATCAATGATAACAAATGACGTCGTTTTTTTAGTCAACATAGTATAACATCACCACAGTTATTTATTGATTACTTCTATTTTCTTTTTTCTGGAGCAACCTTAAGGAGATTGTTGACAGTTATAGAACCCAACCTTTTAAAAGTGTCCCTTTTGTGAAATCTATGTTGATTTTAGCTATAAATGATTAAGTTCTGTTTTGCTAGTTAAGATTAAGATACTTTTCTCCTTATTTGATTACGTTTTTACTTTTCAGCTAATTGTTGATGCCAATATAGACTATAATCCTCGAGAAGCAAGGAGCACAGCAGAGGTTAGGCCTTTGGTTCTATATGGTTTCTTGGTGGAGAGTTGTAGCGCTTGTTTGATATGATTTAAGAAAATGTTTCCTTTTTTACTCTAATAATTTAAAAATGTGAATTTATTTTAGTTTTGTTCTATACTTTTATGTTTTCATCTTCACTAACCAATATAACCAAAGAACAAGCTATGATGTTAGCGATTATATTGTTTATTATGATGTTTTGGTAATAACTAATAATTGACATTAGAGGGAAAAAGTGTAGTTGATACATTCCATTGATGAGTTAAACTCAAAGTGGTGAATAGGCAGGAAGTTTTATTGTTGCGTGATAAATCTAAATGAATATATTTTCTAATGAAGGTCAGGGACTCTGCCAAGGGGAAGGTTGCCTCTACAAAATTTACTCGGATTAGTTCCAACGGTACTCATAGTATTGTTTCATGTGAACCTGTTACTGGCCGCACTCATCAGGAACATAAAGCTTGTATGTTAAAGGTTCTTCAGGTATTTTAGCCCAGACCATGGGCTTCATTTTTTGTTTTGATTTTTTCATTTTCATCATTGTCCTGTAAAAGTTTTAAATTCTGAGAGCTGATGACTCTGTTTTATAAAACTACACTTTTGTCATTTTGTCTATGAATTGTTGATTTACTATTTAAAAATACGTAAATGATATATATATTAATCGTAACTAACTTTGATTTTTTTATTGTAATCTGATGATTATCTGGAAGACGAATATTAATGTACCCTTTTTAAAGGGGAGCATCCTAGCCCATGTTTTTCTGAATGGTTTTATTCAACACTACTACATTTGCATTTTTGACATGTTAGGTTTTTGAATTCCTACCAATTTACTTTTATATATTAAATTAGATTAGATTTGTTTTGACTGATTAAATTTAACATGGTCTTGTGATGTAAAAAATAGTACTTACAAAAAAAACTAATTTGGTATTAATACTAAGGTTGTGAGGAAGTTACAAAGTTTAAACACCATTGGTAGAAGATATTTGGAAAAACCACTAAGAATACACGAATGTGATTGATTGATTTGGATTCTATGATGATGAATCTTAACATGAGGAGGGTATGTTGGCAATCTCACGGTTAAAATTCACTTGTATATTTATATACTTAATTAATAGCTTCATGCCTTGTTTCCTAATTCCTTTTTTCATTATTACAAAAAAAACAAAGGAGTACCAATTGGTTTGTTATATGTCGTCGCATCATAGGAGGCAAGCTTTTGGTACGTAATTAAACTACCTGTCTGAAAACCTGTGAATTTTACAAGTTTTTCTAATTGATGGCAATTATAAAATTATAGAAATATCAACTAAGTACCACATTTTCACAATAGGTAGTAAGTTTGATACATTTTTAAAGGGTGGCACTTCGAAAACTAGCTAAGTAATAGAAATATCAACTAAGTAATCCCCGATTCAAAGGATGTATTGGTTTGATAGACATTTGTCCTATTCCTCCCTCGTGTTCATGTGGTGTTGGTATGTTACATAGAACTCAGTTTTTTTGTATATAAAATTGAGTTAATCCTTGTCTTCTGTTTCATCATTTTAAGGTTTCAATGCAATGCAATTATATTGCACCAAATAAACTAGGAGTTGAGACTTATCAGTTTTCAATGTAGTCTGTAATCACTAGCAAAATTGGCTGTTAAAAGTAGTCTTGGTGTGTTTTTGACTCACAATGATGTGTTTGCACTCACTTCTCCAAATTGTAGCTTTGATAAATCATAGTGGGATGCAAAAAATGTAAGATGTGATGAACCTGCATCCTCAATATACGGTTAGACACTTCGGTTATGATGCAAAAATTGACTCACTTCTCCAAATTGACTGCTATATGTTATTTTGTATATAATATATGACTTATTGTCTTTAAATCAAAATATGATATGATTCTTATCTTATCCTTTCATGCTGTTGTTTATGGCTAATGCATAAAACCTGCATCTTAGTTCAATTGTTCACTCATTCATCTTACTGGATCATAAAACTAAAACAATATCTATTGATGCAATAACTCAAGAGATTTCTGCAATATTGGATCACCTTCTCTAACTATATATGAATCTTTTGTGTTCAAAGATGAAACTAGACGTTCACATATAGCATCTAGAAGTTGATCATCCATTTGGCCAAAAAATGGTACCTGAACATGACAAGAATTATTAATTACTTGGACCTTATTATTAAATATTCTTTAGACTTAAATGCAAACAAAATTTGAGTTCCCCAATTAGTAAATCTGATATTTTAATGTTATGTCTGTTCATTTTTTTATTCAGTCTTCTGGTCGGATCTCTATGACTGTTGCGGTGAATTTTTTTGCATTAGTAGAAAACAAGAAACAAATCATATCTTTTACTTGCATTATTCATGGCACCCAAGTTGCCACTGTCCAAGGTCTTTCCGGAACTGGTTCTTTGCGACTAGGTGCAGCTCTGATAGAATGATATTTTCCTGGAGCAAAAGTTTTGATATCAAATCCTACTTGGGGTATGCAATTTTTTTTTCCTTTCTCTGTTTAACTTGGTCTTGATATTTGTTTGGAGGGAATTCATACATCCTGCATAATGTTGTCTTGCAGGTAATCACAAGAATATTTTCAATGACGCTAGAGTCCCATGGTCTGAGTACCGGTATGATCCCAAGACAGTTGGTTTGGATTTTGAGGGCATGATAGAAGATATAAATGTTAGATCTAGATCCGCTATTTAGAAAGTGAAACTAATAATACTTTTATATGGACTATGATAATTTTCTTTACTGTTTTCTGATTTTATATTAGAGAGTAGATACCGATTTACAAGAATGTTCTAGTTCTTCTTTTCCCCCTCTTGGTCTTTCATCTTAGGTCTTGATGTGTGTCATCTTTTCTGAAAATTTATGTTTTCAGTAATACTGTTCATTTACTCTTTTAAACAAACACCTGTAAATATGTCATTGCAGTGTAGTGATGTTTAATGCAACCTTGTTTGTGTCACGTGGCATGGAGGTTCTTGTAGCTCAGTCATATAGTAAAAATCTTGGTCTTTATGCTGAAAGGGTTGGAGCTATCAATGTCATTTCCTCATCACTAGAATCTGCAGCAAGGTATTGTAAATTACATATACTGTGCTTTCTAATATTCAAAATTCATCCGGCAAAAAAAATATATATTTGAAATTCGTTGCACAGAGAAGGTACATTTAATGCTATAATCAGTTTGTTCTTAAATTTAGGACTTGGAGTGGAGCTTGAATGTAAACTTTCTAGAATCAAATGGAACATGAATCTCTTCATGAAGTTTTTTACCAATGATGTAATTATTGAAGTGGGATACAAACTCAGGAACACTAACATATTGGTAAGGTATGTCTCTTCGGAACCAGTATTGTTCTTGATCCTTTCTGGAAGTTACCTCCTGTAAAAAGTCAGCAACTCCTTTCCTTTTTGGGCTGTTGAAGCCCACAGTTTGAAAAAAATCTAGAACACTCTCACGGGGACCTTGATAGACAATCTCACCTTCTGAAAGTAATATTATGTCATCAAAAAGGTTATATGTTTCTGGTGCAGGTTGCAAAAGTGAGATTATCATAGTTATGTCCATGATATGAACCATCTGCCTCATAAACCTAACAATTTGGAAGGTTGTAGATTATCATAGTGAAATTATTTTTGATTGAATTGCAAACTTTTTCAGTTGGAAGCCCAGTTTCAGTTTCAGCTAACAAACCAAACGGCAGAGAGAATCATACCAAAGGGACTACAAGTGGTTCCTCTGAGCCGTCTGATGAGGATGATGAAACAGGTCCTTGGGAACAAAGCACAAATCCACTTCATATGAAACACCTTAGAAGGTATGTCAGTCAAATTAAAGCACTTATTATAGGGTAGGAGTAGGACAATAAAAATATAACATTTTTTATATGAAGTTTTATTTTAAAATGATATCATGACATGATTTCAGAAAGGTTTCGAATCGGGATTCAGCCAGGAGGTCAAGGCAAAGAAAACAAGCTCATTTGGCTGAACTCGAGTCTCAGGTAACTAATTCATGTTTTGCATCATAACGAACTTTTGAATATTTCAATTCTATATTGCCTACATTAGTATGATAACCAAAGTCACGCGAACCAGATTTATGCACGGGTATTTTGCTAGTTATTTCGAAAGTTAGTTTCAAGAGCAAATTCTTTGAGGCTTGCAATTTCAGTGACTAAATTCATTCATTTGTTGACTAAATTCTCGATTTTTTTTTAAATTGATTCATAATCTTTTGTGAGATGCATAAGTAGTAATCATTTAATCTTCATTTGATATTTGACTTCTCTGCGGGTTGAAAAACTGAAACTGGAAAATGCAACCTTATACAAGCAGTTTAGTGATGCTAGTCAACAATTTCATGATGCGGATACAAATAACCGAGTGTTAAAATCAGATGTAGAAGCTTTGAGAGCTAAGGTATGTATGTTTGAGGAGCTAGCTTTTATAATAAACATACAAAAATAAATATGAATGACTGAAGAAATTAATTTCCATATACTATTATGTTATAGGTGAAGTTAGCTGAGGATATGGTCACTAGGAGCTCTTTTAACACAACATTAAACAATCAGTTTCTTCAGAATCAGTGGCAATTGAACACACCACCACAACTCAACTGGACTACAATGCGCCGCATGTCACATGTCGCGCCAACCATCAATGTCCAATAGGGAAATGATATCTCATATGGCGGTGAACACAATTCAAATCTTGTTGGGTTTGGAAACTTGGACATGACTTACAACGATGTCGTCGACAATGGAGTTTTAAGCAATGCTATGAGCTGTGTGACTATCTAGCCATATAGGTTTCACCTGATCATCACTAGATCCAACTTTATATGCCACGTATTGTCTATTTTATTAGTAGATTAAGTTATTGTCTTAAGGTAGGTCACTCTTTAATTATTATGGTCATCAAAATAGTGTGTTTTTATGTTGTATTTTGTATAAAAAGGACTTAAACTTGATTACTTTGTGCATTTTTTTGATAGTAATTCATTGTGAGAAAAATGATCTCTCACTTTGACATATTATTCAATAGATCTCTCAATAATTAGAGTTATTAACAGAAACACTATGTAATGTTCTGTTTTTCATGTTAGTTTAATAATTATTTAATATTGTTTTAGGTCCGTTGCACCCGTTCAACCTGCGGATTTATCTTTGAAAATAATTTTGATGCGAAATTACCTGCGGATTTTCAGCATTTTAGCACAAAATTTCAGGTGGATATACCTGCGGATTTGCATTCGAAAAAAATTTGGAGGAACAATACGCAGATATTTCTGTATGAAAAGTCGTAAAAAAACCTTGAGTATACTTAATATTTGCTGCGGAACTTATTTACTTTTCCTACGGATTTATCCGTAGGTATGTTACCGGCGGATTCAGAAATTCTCAGGAAACAATTATCCACGAAGGTTTTACGTGGGGATATGGTTCCGCCAAGAAATCCGCAGGTAATGTTTGTTCCTGCGGATTTTAAGTTTAAATCCGCAGGTAAAACGCTGATTTCTAATAGTGTCAAGAAGCAAATACTTCAAGAACCCATTATCTACTAGAGTGAGATCCAAATCATATACATCATAATTGAGATAATTAGCCATAGCTGCAATCAAACTAGTTTTTCCAGTACCAGGAGGACCATACAACAAGTAACCACGTTTCCAAGCTTTTCCTGTTTTTCTATAAAACTCTTTAGCCTTCACAAAATTATCCAAATCATTCACAATATCTCTTTGAAGCTCTTCATCAATTGCAAGAGTTTTGAAACTCATTGGATGATTAAACTTAACAGGTTCATTACACCAAGAACAATAATCATTTGAGTGAATCTTAATTGCCATGCTTCCTTGTTTAACTTCCCTTGCTTTTTCCATCACGTAATGTAAATATGAATTAAAGACTTTGTTCTTGTGTTTTTTGTGGAAAGTTAGCTCATATGATCTTATCTCTGACACTGGAGAAGAGTTATTATCGAAATCTTTAACTCGAGACGAATCGACTTGTATGCAAATTAGTTTCCAGTTTACTTTAACACCTTCAAAATGATCACTTATTTCTTCATCTCTCTATCTTTGTTGAATTGAAGGTTTTTATGATCCTCAGATTTGTTTACTTTAACTCTTTCAGTTGAGATGGTTGCTTTATTTACAAGATAGGCTTCGGCAGCCTCGAAAACTTGGTTTCTTGCCATCCCTTGAAATTCTTCGATCACTACGGTGAATTGAGTGTAGAATTGACGTAAAAGATTATTAAATCCAGAGTGAATAAAGCCTATAAGTTCATGAGGAATTATTTCATTCGTGATGGTTCGCATAAGCACTATAGAGGTCACCGCAGATACAAGTTGCTTCATGTCCACCATTCTTCAAATCTCTCTTCTTTCATGAAATATCAAATAATTGAAATATTGGAGTCCACTAAACATTGGAGTCAGATCATGAGCTCTTCATAGGATTTGTAAACATTGATGAAATGTTTTCAATGGTATTGGTCTCATCCCAAAATGACATCTATAACCCTTTATATGAATCAATATTTTTACGTTCCTGAACATGATATGACAACATTATTTTTTTTTATTTATTTCTAGTTTGTTTTAATTTAGTAGACATTAACTTTAACTCTTGATCTGAAATTGTCGAATAGATAAAAATCACTCCAATGTCATCCCTAATCTGCAAGTGCAATTGATTCTAAGCATGATGAAAAGTTATAAATACATATATACAGGCCCTATAAAAATAAAAATTATACAAATTAATTAATATTTTTCACATCTCAATTAAAATAGGCATGAAATGTTTGGTAACTATAACTTAAATGGTAGCTTTAATGATATTTGATATGTTGGAACACGCGTTCAAATTTGAGATATTCGTCTCTCTTTATATTAATGTATATGAATTTATCCATTAAAACTCTTTAGAAAAAAAAAAAGCCATGAAATTGGTTCTACTAACTGATCTTGATTATAACAGAAAGCAAACGGAGGAATCATCGGTTCTACTAA
Source organism: Cicer yamashitae (assembly GCA_037974755.1). Classification (NCBI taxonomy): domain Eukaryota; kingdom Viridiplantae; phylum Streptophyta; class Magnoliopsida; order Fabales; family Fabaceae; genus Cicer; species Cicer yamashitae. The sequence continues at coordinate 45,219,559 of JBBPBQ010000003.1, forward strand.
CTGATCTTGATTATAACAGAAAGCAAACGGAGGAATCATCGTGTATTACAAACCAATAGTAATATTGTTACAGAAACAACAATAGCACACAAATGAAGCACATGATTCAATTATTCACTAGCAAAATATCATTGCATTTGCATGGGTCCGCGTCCTATTATGTAAATTGAATAGTATAACTTAATATAAACAAATATTAATTTTTAAAAATAATTTTAATAGCAAAATAAATTTAATAGTTGAAGTTTTAGATTAAAATAAATATTAAAAGTTTAAAGTCACAAATTTGTCAGCAAAAATTAATCTCTTGATCTATTAAACTTTAATATGTTATACTTATCATCGTCATTCCATAAAAGTTCAAATTTTTTACGGTTGATTAAAATTGTTGTTTATAATATCTGGAGGTAGTTTCAAAAATTCTATAGTTAGTAAGAATGTTATATAATCACTTTAAAAAAAGTAAGGAGAATATTTATTTTGAAAAGATAATTTCATAGTCTTGTTCGAAAACAATTTTTTGTTTGTTGATGTTAGATATTAATAAATTCTCTATTTCAAGTCAAATAAATATATTACTCTATGGAGGATATATAATTATTTTGTCTATTCAACCTAGACTTCATTGAAAGACAAAATTAATATGTTAGTCAATAAGAACAACAAAACTATAAAAATAAAATATAAGTTTTTATAGTTAGAAATTTGATTTTTGACATGAGTAACAACAATCATTTTAATCATTAATCTCTTAAGTAATACGCATTAAGCTGTGAAAATGTTATTTTTCTTGAGATAGTGAATGCAAAAATAGAAGTTAAAATGGAAATGAAGAAAATGATCACTGATAAAAAATTATAAAATAAAAGAGATTAATTATACATAAGTAAAACTTATTAGTCTAATATAATTAAAACATAAAACAAAGTTAAACTACTTAAAATGAATCTTTGAACACAGGTCTTGGAGTATGAACTTGATATTTTATCTTCTAACTAATTATCTTGTGAATGTCAATTTTTTAACTATTTAATTAGTGATAAACTTGTGTCCCATGCATGCTTGTATAGTAATTTAGAGGCAAAATACATCTTATAGTCTTTTAAGTTACACGAAAATATCATATTGGTCCCTTAACTTTTTTTTGTATCAAGTTAATTATTTATGTTTGTAAACGTTTCAATGTTGAACTATTTTTAGTCATAACCTCATTTCAATCATTTTTAATTAGAGATTTTAAAATTTTACTACGAGTTTCAATCATTTCAAATAAGGATAACATTGATCAATAATTTTTGTAAAAAAAGGATAACATTGTTGACATTTTAAAACATAAAAGATCAAATTGTTACTTAAAATTAAATAAAAGACCAAATTAAGATAAAGGACCGAAGTGTTACTGAAATTAAGTTAAGGGATTGCATGAGCAATAATGCCAATTTTATATTAAATAATGTATAGTTGTTATGTTATAGCTTTGTTGTAGCTGCTATTTGATAATATAAATAAATGGATTAAATCAAATTAACAACTAATATCCACCAAAGAACTGGACCTTTTGTTAACGTAACCTAATTCTGTAAAAAAAATATTTTCCAAATTTATTATGGATACGAATTTGGTTTAGTGACTGATTTACACAATTTTCAATCTTAACTATCAGATCTAATTAAATTAACGACCGAGATGATTTCAAATTGATTTTGCTATTATATAATTTGAGTCATCTAATCTCAAATTATCGACTTAAATCGTTTAATGCATATAAATATATATTTTTTCTACGACAGGGAATATGAATCCATATATTACAAGCCGTTGTGAACCTCTTCAATCATCAAATTATAATTTAAATTTTCAATTAACATTAAAAACAATAAAGTTTATCTCAACCTTAATTATCAACATTTTACAATTTTTTTTAGATCACAACTGCAACTAATACAACTTGTATTATTAAAGTCTTAATAGGTTTACAATTTGTATTATCACGACCTCAATAGGCTTACAATTTATATCATCAAAGCCTCAATAAACTTACAACCTTAGTCTAGATGTAGATTGTACACAATCTCTCTCTCAACGATCACAAAGAAATGATTTGAGAACTTTATACTAAGCTTCATTCCTTTTTCCAATGTTAGGTATATTCACTCTACTTCTCGATACAAAATTATTTCTCTTATTTATTACACTTTGTATTGTGTGTGATAAGGCACTGTTATACATACCTGTACTTTGAATAAAGTTGATGAATAAGCACTGTTATGAAGTATGGTTTTAAACTATGTTTTTCATTTTCAAATGTAGTTGGTCTTTGTGGCAATGATCCTCTTTAGACATTATTTGATAAGGTTCAGAAGTTGATATTTATTGCAGCTCGTTCTAAATTGGAGATAAGGGATTTCCAAGCGATGAAGAAAGGATGTGCACCTTGGATAATGTGTTGGAACGAGTTTTTTGTTTGTAATTCTTCAATGTAACATTTTCTTTTCAAATCTATATCTCACATCTTGCTTTTGGTTTGTTCTTAACTTATTATTCTACCTTCTTATACAACACCATATTTTAGTGTATCTTATGTCAAATTTTTTTAGTGCATTTAGTGTTTCTTCATGTCATAGTAGTAGAATATGTTATGCTGATGTGTTGGTTGATTTTGGGTAGATGAATGGAGAGTAGTATTTGTATAATTGTATTTGATATCACTATTTTATATTCTTTTTGCCCTTAAAATTTGTGTGTTAGTTTATTAGATAGGAGATGTTGGTTTTCATCGCCTTGATTTTGCTATCTAGATCATTGTCTATAATGAGTTTTAGACTGTAGGTTCAAAATTTGTACACCTAATTTTGTCGGTCTTTTCTTATTATTTACAAAAAATAATAATAAAAATTGTTTTTGACTTTTTATCCTAATTTTTTTTTTATTTCAATATATAATTTTCATTTAATTTTTGAATGATATTTTATTGTTAATAAAAAGAGATATATTGTTGAGACAAAATTTCTCTAAAATAGTTTTAATGATAACAAAATTATTTAATGATTATGATTGTGTTTAATGACTAATCTGTGCTCTTGAGTGTATTCAAATTAAGAAACAGGCTACGCATCATCTCAATAAAAAGAAGAAGAATTTGATGTAATCCAACATGTTTTCTAAACAAGAGGATGAACTGGAGGACAGACATGCAAGAGGATGAATCATCAATGAGGACGAACCTTGTTAGAAGAAAATATACGGTATCTCAGAATCAATGGATCCAAGTCAAAGTAATAAGAACATAATATTGAGGACAAACAGTTATGAGAGAAACAATTGAAGAAAAGGAGGATACAAGACTAAGGTTAATGATAAGAGGATGATAAGCAGATCAATATTCATCCTCTTACCTAAGGAATAGTCAAAAAGGAAAAAGCTGGTACCTAACCTGAAAAGACTGACCCTAAAAGCATTGGAAAAGCAAAAAGGAAAAAGACAGCTCATGTCCGGATTTCAAGGGAGGATGAACCTCCTATATGAGGATGAACTGCTAACCCATCCTCCTGAGGTCATATTGTCAAGGACAGCTGAATGGCCTTATTGTAAATCAGACCAAGAACCTTGGACATTTGCTCAAGTCTCCAACGGTCATCAAAATCCTTTTGCTCATGGATAGAGGTTCATAAACTCTATAAATGGAAGTGATCTCTTCAGTTCAATATAGAACATCATTGCATAAAAAGAGCAAGTTTCTTAAAGCTATCAAGAGCAACTTTCATCCTCTCTTTACACTTTCTATATTCCTAAACTAGATCTCAGAAAAATCCTTTTAGAAAGTGTTAAGTAAAGAGAAAGAAATCATACTCATATCACTCTGTAACTTTCAAGTAAATTAAATATGAATGGTTTTGATTGATTTATATTTAATGTTGACAAATATGATTTTTGGAATTTCAGGAAATTTTTTAAAGAAAAATAAAACTTGAGGATTCAACTTAATTAGTCATAAGTGGTAGACATTTATTTCTAAAAATTACTTAACCTTAATTTGTTAATACAAATAAAAGTGTTATGAGACTCTTAAAAAATGGGAGAACAAAAGAGATGGGGGAGATTAGAAAATATCGACCGGTTTTAGGTGCTTGAATCCGTCCATCAAAAAGCTACTACTGTTCTATGTTGCGTTATTCTTACACAATCTTCTCTATAATTACTCATTTCAAAAAAGAAAAATCGGAGATGAAGATTAAAAGGGAGACAAAACAATCTTGTAAAATCGATATGTAAATTTCGTTTATCTGAAAACAAACTAGTATAATAATTTTTTTTAGAGTAAAAGTCCATTTTGGTCCCTGAGAAATTCTTAAAGACTCATTTTAGTTCTTGAGAAAAATAAAAATACTTTTTAGTCCTTAAGAAAAATAAACAGGGCCAAATTAGTCTATATGTCAATCACAGTTACAAAATTGAGTTTTTTTTTTTGTTGCTAATTTGTTCGATGAGTCATCAACTTAATTCTTCCACGTGTAATTTCTATAAAAAAAAAAAGGCAATT
>JBBPBQ010000003.1:45230110-45265881 GCA_037974755.1 Cicer yamashitae
AGTTTTTATTTATAAAATTTCAATGATTTACTTTTAGTTTCTATAAAAAAAAAAATTGTCTTCAGCTCTCGAAAACATTTCATCTTTAGTTCTAAAAAACAAAATTCAAATTTGTTTTTAACATGTATTTTCAAGTCAACTCATATTTATTATTCAAATTTTAAAATGATTTTGTGTATGTCCGTTTGTTACATTACAATAATACAAACAAATTATAAAAAAAAACTGAGGAAAAACTTTTTCAATCTCCTTATTCTTTCTAGGCTATTCATTCTCTTATTTATAGTGGTAAGTTTTTAGGAAATAATCATATATATTATTATTATTAATTAGGCTAAATCATAAGGATTTTCTATTTTTTAAAATAACCTACTTTAATGAAATAAATGCTGTCACTATATTTGAAAAAATGTCTTAATTATAGAAAATCAACTCAATCTGACACATAATTGAAAAGATTCAAATCAAACCATCAAAGACACGGAATCATTATTAACATGCTCTCAAATTGCTTGTAAAAAAAGAATTGCTTTGAAATTAATAATTTCTATTAGTGTAGTTGAGCTTAAATCTCAATCCCTCTCTCTCTCTCAAATGTATGCTAAAAAACTTATTATTATGTTCTTCCATATTATTTAAAATCCATTTAAATACTGAATAATCTCATATTTCTTAGCAAATGTATGTAATTACTACTTTAAGTGTGCATTTAATTTGAATTTCAATTTATTATTAAAATGGATTCCAAATATATAATCAATATAAAAATGAATATAACATATTTATGTTAAAAAGTGACGCGTGAGATTTCATTTTATGAAAGAATAACATATAAAAATTTAATCATTTAAAATTATTTGTAAATACATATACCGTTGATTATTAGTTAATATAACACATAGGAAATATTAAAAATAAATTAAAAAAATATATATGATTTAAAATTGAAATAAATGTATTTTTATTTTTCCACTGGTCATAAAGACTACTCTTAGGAAACACTTGAATCTAGGTATAATTATCATCCGATGCAGCAACATAGACCATTTGCATTACACTTGCCACCCTTAGGAAACCTCGTTTGTACACAATAAGAATTACATGCTTCATCATTATTTGGACACGAACCTTTGCCAATGCAATAAATCCATTCACGAGTTGTTGGTTCAATTGCTTCTCCTACGATCAGTACAATATTGTTCAGAAATTGTCTACATATATATCTAGTTTTCAATTTGTTCAAATCTTTTAAAATCTTGTTTTTTGAAGAGGAAAAAACATAGGATATTCTTTTAACTATCAACAATCTTAATTTGAAAATAAAAGGAAAATAATATTCTAATAAAATAAAATGATTATTTGATTAACTAGAATTTCGCTTCAAACTCCTAAGAAATCATTATATGATAAATTAGTACATGAAAAATACATAAAAATAGTTATAGAATGAGAAATTTGTTACCTAAAGTCAAAACAGAAGAAATGCATAGAATTGCAATAAAAAGATACACACGGTTGATGCCGGAAGCCATGTTTTGAAAGATGATGATGAACAAACAACTCCTACAAGAGGGTATTTATTGAGATTTCTAGGGGAGATGGTATAATAATTTTCTAAAAATAAAAAAAAGAGACATGCAATTAAGAAACCTCGAATTATTAATTAATAAAAATTTTTAAACTAATAATAGTTAGAGTTTAATTATCATGCAATGTTAGTATAAATTTTTTTATAATATTAGCACATCACAACTATTCATTAATATATTTTTAAAGATAATTATGGTAAAAGTCAAATATTTCTAATGATTGTGATTAGTTGACAATGTAATACTAATAGTGTAAAAAAAAAGTATTATTAGTGCATATAAATTAAATCCTAATAAATGCTTTTAGATTTTATTTTTGAAAATAGTAAATGTTTTTAGATGCTACACAATATTTATCTATATCTTTTTCTATTTAGAATGTTCTATATTGATATTAATTTTAAAATTGTGTAAAATTAATAATTTTACTTATTTTTAAACTATAAGAGTTTAATTGTCATGCACATGTTAGTATAAAAAGTTTTATACTATTAACACATTACAGTCATTCATGAATATAATTTTAGAGGTAAGTTATAGTAAAAATCAAACATCTCAAATGATTACGATTGACTGACAATGTAAAAAATTCTAATAGTAAATGCTTTTAGACTTTTTTTTAGAAAATAGTAACTGTTTTTATATGATACACAATATTTATCTATATTTTTTTGTATTTAAAGTGTTTTATATAGATATTAATTTTAAAAATGTGTAAAAGTGTTCAAATCAAAAATATAGAAAGAATATATTATAAAGTAGAATAAATTTAAATAATAATATAATAACATACTAAGATATTTTTTGACCAAACGAACATGCCTTTTGACCAAATATGACATTTTTTTTACCAAAAAAAAGAAGAACATGCTTTTAAATTGCACACAACATTTTATTTTTGAAAATAGTAAATGTTTTTAGATAATACACAATATTTATCTATATCTTTTTGTATTTAAAATGTTCTATATAGAAATTAATTTTAAAATTGTGTAATATTAAAGCCTTTTAAATGATAGAAAAAGCATGTTCATTTTATACAAATATCAATTTTCAATTGATTTTGATGTTTTATGAATTTTCTTGTTATATTTTGATGTTTTATAACAAGAAAACTAAAAAAAAACACCAAAATCAATAAAGTTATTTATTGTAACAATTTTTTGGATATTTTTTTAAATATACTCTTATAAAAAGTTGTAATACATTAAATACATTTATTAATATTAATATATATATATATATATATATTAAATTTAAGTAAAAGAATCTTTTAAACAATAAATAATTTTTAAAAAGTTATGATTTTTTCTTATAGATAAAATCAAAAAATCTTTCAATTTTTTTTTATAATAAAGACAGAAAAGAGTAGTCACAAACCTTGAGCACCAAGCTCCTGCGTTAGACCGCAGTGGTAATATTAAAGGCTTTTAAATTGCACACAATATTTTTCTTTATTTTACTGTATTTAGAATGTTCTATGTGGAAATCAATTTAAAAACTAATTTGAATGTCATTACTGAACTATATTAGAAATAGATTTAATTGATGGAGTATATAATATTAGTGTAAAAAGTTTTTACATTGTCAGATTTTTACATTGTCAATCAGTAATAATCGTTAAATTATTATAGATGTTTAATTTTTATCATAATTATTAAATTTTATAATGTTTATGAATGGTTTTGATATAATTTTTTACACTAATAGTATATCACGATTAAACTTTAAAAGAATTAAAAACAAAAACAAAACATGCAAAGATCAAATTTGGAATTAATTATTTTTAACCTATTAATGATAAATAAATTATTTTGGTTTGCACACAATATACCTGATTGCACTGAGGTAGTTAGTGAGTTGTAGTAAAGGGCAAAACCTGATTAGGAGAAATTATAAACCTTAACTAAAATAATATTTTATTAGACTTTAATAATTATTTTTCAATTAAATTTCAGATTACCAGACATTTTCTTTGAAAATGGAGATTTAAGAAGAAAAAACTCCAAGACAATTTGTTTATATTTTAGTTTTAGAATGTTCAACGTGGATATTAATTTAAAAAACTATGTGAAAGTAATTATAAAAGATATATGAAGATTAGTTTGAAGTTTTGCTCATGCGTTTCAAAACTTGTATCCATATATATATATCTATACTCCCATTGAATCAACATAAAATCTAGACAGAAGGTGGGAGTACTCTAACGCAGCACTCATTGGAGACTTCAAGTTTGAATTGACAGCAAGGTAATAATTTCATCATAAAAAATATATTAAGTTATTCAAATTATTGAAAATAAATTTTACTTGATAGTGATTCATGAGTTATGCACATGAAATGTCATAATTTTTATGTAAATTATAATAGTGGCAGTGGATATTCAATGCATTTTTTATGGTAGAATGTCTATAAATAGGTTATTGATCATAAGTTTCTCGTTTAATTTTTCTATATATACCATTTAGAGTAGAAGAGTGAAAACTTAGAAATTTATGTTGCATTTGCTGACTAATGTTTTTGTTTTGTTTTTAGAAAAACAAAGAGGTGTTAGTAATATTTCTTACATTTGGTATTAGAGTCATGATTGCCTATGTTTTGTTGATGATCGTTGATATTTTGATTAAGGACATGCCACCAATAACATTCAAGGATCATGTAGAGAAAATGAGATTTTGTTTCACTCTATGATTGTATACATGCAATTTATTAATAAAACTCTTACATTTTGATATGTTCTCATTCATGCGCACTTTAATTTTTGAAAAAATACATTTCATTTATGGACCAAGAAAAATATTAGATTTTTTCATTAAGTTTTATTGTCATATTAAGTATAATACTTGGGAAACTAAATATGTTGTAATATATAAATGATAATACTCAATATAAGATGAACTATTGCCATGATTCACATGATTATTTCTTAAAGAAATTTTAGAATTAACTCTTTTGGTTAATGAGTTGATTGTTTTGATCAAGTGGAAGAATGTAATAATTCATCCAAACTATTGGATATCCTCTTGATGATAGTGGTTCATGAATTATGCATATAAAAGGTCATAGCTTGATGGTAAATAAAATGTTATAAGTTTCATGTACATTATGATAATAATAATAATAATGAATATTCAATGCATTCTTGATGATAAAATATTTATAAATAGGTTGTTGATCCCTAAACTTCTCACCCAATTTTCTATATATACCATTTACAGTGGAAGAGTAAAAACTTTGAAGAACCAATAACATAAAAACTTAAAACTCTTCCTCTTAGCAACAATAGTTATACGTAGTTATTTTAAGGGATAAATTTATTCTATGTTAAATGACTAATATTTATGTTTTGTATTTAAAAAAGTAAATAAATGTTAATAAATTTTTACAATTCTCCTCGACTTTTGCGCCACAACCCAAGCTTTGAGGACGAAGATAATGAAAAAAATGGAATAAACACAAGCAAACATTGTCAAGGTATTCCACGTAATCAAGGACCTCCTTAATTTCAATCTAGAGGACACCAATCATCTGTAATTTCTTTTGAATTTTTATTTTTATTTTTATTTATTTTTATTATTAACAAATTAATGAATAAAAAATACAGTGGATGGCCACATCAAAAAATACGAACTCCTACAAATATTTTAAAAATATATATTAAAAAAAACATTTACTATCGCAAGGGCATACCATAGCATGGGAAAGTGACTTCCTATTAAGTATAAAAAGTATGGTAGATTAGTTATAAAAAGACAAAATTGAATTATTTAAAAAAAATAAGGATACTAAAAAATTTCTAACAATACAAATTTCACATTGTAAGAAATTAGAGTCATCAATTTATGTGGTAGAAAGATTAAAACAATTATTAACTTAGAGATACCCATACAATTTTATTAACAAATCATTTAAAAAACCTAACCATGTATTCATATAAAAATTTCAAACCAAACCCAAAGATATAGAAATATATGGTTTAAAATTTTGCCTATATAAACCAAACTATATACTTATAACTTGATTTTACTTCCATGTCTATAAATATACCGTATAAGAGTTATCATGTTGATTCCCATCATTATTCTAAGGTAGTTCGTAATTCAATTATAATCAACTCCTTCTCACACGTTAGTTTGATGGTCGTGGTATTTATAGTTGTAATTCAAATTGAATTGTGATCTTATCTAATTGGTGTATTTCTATCATATGAAGATAATCGGATAGGTATGTGCATTCTATGTATGACTATTTTAAAAAATGTCATATTGGAGATCTAGGCAGGGTCTCCAAATAAACGCGTATAGCTTAAATATTTTATAATTTTTAAATTAAAATAGGATGTGGCAAGATGATAAATTTTGATTGGATGTCACTGTAAAAGTTATTTATACTGATAGTGTATGTCTATTACAAATTGCACTCAACAAAATTATCATATTTTACCTTCTAATATATCATAGGGACATATACCTATTTTAAACTAACATCCAATAGAATTTTGTAATCCGTCACATTGCTCAATTTCACTTTTATAGTATGACATGACAAATTAGATAACTCTAATGGGATGTCACCGTAAAACTATTCTACATTGGCATCGCATATCAATTAAACTCTCAATATTATGCTATTTTTCTTAAAATCATCTTTAATTATTTAAATTTTGTTTTTCAACAAGTTTTTAATATCATGGAACAAGTTCTTATGAGAAGCAATTTAAAAAATAGAATTGTCTTTGTTAGAAGCCAACCCTATTTTTAATTTTGAGTTTTGAGTCATCATCGAGTAGTTATTGAGAGAACTATCTTAGTAATATCAGTCATTTTCCTAACCTATGAATCTCAATAATATTCGAATCCACATTTTAAAAAATATAAGTTTTTTTGAAGATAATTTTTTTCAAAATAAAAATGATTTAAATATTTTTAAATTTATAATTTTTAAAGTTATAACTTATTTATATAGTAATATTTTAACTTTAATTAATTAGATGTGGTATCTTTTTAAACTTTGAGTTTTTAAAACACAAGTTGTACAACTTGATGGTTATAAAACTTCTTCTTATAACAAAAATAATAAAACTATTCTGAAACAGGTTAACTAGATATGACATCTTTTTAGTTCTTTTACGGTATAAGTTGTACAACATGATAGTCTTAAAACTTGCATTTTCAAATAATTATTCAAATCAAACAAACTTATTTTGTTTCGTCAAAACAATTTTTTTTCAACAACAAAAAAAAATTATTTAAAAATAACACAACCGCATTTCTATCCAAAAACTACTTAATTTTTATTTCTCCATTGCAATTGGAGATATGTAGGAGCAAACCCGCACTCTTGTCAAGTACAATAATAAAATTTCTTTTTTTTTTCTCTATTTTAAACACCCTTTTATTTCAATATCACATTTATGAAAGAAAAAAAAAATTATATTTGTATTTATTAATAAGAATAAAGTAAATATTTTTAAATTAAATTATGCACAATAATTACATACAACTGTTTTATTTTTTAATAATTCGTGCACATAATCGATTAAATACACGGGAGGAGCCCTTAAAAAAGGAGGTGAGAGATTATTTGTATTTGTTTAAAGCAAAAAATTTCCGTTTCCGGGACTTGAACCCGGGTCTCTCGGGTGAGAGCCGAGTATCCTAACCAAGTAGACTACAACAGATCTTGCTGTCTAATGTTGATCAAGCGTTTTATATTTATTGTATATTGTATTTATTTTTAAATTAATTAACTCTATCTTGCTTTTTGATAGCTCAAATATGCGATCAGGCATGAAGTGTACGCATGCTTTTATTTGTATAGAGAGCTATAGGTGAAGACACTATTATTTTTATTTAGATCTAGCGGCTAATCTTGTTTTATTTGTCATCTTTTTTTTTTTTAAAGGGAATAGATAAATTACTAATAGTAACATGTTTTAAATGTCAATTCGTTTCGTTAAAAAAATATAAATTGAATCGATCAGACCAGTCAAACCTACCTTAACATTCTTAATTGTTATAATATTTCAAATTAAATAAAATATATAATTTGTGATATACATGTGTGTGTGAGAGAGATTCAATTACATAGGATTTTGCTCATTTGAGTGGTTTCTATTTTAACTATTCGAAACATAAATAAATCAATGTCACTACTTATCATTTTCTTGTTTTTTCAATTACACAAGCAACATTTGTTTTATGCAATTGAGACAAAAAAATTCAAAATAAACCATGTCCACTACAATAGTAGTTATGAAATCTGTTTGTTCAAACAATAACAAAACAAATTTGAACGAGGTTAACCAATTTTATCTCAATTACTAAATCAAGTCAAACAAACGAATGGATGAAAATCAAAAGCTTTTTTCCCTCCAAATATAGCAAACTTCATAATCACCACAAAAACCAAAGGAGAACAAGGCTCTTGCATCACCTATATAAGAAATTGGTAGCACACTAATGTTTTTCATCACAAGGGGAAAAAAAAACAGAACAATATATTTCAAATACCATCAACTAACGCCAACAAATAAATAAATAAAATGGCAAGATCATTTGTTGTCGTTGCTATCATTGTCTCTACTTTTTGCTTTTCATCTGTCTTGGCTGCTCGTAAGGCACCAACTGGTGTTGAAATTTTCTCTGTTGTTGGCAAGATTTATTGCGATCCTTGCCACTTCGAATTTGAATCAAGGCTTAGCCAACCCCTTGAAGGTAAATAACAATATCATTGTCATTGTTTTAAATTGCAATTGCAGTCATAATTCAAAGTCATGATCATTGCATATATTTTATACCACATAAATGATTTAACATTATATGCGTACTATCAGAATTTTAATTAATAATTGAGTTAGTTTCGCACTAACTCATTTACGTCATCATTATATTAAAAGTTGACTAAATAAATAAAATTGGTTGACGAAATCATGTCATTCAACTATTGGTCAATTAATTTATTAATATCAAAACATGTCAATTTACAGATGTACCATATAAGTCTCCAAAAATATATCGTGCAATATTTTAAATTAAGTTTAATTACAGTTTTAGTCCCTTTATTTTTACTAATTTATGAAATTGATTCATCTATTTTAAAAGTCGACAATTTTAAATAACGTGATCTATGATATGGTGACGTAAAATGATTAACATCCATGAAATTGAAATAAAACGTCCTACAAATTTAGATTTCAACTTCGGAAAGTTTTCATATTTTTATTTAATTAATGACATATGAATCTAGATTGTTTTATATCATAGAATTGAATGTCACGTCATTAAAAATGTGTCTAATTGTTATTTTTTAGTTTAAAAATTCGAAAAAAAGATTAAAACTATCGACTTTTAAAATATGATAATCAATTTTGTAAATTAATAAATAATAAAAGGACCAAAATCTACAAAATAATGGAGTGTGTTATGTATGTGCAGGTGTTAAGGTGACTTTGATGTGCAGAAAGGGAGACAACAACAATGTGACATATGTTAAAGAGAGTACAACTGATATAAATGGTGTCTACAAAATTAACGTTGATGGTGATCACGAGAAAGAGATATGTGAAGTGAATGCTGATGCAACCGGAAAGGGTGCATGTTCACAGGTTATGGCAAACAAATCCGACAGGATTGTCCTCACCAAGAACATGGGTGTCTCTTCCTTGGTTCGATTCGTTAATCCCCTTGGGTTCATGACTCAGGCAATTGATAGCCAATGTGGAAATGTTGTTTCTGAATTGGGTTTGGACAAGCTTCATGATTGAATTTCATAAAATCAATCGTTCAACTTGTTTCATCCTAATAAAAATATATAAACAAAATAGCCCCATTTAATGTGGTGATTTTATTATGGCACAATTGACCTATATCAATCTTAAACCATTATTTCTTTGTAAAATTGTGTTGTTTGGTTCTATCTGACTATACAAACACATGTACTTCATTATGAATGATAATTTGGAGATATTTGGTATTTTATCTTTGTGCATTTTTATTTATTTGTTTATTATAAACTATTTCTTGTTTCTTTATATTAGTATCACACAGGTAAATTATGTGTGAAGAATAATATTTTTGTTATTTAGAGATTTATATTTAACGTCGTTAAGTAGATACTAGTTTAAAAGACAAATGTCGATATTGTTAAATTGGACGAATTGTGTCAAATTCAAATTTAAAAATTTACAGTTGTGTAAGTTGATTATGATATTATTTGTTTTAAGATAAAAAAAATTATATTTATCAATGAAGAATTTATATTTTTGTGATTAGTTTTTACTACCACATCTCATTAGATCAAAATAGATACACTTCTCACAACATTTATTCTTTAATAAAATACATGAATCTAAAGATGAAACGAGAACTATATGAATATATATATACTATTTACTATATGTGCTTAATACAATTAGAATTTAATTTATCGTATACTATTATATAAACATTGTCAATTAATTATAACTATTATATTATATTATTAATATTAATTTTTTTATTATAACTACTTTTAAAGTCATTTACATGATTTGTCGACTGTGTAAAAAATTTACACCAAACACACTTTGTAAAAATTAAACTCATACAATTAATACAATTGTTATCTATGTGAAACTTTCAATGCTTTAATAAAATGTTTTGGGATGTTACAGTATTTTTTTTTCTTTTAAAAGCCAAGAGATGCTTACACCCCTGAACAAAATATACCTACATCCAAAATTCACCTCAATTACTCCACTCCCCACAAAATTATATCAATTACTACAAAGAAGATAAATCAAGTTACTACAAAAAGGAACTAACACCTTTAATATATCGTTACTCACACAAGACAAAACCTTCCTTACCCCTCATATACAAGAAATAAAAGTTCAAGACATTACATGTAAATGTTAAGAACTTTCACTCATATTACAACTTTCCATCCAACAGAATTAGAGAACGAGGACACCATCCAAGTAACCCTAAGCAAAAGAATGAATTTAGAGGTGTATAAAATATATGATTAATTGCAATGTATTGTTAAATTTAGGAGTGGGCAAAGAAGCCAAAAACTGATCTGGTTTAGATAATCGAACCAAACCATACTGTTTTAAAACTAAACCGGTTCAAAAAAATTAAAAACCAAACTTTATTTTATAATCAGTTTTTTTTTTTTAACTGAACTGGTTTAAAAAAATACAGTGAACTGTAACCATAATACAATGAACTGAACTGGTTTTAAATTTTAATTCTAACAAAACCCTAAAACCCTAAAATCAGAATCAATTTTCATATGTTCCAGAACCCTAAAATTAAAATGAACTGAAATGAAGCCATGGTCTATGGTCGTCGCCGGCCGCCGCTGCAAATAGAAAAGCCATCTCTTCTCTCTTCACGCAACATTTCTCTTTTCGGTCTTCTCTCTTCGTGTGTCTGCACCCTCTGTCGCCTTCCGTCTTCCGTCGTTTCCTCTCAAGTATTCATCCACCTCCGTTTTCGCTATTTCACCTCGGTCGCCCTCCGTCTTCCGCCGTTTCGTCTCAGGTATTCATCCACCTTTGTTTTCGCTGTTTCACCATTTTGGTTCATCTTCATTGTTTTGCTTGTCTGATACCCTTTTGAGACGAGTTCATACTTTTACCATCCCAAACTTTTGAATGAAAAACTAGTTATGTGTTGAAAATTTGAGTTCATGCATTTTATTTCAACCATAATTGGTACTCTGCTTTTGATTGTTTTGCTGTATTTTTTGAAATTTTGTGTAAGTTGGTCTTGTTTATCTCTGTATTTTTAAAGTTATGAATTGATAATTGCTTAAACTTTGTATTCATTTGTGCTGAGTTTTTTTTCTCTGTATTTGTATTCATGCTTGCTGATTTTTTATTTAGAAAACATATCATGTCTTGTGTGCTATGACTTATGGTTGATGTTTGAATTATTTGGGGCTTTAGAAAATTATTTTATTTAATTCAAGAGATGTTTGGAGAACATTGCAATTTTATTTGTTCTATGAAGTTTTCTTTATTGTGGTCTTGCTTTTCTGACTCATGTATTTCTTTAAGACAACCTAGATTTTGAATTGTAATTTTGTCATATAATGAAAGTGATAAAAAAAAAATTGTAATTTTGTCCTCATGTGTTGAATAAGGAGGTGTTTAATAATTTGGAAAAGGTCATAAAGGGACATATTCATATTTATAGAGTTAGGATAATGGAGTTATACACGGTTTTGGAATTCCATGCCAACAATTTTTGCCAGTATGTTTGTGAATAAGATACCCATTTCCTCATTCTTGATTATTCAAAAGAAAAAAAAAATGTTAATTGAGAAAATGTGTTCTTTCTCAAATAAATTGGATGAATGCCTCAAACTCAACAGAGATCGGTGAATATGGTTTGTTACATAAATTTTATTATGGATGGATGCCTCAATAATCGTAGAGCAAAAATGCAATTGATAAGTGAAATGAAATATTTTTTTCATTATATAAATGAGGGGTGGTAATATACATGAGTGCAATAACCCCAATTTCGAATGCAAGTTGGATATACTTTGTTCCATGATTTTTGTAAGGGATGGAATGTCTTGATGACCCAAAAATGACGGATGAGGCCTTCATGTGAAAGCTAGTTGTTGCTTTAATGCAATTTTAATGAGTTTTTATCCATAATGTCAAACAAGGATGAATACTTTGATATCCTGTGTTTTATGACCCTAGTCCCTTTCCAATTGCATTTGAAGTGATTTTGCAAATGAATATATATGAGCTCAATTGCGCACTCAGTGTCCAAGATCTGGTGGAGACCAAAATTTGTTTGTCCTAGACTTTGTCACCCCAGTAAAATTCGACAACTACTACTTTCAGAACTTATTGGCCAACAAGGGTTTGTTAAGTTTTAATGAAATTCTGTTGACAAAGAATCAAGTATCTGCAGCTTTAGTGAAAAAGTATGCTGAAAGCAATGATCTTTTCTTTGAACAATTTGCCAAGTCCATGGTTAGGCTGGGAAATATTACTCCTTTAACAGGATCAAGGGGTGAAATCAAAAAACACTGCAGAAAGATTAACACCTGATGAAGTACAAACATTGTCATGCGAAAGTCTCATCTACATTTTGTTAATATTTTATTATATAAAAACAGGAGAGTGGATCAACTGATCTATTCCTTATTGAATTGATGAAGCTATAGGCAGAGTCGTTGTGTTTTGAGTTATAAATTTGGGCTTTTTGTAGCATTGTTGTGTTTGAAGGAATTCTATGTAATAAGATGTTTCAAGAGTAAGTTATTAAAGTTTGAAGTTGTTGAAATTGATGGTCTTGAAGTTTCAATGAAGTTTGTGTATTAGAAAAATGAACTTATTGTTCAATCTTTTTGAAGATACATAGCACTTAATTTAAAGGTCACAACTCACTACCCTATTGTTGTTTAAATTGATACCTTCTGTCATGAACCTCTGGTATTATCATGCACGCTGGTTGCCCTCTGAAAAATAGCACCTAGAATGAGACCTCTCACGTTTGTATGTGAACAAATAATCACTTTTACTCATAACACATATTGTTGTTGCTATTTACTATTGAATGGAGCATACTTGGCACCAAGCACCATTCCTAAAGTGAATGGAGCATACTCACGCATCTTATTTCATGAATACTTTGTGTGCATAGTTAACTTCTTTTTTTGACAATATCAAATATTCTCAAGAGTTATTTTTATCTATAAATGTTTTTGAATGCAAGACCTATTATGAAAGCAATATTTTGGAACATCTTATTTAGAGATATCTAAGACATAGTTGTGATATTATTTTAATCACAGTAAATAGATAGATAGATGTATATTTGTCATATGTGATGAACAAGAGAATTGGAATCATGTGCAAACTGAAACAGAGACTATGAAAAGAACCTGCAGCAACCACATGATGAAGTGCTGGTGTATCAATATTAATGTGTTATTAATGTACACGTAATAGTTTGGCTTTTGTGTTTTGGAAGAATGCATATATTAGCAAGTTGCATGTGCTAGCATACACTGAAGAACTTTGAATATGCTAACAAATTTATCAGTTGAAGGATTTGGAATTCCGAAAGCCATTCAATTTATGTTGAATTGGACATTTTACCAGCACTATCATTCAACCATTTCAGAAAACACTTGATTCATCCATTGCTCAATAAGATGAAATCGATAGGATTTATCTCGTATCTGATTTCTACATTCTCTTTCTTTTGCTTTTGTTATTTTATTTTTGCGGCCTTTTAATTTGTTGTTGAAGGTTGTTTAGTTTAGTTTATGTTATTGTTTTTGTTTCAATAAATGTTTAGAAGTAGACTTTGTAATCATATTTATTTAAACAGATGTCGTTAATAGGTGATTACATGGAATCTCCATCAATGGAGAATGAAGAACATATTGCTACCACTTCGGTTGCCCCTCCTGATGAAGCTGGACCAACTCCTCTTCCACCATCTAAGCGTAAAAATCGATCGGAAGCATATTATCACTTTAGTGAAGTGCCTAATTTAGGTCAAAGGGCCAACTGTCATTATTGTGGAAACCTGATTAAATTCAAGGATGGGACAAGTGTTATGACTATGCATTTGAAAAAATGTAAGGACTATCCTGATAATCAAGAACGCAAAAGGAAAAAAGCATCTTCCTCAACAAATCCTACAGAAGAGGAATTAGGTGTTGTCTCTTCACCTCATTCAATGTTTGACCAAGAGGCATGTCGATTGGAGCTTGTGAAGATGTTTGTGGGTGCAAAGCTTCCTTTTCGATTTTTGGAGAATGTGTTTTTTCGAAACTTTGTGAATGTCTTACAACCACGGTTTGATATTCCATCCCGCTCTACATTAAGGCGTGCTATTTGGTCACTTTATGATGCAGAGAGAGAAAGACTTAAAATTTTCATCTCAAAGCATTGTGGAAGGGTTTGTCTTACGACAGACACATGGACTTCTATCCAAAATCTAAGCTATATGAGTCTAACTGCACATTTCATTGATAAAAAAAAATGGAATTTGCATAAGAGAATCTTGAATTTTTGTCAAATCACAAGCCATACAGGAGAGTTCATGGCTAAGGAAGTTGAGACATGCTTAAATGCTTGGGAGTTGAATCGAGTCTTTAGCATAACGGTAGATAATGCATCGTCTAACGACGTCGGAATTAAATTTATAAAGAAGTGGATGAATGCAAGGAACTGTTTGCTATATCCATATGCGGTGTTGTGCACATATCTTAAGTTTGATTGTAAAGGAGGGTTTGAAAGATGGGGACATTTCTATTACAAGAATCCGGAAAAGCAGTCAAGTATGTGAGATCGTCTCCTTCAAGATTGGCAAGGTTTAAGGGATGCGTTGAAAGGGAGAAAATTTCTTATAAAGGTCTCATATGTCTACATGTGGAAACCAAATGGAATTCTACATATTTGATGTTAGAAATAGCTGTGAAGTATAAATAAACCTTTGATTTGTTAGAAATTGTTGATGTTAAGTATGTCAAAGAACTATCTAAGGATAAAGGCCCTAGAGTACCTCCATCCAAGGATTGGGACTTTGCTAATACGGCGCTTCCCTTTTTGAGGATTTTCTATGACGCTACTATGCGTATTTCCGGCTCTTCATATGTTACTAGTAACATATATATGAAGGAGGTATTTGCTATTGGAAGGAAGATCTGATTATTAAGTGAGCACAATGATGCAATCATAAAGTTGATGGGGATTAGTATGAAGAGTAAATATGACAAGTATTGGGGCAACGCTGATGGAATAAACGTGATGTTATTGATTGTCGTTGTACTGGACCAGACTTACAAATTGGGATATGTAAACTACTTTCTTGATTATTTTTTTGAAGTAGATGGTGAAGCATTGAAAACGAAATTGTCATCTTCCTTGAAATCAATTTATCGAGAATATGAAGGTAGGGAGGAATGTTCTCAAAGTATGGGAGAACCAACCACAACCAGAGGAAGATGATAATGATGGAAAGTCAACTCAACTAGATTCCCCATCCTTTCAAGTGTTGCTCGTGAGGTGTTGGCCATCCCTGTGTCTACTATAGCATCGGAGTCTGCTTTCAGCACTGGAGGAAGAGTGTTGGATCCTCATCGCAGTAATCTTACACCTACGATAGTGGAAATGCTTGTTTGCACTCAAGATTGGCTGAAAAGATCTCCTTACTCAGATTTATTTGATGAGGACCTTGAAGAACTTGAAACCTTTGAGAAAGGTAATTTTGTTACAATATTTTTAGTTCTACAAACTTTGTATTGTATTTTAAGTTTTTTTAAAAATAACGAAATACTCTTTTTTGCAGAGATCATTTCTCCAACGCTCTATGCAACAACATTTGCTAGCGTCATTAGTCTTGACGATTGAAGATATTTGTTTCTATTTTGTTTTCTATATGAGTTTAGGAATCATTGTATTTGAAGTAATACTTTTGAAGTGAAGAGATTATTTGAGTTTAGGGATCATACTTTTGAAGACTATTTTCATATTTGGAAAGTAACTTCACAAAATTGATGGTATTTTGTTTGAAAAATACTTTGGAAAGCCTTAGACTTTGCATGTTTTGTAAACCCTTTGAAAAATATATTTTATATATAGATTGTTTGAATTGAAATTTAAGTTATTAGCTTCATGATTTTAGAAGCATGAGGAGTATGTTTAGATTTGCTTAAAAGTTAACGTGCTATTTCTTTTTCTCACGAATATGAGTTTGATAATGTGAAAAAATGATTATATTGTATTTTTTTTAGAAGTAATTAGGGTAATTAGGTAAAATTTGACCTATAGGAACAAAAAAAAAAGGTAAAACCAGTTCCGTTCGGTTTAGAGAATAAACCGGTGCACCAATTTATAAAACTGGTTTGGTTCGGTTTTTCGAATTAAAAACCAATTCGGTTCAATTGTTTCGAACTAAAAATTGGTTCGGTTCAGTTTTTAAGCAGTTCTAGTTCAGAAGTGAACTTTACCCACCCCTAATTAAATTAGACCGTACTACATAAAGAAAAAAAAAATCAATTAAATGGATTATGAATTGAATTACATGTTTAAAATAAATAAGTTAACCAAACTTAATTTAAAAATTGATTTAACTATTTTAAAACTTTTTAACTTCAATTAGATTTATTTCTTGAAAAAAATTTAAAATTTATTTTTAAATTATTAATATAGTTCAATTCATTCAATTTTTAAACTATCAACACTCCAAGATGGATTTAATAGTCAAGGGAAAAGATGAATTCAATTATTTTACTTTTAAGCCACTTCCATGTCATAATTTTTTTAATCTCTTATAGCCACATTTCCACCATTCAATCTTTATCCTTAAATATATTCTCATTACGCCATTTCCACAACTCTCAAATGCACACAAATCAAATAAAAAAAATGTCTTTTTCACATTGTTGTTTGTGCAAGTAGTTAATTGTTGTATCTTTTTATATTTATGAGGTTTTTTATTTGCTGTTATTAAAAAAATAAATTTTTTTAGGCCGAAACTTCCATAAAAAAATAAAAATAAAATGTCTAAAACTCTTACTTTACTGGCTTGTGGACCTTAGGTCCCTCACACTAATTATTTGTATGTGGAAAACTATTATTTGGTGATCAATTCAGCAAGTTAATTGGAAAATGTTTTGGTGAAATTTGAAATACAGGTAGTATTGGTCCATGAGATGTAACTTATTTTAGACATTTTAATTCAATTTTTTTTTGTAAAAAGGGGTCACTAATATCTTTACGTGTCACGAGTCTCTAATTAATTTGTTTTTTATTTTTAATTTTGATCGAGTATTTCATATATTTATATTTCATATTTACTAAAACAAAAATATATAAAAAATAAGTTACTTCTAAGAATGTGTCAATTTAGACTGTGTAGATTACATCTATGTCTATTGAATTAACTATAGAGTTTTATATGCATCTACAACTATCATTAGTTAATTTATGACTAAGGAAGATTTTGGTAAGTTTGTTTGAGACACTAGAACCTTAGTGTAACTTTCTCTAGAGATATACAAACTTTCATAGTGATTTATCTTTCATCATCTCTAAAGATATGTTTGACGGTCAGAATAAAGAGACATGATATAATACACGTATTATATTTTACTCTAATAATTTGTTTAATGCACCGAATTAATATGATACACTAATCAATTTTTTTTTATCCTATCCTACTTAAGCTTTATATTCCTAATTTTTTTGTCTGACGACAAACAAAGGAAAAATGTTGATGAACATAATGCCAATTATGATATAAAATTTAAACATTTCCATACATTCATTTATAGTGAATAAATTGAATATATTAATTTTCTCATGCATACATTCTTGTTCCAATTGAACTTAGAATTATATGTTTTTTTTATAGGCAAATGTCAGTAAATTAATAGTTTTGTTAGTTTTTTCGGGTTTGAACTCAATACTTTCTTCTTATAACTCATTTGACGTCTCTTAATTCACCAATCGAATTACCTACATGACACAGATTATATCCTTTAATTGATTATATTCACATTGTTTGATTATATGATCATACCTGCAAGTGTTAACTTGTTTATGCATATTATATTATACTTTTTCTTTGAAAACTTTTTTACATGCTAACTTAGGGAGAGTCTCAATTTTTTTCCTAAAAAGTATTTCCTTCAAACATGTTTGCCATTATAGAAAAGGGAGATGATTGGAATCTAGTTTGTCCAAAAACAATGGATATAATTACTTTTGATGATAACTAAATCATGGGAGAATAATTCAATCTCTAATTACTTTTGAAATAATATCTTGTAGACGAGGTTGAATAAAAGCATTACGGAAATATCCAGATATGATCTGGCAACAACCAATGAACTCATCTCAAATATTACATATTTAAGATTCATCAATAGAACAAGCAACATGCCAATTCAAAAAGCAACATTAATAAAAAAGACTATTGGTGACACCATTATTAAATATCTATTTCCCAATTTAAGAAAGAAAAAAAGAGTACTTTTTTTTGGGTTTTTTAAATAGTCTATTTTTCAAAAGAAATTATCAATTTACTCTTTTTTTTATATAAATTATATAGTACTTTTTTTCCCTCTAACTCAACCTCACACTTTGAAATAACAAAATTGTGCACGTTTTT
This sequence comes from Cicer yamashitae, assembly GCA_037974755.1. Classification (NCBI taxonomy): domain Eukaryota; kingdom Viridiplantae; phylum Streptophyta; class Magnoliopsida; order Fabales; family Fabaceae; genus Cicer; species Cicer yamashitae. Next base: position 45,248,841 of record JBBPBQ010000003.1, read on the forward strand.
ATTTATTTATTTTAAATGGAGCACAACTTATATTTTTTCAAACATCGGCGTTGTTTTATAAATTTTAGTACAACTTTGCTTTTTGAAATAGGACCAACATCCTTCATCGACACAATTTATAGATAAGATTTCTCACCTATATTTAATGAAAGATATTACCTCTATATGAAAGTGAAACAATATATCAAAATTCTAAAATACAGATATTTAAAAACCGTCGTCTAAATAATATCAACATTAGAATTGAAATAAACATTAGATAAAAAAAAAATCAAAACAATGCAGACTATGTAGTTTAATCCTTTTTACTCAAAGACATTGTTCAAATGATAAAGACAACTCTACTTAACCTTCGTTATTTTATTTTTTGTAATTTGAATAAATTTTTCTATAATTAATAATTATTTTAGAATTTTTATTATTATTTGTATTATAAATTTGAATATTAATTTTATATAATTAAAATAAAAAAAATGACATTCATTACTTTACTCTTTGAAAGAATGAAGTTCTACCATTTTTTTTTTAAATTAACAATACAACTTCATTGTTTCAAAAAGAGAAGTTGTACTCCATTTAAAAATAAATATAAAACATGCGATCTTGCTATTTCAAAGTGGGAGGTCGAGTTAGAGGGGAAAAGAGGATAGATCAGTAATTATCATAATTTTTTTCTTCTGAAAATGGGTTGTTAAAAAAAACCTAAGTTTTGTTATATTATTCTAATAATTATTATAATTATGTTGTTCTAATTATCATTATTAAACTAAAGTAAAACGTGTATATAAATAATAGAAGCAAGAGAAAGGCATTTTCGTTGAGTTTTGTTTCTGGTTCGTGCTAGTGAGAGAAACTTCTTTTTTTTCTTCTCTCTCTTCTTTCAGTGACTCAAAAGCCCTATTGCGTACTTTGCAATCGACCAAATAATGGCCAATAGTAACCTCCCTCGAAGAATCATCAAGGTTCGTATCCCTTTTCTTCTTAAGATCCCCATTTCAATTTCTCTGATCGATTTGTTTCTCCGATTGGAAAACCTAGAATACTCGAAATATGTTCATACTAACTTGTTCTGTAGATTTTCGATTATCATGTCGCCAAATAGCTTGATTCAATGGAAAACCGCTTGTTTTATTTAGGCTTGATTTCAAAATGTTTTTTTCTCACTGTTCCAGCTTAATTTCAGTGATGATAAAAAAAATTAAATTAAAAAATTGAAGTCTTAGGGGTTAAATTGGAGATTTAACTATTTTTTTTCTGCTTTGATTTTTGTTGGTGTTGAATTTTAGTTATGGGTTGTTTTTTTATTTGTTCTGTGTTTGAATTTTATTTTTGTGAATGTTTTGCTAACTCTTCTTTCTTTGATCTTATCAGGAAACGCAGCGTTTGCTCAGTGAGCCAGGTAATTTATTATTTTCATCGTGGACAGTGATTTTTATGTGGTTCTTATTTTTTGTTTTAGTAGTCTTTTGCCAGATACCTTTGATTTTCATCGTGGACAGTTATATTCTTGTTTTTATTTTTGCTGTGTTAATTACTTGATTTATTGTATTTGATCTGATGATGCAGCGCCTGGAATTAGTGCGTCCCCTTCGGAAGATAATATGCGATATTTCAATGTGATGATCCTTGGCCCAACTCAGTCTCCTTATGAAGGTAGTGATGATCCCAACAACTTGGTATTATGCCTTGAAATGGATATAAATCTGTTATCTCTGCTAGAAATGGGAAATTAATTTCTCGTTTTATTTGGGGCTTTTGAGTAGCATATCGTTGTTTCTATAAATAATTATTCTCTGAAATGCATACTTATTTTGGTAATGGTTGTGAAAGGATACTACTTTCATCTTTGGCTGTGATAATTCAATTTCTTTCACTGCATTTTGTATCTCAAGTTGAACATTAGCTGTTTGACAATACAAACAGCATACTAGTTATGTGAAATATCATCTTGATAATGTCATGCTGGGCAATCTATTTGTGTGATGACTGATGAGGTGGAAATTGGAATATTAGGTCATATCAATGATATTATTATGTCACATTGTTAATAATTATAGAATATGTGCTTCTTGCAGCTGTCTTGTTTTCTTATTATGTGTTTAAACCCTTGCCTAAACCTACACAAACTATTTTGAATAAATAGGTTCCTAACTAGCACCGTTTCTCCTATCTGATCACTGAACTATAGAAATATAATAAGTAGTCCCTACTTAATTATTATATTTCTGTAGTTCAGGAGCCAAATAGGAGAGAAAATGATAGTTTAGGAACTAAATTGAAGGTTTACTCAACTACTTTCTATGATGTGCTTTATCTTGGTGCACATTGTTATCCTTTATGCTTATCACTAAGCTGAGAATTTTTTCCAACTGCTATTGCCTATTGGCATAATATTTCTAACTTTCACCACATATATGGTCAAATAGTCAATTAGTGCATGTTTGGACTTTGGATTGGCTTTAAGTTGGCAAAATTGATTACGTTGAAGCTCCAAATTGTAGTTTTTGCCAAAGTTACAATGGTGGGAGTACGCCAAAGTGTGATTTTGTTGAGTTTAGGGTGTCATTTTCGTGCATACAGAAAGTGCTTTATGGTTTGTGAAAAGCTTCTTGCGTAGGTTGACTCTGTTCAATAAAATAGAGCTTTTATTACATAACATTTTTTGTTGACCAAACTAAATTAAATGTACTTCATGTTATAAGTAGTGATTTTGACCTACGAAGTACGAACTATTAACACTTCAAAATGGTTACTACGAGTGTCCAACACAAACTGTGTTGTATAATTTGACACTGTGGATTTTTATAGATTATACTGTGTACAATAAATAATGCTGAATTGCTAAAGTATGAGGTACTGATGTCTTTGCTCCAAATCAGGGTTTGATGTGCTTTGTTGTTCATGTTCTACAAATTTTATATGTTGTAATTGTATCTTAACCAGCATGTCATATTTTTACCTCATCTACATGTCATATTTGTGTCCCATGTCTGTGTATGTTTTACTCAAATTAATTTCAAGTGGATTATTTGATGAGCTTATTTCTTTATATGTAACCGTGCTTTGGCGCAGCAAGTGGTTGCTTATTTTTAGATCGAATACTTGAATAATTGGCTTGAAATAGAAAAGCTAATAAGTTAAAAAGACTGGGTTGAATAAATAGACGGTTACCTCACTCTGATGAATCATTGCTAGTGTGTGTAATCTGTTTTACTCTCTCTTTTTCCTCCTATTTGAAAGCCATAATGGTCCCTTACCTACTAGCAGGATGGTTTTCGTCGTGCTTGAGTTAAAGCACTTGGTAGAATTAACTGTTAAGATTATATTCATATCACCATTTGTACTTTTTAAAAAGTTGATATTATTAGAAGATTAGGACTTTTTTGAATGGTTCACTTAATAGAGTGTGATAGTGCACCCTGCAGCTGAAATATAATGCATAGTGTGTCTGATTGTTATCTGGGGTGAGATTTGGACTTATATTTGTAGGGAGCCCTCTTCCCCCCTCTCCCAAATTGCAATTTAGGATTTTAAAAGGAATAGATTACTGATATCTGAATAACAGCTAGCTTGATAATACTGGATTTTTTTATTCTCTCCTTCATCCTCTCAAAAGAAAAAGTCCCACATTTACTAATGTGCAAGTTCGTTGTTTGTATTTCCAGGGGGTGTTTTCAAACTAGAACTATTTTTGCCTGAAGAATATCCAATGGCTGCTCCAAAGGTACTTAATTTAATTTTTGACATATGCATTGTGGCATTATTTTGGTGTTACTTGTTAGTTTTCTGCTGTTTTCTTGTCTACTATATGTTTTGTCTTCGTATTTCAAGATGTAATAAGACTGCCAAACTTCTAAAGTCCATGGGATAGGATATCCTGTAAAATGGAAATTAGTTGCACAGGTGGACATACTTGTACATACTATGCCTTTAGAAGTTTGGCAGTCCCATTTCTCAAATATATATATACACATGGGATTTGCTAATGTACAATTACCTATTTTTTATGAAGTCATTATCAAGTTTATAATAACTATAAAATGGTTTAGTACACCCAAACGTGTTGTTTGCTAATGTACTCCTATAAAATTAGTGGGTGTACGTTAGCAACTCCTATAGACATTCGCTAGAATACACCACTCATTTTTTAGGAGTACTTTAGCAAATTGCAACTAAAAAATTGTTTAATAATCCAAAGGTGCATGTTGTTAAAACACTCCTTCATAAAAACTAGTGGGTGTATTCTAGCATTCCCTTATTTCCTTATATATATAAAAATTAAATTGTATTTATATTTATATTTATAATTATATTAACATTCTTGTGTCATTTTCTATTTATTAGCTAGTTCTTCAGTTGAAAATCCATTCAGCTTACTTTCTACTTATAAGCTTTCAACTAAAAAATAGCTTATCTGCCATTTGTTAATTTATCCTTTCCTTTTACCAAATAGAGTCATGATGTGCTTTTTAATGAAATAGAAACATTTTCTTAACAATTTTGGATGGAATGTAATGCTCAACCTTCCTATGTGGTCTAGGATATTGATTTGTATATTTTGAGGCCATTACTAATTCCAGGGTTTTGGAAAAGACTGTGTCACAGCTCTTCTGTGTATTTGATAGGGGTCTATATTGAAGAAAGAAGTCTAGAAGGACTTCTATTTTTTTATTGTTTTGAAGGATAATGTAATTATGTCTCCACTCAGAATTGTGTAATTGCGTAGCTTTCTCTTTCTTTGCTGGTTTTGATTCTTGTGATAATAAATACCTTGGGGATTGAAGTGTGCCTTTTATTTGAAAAAATCTCTAATTATTCCTATTCCTCATTCAATTATGCATTGCTTCTTACAGGTTAGGTTCCTGACAAAAATATATCATCCTAACATTGATAAGGTGCGCTTTGCTTCCCATACTTTTCATTTCTTCTTTGATGATAACTTTTCTTACAAGTTGAAGTTTAATGCAGCTTGGCAGGATATGTCTTGATATTCTGAAAGATAAGTGGAGTCCTGCCCTTCAGATTCGCACTGTACTTTTGAGGTATATTTAATTTTCATATTTTACTCTAGAGAATATTGTACTTTTTTATGGACCAATTCAGTTCCTGAAAAACTGTTGATAATAGGTCTTATGTAACGGATTTGCAAGTCTGAAAATCAAACTTTTATAAACTAAAATTTTCATTTTGTTTGGTAAAAATTTGTGGGAAAACAGATGGTTAAATTCACTAGTAAAATAGATACTTCTTTAAAATAGATGGTTTAATGGATATTATATTTTCACTGATGATGTAAATTTTGTGGGCCCTATTATAGTATTCAAGCTCTTTTGAGTGCACCAAACCCAGATGATCCACTTTCTGAGAACATTGCCAAGCATTGGAAATCTAACGAGGTCGAGGCTGTTGAGACAGGTATGTCTCTTCTGCTAGCATGATTACATCAAAATTAGTTTTTTTTTAATGACGCCATTCAACATGCTGTGTATATTCTCTTACGAAAATGGTGGTATTTTTATGAATGCAGCCAAAGAATGGACCCGATTATACGCCAGCGGTGCTTGACGATTGGGTGGATACTTTTGGTCTCAAATAACAATAGTGGAAGTGTATGCTATTAACTATCAAATTGAAATGGAAATTTAGAGGAATTGTCTAAACTATTTTGGAGTCCATATTCCTCCTAGCTTCCAGTTACATGTTAATTGCTTTCTATCTCATGGAAGCCTTATATCGAAACTTGTATGAATATATGGGATCTTTTATGTCAAAAATTTAAAACATGCTCTATCTTCAACTGCTAATGGTAATTTGGTATTCTCAACTCAAACTTTTGAATAGTCTTCTGATTTTACCCCCATTTCAATGGATTTGGATTCTCTTAAGAGAAGGGCACCCGTTAAAGGGAAAAGTGTTTTGATTAATTGAAAATCTAACAGTTGCATTTTATAAAAATCTCACCCTCCTTATCTTTAGAGAAGTCAAACCCATTATTACCCTATGAATTAATGTTTGATGTCTGGTTGTGAATTAACGGAAACTATCTAACTCCATACGATTGTGTCCAATCAGTAAAAGATGCCTATGTTTTTGTGAAGAGTCTTTAGACAAAAGTGTTTTAATCAAAAATCTATATTATTGTGTTTTATTTTTTAGTTTTTAAAAATTATTTTATAAATAAATTTAAAAAAAACCGTTTTGAAAAAGAAAATTTTGTTTTATTTTTTAGTTTTTAAAAATTATTTTATAAATGAATTTAGAAAAACCGTTTTGAAAAAGAAAATTTTAAAAAAATCTGTTTGGTAATTTTAATTTTTTAAAACAGTTTTTGACTAGAGAATTAAAAAAATTAAAAAATAAAAAATAAAATACTATTTATCTATTTTGTTTTGTTAATTTTAAAAAATATTATATTAAAAATAATTTTATAATATAGTTTTAAAAAATAAGTAATTCAAACAAATTTTTTAATTTTAAAATTTTAAAATAGAGATTTTAGAATGTGAATTAACAAACATAACAGTTTCTTGTAAACAAACAGTCTCTTGTAGGATCATGTGAAAAAACATGTTGAGGCCCTAAGGGTCTATTTCCATGTCAAATAGATAATTGCCATATTATTAACTTTTTCTTTTTAAATTTTAATTGATCATGCCCTGATAGAATTAATGTTTAAGATGTGTATCTGTTTTGGTTACATGGTTGTCATGATATTGACATCTATAAAGCACTTAACTGCCTACAGTTTTTCTGGTCCATCCATAGGAATCACACATTACACATTGAGGGCCATAAGATTTAATTTTGCTGTCAAATGTCAACTTTGGGGGAACCCTTTTCTTTTTTAAGGTTTTGGCATTGAGCTAATTGTTTGTGGGTGCGATTATTAGTTTCATAACCGAAGTTGTGAGGATATTCTGGCGGACCTATTTAAGATCGACCTAATGTACGCCGAGGCTTAATTACAGTAATTAAAGTGGATTTTAAATATTTACTAAAGAGTAAAAATACTAATTACAGTAATTAAAGTAGATTCTAAATATTAAATAAAAACTCTTCTCACTTGTTTAACGAGTAGTATGAAGGAAGCATCTAGAAGTACTTGTTCAGACTTAGATTATTAGGTGGATGAATAGTACCATATTTTAATTGATGGACTAATAGGGTATGTGGATAATAAATGGAAAAAATAGGAAATGGGAGTGGAATGTGATTCATTCACTTCAAGTACACATAAATGATAAGCCTTGTATGTAATGCAACAAAAGTTTATGTTATGTTATGTTATGTCACCATGAAAAATTGGAGAACAAAGGTCCAACCATCTACGACAAACTAGCATCATGGATGACATACACAATAGTAGCACGATATGAACCCCTCCATGCAATAATTCATTGTATGCCATCATTAGTTTTTAAGAAAAATAAGAACAAACCAACCAAGAAAACGACCTTCAAAACATCATGTCCATTGTTTAAAACTAAACTAAACGACACTTTCCTCCTTCCTCATCCTTCTCTTTCTTCTTAAAGTTTGTGTAGCATTGGAACCAAACTAAATTTTGAGCCTCAACAGCTATATTTCCTGTTTTAGCTTCATAATGATAAGATCCTTTCATTATGTTGTCGTACACCGTACGTTTGGTACAGTAACATATATATTGTACTTAATTTCTTTAATATTAATTGAAATGACTATTGTTTATTAGATTTAAACCAACTTTTGGTTATCCTTGTACCATCCACAATGGTGGATTTCTATAATGAATATTTAAATATGTCTTTAATAAACATTTAATCACTCTAATTCAATACTTTTAAAATAATCTAAATGAAATTAACTAATAACTTTATATTATTATTTTTTAACAATAATCATAACAAATACTTATTATTTATTTTTTAGTAGTGAGGTCCGCGTGTCACAGAGAAAAGATAGAGTGTTTACATAAGGTTTGATCTTTAATAGTTACTTATTAATTATTCTATGATTAATAGAGAGTGATCTTTAATAAGGAAAAATAAGTATAGCATCTCTTAACTGTCAAAAAAATTGATATTGTTAGATTGAACGTTTCATTCTGAGTTCGAACTTAGGACTTGCATTTGTATATAAGTTTATGGTGATATTTATCATCTCTTTCACAAACTCATTTTTAGTTACTATTAGGAATCCGTGTGGGTACCCATTCGAACTCGTCCTGACTTGGGCGGGAAAAACCCGCTTTGACTGAGTGCAGTTGCGGATTTTCTCCGAAATTAAAAATGATGTTTTTGAGGTGTTGATATCTACTTCGCACCCGTCCTGCTAGTAATATTATTACAATTTTTTAATATTAAAAATTATAGTAATATGATATCTACTTCGCACTCGCCCCGCTAGTAATATGACTTTAAATTTATTACTTTAAATATATGAAGGGGTGTGGGGTAGGGAAACCCGAACCCTTCACGGACGAGGATGATGATTTAAATTTCACACTTGATAAAAAATAAGGACGGATGTGGATTTTCCCCAACTAGTCGGTGCATGGATGGAGAAGCCAAAACTTATTGTCGTCCCACCTCATTGCCATGTCTAGGTACTATTTTGAATAAAATTGGATTTAAGTCCCTCAATTTCTATAACTGAGATTTTAGTCTTCGTATTTTATAAGTTTCGAGATTTTTCTCTACAACTTAATTTGATGTTTATTTATTCAAAGTGTCATATTCATTAATGATGTAAAATTACATTTAATAATGTGATAGAAAAAAATTCATTTTAGTCAAGGAATAAAAAATGTATTTTTTGTTGTTGTTTTAACCCTCAAGTTTTCTTGAGAATGCGGTCATAGTAATCCAAAAAGAAGACTAGAGTCATAATAATCCAGAGTTTCGAGAATAAATAAAATTAGATAAAAAATTATTGTAATCAACACTCAAACACAGGTTCAAACCGTTTATTTTTAACTAAAAATTCATTAATCACTTAAGTTCAATCACTGATTCGATTTTAAAAAAAAGTACATTTAATCCTATTTATTATTCATTTTGTTAATTGGGGTTCCATTTTTGTGTATTTGGTTGGGGCACAAGACATTAGGCATAGGCATGGCAAGTCACTTTCTGTTTGCTGTTTCCTTTTTATAAAAAATTTCACTTTACAGCGCACGTGTGGCCCACGTGATGCGCTAAAGCTGGTTGGTTTTAACGGTTGGATTAAACACGCCGACACATTACATGACTTGAGATAAACAAGATTCCACGACATTGAATTGTAACTCTTCTCACCTTTGAACAATGGTAGTAATTATTCTCATTTCACCTTCTCAATATTTTCCCCATATTTTTTTAATGAATAAACTTCAACTTAGAGGTTTCACATCATGGTCAACAAAAATGGCAAGATCTAAAGAGTAGTACTTGCAAAACTATTTATATATTACTCCTTCGTTTCTTTTTTTATTCTTATATATAAGGTTGGAGATATTATTTTATCAATTATCCTTAATTACTTATTACAAAGAGATAAATAATTAGAATGAGATAATAAATTAAAATATTATTAAAAAATAAATAATTTCATAAAAAATAACAACTTATTAATTATAAATAATTTGAAGATGACAACTCAAAAAGAATCATGTAATACACGAGGATCTCATTTAATTTTACTAAGTGACTCAACCTTAGTTGACTTTCCCATCCTTTTACTTAAACACTGTCGCATAACCTATAATTTAAAATTATTAATATACTAAGGGATTTGGCAAGTCCTTGTTATGGTCCTATTTAACATGAAATTCAACCTTGAAATTGGAGCAAAGGTTGGTGAAAAGCATAATACCTTTAGAACAAGTTAATTCTGATGATTGGTCACATAATAAGACCTACAATTAAAACTTATATGGCCAAACACCTTTCTACAGGTCCACAAAGAATGGCAATTAGCTATAACTAAGGTCCCACCTATTAGGGTAAGATAGCTTTGGTGTGAGGTGTCTTAATAACACACAGTTCACATACAGAGCAGCAAATAGCGGCACATCAAACACCGACCATCACCACCCTTTTGGACTCTTTAGGGTAGGTAAGGTTAGAGTGCCCTTATTTTAAAGATAGCAACTTCTTTAAATGCTCACAACCCCCTCATCCTCTCTAACACAATTTTTATTATTTTGCTTTTGAGGCATTGTCTTTATTAAAAATAAATAAAAGTTTAATTGAGTTGAATCTAATAGACTCACAAGGATTGGAGAAAACTTTAAAATTGATTGTAGGGCATTGTCTTTACTAACTAAACAAGAAATCACATGTTAATCACACTTAAAGTTAATATTACTATGCATTCTACCTCTTAAATTATTTTAGTATTTTATTTTATTTTCAAAACAATAAACTATCTAAAAAATAAGATATAAAAAATGTTAATTTTTCTAATTTTATTCTTAGATATGATTAAGATAATTTGTTTTTTCACAACTGTTTATAGTTGAGTATTTATATATTAAAAAAAGAGAGAGAAAAATATAAAACAACTGAGAATATTATCATACAGGTAAACCACTTAAATTATTTCTTAACTTGTATGCAAAAATTTAAAACTTCCAAAGTTATAAAATGGAGGGAGTATAATTTTAAGTACATAAACATACATTTTTTAAATTGGTGACATAATTAGACTTATACACTCATAATCTTAATAATGAAAGCTTTCCTTTTTTTTGAAAAATAGAGAATATATCTACTAATTAAAATAAGTACATGATTTAGTGGTCCACGGCCAATCCAATTATGATTTATTCATTTATATATAAAAAGGACAGTGCAAAAGATGGAGTTATGAATTGTATCAACCACTCTCAAGCCACTCTCCTCAATAAACACAACCAACCTTCATTTAAAAACACATGTCACTTGCTTTTAGATGTCAAACATAACCAAAAAAATGCCATCAACTTAAATGCTATATAACCAACTGATTTCCAATCCCAAGGCCAAGACCCAGTCATCTCTTTCAAACTCTGCCCAATGCATACATGACAATTCCTTTTCAACACTCTACCACTTATTTTATTTATTTACTATATATTATTGCTATATGGTACCAACATAATGTAACACAAATATTAGATACTTAATACCTTAACCATTTGGTTAGATTGACACAAGTGGTACATGTTTGTATTTTTGAATAATTTGGTCAGAGCTTCAATCTCTAACCTATGAAAACACATATTTAAGAAATTAGATTAATTTTAGTTATCTTATATTATATATTAGTCTCTGCAGTTATGCTGGACTGTGGTTTACCAAAAAATAATAGTACAAAAAAGCAAAGAAATTTTTAAAAAATGGGAACTTTTATTGATTAAATGGCCAAAGACAGAAAAGGGGTAAAGTAAAAAAAAAAAAAAAGAAACAATAATAACATTTTCATCCTCCTTATGCTAACTCAATAGGGTACCCCACCCCACCACTCAACCTATCTCCCTTCAAAGGCTTTTTCCATGGTCTAGTATATATATCATCACATATATACATGTACATATAGATCCCTCCCTCTAACTAGCACAGCACATTCCTCTCCCTTTTGTCTATATATCTCTCTATATTTTCTATCTTAAAAAGTAAATTTAAAAAACTCATAATTAAATCAATTGTACAGACATAACACATTTTTTTAACCTTAAAGAAAGAAACTTGTGATACAAGAAAATTGATCAAGGGAGAGTTGGGAGGAACATGAAACATGATGGAACCAAAGAGCAATGAGGGAATGAATGAATAAAATAAAAACTCCAAAAAGGAACTGGACTATTCTCTAGGGTTCCGACGGCATTCGATAATGCTAACGAGATTATTGTCTGGTTTTCGACTATGTCACAGGTATATCAGGTGATCGTTTTTATGGTGGGGATCAAAAGACTGGAAGAACTGTAGGGACTAGTAGAGAGTTTAGCTGGCGGTTCGGGGACGGCGAGAAGGAAATACGAAAGATGAGAGAAGCATTACAAAATCATGAGTTTCTAAAAGCTGTAATGCCTCACAGAGTGTTCCAACATGTCTCGACTAGGGCATACAATTTCCTTCACTCGGCTTCCGTTTTTGTATATCTTGAAGGTTGGTACAATCCTTACATTCTCCGCAGTTGCAACTGTCGGGTTTTCTTGAATGTCCACCTTCGATCAAAGAAAAGAAATGTGTGCATCAGTAAACACATATATCACTCTTTTATATCAAAACTTAACAGGTAATAAATTCAAAAACACTACCTTGAGGAAGTTAATAGATGGATATCGACTACATAGTGTATCGACAAATGGTGATATTTGCTTGCATTGCGAGTTAGATGCAACTTCGAAATGGACAACAGAAACACCTGTAAAATTAAGAATTAATATCAAGAGACATGAAAACAACATTTAAGTAGGGTCGGCTACATGGATCAAACGACGTCATAATGTTCTGTCATATACCATATTGCAGAATATTCATCTTTGAACATTTTAATTACCTGGTAAAGATATTGCAGCTCTAAACTGTTCAAGACCTGATACTACTTCAACTTCACCACCAAACTTTAAATTATATACTTCTTCTCCACGTGATTTCTTTAGCGCAACTTGTGCATGAAAAAGAGCTTCAGCAACTTCATTGTCATTTGGAAGTTCTTTCCGTAAGACCTCGTAATCTTTGACCGCTTCTTCCCACCTTTCTAGCTGCATTTAAAGAAAATAGATGATGATATCGCTACACTTCAGATTAACAATGCAGACTCGTAAAGACCGACAAGCGGATTTACCTTGGTAAACGATGTAGCCCTTCGAAGAAGGGCTTTTGTATAATTTGGCTGGATATGTAAAGCTTGGTTAGAGTCTTCAATCGATTTTTCCCACTGACCAAGCTTAAACCAACACGCTGCTCTATTACAATATAGAACCGAATTTGAAGGGTCCAATCTCAAACCTTCCCCGTATGCTGCGCAAGCTTCCGTGAACCGTTCGGATTTAAAAAGATCGTTGCCACGAACTCGAGCTCTTGCCACCATCCTTACATTGCTAAGCAAAACAACAACTTCAAGATTTCGCGAATCAATCTGACTCGCCTTCTCAGCAGCTGTTACTGCATTCTCAAACCTGCAATACATCAATCATATAAATATTCACTCTCCAACAACAGAATCCATAGCCATGTTTGATTCCAATGAACATTGGTAACAGCGTCTAAACTCACCTTCCCAATGCCATCTCAATTTGAGCTCTGACAAAGTATGAATAAGCTTCCGAAACCATCCCAAAAAATCTTGCTTGAGAAGAGGAATTGCTGTTACTATTAGTATGTGGCTCCGATTTTGGAACATGTACCAAAACTGATTCTGCATCATCAATTTGATGGAGTTTCAAAAGGGCTTCTGCTCTACACATAAAGAGCTGTACATTCAATTTCCAACAAGTTCAGACATTTCATACACACTTCCATCATAACATATTTAACTCAAATATCATCACAAAATAATGATAAAAAAAAAACATGGATTATACCTGAGGAGAAGAATCTGCTCCAGCAGCAACAACAGCATCAACTTCCCTTAAAACACTTTTCCAATCCCCTATCCTCCTAACATCTGCGCATTTACTAATATGCTTTTCCACCATTTGCAACTTGTGCATCTCGTTCGGATCGGGCTGCATTCCAGGATAACAAAGATGCTTCCTAGCATTCTCAACTTGTCCTAACCTGTAAAACCACCACTTCTCACATCAACACCATTCCATAAAAGGATCAAATGCAAATCAAATTAAAGTAGCAAATCACAACCTTAACAATGCCATCCAAGATAATCAATAACAGATTCAAGTTCCAACAAACTAAAACTAAAATAATTAAAACACTAAATCAAATCAAAACTACAAAATCTAACAACAGAATAAAACACTAACAAGATAATTCAACAACCACCAACAAAATAAAATAGATCCAAGGTCAAAAGGACAAGAATCAAGCAAAGCAATGTAACAAACAAAGTTAACAAATCAACAAAATCCATGCTTACTCACCTGATGAATAGAGAAGCCAAACGATGATGAGCCCTAATATAATTAGGATCCAATCTCACAGCCTCTTCACATTCCCTAACAGCCTCACCAAGCCTTCCTAAACCAGTCAACGCAGCGGCACGGTTGCTCCGGTAAGAAGCACTGGCCGGAGACAAAGAAATTGCACGGTCATAAAGACTCAATGCATCTGCAAAATGACCTTTTTTGTAATGCTCATTCCCTGCTTTCTTAAGCTCTTCCGGATCCACACCTCTTTTCCCCAAATCATTCCCAATGCTACACCTAGAACTATGAATCTCACCCTTGGCGGCGACAACGGCGGCGCCACCGCGCATTATGCTGCCATGGCCATAGTTTCCAGTTCCAGAACCAAGAACATCAGTTCTTGAGCTCCGATTCGCCGACATACCAATCTTGGAGATCCTACCGGAGGGACATATGTTTCCGGTAGGAAGAACATTCAACGGCGGCGAATTGACAGCTTGACCGGAATAAATCAAAGGAGTCAATCCTGATCCTGAATCGGATCTCGAATGACCAGGTTTGGAAGCCTTTACATTCCCTGTAGATGTAGATCTCTCTGCGGTTGGACTGTTCTCACTAGAACCAGAAAGTTCGCCGGAGTTACTATTCCCAGGGGCTGAATTGGATCTTTTTTGAACCGGGTTTAACCCATTATTTCGACCAGAGAAAGATCCAGAAGAACCTGAACTACTACTCGCTGAAGGTCCACCACGTGTTCGCAATGGCGAAACGGGTGAACCCAGATCGAGTTCACGAAAGTCCGGTTTGTTAACTTCGAAGCTCACTTTTTCACTGAACCGATCGGAAAAATGTTCTAACCCGACAACCTCGGATTCGGGTTTTTCCGATGAATGCGACATTTTCAAGGTTAATTAAACAAATGGGTTTTTAAAAAAATTCAATCTTTTTTGTTTCTTGAACCTCTGTTAACCCTCTTTTTCTCTCTCTAAAAAAACACACACAAAAAACCCTCTTTTTCTTTTGTGTGTGTTACCAATGCGTTTGTATGAAAGTATAGTGGGAAGTGAAAAATGGATTGTGAAGTTTTGGCGAAGAAGACATGAAGAAGAAGGAAAGTGTAGAGAGAGAGAGAGAAAGAAAGAAAGAAAGAGAGAAAGGGATGGGGATCTCGTGATATATAAAAGGAGGAAGTAAAGAATGAATGTGAGTGTTGTTGGAATACTTAGAGAGAGAAAATGAAGGGGTGGGGGGGTGTGAGTAGTAATAAAATTGAGTGTGTTTAGAGAGAGAAAGAAGAAGGAAGAAGAAGAATGGAGATAAAGAGTGAGCTTTTATTTTAACTTGTTTCTTTCCTTTCCTTCTTTACCTGCTGCTTCACGAGACAGATTTCACTTCCTTCTATTGTCTCTCTTCTCTTCACTTTTTCATCTTTTTCTTTTTTTTTTAATTATTCATCAATATTATTCATTTATCTTTTCCTTTTTTATTTTCTGTTTAATAAATATACATTCTTTCTTATTATGATTTTCCTTTTTTTATTAATTTTTTATAAAGAAAAGTCATTATCCATCAAGAATTTATATTTATTAAAAGAAAATTCGTAATAATTTGTTGTTTTAATAAAAAAAAATTACTAATTTGATTTGTTATTTTTTGCTATGTGAACGGTACTATATTATTTTCTGAAGTGTTGTTTATCTATTTTTTTTATTAAAGTTGTTTTTCTATTCTACTACTACCTCTATAATAATGTGATTTTTTATTATATTTTTTGACTAAATATTGTTTTTATGTTGCCATCTATACTCTCTATCATGATTTCTTTTCTGGAGTATGATTTTTTGTTGAACCCTTTTTTTAATAATTAACTAATATTATTCATTTATTATTATTCTTTTCTTTATGTTTAAATTAATCATGATTTTCCTTTTTTAATAATGTTTTCTTGTCAAAAAAAATTGTTTTGTTTCTGATAAAGAAAAAATATGATGTAAATTTATTAAAAGTAAAATAAAAAAGAAAAATCATAATAATTTGTTTTGTTTTAGCTTGTTATGTAAACAGCACTGTATTATTTTCTGAATAGTTGTTTTTCTATTCTACTACGATCTCTATAATAATTTGATTTATTTATTGTTTTTTTGTTGAACCAAGTGTCATCCACATTCTCTACTCATCCTTGTGGCCAAAGCCAATTTTCTCATCTCTCTGTCATTTCTTCATTTTCATTGCCACTTGTCTTTCGTCTTTAATTACTCTTACAAAGTAGATAAGTTCTTCCATTTTTCTTTTTCTTTTTTATTATTTGTTGGCAATAATAAATTGGTTCAATATCTATGCAACGAATTTCATTTCCTTGTGCCCCACAATTAAAACTCATTTATGGTATTTCACCTTAAAATGATACTCATTAATTTCCTAACCCATGAAAATACAGTAATGAAGGTTCACTGCTTCTAGATCCTCGTAAATCACAAAAACACACAAAATTTAAATTAAATTTTAAAATCCTTGCAGTAAGTTTTAAACCTCTATTGATGAATTCGAGAAAATGTTATCTCTCTTTGGATAGAAATAAAAATAAAAATAATATTTTAAAAATTAATATATTCAATTAAAAATTAAGATCAAATATATTAATTCTTTAAATGTTTTTTTGTTTATGAAGTATTTCATTACAATAGTAGTATCATAATCTCATCTTTTATTATATACATTTGTCCATACAGGTAAGATTCTTTTGTAAACAATTTATCTTTTTATATTACACTCTTTAAATTACAAAAAAATATTAATTAATTTTCACAAAAATACATCTAATTAAATTTTAAAAATTAAAAGATCAACTATTTATTTCTTTTAGTAATTCAATTTAATGATAGTTTTAAAATAAAACATATTATTGAATAATTTAATGTAAAAATCAATTCTCTTAATTATTGTGCATTGATAATCAATGAATCTTACATATTGGGATGAATGGAGTAGTTCTCATTTGAAATACTTTCTTCA
>JBBPBQ010000003.1:45268065-45280717 GCA_037974755.1 Cicer yamashitae
AATGACATAAATGTTCCTAAAAAAATAAAAATGATTAAAAGATAAATTAAAAAATATAAAGAGAAAAATATATAATATTTATAGTTTATTAAATTAAATTTTTTATTTTATTAATACATAATTTATTTGATATGTTTATTCTCTTTATTTTTCTTTTTTATATTTGATAATATTTTATTGATTGTAATCAAATATTAAGTTTTATTCTTTTAATCGTATATAATCTTTTTTAAGACATTTATGTCATTGTATAAAAACACAAATTTTTTTTTTATTATAGTTTCTTTTCATTTTCTTTTATACTAAGCAACTGCATAATTAACTTATTTTCTTTTATGTTTCTTCATATTTCCATCGTCAATCAAATAAAGTATAAAGAAGAGAGAAATTAAATTATCTCAGATTATTTTTTAGAGACTAAAATTACCTTTATTTTTTCAAAAAATAAATTGAATACCAAATTTTTTTGAATGGCTAAAATTGATATTTACTCTATAAAATATTAATAAGTAAATAATTTGAAACATAAAAATTTTAAATGAGAAAGATAATGTTAAAAAGAAACAATTTTAAGAAAAAAAAGTTGTTTCAATTTTGACATTGTGGTGTCAAAAAACGGTCCATATTAAATACCATGCTTTTTTATTGAATAAAAATTAAATACCATGCTTTTTTATTGAATAAAAATTAAATACCATGCTTGACAACAGGTTAATGTATATATGCGGTGAAAAGGAAAGTCACACGGTCACACGAGGAATCTTTTGACAATACAATGGCGATTACTGCTAATCAATGTGTTAATTAATCCATGAGTTCAGAGGCAGCAATTAAGGCCCCTAAAATCCTAAACAAACGCCAAATCAAGCATTAAATTACCCGCATGGTTACAATTTTAAATCAAACTAGATTGCTAAATTTTCTGAATGATTTATCACAAATAGGTTGTTGTACTATTCATAAAATAAATTGAAGTATTCGATATTAACTTTTAATTAAATACATCAATTTTTTAAAATTATTTTTTGTTTATATTTTATTTTAGAGGAATTACTAATTTAAAAAGATCTAAATGGATTTCTTCTATAGTTTTTATTTTATGTTAACTTTTTAGTTAAAAAGTGACATATAAAATCTTAATCATTACTTCTTTACTTCATGATCTTTGGTTCTTAAAAATATTTTATATATGTTGCAAAATTTTGATTTTTTTTAGAATATCAAAATATAATTAATAATTTTTTCTTTTGTACTCTTAAAAACTAAAAAAACATGTATTAAATTAATTTAGTTTTAATGAAGGATAAATAGACTAAACTTACTTAAATTTATTATTTTTTAATATATGTCAAAGCTAAAAAACCAAAATTCAAGGACAAAACGAGTGACTAATAGTAATAATTTGGTAATAAACTTAGTGGTTTGATTTGCTGGATTAATAAACTCTAATAAAAGACTAGCTAAAATATGAATTTCATCTCGATGGAATTTCAAATTAGTAAAATCATTTTTTCTATAGGGACGAAAATAGGTGTATTAAGGATGGACTCTAACACCTCCCCTTTCCCAAAATTAGAATAGCCTTAATTTCTATTATTAATGCAATATTTGACATGTTACATTGATGGTATGTTTGATATTCATTGTAACACATAATTATATTATTTAAAAACAAACACGTATAATAATATTTAATTACTTATATTTTTTTAAATTATTATTACCTACACGAGTCGGTATCGTAATATTATTAATAAATATTTTCAGATTTTTATTTAATTAACTTTTGGATTCATACTTGTTTCCGGTTGAACTATAAAATTAATATCAAAATAAATTAAAAAAAAGTAATTGAAATTAATTTGTCAAAGTTAAAGTGCAAGTAATTCAAAGAGAAGACCCTGCATAGATTGGTGTTTGTTGTTAAAAATAAATAGCCTCTTTACCAATTAATATGATGCTGCCAATGACATTGCATTGCCACCAGAGTCCAGAATGAGAGAAGAAGACTCACTCACTCATCCATCCCAATCCCTAAACAAACAAGCCCCACACCACGTGGCAAACAAGAACTGGCTGTGGGGCCCCCACTAACATCAACATTAGTAGCACAAACCAGCTAAGACCAACCAACAATCCAACACTTCACACATACCCCTTCAACAAAGCAACCAAGTTTCATTGTTTTCCTTCTTCTCTTCATTTGAGATTTTTAACAACCCTCCAAAACTCCTCCTAACTTCACCATGATTAAATTGAGAAATTATATTCAATCACACACACACACCCTTTTACCTTTAACGTGTATTATAAATTAATAATATCATACATTCTTAGTTACTTGAGAATTGATTACCACCAAGGACCACACTCTCAAAAGTGGAGCCCAACTACATCTCACTTACTCTATGCCTAAACATACAATACTACACCACACATCTCATTTCTCTTTTTTTTACTTTCATTTTTCCTCCACTATGATTTATTTATACATAAACATAAAATAAAATAAACAAAACAAATAACCACAACCGCCTCTCACTCTTTCTAGGATAAGAAAATTAAAGCACCTATTTTCTTCTTTATTATTAGAGAAAGTGATTTATGATTATTTTTGTTGTTGTCTAAAATCACACTTTTAAATCATTTTTTTTATCTTCTTATTTAATAATAAATGATTTTTACGTATATTTGATTTTTCATTCTTGTTTTGTCTATGATTTCATTGTCTGAGAGTGACATTGTTTTGTTTGTCGTCTCGGTGTGACCTTGTTTGGTTTCACATCTTATTGCAATGTTTGTTATGTTTAGATTGACGTAGAAACTTCGATTTATTAAATATTCAATTAATGACTTTGATGTCGTCAATGTTACAAAGTTGGAGGCATGAAATATTTTGGATACTTTAATTTGACCACATTTGTAGGCACTTAAATATTATTAATTTGTTCATAGAGTCATTCTTTTTGGTTTTAACGACTTTGAATTTGTAATGTTTGTTATCGATGTACTCTACCAATTTGAATAAAAAAAATATCGATTATTTATAAAAAAAAATAAAAAAGAATTGGACCAATGACACGTTCATGATTTTTATAAAGAAAATTATAATTAGTATATTATAATGTTCTTCAATTTTTTACGTAGAAGACATTAAAGAGATACACTAGTAATAAAATATATATTATCGTATGAATGATTTATACAAAAAATATCTTAATAAATTTGGTTTTGTTCATATTTCATGAGAAAATATTGCAAAAACTAAACAATCTGAACCAAACTAAACCGTATATTTTTAATTGATTTGATTTTTTACTTCTAAAAATTAAACCAAACTTTACATCCATATCGATCAAAATATATTGAATGTAAAAAAATATAATATGTGAAAAAAATTATTTTTTATAAAATAATTTTTTATTTTTAATACATGTTAATCACATTAAATCAAACCAAATCATACAATTATACATCAGTTTGGTTTGGTTCTTATTTCCTTCGAAAATATTAAAGAAACAAATCAAACCAAACCACTTATTTTTAATTGGTTATATTCTTTTTTTCTTACCAAAAAATCAAATCAAGTTGGCTCATTACACTCTATCAATCAAAATTGTTGATTAATTTAAAACTATGATAAATTAAAATGTATTAATTAATTAGTTAATTAACTATATTATAAATTCAAATCAAGTTATTCGAATTTATGTTAATCATGGACATTGATATATGTTATTAAAGTAATAAGTGTTAGATAATGTTATTATATATTAGTAGTAAGGGTATTTTGGACATTTATATTCTCTTGTATATATACTCATTGTAACTTCATTAACCTTGTTGGTTCATTCTATGTTATGAAACCCTAGAGGTTTTCTCTCTTCTTCTTCCTCTTTTTCATGTATGTCATTGTTAACATGGTATCAAAGAGCTTTTGTTGATTTTGGGATCTATTGTAAAGTGCGACCCGTTTTGCGGCCGGTACCGATTTGTTTCCTCCGTTTCCGACCCGTTTTGCGGCCGGTACCGATTTGCTACCTCCGTTTCCGGCGCGATTCTGCCTCTCTGTTTCCGGCGCGATTCTGCTCGTCTATCTCCGGTGTGATTCTCCTTTTCTGTTTCCGGCGTGGTTATGCTCTTCTGTTTCCGACGTGGTTTTGTTTGGTTCTTTGCTAACTCTGCTATTGACAAGTTATCCATAATTTATTTTGCCTCAGAGATTGTGTTTGTCGTATTTTCCTGTCATTACTTATTATGACTAGTGCTAAGGAGGATTCTCTTCAAGCTGTTAGTGTTCACCTCAATTGGCAAAATTATTCTTATTGGAATTATGTGATGAAAAAAATTTTGATTGGAAAAGATATGTGGGGTTTTGTTGATGGAACTTCAGTTAAGCCTACAGATAAAAGGGATGAAACTAAATATGCAAAAGATCTGAAAACATGGAATGTTAGTAATTCAAAAATTATTACTTGGATTAATAATTCTGTTGAGTTGTCTATAGGAGTGCAACTAGCAAAATATGATACTCCTAAAGAGATTTGGGATCACTTGAAATGTTTGTATGTTCAGTCTAACTTTGCAAAACGTTATCAGCTAAAAAGTGATATTAGAGCCCTTAAGCATAACAATATGACCATTCAGTAATTCTATTCGGCAATGACTAATTTGTGGGATCAATTGACTCTTATGGAATCACCTGAGTTGAAAGATGTCAAAGCGTACATTGATCAAAGAGAGGAACAATGTCTGGTTTGGTTTCTGATGGCTCTTCGTGATGATTTTGAGGGCCTTCGTGGGGGTATTTTGCATCGTTCCCCACTTCCTAATGTTGAATCAGTAGTTAGTGAATTGTTGGCAGAAGAAATCAGACTTAAGACTCATTCTGGTGTGTCAGATAAGGGAATCCTCTCAACTCTTCCATCTGTTTTTGCTGCTCCTGTTCAAAAAGGAAAATCTCAGGGGAGAGTTGGGCCTGGTAATGATGAATGTGCATTTTGCAAAGAAGAAGGTCATTGGCTCTAGTTCTGGTTCTGTATACTCATTTGAAACTGCTTCCCAAATATTTGATATTGCAAAACAACTTCAAAAACTTCTTGCCACTCAATCACATGCCATGTCTGTCACCTTTTCTAAAGGTTTGAACTCTTCTAGTATGTCAAGTATATCTCATTCCATATAGATTCTTGATTCTGGAGCATCTCACCATATGACATATGATGATAAATCTTTTGTGTCTGTGAATCCTGCCTCGTCTGTGTCAGTTATGACTGCTGATGGCACTTCTAGGCCATTAGCAGGCATTGGTTTTGTCTCCACACCTAACTTGTCTCTTTCTGATGTTTGTTATATTCCTAATCTTACTTTGAGTCTTGCTTCTGTTAGTCAAATATGTGATTTCGGTTATTCAGTTATATTTTCTTCCACTTCTTGTTGTGTGCAGGATCCACATTCCGAGAGGCTGATTGGGACAGGCCATAGACAGGGGGGAATTTATGTTTTGGATGACCTGCGAGTCCCAGATACTTCAGCCTCAACAACCATTACTGACTTGTTATCTAGTTTTCGCTTGAATTCTTCGTCTTCTAGTTTTTATTTATGGCATTCTCGCCTTGGACATGTTTCTGCTTCTAGATTAAAATATTTGGCTTCTATTGGAGCTTTAGGAAAGTTACAAACCAGTGATATTTCAGATTGTTGTGGTTGTAAACTTGCTAAATTTCCAACTTTATCGTTTAGTAAAAGTGTTTCCGTTTCATATGCGCCTTTTGATTTAGTTCACTCTAATGTTTGGGGTCCATCACCGGTTCTCACCAAAGGTGGATCTAGATATTATGTTTCGTTTATTGATGATTACACTCGTTATTGTTGGGTTTATTTTATGAAAAATTGGTCTGAATTTTTTGACATTTATCATATGTTTCGTTCTATGGTCAAAACTCAACATAATATTGTTATAAAGTGTTTTTGTTGTGATTTAAGTGGTGAATATACCTCTAATAAATTCTCTGAATTAATTGCTTATGATGGCACCCTTCACCAGACATCCTGTACTGATACTCCTCAACAAAATGGAGTTGCTGAAAGAAAACACCGTCATATTATAGAAACTGCTCGTTCCCTTTTGTTGTATGCTTAAGTTCCTAATGAGTTTTGGGGAGAAGCAGTTCTTACTGCTGTTCATGCTATTAATAGAATTCCATCCTCTATCATATCAGGTTCGTCTCCCTTTGAAAAATTGTATGCTTCTATCCCTGATTACTATTCTTTGAAAGTATTTGATTCTACTTGTTTTGTTCTTCCCCCTCAAGTAGAGTGCAGTAAGTTGTCTTCTCGTTCAACCATGTCTGTTTTTCTTGGTTATGGGGATGGTCAAAAGGGTTATCGTTGTTATGATCTTCATGCAAGAAAATTTTATGTTTCTCGTAATGTTGTTTTTCTTGAGCACATCCTTTTTTACTCTGTTTCCTCTAATTCTCAGATTACTAAGAGTTCTGAACTAACCCATATTGATCCGTTTGGTCCTAATCATAACGCTTCTAGTGATTGTAATGTTGAGAATTGCAGGACAAATACTACTACTCCACATGACAACATCCCTCTTGTCCCCCTGGCTGTCCAACCACCTCCTGCGATTGTTGATTCTCCTCGTTACCCATCTCGTCAACGTAAGTCTACTTTGTTATCTGATTTTGTCTATTCCACTTACTCAGCTTCGTCTGCTTCTTTCTTAACCTCTATTCACAGTTTGTCTGAGCCCTCTTCCTATAAAGAGGCTATTCTTGATCCTCTTTGGCAGCAGGCTATGGCAGAAGAACTTTCTGCATTGCACAAAACCGATACTTGAGAATTAGTACCTCTTCCTCCTGGAAAATGTGCTATTGGGTCTCGTTGGGTATAAAAGATCAAAAGTAAATCTGATGGGTTAGTTGAGCGCTACAAAGCACGTCTTGTTGCTAAGGGATTCTCTCAACAATATGGTATGGATTATGAGGAAACTTTTGCTCCTGTAGCCAAGATGACCACTATTTGTACTCTTATTGCAGTTGCATCTATTCGTCAATGGCATATTTCCCAAATGGATGTCAAAAATGCTTTTTTAAATGGTGAGCTTCATGAAGAAGTCTATATGGTTCCTCCACAAGGAGTGTCTCATATTCAAGGGGAAGTATGTAAGTTAAAAAAAGGCTTTATATAGTCTTAAACAGGCTCCTCGAGCTTGGTTTGAGAAATTCGCAACTATGATCACTTCTCTCGGTTTTCACTCTAGTGAACATGATTCTGCATTGTTTATAAGGTCCACTACTTATGGTCGCATTATACTTTCTCTGTATGTTGATGATATGATTATTATAGGTGATGATGTTAGTGGAATCAATGAGTTGAAATTGCTGTTAGCCAAGCAGTTTGAGATGAAGGACTTGGGAACTCTTCGCTATTTCTTGGGGATTGAAGTTGCCTACTCTCATAGAGGCTACCTCCTTTGTCAATCCAAGTACATTGCCAACATTCTTGACCAGTCTCGTCTTTCTGATACTAGAGTAGTAGATACTCCTCTTGAGTTGAATGCGAAATATGCTCCCTTGGATGGTGTTCCTTTACCAGATACCACTTTGTATCGTACTTTGGTTGGCAGCTTAGTGTGTCTTACGATTACCAGACCTGATATTGCCTATGTTGTTCATGTTGTTAGTCAGTTTGTTGTCTCTCCCACTACAGTACATTGGGAAGCAGTTCTTCGTATTCTTTGTTATCTTCGAGGAACTCAATTTCAAAGCATTCTCTTTCCATCGTCATCTTCGTTGGAGTTACGTGCTTATTCTGATGTTGATTGGGCTGGTGACACCACAGATCATAAATCCACCACAGGGTTTTGTATCTTTCTTGGAGACTCTTTTATTTCTTGGAAGAGTAAGAAACAGGACATTGTCTCTCGCTCTTCTACAGAAGCTGAGTATCGTGCTATGGCATCCACTACTGCTGAAATGATTTGGTTGCGTTGGCTTTTGTCTAATATGGGTATCTCTCTTTCTGAGCCAACTCCGATGCACTGCGATAACAAAAGTGCTATTCAAATTGCTCATAACTCGGTCTTTCATGAACGCACCAAACACATTAAGATTGATTGTCATCTTACTCATCATCATCTTTAGCATGGAACCATTACTCTACCGTTTGTCTCTTCTTCCTTACAGATTGCTAATTTGTTCACAAAGATGCATTCCATTAAACGTTTTCATTTTTTAGTTGACACACTCTCGATGCTCCATGTTAAATATGCATCGTGAGTTTGAGGGGAGATGTTAGATAATGTTATTATATATTAGAGTAAGGGTATTTTAGACATTTTTATTCTCTTGTATATATACTCATTGTAACCTCATTAACCTTGTTGGTTCATTCTATGTTATGAAACTCTAAAGGTTTTCTCTCTTCTTCTTCCTCTTTTCCATGTATGTCATTGTTAACAATAAGAAAATGCATTCAATAGTAAAATATATAAGAAAAAACAATATTAAAATGATGGAGGAGAAAGATAAATAAAAGTATTCCAATTGTGCGAGAGAGATAGAGAATATGGAAATTAATTATTTCAGTTGATGCAAATTGAGAATTTTAACCTTCAACTTGCGCATATAAAAATTTGAAGAAAGTCTATGCATAGTTTTTCTAAGATAATGTTTATTCTTATATGAATAGTAGAAGTTTTTCCAACTTCTTTTTAATCCTCTAGTTTTTAAGAAAATAAAACTTTAATAATTTAAAATTTAACTAGAATGAAAGTAAAGTCTAACAAAAAGTTGTTCTAATTAAAATTCAAATTCGGATATTTCAATTTATTGTACGTAATGTATATTTTTTTAAAAGAAAATGTTGTTTCTTTTTGTAATACTCCACTCAATAATATATTTTACTAATCTTGTATTTTTGTTAACTAAACGAGGTATTTATATATGTATCACGAAATCTCCATTACCAATGGCCAAAAATGATTTGAAAGGTGGAAAGAAACGAATCATCTTTCTTAAGCAGCACACAACAAAATGGTATATCATATATGATATTAATTGTAGGAAAAGTTCAATGAACTAGGCCCTAACAAAGCATCTACGTGGGCCATTGTATACCATATTATAATGTAATTATACTCCCTTGCTTTCATCCAAAATAAACAACTCTCCCATCAATATTTGTTGGTTTATAATACAAAGCTAGAGGTCAAGCCAACTTTTTGTCCATATAGTATTATTAATATCTTAGTTATATTACTATATATCCACGAGTTTAGCCAAAGAGCTTGATGGTTAACGAATGTTTTGATTTCTTCTCTTTCATTTATATTTATTTCATTAATTGATTTCTAATTTTCGTTATAAGGTTATCTATAGATATAAAAAAAAAATATTATTTTTCATAGAATTACTTATATTTTTTATAATATTTTTAATTATTTATTATCTCATTATATTTAATTACTTACAATAAATAGTAAAAAACATATTATATTGACAAAATAATAATCTTTAAAAATAATAATTAAGTAAAAATAAATTTTTTCTGCAAATACAATGGACATATGAGTGAGTAATTTATTGGAAGACGTTACAAAGAAACACCAAGACACAACCACTATATAGGTTGACCACCTTCAAGTTTTGGTGGTATAGTAAGATAGTGGGGTCATAATTTGTATAAATACATGTAGTAGGGGTGATTGGACACTATTAATTTGTAACAATTTATATGTGACAAATGGCACCACTTTAAGAATTGGGCAACTTTATTTGAGCCCACAAATTAAAGGTTCCTTAATCTGAAATTTATGCAATCACAAAAAGCACTAATGTACAATATATAAAATCCAAAAATGTTAAAGTTTGTTTTGTCAAATGGTTCCTCCCAACCCCTCCCTCAAATTATAAGGCTAGCCCCCTTTGATTGGTTTTGTTGTAATGTTTCTATTAATCTTATTTTGTCATATAGTTAGTTAGGTAGGACTGCTTTATCACGCCCAAACAGTGAGTGGTAATTAGTGTATCATTCTATAACCACTTGCTTTTTTTCTTTTTTAATTTTTAATTTTTAATTTTTAATTTTTAATTTTTAATTTTTTTGATATAAATATGTGTAGAACTGCATAAACTAATATCTCAAATAAAATAAAATAAACAATCATTAACAAAACTCTTTTCTAATATTCCCGTGACGCAAATTTAAATATAATTAGTTATTAAATTTAAAGACACTCGTAGCACATCATGCTAGTACTCTTTGTATTCAGGTGAAAATAATGGTTATGATTGAATATTAATGAGATTGACTAAAGAGTCAAAGCCTTGTATAAATAATATGTTATCAATAACTTGCTATATTAGAGGGTAAAATGCTTGACTTTTTGCAACAATGTCGCAATCGAAATGTGATATGAGGATAAACATGTAAAGCCAGTAGAGTTTGTAAATATTTAATATAAAGGAAATTATATGGTATTGCATAATTAATGCGGCTTAGTAGCAACTCTAAGAGAGCAAAGATAATCTTTATTTATTTGTAAATGAGTGTCACCAACATCCTCTTCAACGACTAGAAGCATCTACCTTCATTAAATATTTTGTATCTTCCTCCAACCACCATTATTTTGTTGTGCTCTATTTTCCTTAACTTCAAGTCTTGTTAGTCTCTAAGATTGTAAAAATATACAAGAAACAATGACATCAAGTGAGTAGTGAAGGCAAGAAGCGAGAGAGAACATGATGACAAGCCGCGAGAGGTTAGGATTTTATTTGCAAGAAAAAGGAGAAACATACGACATACAACAAACTAAAAGTTTAGTGAGTATTTTTTGTTTTATTTTATTTTTATCTTAGAAGAGATAGGAAATTTAATCGTAATTAATTCAAACAACTGCAAAATTTCGAGTTCAAATCTAAAACAAAACGTTCAACTTAACAATATCAGCATTTATCAGTTGAACTATGTTTTAATTAAGAATAATTTTGCGAGTATTAAACACCATCTAACAATTTTTTAAATAATTAATTAAATTATCGTCTTGAAAGACGTCTTTTTACACTAACTATTACACAAATTATCTAACCAACCAACTTAAAAGATTTATCGAATTTAACATGAATTTCAAAAATGTCACTGCATATTCATTTGTAGTTGGTGCTAAATAGTCTTTTATTATTAAAAAATCATATCAATTTTTACCATTTTCTTTTTTTACTTTCATTTTATCTTTCCTTCCACCTTCTTACACAACCAAACATAGTCTAATTTTCTTTAAGCAAATAATATCACAAACTGATGGGGTACAATTCCTAAACCAATTCCGATGGTACAACATAAAAAATATAATAATAGTAGATTATAGTAGCGAAGCTTGACTTGATTTGGAGAGTGGGCCAAAAATGTACTTTGATATGTTTACACCATTTATAATGAAGAACACAAAATGTTTGTGTTGACTCAGTGGTGTAATACCTTTGATTTAATCCAAAATAATGTGATTGAGTCCAACGTTTTACATTTTTGAATAATTTGCTCTATTTTTCAAAGGAAAATAAATTATGCAAAAATATCACCAAAGGGAAGAGTATAATAGTTATATACTACATGATACTATATATATATATATATTTCAATATATTGGAGGCGGTCTTAGATTAAAAAATTAATCAATAGGTTCTAAATGATTTTATAATTTTACTATGAATATGTATATCTTTTGTTATAATTTTAACGTTAGTAAGTTATAAAATATAAGAGAATAACTTGTAAGTTCAACTCAAATATGTAAATTCAAATTCAAAATATCTATATTTTTTTTCCACATCAAAGTGTGAGACTTTCGGTGTTAAACAAAAGGAAAAAAAAAAGGGAATGAAAATTTGTCATATATGCTCTACAATCTACGTAATGTATATGTGAATCAATTACGTGTTAACCTTAATCTTGTTTGAATATCTTAACTATGCAGCACATGAGATATCTAGAACCGACAATGACGGAGGTGATAATTAATGTGTTTAAATGATCGGTAATGGTCATCAAAATCAAACAAGTAGTCCCACATGTTAACCTTAACCTTGTACAAGTACTTGGCTTTTAGGCAACTAGACTAATGCCTGTCCTTAGGTCAAACGTAGGGATAAGTGGCAATTATCAAACATATCATGGATAAATAAGTTTTTTCTTCTTTATAAATATATTATATTTTGTTTTTTATTATTTAAATTTTTTCTTTTATAAATATATTATATTTTGTTTTTTATTATTTAATTTTTTCTTTAATTAATAGTATTTTAAATATTTTTCATTATTAATTTTAGTCACGGATTTTAAAACAATTTATATATATCTTTGAATTTTTTGAATTATTTTTTTGTATGTTTGTTTAGAATATTATAAGAATCTCTTTTACAAAAATTTTGAATTTAAAAAAATATATAAATTAAATATGATTCTTTTTTTAGTTTTTAGTGTTTTAAAATTTATATTTAATTCATATTTTGTTGAAAAACTCTAAAAATTTATAACGCGAGTTCTTATAATGTTCTAAACATTTCTAAAAATAATGTTTAAAAATTCGATTGATACATAATAATTAACTTAAAAGTAGGGAGTAAAATTGTTGATAGAAAAT
>JBBPBQ010000003.1:45280924-45315419 GCA_037974755.1 Cicer yamashitae
ACCATTGTTTAAAGAAAATTTTTAAATTGACTAAAAATGATATACAATATATTTATAGAGATCAAAAATATATTTAACCATATTATTAGTTAGTAATACAAGTTAAATACAATAGTCAGTTATTCTAATAAGTTGTTTCTCTTTATTAGTTCCAATTCATTCATCCAACCCTTTTTTAAGATCCAATGAATCACATTTTTTTTTAATGCAATCCAATGAATTATATTAATTTATTTTAAAATATAATTTTAAGAAATTTGATTATATTTATTTAAAAAATATAATTTTTTTTATTAAAGCCGTTTTTTTAACAAAAAATTAAGTTTATTTATTATTCAGAAATAGTTTTTTTACTTTATTTTAAAACACTTTTTTTATTATTTTAAAAATTGATTTAAATTATATTAATTTAAAAAATTGTTTTTTAAAAAATTGAATATTTTATTATTTTAAGTATAAGTAATTTTCATTTAAAATAAAATAATATATATATATATATATATATATATATTTTTTTATTAAATAATAGGACTATTGGTCGGTTGCTGGTGCCAACCGTGAATAGCAAGCACTCCACCAGGAACCACTGTTATGGGGTACTATGGCACCATTGTGGTGATTGTCGAAGTTCTTTCGTCCATGTCGTGCAGGATGTTATAATCCTGCCGCAGTTGATCACCAACCACTACCTCTTATTTAGAAAATAATATTTTTTTTTATCTTCTTTTTATAAGAAATAATTATATTAAATTTTAATTAATAAAAATTAATGTATATAATACAAATAGATATTAATTCGTCTCTTATAAAAAGAACTAAAAGGAGTATAAAAAAAAATTTAAATAATTAAAAATAGTATTTAAAAAAAATAGTATTTTATTTTCAAATTAAAAAATAGTTTTAAAATTTATAAAAAAATTAAAAAATTTATTTTTAAAAGTAAGAATTTTTGTCAAAAAATAGTTTTTCATAATAATAAATAAATTATTTTAAAAATACTATTATCATTATAGATGTATAGTTTATTAGAATGTTAAAAAACATGTTTGGTTGTTGGATGGATATCCATCCATTAGAATATGTTAATGGATGAATAGAATTGTGTTTTATTTTTAATGGATATTCATTGGATTGAATATTTTTTGACTAAATTTTAGTGGATTTTGATGGATTAATGAATTGTTTCAATCCATCTATTATCATTTAAATTTAAATTTGTCAATTTTGCTACCTCTAATTAAATATTTTGTTCACGGTTGCATTATACTAACATGTAGACGGAACATGTATTTTTATAAAAAAAAATTAAAAGTTACAAATTTTATACGATAATTTATAAATAACATAAATTATAATAGAGAATAAAATTATAAATAAAATAGTTGAAACAAAGGGTAAAATGAGAAAATATTATACCAAAACCTAATATCCTTTTATACAGGTATAAATATTTTAAAAAATTAGTTATTCAATTAAATAAAGAATGATATAATTGTAAATAAATAGATATTAAGTTTTTGAGGACATGGTGGGCTCATATAGAAGTTAATAACTTATTTGAGTATGTAATTTTGGATTGTAACTCAGTCATTAAGGTAATTATCTATATTAAGTTGTTAGTCATCATGTTATATGGTGTAATATGTGAGTTAATAGGTTTAAAATGTGACAAATACGTTTCTTATTTATTTTAAGTTCATAAATACTCACTGTAAAAATTATTTTTAACACAAAATCAATCAGACAAGTCTTTACTTATTTTTATCGTTTTTCTTTATTTTTCATACAACCTTAGATAATAATTCATTTTTCAACGCTAAATGTTCTCTGGAGTAGTCTAGGAAACCGCAATGGAAAAATAAATAATTTTTTCAACTAGTGTTAAAGCTTGATCAAAGAGTGGATCATTGTCATAACAACAAAGTTAGTCTACACATCATTTTCTCAACTTAACAAACAATTAATCCATTGTTGATCATACAACTAGTCGATTAAGCATCAAATTTCACATAACAGAAATAAATTATTTTTTCTAGAAAATAAGTAATAATTGTTACGAAGAAGTATTACATAAAAAAAAAAAAGAATGCATCAAAATACAAATTTCGACCAATATACCAAATTTTGAATACATAAAATAATGAATAACAATTTCTTAAAAGACTTCAATATTACCACATATATTATTTTGTATCTTTTATTATTCTCTTCTCGTAACACTAAACATTTTCCTTTCTAGAAACTAGTCATTGGAATTTTTCTTATTATATTGGGAACAACATATAAGTGCCACATTGGTATAAAAAGAAAATGAGTGTATATTAGTTTTGTGTGTTTCGATATTTTGAACCAAATGATAACACTCACCAACTATTAATTGTTTGGTCATTTTGAACAAACAGATACAAAGAAGGTTAAGTGAAAGAAAAAAACAAAGCAAGATTTGTAACTATATATAAGAGCAAAGGAAAAAATTAAATTTTTTGCAGCAAGATAAGGTTGGCCAAGCAAAATTCAACAGGGAAATTAAATCTGAAAGCAAAATAAAGTTAATTTCACATAAATTTTCTATGTGAGAGCATTCTAATCCGCATATAAGCATAACCAAAGAATTGATAAGAAAATTGGTGATGCATCAAAATTACCAAAAAGGCACGAAAATGAAAAAAATATTATGAGTTAATGAGGGAAAATGTACTTATCACTCAAAATTAATTCCCAAAATTGATTTTGAGTTGTCGTGAACAACTCTGAATTCTGGCTTTAAAGTGTATCCAATTTTGAGGCTAGACAACGTACAAACACAAAATTCACAATATTTATTGTATCCTAACACCAAAAAATTTATCAAACTTTTTTAAGGCAAAGGTGCAAATCTTTTTCTTTTTTTTTTTTTTTAACATAAAAGCAGAAACAAAACTAAAACTAAACAAGCACTAAATAAGTCACAGCTAAGTCACTGTAGAGACTATTCAGTTGTATATAATATTCATAGGGTTGAACAAATAGATCTGGCAACCTAGGCCTTTTTGTTTACCAAAAATAAAAGAAATTCCACCTCTACTATTCAAATTCAAATTAATAGAATATATCGATATAACATAAACTTAAAATTGCTAAAACAAAAAATGAAGAATTTGTGAATAAACTCACAACATTTAAGTTAATAGCACAAAATATAAAAATATCTACAAATATAACAAACTTCAAGTGTCCAGAATATCGATGTTTCTAGATCTATAACATTGACAACGCTAAGTCATTGATTTAAAATCCATAATGGATCAAAATTATTCTAGCAATTTGAATCAAAACAAACATCGTAACAAGACGGAAAAATCAAACAAGTAATGTCACACTCAGACGATGAAATCATAGAAAAATCTGAAAGAAAAATTAAATCGTTGTAGAAACCACTTATTTAAATAAAATAAAATAAGTTCTTAAGTTCTAGTTCAACTGACAAATGTCGTTATTGTTAGGTTGGACATCTTATCGCGAATTTGAACTTGAAACATCGCAGTTGTGTGAGTTAATTATGATAGTATTTATCATCTTATATTCATTTCACCATGCATTTTATATCTTATCTTAGTTGCAATTCCTTTTTGTAACATTTGTCTAAATTACATGATAATAGTACTAACAAATATATTTGATTGTGTAATCACATATACTATAATTTTTGTTCAAGTTGATTCATTTGAAATCAACTATGGAAGAGGAAGACAAAGAAACCTGTCGTTGGCTTAGAAGCAGAAAAACGCCGTCAACGACGTTGAAGAATTCACACTTGAGGAAGGGAGTGAAAAACGTACTTGGAGCAGTGCCAACTAGTTATATCAAATGATTCAACCAATGCAAATTGTTAATAGAGGAAAAATGATTTTTACTTACTCGTGAATCACTGAATCGTTGAATCGTGAATCGTTGAGTCGTGCATCGTAAATCGTTGAATCATGAGAGAAATCCTATTAAAAAGAAACAATTGAAGAGGAAATCGATTGAAGAGGAAACTGATTGAAGAGGAAATCGAAGGAATCGATTGAAGAGAGGAAATTGATTGAAGAGAAAATCAAAGGAATCGACTGAAGATGGAATGAGAAGAAAGGGAACAGTTTCTAAAGGGAAGTGGGAAGAAATCGGGAAAAAAAATGTTCTGAGATGGCAATGGGAAAAAAAGGAAAAATTTAGGTGAATATTTGTCTATCAATGATATTAAAATGAGATGTATTTCAATGATATTTAGGTGAATTTAAGTTAACAAGATGTATTTCATATTAAAATGAGAATAAGTGACACCCTACATGTAGTTAAAAATAATTATAGTAACAAATAATAAATTAATATTAAAAATTGAGTGTCGCAATAATTTTTTTTTGTAGTGCTTCTAAGAGAAAAGAAAAAAACAACTTAAAACGAAAAAAAATAGTACATTACATATGCTCTTTAGTCATTAAAACAATTACAAATTCCAACTAATTTGAATAAAGTACAAGTACAAGGAGATAAAATATCTCAATATCTACTTTTACTATAAATTGTTATATATTACTTGTACTACTCTATTGGTTGTTTTTATTCAACTTACTCTATGTGTTGTTTCTCTAAAGTGTTGTTTTATTTATTTATTTATTTATCTTACACAAAATATTAGCTATGTCCTTAAATATAGAAGTATCTTTAAAGATAAATAGTAAAACAGATAAAAATATTAACAAATTTAATTACAATTAAATTTTGTAACTATTATACTTTAGGCAACAAAGTTTAATATATAAAACAGATGTAGTATTTTATTAGAGATATATTAGATGCACTAAAATTTCTTATGGTGGTCAACCTTCTTTGAGGAGATTTATCAAGACCCGTCATATTCTTTGTGGTAGTATTTCTTACGCCAATATGTTGTTTCTGTAGAATATTTACAACGAATTAAATATTCAAATAAAAATTCAATGAAATTGCTTATATTTTGAATTGTTAAAATATGATTAGTTTTCTATATTTTGGAAATAACATAATTTTGTAAATTATTTTTAGCGTTCCAAATCTGAACTATAATTTCTAATCGCATGAATTGGTTTAAATTTTTAATTTCTTTGAATTTAGACCATTACCTTTATAAAAATTTAAAACCAGGACAAATGCACGAGTTTTTTATTAGTTATAATTAAGTAATATATTTTTGTTATTTTTGTCTTATTTATAAAAAATTATTTTTTCTGTTATATTAAAAAATTGTTTTAAGTAGGTAATGAATTTAATAGTATATTATCTATATAATATGTAGATATTTTTAAAATATCTTTTGTATGTAAATATATTTAACTTTGATTTTTCATTTTTGAGATAAATCAATAGTATTATAACATGTGGTATTTATATTTAAATAATAATAATAATAATAATAATAATAATAATAATAATAATAATAATAATAATAAATGTATCTAATAATTCAAAATTGAATATATTTTTAGACATAATTTTTTAAAGGATACTTATAATTAAAGAGCAACCAATCAATATCAATCAATTATAAATATCAATCATCATCATCAATATACTATCTTCATTATATTAAAATGTCCTCTCTCTCTTCTTCTTCTTCTTTTTTTTTTTTTTTTTTTTTTTTTTTTTTTAATATTCAACAGGTTGTAAAGCGGAAATGCAACTAGTTGAAGAAATTGTTTTTCGCCTCCTTCATAAGGTCGCATCATGCGACTTTGTACACGTGTCTTCTTTTTTCAACAAAGGTAAAATATATTAAAATAATAAAAAAAATATAATAAAAAAAATTATATTAATAAAATCTAAGAAATACATTAAATTTTAATCAACTATGTCCACCTAAAATTAAAATTTGTCTACATAAAATCTAAGTGAAAGACGTACATAATAGTGAAATAACATTTAATAAACAATAACTATATTGATAAGCAAAAATTATCTCTCAACGATTTTTGCTTTCATGATATTGACAATATCCATGTTAATAACATAAAACAACAAAATAGTTACAAATGTGACAAAGTTAAAATATCAAAAATACACATGCATTTAAATATGTAACATTGACGATACTAAAGTCATTGATTAACTTTGTAATGAATTGAAGTTAATATATCAATTTGAGCTAAATAAACACTACAACAAGACAAAAAATCAAACATGTTACCAAGAAGATGAACAAAACAACGTCTCATTTAAACGACAAAATCACATACAAAAACACAAAAGCAAAATTAATATGTGAAAACTACTTTTTTTAGGTAGAAGGAGAGAAGAAAAAATAATAATTTAGATGGATGATTAAAAGTAACTTTAAACCACCTTTCTTCAATGGGTCAAGATTGGTAGAGGACTTATAGTTAATTATATTATTAGTTAAAATAGTTTAATCGATGTTTTGGATATATTAGTAGTTATTTTATATTACTATATTTTCTAAAATATGCTTACGGTCCTTTAGATTATGCACATGGATGGTTAAGATTTTATTTATAATAATATATATTAAGTATAATATTCTCTTTTAGTAACCAATGAACGAAGAAAAATGTCTTTTAATTTTCTAGATAACTAGATACTTCTCTTGTTTTTCTCTTTCTAGTTTAGAACCTTAGTTTAGTTAATTTTAGTAGGAAACTTCTTATCAAAGATTATTTCAAATTCTTAAGAAATGGAGAGGATCTGATCTACTCGTTTTCAATAGATAGTTGAAGATGAAGAGAGATGTTAGATTTTCTTAGAGGCAACTCTTCTATTTTAACTAAAGGAGATCGGTGTTGAGGTTGTCCAAATAAATGAAATCTTCCCAAAGTATTTGAACATAGCAAAATATTATTTTTAAGAAGAATGTTAATTGAGTAAAAAAGAAAGATTGTTAAGGAATTAAAGAAGGTAAGTTTCTGCAAAAAATAATATATTTATTACATCAATAAATGTTTAATTTAAAGTGAAGACTCATTTAGTATTTAAGAAACTGAAATATCCAATTTAGTCTCTACAAAAATAATAACAATTTTTAATCTCTTAAGATAATTTAATCTATAAAAATACACAAATAATAATAGAATTACAATGAGTTTGCCAAACATAAAATAAAAAATAAAAACTCATGTAACATGACTAATTAAAATCAAATTGAGATGCATTCCCCATGTAATGTGTCTGAACCAAATTTGGCACTTAAAAGCTTTAAAGCATGCTTCTACCTTATTTTAGGCCATAGATTATGAAGATATATAAATATATACATACAAAAATTAGTTTGAATATTTTCCCTACACCGTAACACCGTGCACGTGATAGAAATAAATTGGTAGAGATAGTTGCAAATTTAGAATGTCTAGGAGTTTGAAACCTGAGTTTGTAAGGTACGGTTTTTTTAGGATTATACTTCAAACCCAACAATCATAGGTGTCAGATCCATCACATGAGAAATAGAAAAGGGACATTTTGGGCTATGTGGACAAAAGAAGAGGTGATGAAATTTCCTCATGTCTTTGCTTTTTTATTCTTGTCCCTAAATATGTGCATAAGTCAAGAAGTGCTTATATTATTATCATCCTTTTCTAGCTTTTCTTCTTACTTCACACAATGAAATGCATATGCATATGATGATGTACGTGAATGAGTGTGTTTGATTCCCTCTGCCCAAAAATTCACAAAGTTTTGGAACTTTTGCTTTGTGGTCATAAATTAAGGATCACAACTGGATTAAGATTTATTGGATAGTCATAAAAATACTTATGATGATAGATAGGATAAAAATTCACATTATCAATATTATTGGGACAAATGTACCCATAAACTTTTTTAAAATTTTCTAATCCTACTGGCCGAGTAAATTAACATATTTGTATTACTAATTATGAGTTTATACTTATAAATAACTTTTTTTTTTTATAAAAACATTTAATTGTAGTTATAAAGTCATAGTTAATTGTAATTGTAATCACAATTAACTAATATATTATATTAACTTTTTACAAGTTTATGCATTTATTATTTTTATATTTTATGTGTGAGTATAGTCTATTTTGGTTGTTAGTCAATGTAGTATGTTTAATAAGTGCATCAGTTTCAACAAATTAAAATTTTGGTCATTTAAGTTTTTAATAGATTTATTCTAATCCATTTTAATTCTTAAACAACATAGTTCGTTCAATAATTGCATTAGTTTCAATGGATTAAAATTTTAGACGGATTATGTTATATGATAATTTATAGGAGTGTGAGTTTGAATTCAAAATTCTTAATAGAACTCTTGTTCTTAATTTTGTTACATTAATTGCATAATACTGGTGATAGTATAGGAACTCCTATTTCGATAATCAAGTCTGAAACAATTGTATTGGATAAGAAATTTTGTCATGGAGCTAGAAGGACACGTGATAGGCCATGTGGTAATGGAAGAGAAAATAATCATAAAAACTTTAGGTGGACTTTTGCAGTGTAAAATCCTTTTCTTAAGCTTTTGTATCTGTTCCAAGGAGGCACCATTTCTTATCCTTCTCTTCTATCCTTATCCCTGAACACACATGTTTGATTCTTCTATCATAGTCTTAATTCCTTGAAATCTTGAACACATTAACTTATTATAGCTATTTTCCCTTAGTTTAGTATATTCATCAATTACAAAGCTAGAAATAAAAAATATAGATGCAAGAGGCATAGTCTTGTGAGGAGGAGGTAAGACCAATGAAAGCCACATAATAAGATTAGAAACCAAACCATCGATGGCCTTAAAATTTTCAAGGCATTTTAGTATTCATATAGTTGTTAATTTCCAAGAGGATAAAATGTCATGTGAGTAACTTGTGAGAGATGGTAGTGGTATTTAATTATAAATGTTTTTTATAAACACTCTATAAATGTTCCTCAATATATTTATACATTTTAAGTTCTTTGAACCTGCAATGAGACTAATCATCGAATTGATTGTAGCACATTTAATTTTTTTTTTTTTTTTCACACTGGATTGAAATACCTTCCATATTGAGGAGCCTGAAATAACATAATTAATTATAATTAATTTTTAATAATATAAAAATTTTATTTTAGAAATTGTGCATTTAACTCATAAAAAATTAAAATTTATTAATGTTAGCAAAACTCTCTAAATTATAGTAGTGTTAGTACGAATTATGTAATTTAATGAAATTTTTGGGACAAAATAATCATGGGTGTCAGGAAGAATTGTGGATTGCTATAGTTCATTAGGTAGACATGCCTATTTTTAGGCTTT
The DNA here is from genome assembly GCA_037974755.1 of Cicer yamashitae. Classification (NCBI taxonomy): domain Eukaryota; kingdom Viridiplantae; phylum Streptophyta; class Magnoliopsida; order Fabales; family Fabaceae; genus Cicer; species Cicer yamashitae. Next base: position 45,290,181 of record JBBPBQ010000003.1, read on the forward strand.
CATGGTCTTGTTCTTTATAAAAAAAGCGACCTAATTCAAATAACATGCCTTAATTCCTTTATTCCCATGTCTCTAGTCCCTTAAGATGAATAATCAATCACCCATCACAATCCTAAATAAAATATACACCGTATAATCTAATATTACTTTATTCATTTTTTATTTATTTATAAAAGTATTACTTCATTTATTCGTGTGAAAGTCTAATACACTTTATAATTAGTGAATGAGCTAGAAAAACTGTGTTGTTTTAGAGATTTTCTGATCTTGTTTATAAGAAAAAAATACTCATATTTTTGTCTTAAATATAAATTACTTTCCATCTATTTAATGTCTATTTTAAAATATCCTCTAATTAATGTAAATTATAATTTTCAATGAATTTCTATTAAGGGCACTTTTTAAGAATTTGTTAAAAATTCATTAGTATGTATTTTTATGAGATAAAAAATTAATTAAATTTAACTAAATTTCGTATTATATATAAAATTAATTAATTTTATTTATAATCAAAACCTAAGTAATTTGTAAATTTCTTAAAAATTCACAAAATCCATCTTAACCATTGCCATGAAAAATGAGGAAAAACAAGATGTTGAAAAGTTTTAGTTGAATTTGGGAGGGCATTGATTTTGTGTCAAAACAAAGTATAGAGCACACATGCCAATAGTATAATTGGGAAGTGCTGATTTCATGAACTTTATTGTCTGCTTAAAAAAAGGGTCATTCTACATTGGATTCTTGGACTGCCAAACAATGTTGCTAATTAATTTTGTTCAAGGAAGGTCTCTGTTGTTCTGTCCCATTCTGTTTGTATTTATAATTTATCTTCAACTAATTTTTTTTTGCTTTGGATCCATATTCCTGCTATTTTTTCATAATAAAGATTCTATCACTATATTATTAGTTTTTGGTTAAAATAAAGAGGGTATAATAAATAGTACAATTGTGTGAAAAGTGGCATATCAATGAGGAAAGTGTGTCAGGGCACAGCTATCATTGAACTTTGTTATATGAAATTGGGATAGGTCATTTCTTCTCTCTCTTTCTATGACTATTTCCACCGTGTTCAATTTTTTCACATTTTTTATATAAAAAAACTTAATTTTATTTTTAAACTTCTATATTAATTTATTCACGAATATTAAATTAAAAAAAAAATACATTTTCACTACTCTTCCATTAGATAAAAAAATAAATCATCAAAATTCTCTTTCTCAAGTGAGGAACCGCAATTGCACGTGGAAGCCATTAGGAATAATTATGAAGAGAAACTATCATAGTACTTATAAATAAATACAGCAAAGACCACAGAAGGAAAAATAATTAAATAAATATAAATTTATAAATAAATGAAAAGGACTTTTTGTGACCGGAATTATTCCACCAAAGCACCTTTTAAAGAGGAAATTTTTTGTACATTTTAAATGCATGATCTGAGCTATGTCTGAAGATTCTTTCCCCAATGGCTATTTGATTGAATTCTGTGATGTCATTTGTGTTTTTATGACCATCTATTATGAGTTTTTTTAATCACTTTTATGAGGTTGATGATAATTACTCATCGTCATACGATAAACGTTGTTTTAATAAAAAATTATTATAAAACAAATATTATTTATAAATTTAATATGGTTTTAATTATTATTTAATAATTATTTATATACAATTTTCAAAATATTATTATATTATGAATTAATAATAATAAAAAAAATTATTAAAAGTTAAGATGGTCAGTCTAGTAAAATAATTTATCTCTTTCATCTAATTATTATATTTTTTTAATATATATGCATAAAAATTAAATGATATTCATCATAAGATTTAGAAAATATTTATTTTCTGAAAAAAAATTGATTAACAAAATTAAAAATAAGAAAAAGAGTTTTGATGAATCTAACACAACAAAACGAAATTATAGATTTTCAATAACATTTTACATTTTTCTTTCAGCCATATCATTTCACTTTTTAAATGACAAAATATTATATTTTTAAATTTAAACTTAAATTAAATTATTATTAATAAAAATTCATTAATCTCTCAACTAAATTCTAAACTATTAAACTTATTTCTCTTAAAATACGTTAATATTATGTTATAGGCGGTGATAAAATATTCAATCTCCATATCATGTTACCAAAAATATTTATTAATCACAAACATAAATAAATAATATTTAAATATATTAACATAAAAATATATTATTTAATTATTTTAAAAATATACATCATTATATTTCTTATCTAAATAATATATATTTATTTAAGCTTAATTCACTCCATAACTCATGGTTCCAAACATATCGTATGTTTGGCTCAAATTTGCTATTACTATATTTAACTCATGGTTCTAAACATATCGTATGTTTAATTTCAAATTTGCTATTACTATAGTAAGAAATGACAATTGAATATGAAGTTTGACTAATACTTATACATGTTTGACTAATATGTCACACTTGGTCAGCGAGCATTTATAGACTGTTGAAAAGATTAAAGAAAAAACAATAATAAATGCACAAACTCTAAAACTCAGACTTTTCGGTACTAACTTGGGATGCCGACAAATACAAAAATGAGATGACCAACTCTATCTACGATTTAATTTGTACTTGCTAGTTGGTACTTCCATTTATCACATTCTTCATAATATTTCTCATAAATAAATTACAAAAACATTTTAAGCAAGATAAAAGGTAAATATAATTTCAAATATATTTTTTATTATATAAATAAAGTTCATATATTTAATTTAAAATTTAAATATTTTATTGATACAAATATTTTTTTGTAAAAACATAATTGAATAATTTTTATTGATACAAATAAAAATATTTCATTGATAAAAATAAAATAATACTACTATCTTATCACATTCACCGGCCAATCGATATCAACTTTGAAAACAGACCTGACAATATTTAGAGACCTCCAGCCTCACTGCACTGTAGGGACAATTAAGCAATATGTATCATTCAAATTAAAAAATATATATTAATGTTCTCAAGCATAATATAACTATATATACTTGCATATTTATTTTCCAGCATTATGGTATGGAATTATTGATTTTTTTTTTACGAAATTGAATTATTGATCTTGAGTCCTTATTTTCAAACAACGCATATATCATAATGATTGATTGTTCCTTCTTTGCGATAAATCCCAATTATTTAAAGTTTGGGCAGTTGCTATCACAATCCATATTATATGAGTGCACTCAAACCATACATGAGGTGGAGTTACTCTTGTTACTTTAAATTATTGAATTCAATTTTTTTTTTGTTGAAATATTGATAAAATTAACTATTATAGTCATTTAGATTAATAAATTTTAATTTTTTTTTGGAAAAAGAGTGCACTCAAACCACTGTATAAATTATTTGAATTAACACACTAATCACCGTAATGATTAACATCATTATGATATTTTTGTCTCGCTCCTTTTTGTTTTCTTACCCCTGATTAAATTTTAAATTTTCAAAGGTAGTAAAAAATGTTAAATAATGTATTCATATATTCTTTTTTAAAAAGGGACACAAATGATGTTGTACTATTAATAATATTGTTCTGTAGCTTTAATTTGGACGAAAATGAGTAGCAACACCACTTTCATCCTTCCTTTTTCTGTATATGTGCATGTATACAAAAACTGAGATAATAAATAAATATTCGCTATTATTTATATGAAATAAATATCTGACTAAAGCAGTGAGAGAGGTTTGAATGTTAAATTTATAAGAATATTTTGTAAAATTAATAGTAATAAATATGGCATTTTAATTTTATACAAACAATGATGTGAATATTATTATTCCTTCCATTAACATAAATATTTGATCTTAGGTTGTTCATAGGCAAGGCGTTTAAGGGAAGAAAAGTGGAAAATGAGTCAGCTCCAATCACCTTCACTATTTGTTTATTACCTATTGGAACATTAAAAAAAGGTTGAGTTTCATGGGCCACATGGGTCCCTCTGTACCCTGATTCGTTAAAAGCTTTCTAAAAATGGAACAATGGCCCAGCACGATTGACTTTTGATGGCCCAATAATGGGTCCATCATCAGAGGCCCATAATGCCACCACTAATTACGATTCTTAGTAATTAATCTCAAAACACGACCACAACACTCTTTATTGGATGACATTGAATGATACCCAAATAAGATGCTTTTAACATTAAAAAAATAATATTTGTAACAAAAAAATTAAAAATAATATTGCTTAAAAAAACATTAAAAATTATAGTAGTAATGATAATAATATTAAGAAGCTTGACTTGGAAGAAAGGTGACACCCACTTTCCATTGTGAAAAAGAATATGAAAATTAATTTTCAAGTTTTGGCACAGACTAACATATAATGGGGTCCAATTACTTTTTTTCTTTAGGTATAACCATTTTTTTCAGTTGATAATATCCATTCATCAATGTTATTTGACACTACTTAGTTATTTGATTGCTTACTTTTTCAAACTTGTAGGGGCTAATACAATTGGCAAACCAAATAATAAACAAAAATTAGTGTTGGGACTTTTATGTGTTGATTGATGGGGAATATATATCGGTCATAAAAAAAAAGGGAATATATATCAATTAGGCAGGTTTACTAAACAAAATTATTGATGCAAATGTATTGATTGAAAAAGAAAGGTGTTGGTTGTTAAATTCTATTATAATATGAGCAAAAATTTGGAATCAAATTTTGTTTATTTATAAGAAGAAAAATATAGACTTTTTTTTTTGAGAAATTGACCTATGATGTAACTTGGAATATGAAATAATGGAATAGCATATACATTTAAGATCCATGCAAATGTTTTATCATGGTAACATAAACTGGTTTGCTTCAAAATGGGGGAGAAAGGATCGAGAATCAATTAAAGCAAATCTAGATATGTATACGTTCAGGTATACCCCTTTTTTAGGTGCTTATGTTGCACCGTACCTCTTGCAAGAATAAATTCCATAATAATTGAAGTTTAAATTATGCGATTCCTTACCCAAAAAATGTTCACCGTTGCTAAGAAATATTTTATACATACATTCAATAATTAGATCTAATTTTAATGAGGATGATAAATCATTTATTTTAAACTCATTAAATATTATGACATTTTTTTTTTAATTTTACTATTTTAGTCTTTTTTTTTGTGAACGCTACTTTAGTCTTATATTTTGTCCTGTTAAATTGACTTCCAAATAGTGTATGACAAGACTATTTGGGTCAAATCTATAATCAATAATTTATTAATAATATAGAGACATTAAACTCATAATTTTATATTTTAAAAATTATCAAAATCACACGCTAATATTGATATATATTTCAGTTAAATAATCAAGTCATACGCTAATTTCAGATAAAAGAATCAAAATCACAAATTGAATAAAACAAGGAAATTAAAATTATAATTAAACCTAAATAATACTAAATGATGTCTATGGATTTTTGCTTTCAAAATATATATCATATTAATACAAGATTAAAAAATAAGTAATGGTTCAATCTGCTGTTAGAAAAATTAAATCACACACTCTTGCTCCAACCACTTCCTAGTTTAAACAAGTCATTCTCAATGTTTGTGCTATAAGAGAGGCAGATTAGTTGACAAGTCCTTAAAAATATTTGTTTTACTTTAAAAATATTTTATATTAAATAACAATGTTAAAATTATATACTGACATTGTTTCAAAATTAAAGTCAAACTATGTAAATCTTTTTTCCACTATCGATGATAATGAAATTTACTCCCTCCGATTCTGTATTTAAAAATAAAAAAAAAAGAGAGGATATATATACATATTAAGTAATCAATCTATTTTTATTGGTATTGGAAAATAAATAAATCAATTTCTAAAATTACCTTTAAAATACTTTATAAACATAAATGCATTAATTATGACATTGAAAATAAAAGTAAAAAATGAAGGATATTATATAAAAAAATATTTAATACAGTAAAGCTTGTTGAAAGTTATTATATTTTAGATCATGATTTTTTTCTTATATTCGAAACCAGATAAAGTATATAAATATCATATTATTTAACGATTAAATTGATTAAAAACCATAACAGCTATCAATTGAAGTTCCACAAAACTTAATTGTAGTATAAGTGATCCACCATACATGGGATAGGTTGGTGATTTTTTATTTTTGCAAAAACGAAAAATATACTATTTATATTAAAATGAAACAAACTCACTTGCATAAGGAATGCAAAGTTAGAACAAAGAAGGATTATTATACATTGTTCTGACAGGCAAACAACCATTAGATCACCCTACCCCAAACAAAAAGCAGATACAAAATTAACTCTTAAATCTCATAAGATACAGCAAACTAATAAACACCGTAGCGGCATTTTGTGTGATTAAAATATGCAAAATACAGAGTTGAACAACCCTGTCCAAAACCCAGCAAAACTCCAGAACAGTTATAGCCGATTCCACCGCCGCTCCAGCATAACGCCAGCCCACACCAAACTTGATTACACCGCCCAACAGCGCTTGAAATGCAGATTTGTGGCTGTGCTCCTACAACCCGCAAATTAAAACCTACCCCGAGCCAACTAGACAACTGCCGAAACACCAACAAAGTCATCTAAGATAGAAATGTGCACATTGCAGTCGCATAAAACATCCCCCAGACTGATGATACTGCCACCAATTTAAGCCACACCAACACAGCAGCAAAAAATTTATAATCAGCCTGCTAATCAATGGGGTGGCAATTCACTTGTGTTAGGAATAAAATCTTATCGAACTACTATAGTTAATAACTTACATGGATGTTGTTTTCATTAATTTCAACTATTGAAGAGTTTCCATTTCTTACAAGCTAAAAACTGGACAATCTTTTTGTATTTTATGATTTATGTGCTCAAAGTTTATACTTTTTTTCTTTATGGAGGATGCCTTCTCGCTTTAATTATATTTCTCTCTATTTTCTTCTTCGATAACATCTTATTTCATCCATAATAAGAAAGAGATAAAATTTATTTGTATACTTCATGTTTAGTTTTAATTCACACTTTTGAAACCATGAATCCACAAGACCCTAAATATAAATACCATAACTCACAGACACATGCGCAAGGGATTTCACACTCTCGTTCAAACCAAAGACTAATGGTTCATTTTCTTCAAAAGAATGGCATGAGTAACCAGCACGTTTATAAAATCTAATAAAAAATGACATTAAAATCGGAAAATAAGTATATAGTTAAATGATATCATCATCCCTAATTCTATCTATTTTCTCATGCTTTACATAAAGCCTGCCTAAAGAATGTAAAAAAAAAAGGGAAGAGAAAGTAAGGGAAAATATTACACAGAAAAAAACTAACAAAGAAAAAGTGAAAGAAAATAAAACCTAAACAAAACAAAGTGTCTTTTGATCAGATATATATGAATTAGAAAGAGAAAGATTAATGTATAGACAAGCAATTACTCAACTACCTTCTTAGCTTAGTTCGCTTCATTAGTATGAGGACCAATACATATACTATTCATCAGATTCCATAGTTGGACTCTGAATGCAGTTGTCCATTTGATGGAGTTCCAACATTCTCTTTTCTGGATTACACAGGCCTGTAGGTAAACAGCATTCATATCATTCAGAAACAAGATTTTCCTTTGATTTACACTAGATGTAACATGTACGTATATGTCTGTTAAAAAAATCATTAACTACATATATACATAAATTTGTTTTTGGAAAGGTCTAATCATACATAATATAACTAATAAAATAACACCACAACAAACAAATTCCCATTTTATGATCAAATCGTATTCAATCCTTTTTTTTTTTTGAGGAGTATGCAATCCTTAAACATGTATAGGATATCAATCTCATCTTTAAATCTTATGCATTAATTAATACCATGCATGTGACAAGCATGAGATCATTTATAATGATCACATTTTGTTTTTTTCACATATATTAAGAAAACTAGGTAATGAATTTAATATGTTCATTTTATGTATAGATTTTGTACATTTTGTACATGAATATATTCAATTCGATTTTTCATCTTTAAAATAAATTAGTAGTAATTAATAAGAGGTATTTTTCATCGTGCCCTAAACGCGCTGATGCGTCGCGCCCGACCTGATATACTTCCCCACAACTGTGTTTTCCAACAAACATGGGTGTTTTTGAATTTTTTTATTTCACTAAGGGTATTTGAGTCTTTTTGCACCCACAGAATCCCTATTATTTTATTAATATATTAAACCTCTGTTTCTTCTTCTTAGTGATTGCACGACCTTTCTTCTTCTTCCTCTCAGAACACGACCTTTCTTCTTTTTCCTCTGGTTTCTTCTTCTTCCTCTGTTTTCTTCTTCTTCCTCTTGTTTCTTCTTCTTCCTCAAAAGTCAGAACACGGCCTTTATCTTCTCCCACTGCTTCTGCTTTGTTCCTCTGTTTTGTAAGAAGAATGGCATCTTCATCTGAAACCCCAACAGCATAGGCTTGTTTAAACCTAGTGGTGAAAACCTTGACATGGCTTGGCAATGGATCTCTTTGGTGGATATTAATGACAAGGTTGTTACTTGTGATTTTTGTGGGAAGGTTACGAGAGGAGGTATTAGAGAGCAAAATTGCACCAGATGGGGATAAGGGGAGATGTAGCTCCTTGTAGGAAAACACCAGCTGATGTAATACAAAAACTCAAGGAGGCTCAGGAGAAAAAGAAAACAGCTAATGATTCCTATATGGCTGAGATTAGTATCGATGAGGAGGACGATGATGCTGCGCAAGAAATTGCAAATGTTCGGACAAGAAAAAGGTCTGCAACAGGTATTGCTAAAACGAATGTTAAAGGCCCTATGGATGTGCTTATGTTTAATGGAGATGAGGAGGTGGAAGAAGAAGAGTTTCAATCAAGTGATGAACAAGATAATGTTGAAATTACAAGTGAAGATGAAGAAGATAATTTTGCATGATTTTGATTGTTTTTTTAGTTTGAGTCTTATCCAGTAAAACTTGATTACTTTTAGAACTTAATTTTGATTACTATTAGATCTTGATTTTGATGTTAGATTTTGGTTATGAAGTATGATTACCCTTTTAATTTTGCTATTTTTTAGTATTTTTGTCTACTATTTGTATTTTATGTTTAGTTTATATATTGCTTTTTGGTCTTCACAATAGAGGTCATCTCGCTATCCCATTTTCGGGGTTGGGCGCTCTGCGCCACTATCCGAGACTGACAACATAGGTATGCGGACAAAAGAGAAATTGAAGTTGTTCAAAGTAATTGCTCTAGAGAAGTATGAGGACAAAGGAGTCTACAGAAAGGATAGCCAGCATAAACCTCAAAATGGAAAAAGTCATATCATGAGTACAAAGAAGAAAAAGATTTCATAAGTACGCGGTATTGTTATTTCTCATAAACATAAAAGGACATCAAAGTGAAATGGAGCACCAGATAAATGTTTCGAATAATGATAACTAATCTAAGACTCTTCTAATTTTTTCAAATAACTTCAGTTTTTCAGCATTAAATTCTTTTTCTTGCATTTTATGTTCAACTCTCTGAAAATTCATTTCAGTTGTTCGCACTTCTTTTCACACATGACTTTATTTTTCTACTTTGAGGCCTCCCCATCCACGGTTATTTGGAGTTCATACTTTGGTGTCTCTGTCCTCTTCCCTTTAATTCATCTCACTGTCTTTCTTCCACTCTGCCGCACATATATCAAAACACCATGTGGTGGTGTGAAGATTGAAGGCCTCAAAAGAAAAAAATAAAGTCATTTGCAAATGAAAAGAACAAACGTGCTGAAATACCCCGCTAAAGCTAAAAATGGAACTCAAAACCAAGAGAGAGATGGAGAAACAATTGATGTGTTATTCCCTATAAAATATTGAGAGATGTACACGGGCGAATGGGTTTACGAGATGCCAACAAGGTTCACCAGTATAAAACAAAAATTTAAAATAGTCATATCATGAATACATATAAGAACAAAAGGTTTCAACAAGTTAGTTGTATTGTTATTTGGCAACAACGGTAAGGAACGTCTAAAAATTAGTCGTTTGCGCTTTTTTCCACACATGACTATATTTTTCTTTCAGAGGACTCCAATTTTCAACCACAGCTATGTGGAGTTCATACTTTGTGGTCTCATTCACCTTCCATTTCTTTACCTCACCATCCTCCTCCACGTTTAAGCACATAAATTAAAAAAACATGTGGTGGAGTGAAGATCGAAGTCCACACCAAAGAAAAATAAAGTCATGTGCGATTGAAAACCACAAACGTGCTGAAATTCACCACACTAAAGCTAAAAAATGAAGTTCAAAACCAAGAGGGAGATGGAGAAACAATTGAAGTTGTTCGCTGTAATAGATCTAGAAGTGTGTAAATGGGTGAATGGGTTTACTTGATGCCAAGAAGGTTCACCAATATAAAACAGAAATTGAAAGTTGTATCATTAGTACAAATAAGAACAAAAGTATTTAACAAACTAGTGCTATGGTTATTTAACAACTTTAATGATTGTCAAAATGAGATAGAGGGTATAATGAATGTTTGAGATAATGACGATACATGTAAGACTCGAGCATCTACTGAGGATGGAATGGATAGGCTTCATTGGCATGCACAAAGAACAGAAAATGAGTACAATTTATTCGAAGACAAAGAGAAGATCCTCAGCTAATGTGAAGTTGGAATCTGTATCACTGTCCTGCAAGGTACGTCTGGTGTGGTTGGGTATAGGGTGAGATTATCGATTTTTTGAGATCCAACTAAATTTTTCATTTTCACTAATCCTGGAGGATAATGATTAATGAGTTTATGTTTCTAATTTTTTCAAACAACTTCAGTTTTTCAGCATGTGTACTATTGAATTAGTCACTTCCGATAAAGACAAAAAAAAAATTGAAGGTTTAGTGCATTCCGCATAAATTATGTGGGACATTTCATTCTTTGGTTCATTAGTTTAGAGTTGGAGGTGGTGGGGACAAGGGAGGGATGGCCAGGGAAGAGGGAGGGGATTGAGAATTTGGGTGGAGGGTTAGCTAAGCATGGGAGGAATAGAAAGGAGCGTGGTAATGGGAAGAAGAGCGGTAATTTCTACCACATCATCGCACCACATGGGATGAGCCATTTTGTGTGACAACACCTCGTAAAGTTTTATCAGCCATGTATGCATTGTTGTAATGGGCACCAACGGCAGGATTCAAAATCAAATAGGAATGTAAACTCCTAGATAACATATTATTAACATTTTGTGCAAGGAGAAATACAAACCTGAACACTTTGGAATATCCCACACAGCAATTGATGTCGATGTACACTCTGAAGCACAAAGTTCGTGATTATTTTCATGGTTGACATTCATTGCAAGCATCCAAGCTCCAATGGTAACATCCTCATTGCTGAACATCCGAAAACTGTTTAAAAAGCAAAAGGATGCAAGCATTACATTCACAATTATAGGAATAGGGAAGGGAGGGGACTGAGCATGGCTCACATCTTCACGTTTATACATCGTGATGTTCGTACCTTTATGAAAAAGAAAAAAGAAAAAACCAAACAGATGGTCTACAAACCGACCACCCAAACACAATTTTCACAAGATGTGGAACAGACAGCATCTGACTCTAGCATGTGAATTATACTCAAAATCCAAGAAGTAAGATGGTGGAAAAGCAAACATGATTATGAAAATAAAGCTGTATCATTACATCAAATCTCAACTCTAAAAAAGGAAAATAATAAATAAATAAAAAATCAACATATGAACATCAGTGAGTGCATCAAATGTTACTACAGTGAATATCAGTAAAACAAATATACTCCAAACAGGGGCTGTTAGTAGTTATTTTTTAAACTACCCTCTGCTGAAGGTCAAGTGACCAAGCAATCAAGTTGTGGACAAAGAAACGCTTGCCTGTTATTCCTAAGAGCGACCAAGCTTGATACAACATCAGCAGAAAGAGCATATATAGGACCATAAGCATGAAGGAAATACTCCTTTCCAAGCAAATTAGATAGTGGCTCATACCTGTAAGATTTATTGGGAAAATTACTCCAAAAGCCAAATAAGCCAATATGCAGGTTATAAATGAAAACAGAAAACTTTTGATTGTCGCCATAGAGTGGCGAGATAGCACACTGCATAACCCAAAAAAAGGGGGCAAATAACAATTTAGGCCCCTACAAAAATTGGATGTTCCATGATTTGATTTGATCCCAGTGTATGTTAAGATGTTTGGAGGGTAAGGGAGGTAAAGAAATCAAACAAAAGAGATGGGAAAAGAATGAGATTAAGCAATGATATTCCTTCCCTTTGAGGCCGACGCAGTTAATTAAAATTCATCTTGTAAAGTTTATTATCAGATATTTGATCTCTTGAGCTAGTAATTAATAATTCATAAATCCCACAAATAATAGTTGTAATCTATTATTCATTTTGAAGAAAAGAGCGTTAGTATTATTATTTAAAAGTGGAAAGTTCTGATATTTAAAGCATGCGATGATAGAAACAATTTAATATATTCAATCTAGATAGAGCTAACCATTTGAGTTTCGGATCAGTGAAAACAGGGCCCTTTTTCATGCATCCTATGTACGTCTGGGGATGAGATCTCTCTTTTGCAAGAAGTAATGAAAGGCGATCTGACAATAAAGATTGCAAAAATCTTAATCGTTGGGCTCTTAAGAAAAGGTAATCACTGCATTCAAAACTAGGTTAAACCCTGAAAGATATTGTACCTGGTCTTAAATATATGTCATCGTCAGCTTTGACATAAAATTTGGCTTCAAAAAGAGCATAAGCAGCTTTAAAGAAAGCCAACCTGTAATAAAAGACCATATTCAGCTTAGCAACACATTGCAGGCATAAAGTACAGCAGTTTACTAATTCTCAGAACACACGTTTTGTATGGGAGCTTACTGTACTCCTCTTCAATATCCAATTGAATGAAATCATCGTATTCGGCAATTTCCCTCTTAAGCGCAGACATCTTCGATCTATCACTTGTTCTACCAATAACAAACCTAAAAGCCATGCCAGTGGCTTCTTCCAAGCTGCAAGCAATAGCAAAATTTTAAGATTAGCTCACTAGAATAATTAAATTACATCATTTTCACACCCCAAATTGCACCAGTTTCATTAGATCAAATAAGTAGTCCAATAGTTAGATACAGAAGGAGACCAACTAAAATCATACTACAAAACATTCAAAAATATTTGGATTTAGCCAGTCATTAGACATGATTTATGGTGGATATCATGACCTAGTAGGAAAAGACCTTGTGTGTCGTTGGTTACTGTTGTCAAATAGCGGCGCTATACAAATATATATAGCATAGTAGAATTAGAACAAATTGTTGTTCCGCAATACATTATTTAGCACAAAGTGTTTCCAAATAGTTGTTATAGTGGCGCTATAGCATTGTAGCATAGCAAAATTTGAACAAACCCCCATTTTCAGTGATCCGCGATTGACAACATTGGCCATTTTTGTTGCATTTTCAAATCAAAACCCACCCACAAAAGATACAATGCAGTTTGAGCACTTAATGCACGCTGCTAGCTACTACAGATAGTTACTGAATGGAATCCAGAAACTAAGCCACAGAGAGGAAACTTCGATTTTATGCAATACACATTTCAATGACTGACATTTCAAATCAAACCCCAATGCTCTACAATACAACCAATTACATTTTCCAAAAATACAAAACATTGACAATAAATTATTTTTTTTAGAAAACCACCATAATTAAGACCTTTGTCACCCTAGTGAACCGGGCACTTAGATCGCAACTTTAAAGCTCTTTGGCCCTCCACAAGAATGTGTTATATGGGGGATTAAAGTCCTCCCTCGCAAACTAAGTGTTGCTAAACCAAGTGAGACACACTCATTGAATACATTGATAATAATTTGATATAAGTTTACACTAACATCAAGCAACTCATTAATTTTTCTTAACAACCAAAGATCAAACTCAAACAACATGCAATTAAATACCAAAAAATGGAACAAGAAAAAGAATAATATTACCGTTGAAGTCCATTAGGATGAGAAGGAAACCAAGTGTTCCTCATAGATTGTCGCCTACCAACGGATCCAAATCCAGTCTGAATTCCAACAAAAGCCATAACCTTATGCCTATCCTCAGCAACCACATTCCGCCTAGCGGTGGCGGTGTGGTCCCAATGAACACGAACCGATCTAGGGTTTATGTTGAGACATCGATCGTTCTGAAGCGGTCTGAGAAAAGCGGTAATTCCGAAGAAGAGGAGTAAGAGGAGGGAGATTAGAAGCAGGAATGAGGATCTGCGATATGAAATGGTGGGACGTGCGTAGAAGGAAGAGGATGGCATTGTTTGGTTGGGATGGGATTGTTGAGTATTGGATCATGTTATTGCATTGTTATTATGGTTTAAGCAGAGGGAAGTTTGTGATGGAAATTATGGTGGTGGAGGAGAAAGACACTTCAACTAACTGCATGTGTTGTGTGTATGCTTAGACAATAAGCTTGAATCTGTTATTTCACGGTTACCATTTACAACACCTTCTCTATTCTCATTCAGTCATTCTAATGTTATTTTTATGTTTTTCTTTTTAAAATTGGAGTATGAGATTGCATTATAGGGTTATGACCATTTTGGTAAAGGTGTATCTTAGAAATATGACCTCCTCTTACTAGATTTTTGTTTTTATTATTTGGATAGATAATTGCATTGATAACATATTATTTCATTAATAACACTGCTGAATTGATTAAAATTAATTACAAAATACATAAAAATACATAGATTGAATAATTAATATTTGGATTATATTTTTGAATATAACTTAGTACTAAACACACTTCGCATAGTAATTTATTCTTAAAAGTCTATTTAAGTTTTAATACTACTTTATCTTAAGTGTTGCTGTATCCTATTGGAATGGCTATGTGAGTTTGTATGAAAGATAATGAATATGGATGACAATGGATATCTACCAACACGAATAGAGTCATCCATTATTTGCTTCATTGAATTAAAATGATAGTTGTACTCTATTTATATGTGTGGATATATCTTCTAAATAGATATTACTAAATTTTTAAGTATCAATAGTTATCAACAGATATCTAAATATATCATATTTTAAATGAAAATATTATTTTATGTACAAAAATTATTACTTTTTGCAATTACGTAGAATTTTACCTCTCTTTTGTTAACTAAAAAAAAAGTTTTAGTATATAAAAATATTAATACATTAGCACATAAACAAAATTTCACCATAAAGAGTATTAATACATTAAGACATAAATAAAATGCATTACAACACAATAACTTTATTAATTTACTAACGGGTACGAATATATACGGGTATAAATATCATTACATACACATTTGTATCCATTCATTCACGAGTAGTTAAAATATCAATTTATTTTATCTACATAGTAATTTGTGAATGCTTGTTAAACTATTTACTTCATACTCATCGCAGATTTTATGTTAAACTATCTACTTCATGCTCATCACGTATTTTATCTACAGGTACGAATTTTTTTGTCATCCGTGAGATGAAAAAAAAGAGATGGTAAAGGGTGAGAGAAATAGTAATGGGTTAGTGACAAAGAAGTATATATGGAGGTGTTCAACTACTTATTAGGATTGTCACTCATAAAACATTCTAAATTAGTTTTATTTCTCATCCAAATCTATCAATATTGATGAGGATTCCAAATTGAGAGAGCTTTTAGGCTTTGATTGGAAGTTAAGATGCAAAAGAAAAGGAGGGCTTTGATGATAAAGAAAAAAAGCAAAGCAAATATGAAGGTGAGTAGTCACTCCACCTTGCATGAGATTTTATTTTTCTTTATTGAATAAAATATTTTTAACATGGAGCTCAAAAAATGCATTGAGAGATAACTTTAGATGTTTGGGAGAGTTAAGATGTTCTCTATTTCTTAAAAGAAACGAAAAGCTCCATTACTACAATTCTATATATATATATAAAGTCAATAAATGTTTAATTTATATTTAATATTTAAAAAAATTGTCAATAACTATACAAAACTATAGTAAGAAATTTCAATTTCTTCAAAATCATACTTTATAATACTTTCAAAGTTAAAAAACATATCACTCCATCAACCCAGAGAGAGAGGGAGGGGGAGGGCAAGTTAAGAGGTGAGAAAAATTAACAAGCGAGATCGACTAAGACAGGGTAGAGAGAGGCTTGGTTGAGAGGATCCAACCTCAAAATGTAAAAGATTTCCCCTGTGTTTTCCTTCCTCTCGTTCCCTCCCTCTACAGTCCTTTCTAAACAAAGCCTAGTGCCTCTACTCATTTTCATTTTCCCTAATCAACCTTCATGTTAACTGTCAAGAGAAGTCACCCACCATTACAGTTATAAAGATTTTACTAGCCAATGCTAGGCCTAATTATACTATCACCAACTTCAAATTTAGTTTTCTTTTTTGAGCTTAGGCACTATTAAATTCCAAAGAAGAAAAATGGACCTATTACCTTGAAACCAAGTTATGTTTTCATAATTAACGGTAGGTTTACCTACTATATACTACTAAATAACAAGTTTGTTAAAAGCATTACACCATTTCTCTAACTTGCTTTCAACTTTCCATTGATTTTGCAGACTTAGCTAATGTTCCAAAAATAGCTGGTTCATCATACATCACTGAGCAATCAAAATTAGAATCTGTGTCAAAATTGTTGCCCGAAAATGTTTTGCAGGACACATTTGAAACATGTCCATGCAAAGCATTTTCCTCAACTTCACCTATTTTGATATTCTTGTCCTCAATAAGTCTTACACCTGGTTCAGTACCATCTTTGTTGGCACAACAGTTCTCAAAAGACTGTCGTAAAAACTCGCTAGCCATTTGCATTTTGTTGTTTGTTCTCAATTCCTGCACATGGTTTTCTTCAATAGATTTCTCTGATCCACCTGACACCATCAAAGGCATGACTTTCTCTTCACCAAAAGACCTACTTGTCTCTGTTGATTCTTTGCCTTCTAATACAGTTTCAACAGCTCGAGTATTATCATCTATGCTGGTTTCACTGCCAGCCCTATTGTCTGGTTGGTTTTTGCAGTCCACAGGTTCATATTCTGACTTAGCATTGACTTCATTGTTTCCAACATCTTGTGGTGATGATTCGGCTATGGCGACTCCTTCAGAACAGATACCTACTTTGAATGATTCATCTGTTGCTACAGTGGATTGATCACACAGTCCTGTTTCAGCCAACAAAACAAATATTTTTAATTACTAGTTTATTTATTTATTTATTTATTTATAATAATAGTACACTAACCAAATGCACCAGATGAAAATACCTTTGCTTCTCTTGCCATACAAAGACTTTTCAAGTAACACTGTTCCAGGAAAAACCATTAAGTTGTTTTTTTTCAATCGCCGCTTTTCCATGTCATCAACAGGTACGAAACCGAAGCCCTTAGTCCATGTCTCCACCAAATCAGGAATGGCTGATACCACAAGCTTTTCTACCTTGACAGATATTAACATCTGCTAACGAAAGAAATAGATTTAGAAGCACGAAAGGCCACTAGAGAAAGCCAAAAGAAGCAAATGTGGGAACATTCCAAACTCGTAACTGTGTTATACACAGAGCAATAATTAGCAATATGCTCTCTACCACATTCTTTTCAACACATTTTTTATCAGAGTGAAATTTATGTGGGATCCGTGTGGCTTTCACCCAATAATAGAAGGTACCGTGCTATCATGTTTCTTATATAAAAAGAAAGTCATCAAATTCGTATCTATATCAAATTATCAAATTTCAAAGAACATTTATTCTCATGGACGGGAGTATTAATCCAACTAGGGTGAAACTGAACAATATTTTATATCTGTTTTGTTTGAATACAAATTTTGGATAAACATGAAATTACAGCCAAATTATACCTCTTCGATTGAGTTCACAAGGAGTCGGCACATTCCTTGGCGACGATACCGACTGCAAGTTGCAATTAGAGGCATCTCTGCAGCTGTAGTTCCATGCACCCTGCAAAGAAGTAACAGGCTTGAGAATAATGCAATAAAGCAGAAATGTTATTTCAATTAAAACAAAATGTAACTATGACCCAATTCATTTATGAATCTACTAGAAGGGTAAGCTTGAGCACAATTGAAAAGCATTTAAATAATTGTCTTTATTACATAATAGAAAAGTAGCTGATATAGAGCCATTTCACATAAATGTCATAGAGACAGGAATTTAAGTACATTGACTTCTATCATAAATAGCACATGTCATGTGTGTGTTATGTTTCACCTGATTGATGCTACAGATATTAAAACGTCCTGTTTCTCCAACACCACGGTGTAAAACCCTTGAAAATTCAGACGAGCAAACTCAGACCTGAAAATCACATGGAAGTAAAAGCCTTACAAATCAAGACGAAAACTGGAGAACAAAACAAGATCCAAAATATGAAGCTTTGAAATAGAGCACAAGGGGGGGAGGCATTATTTAGACACATTTTAAATGACGAAGCGCACAAAAGAGGTGGAAAATTTGTCATAGGGAAGAAGCACTAACCCCCAATTGTATAAAACTTGGGGTATCATGTGAATGCCTGTTCTTGGATCTAACATTGACAAGAAACACTCTTCCATGATGGTAAGGGCAACAGCTAATTTTGTATTGCATACTGCCTTTAAGGCAAACCACTGGGCCGAATGAACCTTTTGGTCATCGTGTATGCATCTAAGAAGCGTCCATGAGAAGCCATCAGCGACTTGATTAACTAGCCCCACTTGAGATTGTAGACTAGAGTATACCTGCACATACCAGAAAGTCAATTCCTTGAATAAATAATGTTGGCATATTATAAAAAGACATCTTATAACATCTTTTATTTTATATTAGAATATCATAGTGCATACCAGAATATCTTTCATATGATATTAGATAAATAATGTTATCTTTTATCCAACATAGCATATTATTAGGATATTAGTTTGTCTCAATGTTAGTCGGCTTCGGCTTTGTAGCTGTAGTACTAGCATTTGACCTAGTTATTAACCGTATTCTATGTTGGGATATTTCAACACATTCTCGTATCAATGTTATAATATAAGCCATATGTTGTTCTCTATTTTCTCTTTCCCTAACTGTAAACTTGTAACTTCTAAAACAAGTATTCCGGTGAAATAAGAAAACCATGCTGTTTGATAATATTATTCTAACAAAACATAAAAGTTGGAACAAAAGGAATAATGCTACCCATCATATCCTTAACCAAAGTACAACAAGAAGCAACCATAAATATTCACAGCCTCACAGGTAAATATATTGATCCGCTCCTTATTCTTCCAAGAGAATACCTCTTAAAGAAGTGAATACAGAGACAAATATTTTAAGGCAAGCATAAACACCAGTGGTATGTAACAAAAGCAACTATGCCAAAAGATAGAGACAAAATAGACTCTTCATCCTAATAGTTGAGATCATTTATGATTCTTCAACAAGCAACTCAAACAACATGGTATTAGAGCTTCTACGATCAAGTAGTTGATAATTTGATCCTTACAGGGCCCCCATTCTACGAACAAAAAAATGAATTTTGGCACACAGTATAAGAATAAAGTGGGCAAGAGCATTTGTTCACACTTCAAGCCGAAAAAGATCTTTTGTGAGGGATGTTGGTACCTGAGAGCTTCGGCTTTTGGGTTAATGAATTCACAACATATTCAAAAATAATCACAATAAATAATGAGAAGGTTCCAAATTTCTCGTTTTACATGTCAGTAAAAAAATTTTGACTTCTCTTATATGGTAAGCAGTTCCACGAAATATATAATAAGCACCCACAGTTGTAGTTACCTAAAAAGGAAGCATGTAATAATTAAAAGTAAAATATGTCAATGAAAAGCTGTCAAAGTTGTTCCACTTTTGGAAAATCTTATCGAAAAAAGTCATGGAAACTTCAATGTTAACAACTCTCAATTGTTATAATCATCAAAATTTTATTTGGACAGAAGAATGTGAAAGAACATTATAGTTACCCTATTGTGACCACATATTTTAGTTACAACATTAACTTTGAGAATGATATAACGAGAAACCATACTCACGATATTCATTTCATAATATCAAGGTCAATATTTTAAATTTTTCATCTTAAACTCGTTCATCTAAAAGTGCAACCTTTTGTAACTATATTTAAGACATTAAACGAACTTTTAATCAAATAATCAACATTTAATGTGCCATAAACTTACAAGTAGATTAAAATGTAAATCAAACATAACCTTCAAAAAGCATTGAATATGATCTTCAATTTATAAATAGTAAAATGACCAACTCATATTACAAGGCACTACACTATCATACAATATGTCACAGACAATAAGTCTCATTTGCTGAATTCAAGAAATTCATTTCAAATGGAAGTGTGGAAATTTGAGAAATTGTAGTATAGTACCTCTTGACAACTCTGACCACAAAACCAAGAGTCTGAAACTGCTCCTTGTTTATCTCCTTCTCCTAGGCATTTCTCATGATCTATTCATCACAAGAATCATAATCAAAAGGTATCTTCATTGAAGCATCAAAAAGGTAAAAAAGTGAGCACAAACTTCCAGATAAAAAAATCTTTATCCATAATCATATTAAGTGATCCTTTATTACTATAATAAATTATAATGAGGGTAGCAAAGTGCACGAAGCTCCTACCATTGTAGAGTTTGAGGGGGGTCAACGATTCCAAATTTTACACAGAAACAACAATAAATAAGAATTGTAGTAATGACAAAACTTGAACCGTCTAGTTTATTCCAAAAAATAAAACAATATTTGAACCAACAAATTAATCAGCCATTAACATTACATTTTTTCTAAATAAGATCAAACACAAAAGACAAATTAATATGGTACAACTCAATCAGATAAAAATCTACAGGCTCTAAAAAGCTATTTAAACATATGATCTATTATGCAACGTAAACAACTGAACATGTAGGTCAAACTTACATTTATGTTCGCATTGTGAACATTGTAATGAATCATGTGCATCCGAAGCCTCTTTATCGATAACCAAATTTCCACAAATTCGACAAGTGCAGTTTATGCAGTACCAGTTGCCATCAGGGATCTCCTGATGTACAGAAAATAAAACTTGCATCATTCTTCAAAGCAGTATAAGAGAAACCCAACAATAGTCACATCCATAAGACTACAAATAATACAAAAAGGACTTAACTGATGTTTAAATGCATGGAATAAAAAGAAGTAGGTTTATTAGAGTAGCGTTGGTAACACAAAGTAACTCTATTCATCAAATCTATATTGAGAGAGAGAATATACTCACTGAATCTACTCATCAAATCATGGCCAAACATAGCATAAAGTTTGACAGTTCATTTATTGGCACATAAAAAGCAAGTAAATATAGTCCATGCCCTTATCAAAAAAAAAAAAAAAAATACAGTCCGTGCCATGGAAAAACTTTACCCGTGATCATTCATGTTCTCAAATGCGATAAGGCACTTGGTAGAAAATTTCAATTGCAACAACCCAACAAAGAAAAAACAAAAGTAAGATAAACCTGAGAGAAACAGACCTGAACGGATAAACAGGCCAGGTGAAAAGTAGATGGACAGTTATCACAACATATCAGCTCGCCTCCCTCACCACACAACCCGCACGAGTCATCATTTCTGTCATTATCAACAACATTCACAGCTTGATTTTGACTTTTCCTGGTTTTGTATTCAGCCGACCAAGCTTGAAGGAGGCAAAGTGTAAAGGGCTCACCAGACCCCATGAAAAGGTTCAAGCAAGGGCGACTCAATGCAAACCCAGCATGAATCTTGAACTCTGATAATGTAAGCACCTTACTGCAACACCTACAAACAATTCCATCTTTGGTGATCCTACCATCCTTAGTGACAGAATTATCTTTAGGGTTTCGGTATTGAATGACATCATTTAAAGATATGACTCCATTCTCAATCAACCAGGACAAGAGTGTCCTTGCCCCGAGATAATACTTCTTCCCGTCCTTATTCTGCTTCCCTCCGTTGCAAGGGTTCCTTGGTAGCAACCTGCAACGGCCTTTATGGCTTTTAAGCTTTCTCAAACCCCTTGATCTTCCGGACTTAGCTCTAGAATTACCTCGAATTATCTTTGGGCTGAAGTCCTTATTCTTGAATATTGCTGACACCAATAGATCGTCATCTTCAATCTGGCATCCATTGGACTTATTGTTTGCTTTCCTGATATTTCGCTGGATTGAACTGCCTGATAACTTCCTTTGGTTCCCTTTTTTCCCAACACTGTCAACTACACAATCCTGAACTTCTTCCGACCGAGCCTGAGTGCCGCACGCATCACCATTCAGTGACTGTACCTGGTCAGTAACAGTTGAGCCCAGCATGTCACTATGGTATAACATACTCAGTTTGATTTGAGATATCCTTTTGCACTTCCTCCGCATTTTCTTTTTAAGAATACCATTAGAGCCGGACCATGTACTATCTTTCCCAAATACAGAAGCTATTGAGATTTTCCTCCCCTCTTCCTCACTACATTCGGACCGATTTTCCAATGTGTGCTTATCAAAGCTTTTGGAACTTCTAAGTTTAGCTTGATGAACAGGATTTACTGTAGATTCCAGGTCCAAATTTCCAGAGCTGGTAAAAACATCCAAAGAGGAAGCACTTGAATGGGTAATAGTGCTACATCGATTTTCTATGATGTTAGGTTTATGTTCTACAACATACATATCTTCCTGGTTTCCATCAGATTTCTGATTACAGGCATCGTAGTTTATCACAGAAGCGGTTTTTGTTGTTTCGGTGGCTGTTGAAGAGTCACATAAAATGGCTTGGTCGTGCTTTTGATCAGAATGAGCACCAAAACTATCCTCGCAGGCTGAATCAACTGGAGCACGTGCCATGTTATACTTGCTAGAAGCGAAACTCGAAGAAGCTTTTATTACCTCTCCCCTTTTCAGAGCACCGATCTTTCTATCAATATATATAACTACAACAAAAGGATCCAAAATCCACCATTGATAAGCCAACATAGGTGCGGTTTCTGACTGGGTTTTTGACTTTTCAATATTTTTTAGTGCACTCGATAGATCAGACCATAATTCACTGGTATTGGTCCATTCCTTACGACCTCCATATGATACATTGTATTTTTCAACAGACAAAAGTTGGCTGCATAATTTCCATGCTTTTGTAAATTCCCGAATAGGCTTTCCCTTCGGTGTCCTGTAGAGCGACTCCATGTACCGCCTACAGGGTCGTTGATGCTTCTCAACAGAAATGCCTGACATCGTAAACAACTGCATAACATGAAAGTGCAGTAAAGAACGGGTATCCTCTTTGTCTAGCTTTGACAATGAATTTGAGACATCCATATTAGAAGATTGAAACCCTTCCGGCATTTCCTCGGTTTTTAAAGGAGACTTGGACTTTTCCACGACAGTTATTGATGGACTTGTAACTACTAGCCTGTTTGCAGAGCTCTCCTGGGAAACAGGAGAAGCAACTACCTTACTTACAGACACCTCTTTTGCGATGTTCCCATCTGCTGTTTTAGATTTACAATTTGTAACATCTACATCATCGTTAGAAACTTGTTTATTTTGTACCATGTTATGTTTCAATACATAGCAACTAGATATCACACCATGTTTAGATGATTCAACTGTACGAAATGCAATTGGTTCACTATCACAGTCTGTAGCAGCACAATCCAAGTTAGAAACTACTACTTTTGGAATTCCAGATGAAATCAAAACATCTTCTGAGTTAGATCTACTACAAGGAGGTTCATGCAGAGAAAATTTCATGCGTTTGGCATTTACATCCACATCATTCTGGTCTTCACAAGTGAAACTCTCTGGAAAACACCCCATAGCAGCAGTCTCTTTTGAATGATGAATTACACTAATGTCCTCCTCGGGATGTGTAAATCTTGAAGACGAGGGACGCAATATGAATGAGTTTTCATTACTAGAGCCAAATGATTTAAATGTGTTTTTATTGGATTCAAGTTCAAGGTCGATGACTCCAGAAACAACACACTTCTGACTAAACTGAAAAGTGTCATTACCAAAAAAGACATCTGTAAAAATCTTTCTTTCTTCATTAGATCCTTCGAAGCTATCATCACATAAATGTTCCATTTTGTTGCTGACTAGTGCAGTTTCACTTCACAACTTTTATTACTGGTCTACATGTTACCTCCATTACAAAAGCTGCATCTTGCACACTGTTAACAAAGTTATGAAGTAACATGTATCTTCAGCCATAATTCACTGGTTGACGAATTTCATTTCTGCAAACCCAAGTAAACACAAACAAAATCACGCGGTAAGAGCTTGAAAATCTGCATAGTATTTATAGTTTCCTCATTTTTTATTTATTGATGCATTTAAACACCTAAATAAGGAAATTTTATGTTTCAGAATCACATAACTTGGTTTATACTTTTTATAGAACTATCATCATCCATGCATTCATTGAACTAAAAGATCATGCAAAACAATATCATCAAATATTGCCCACAATTACAACTTCTTTCCAAAATTAGTTTAGGGGGTAGGGTATCAGACATATATTATTTTACATGCAACGGTGCTTTTTAACATAGAAAGAATCTAATTTATCCCACATTTTCAGTGCAATCTGCAACTCTAGGATTAGTGCTACTTTGCATACTCTTCTTCTACATGATCAACTAACTATAAATGCCTCATTGTGCTCCTCCACAAAATATTTATCATCATGTCCCTTGCTAAAAAGTTTAAAGTGTCGTATAGAACGATGGAGAATGATCTTTTTAACAATCTATGTTTCGTTCTATGTTTCGTTCTATGTTTTTATTAGATTTCAATCTATGTTTCGTTCCTATCAACAACAATAACTAAATAATGTTTTCTGCTAAAATCATCAAGGCAACATTGGTGAATCTTTATGTATTCATTTACCATTAATCATCAAAAATCACATAGCAGCATGCATTTATGCAAAAAACTAGCTTGAATCAGAATGCAGGTGCAATTAATAGAAACAATTGTGATTATAATAGCAAACATGACTTCTCTTTCAAATTACAGCATTTAGTAAAACCAAAAGTTATCATCAAACTTCAAAAGCTAAAAATTGAAAAGAAAAAAAAAAACATTAAGACACCAAAACTTCAAATAAATAAAGCAAAAAGAACATGATAGAACACAAACACATTATCAA
>JBBPBQ010000003.1:45315517-45340112 GCA_037974755.1 Cicer yamashitae
AAAAAAAAAAAAAAAAAGCACAAACACAATAACACATACCAGTTTCCCAAAGCACTTCAAAGAGAAAAGGGAACCCTGAATTCTAGAGCCGAAGCAAAACACAAAATCCACATGCATGAATGAAGAAACAACAATGAGACACAGAACAAGAACCAGTACCAGAAATGAACAAGAAACCCGAGAAAAATCCAAAGCAAAAACCTCACCTTTTTCACAGATCGAATCCAACCCTACCCATTCTCAAGAAAATAAATTCACAAATTCATCGTCATAAACAACACAAAAAGGTTCCTCAAAATTCATCAGAAATTCTTCTCAGAATAACAAATCACCAGATTCAAAAATTAGGGTTCCTAAAAATTTCCCAAATCTTATCAAAATCTGAGCATAGAACAAACGAACTGAAAACTTTCATAGCTTCATTTCTTCAGAGTAACAGCAACAACGCCACCGTGAAACATAGCTTTTTGAAATTTCCACAACAATGCTACCACACTTCAACAACAACAAAAAGGAGGAGAAAAAAAACACTATCACTTTCTCTCTCTAGAAAACAGTTTCTCTCTCTAAAACTTGCATCGTGAATGATATACCTCTCTTTATAAGTGTATCACATGTGACTACCCTAATTCATTCGCCATTTTGGTTTTGTCTATTTGTGGATTTTTTAATTTTTATTTTTAAATCTTTTGGATGAAGCAAACTATACACTCATTGAGCTTGTGTTGTCTGTCTATGAAAATGGAAAAAAAAGTGGGGCCCACCGCTTAAGAAAACTACCGACTCTGTTCATTAAATTCACATTTTTTCTTTGTGTATTTTCTTCTTCTCTCAGGTGAAGAGAGACAGTAAGTGTGTTTTGTGAAATGTCGTTGTTATTACATTAATGTTTTTTGCGGCAAATTACAAATTAAATGTGATTAATTCAATTCAAGTCGTGTTAATTTTTAATTTTTTCACCTGATGTGTTATTAAGTGGTGCTATGCGAGAGAAACAAGCAATTGTGTCCCTCTTAGACATTAGACACGTGTGGGTTGAAGTAAGTACCTTTTTTTTTTGTGACTAAAAGTACCCTTCTTCTTTTAGATTGAAGTTTAGGGTAATGTATGAGTGTTGTACATCTTTTAGATTGAACGCATTTGTCAATTGTCCAAAGAATTGAGGATAAAATAATTAAAAATATATATTTCTTGATATTAAGAATTGAGAAAAAGATTATTAATTAAAAAATAGGATTTAATGTTTATGTATTAACGGTGTAAAATAATTTTATATTATTGTTCAATAGAATTCATACATGTAGACATAATTTATTTTTTAAAATAAATACTTAATACTATATTTTTATTATTTTAAAATTGGTTTTTTAAAATAATTACTCTATTCTTATTAAACGTCAGTTTAAAACTAGTTTATTCTGGCGGTGTATATTTTTTTCTAAAAAAGAATATTGTTTTAACTATATATCAGATTATTAAAATATATATATATATAATTTATCACAATTGTAAAAAGAACGGACTTTATTCGAGAAAACTCTAGTAATTATATCTAATAGAAAATTTAAGTCATTATCTTAAAAAAAAAAAAAAAAAAAAAAACTACTTGGCATCCCAAGATATATATATATATAATGTAATGTTAGAAGTTGGTTAAAATAGTTAAAATTCAGTTTTGTAAAACATTATTCACCAGTGTTTGATATATAAGCAAGGCTGGGCAGATTATTTGCATAAGTGAGTGTAGACAGTCACTGATCAAATGAAAGCCAATGGAGAAGTGATGATTTAAGGTGGTGATACGATCACATAGTGGGCGCGCCTGGACAGAGTCAGTGGTGCGGAAATGCACCCCAGGCACAAGTTTTTGCGCTTCAAACGCACAACATCTTATGTCTGGCGTTTAGTGCATTTTTCTCCTCTTTTGAGTCCGAATTTGGTTTCGGTGTCTTCATTAAAGTTGTAGCTATGGATCTTAGCTTTCATTTGCACTTGGTTAGACTCCAATTGGACATCTACAACTCTATATATGGTTGAACTACTCCACACAGGTCATGTTGATTTCTCACCAAAATTCAGCACTGCACTAAAACAAAGTAACAACGCAAAACTACGAAAAATCTCTACTTAATCAAGGAAATAAGAACATAAAAATTTCATTAAATCAAATAACTAAAATCAACAAAGTATATCAAATAACTCCTTAAATTAACTAATGAATAACAGATAAATAAGACTAAAAACAATGAAAACTATGCATATGATGAAGAGTCATCAATGACCAAAAGACATCTTTGAAATCTGAGCAATGGGACACTGCAAGTTGTCTTTATGATGCAGCATGGTGGAGGAAAAAAGGTAGCAGATGTCACTTATACTTGCATGTACTTGATTTTGTCTTTGTGCTTTGCAAGTGGTAGAACAAAGAGAACATTATTTTTAAAAAATGTAGGCCAACATGTGTATGTCAAAGTGTGAGTTGACTTGCTCCTATTGGTCTAAATGAAATATGAAAAACAACACTAAAACTGAAGATGGATTAATCA
Organism: Cicer yamashitae; assembly: GCA_037974755.1. Taxonomy (NCBI): domain Eukaryota; kingdom Viridiplantae; phylum Streptophyta; class Magnoliopsida; order Fabales; family Fabaceae; genus Cicer; species Cicer yamashitae. The sequence continues at coordinate 45,318,064 of JBBPBQ010000003.1, forward strand.
AAGCTTTTATGACATGTTCATTTGTTTGATACTGTAAAGAATGTTCTTTTACTATTCATCATTTAAAGCTTGTTTGTGCAATATGTCTTAAATGCATTATTCTTGAAATGATTTCAACTATAAAGTTGATCCTTGTCGATTTTTGAGTTGACTTAAAATCATTTAAGATGATGAATCTTGCTTTAATATGAGAAATAAAAATTTGCCAAAAAACTCAGTAAAAGAGGATGTTCTTTTGCTTCAATCAGAACATTCTTTATATGCAATTTTGACGGATGATATGTTATTTTCTGAGTGAGATACTTAAATTAAAATCAAAACTTGTTGTCGACCTTTAAAACACTCAAAAGCATAGGTTAAATCACAAAATGATCATAATCTTATAAATGTAATTTAAGATGTTTATCTTTACAACATCAAATTTAAATTTTACCTCAACAATATGGAAGCTACAAAGTAAAAGGAAACTTTACATATTATGGTGAAAATTGCTTCAATATAATGTTTCTGGTTTTGGCTGGTGTTTGTGGACTCGGTACCATTTTGAGTATAATTTTGACTATTAGAATAATGCTAATATATCAAAGGTTTAAATATACCCTGCAAATATATCGCTTTTTGATTTTAGTTCTTGTAATTTTTTTTTTGGATTTAGTCCCTGTAAAATCAGAGACAATCGACGTTGGTCCCTAACGTCAAATCAACATTACAAAAAAAGAGCGTCGGGACATATGACCCTATAAATGCACACCAACACATCATCTTTTATGATATATTAAAAATTTAAATGTCTTATATTATTAATTAATAAATTTACTAATTATCATTTAATAATTAGTGTTATTTTATTAAAAAAATATGAATAGAAATTAAAAGTGGGGTTTATGAGTTTTTGGAAAACCCGTCTTCTTCCGTGCCACGGCGGTTTGTCAACGTTTTTTTTGTAACTTTTGATTAGACATTAGGGACCAAAACCAATCGTCTCTGATTTTACAGGGACTAAATTCAGACAAAAAAATTTACGAGGACTAAAATCAAAAAGTAGTATATTTGCGGGGACCAAAGACATATTTAAACCTATATCAAATGTTATATGATGTGGTTCATTTCATTTGTGAGTTTGATAAAATATTTTTTATGTCATTATTATTGTAATTAATTTTATTTCAATATTAAAAATCAATTTATTTTATTTTATTTATATATTAAAATATTTAAGTTTTATTGAATTCATTTAACTTTTTCAATAATTTAAAATTTTATAATATTTATATAAGATATTTAAAATTTTATTTATGTTTATTTTAATATTTTAATATATCACATTTTAATATTATTTAATATTTATTTTATTTATATATATTAAAATATTAAAAATAAATTTATTTTTATTTTATTTCTAAATAAAAAAAAATTAATATATAAAAAAAATAAATACTATATAACATATTTATTTATTTTATTTTTAATACTTTAACATAGAAATAAAATAAATAATAAAATTAATTACCACAATAATAACATGGAGATTATTTAATCTAAGTCACAAATGTCACCTAAGTGTTACATCGCTAACGAAAGTGTCACATAATAAAAAATGATAGGGACCAAAATTTTTTTAAGGATTAGTTAATAGCAGGACCAAAAAACTGATTTCAAAATAAAGAGATTAAAAATTTATTTTAAACAAAATAGAGGAACCAATATTGCATTTAAATTTAAATTATAATATCAAACCAGACATATATTAATAATGTGTGTCAATGGTTAATGAAGTATTTACTCTATATTATACTTTTAGAGAAAAATAAAACATAATTACATATGAAGTATTTACTCTATATTATACTTTTATTCCTAAAAATTTATTTAGCAATTTAAATTATGAAATAAAACATGTGTGTTCCTAATTCTATAAACCTACATACTCAACTTCTAGGCATAATCACCTTAATTAAAAGTAGTAACTTAAAAAAATTAATATTATTTGTCAAATGTTTAAATAATAATAATTGAGCCATAGAGAACGTTAGAGCTATATAATTCGAAAATGATGAATACGAACTGAAGCTGGTGAATTTGAAAATGTCCTCGTATGGTGAAAAGTTTATAAATTGTAACATGTCCTTTATTGTGTGTTATCTTCCTTCTTTTGTTGAATGTTAACATTAAGAATGTACAATTTAGGCAATGTAGATTTGTGGTTGATGTGAAGGCATGGTTGCTTGGAAAGAAAAACCAACACCACTTGATTAAATTCCGTAACACGTTAAAACCTTTCTTTTTATTGTGATTTATGGGAGATTAATGAATGTTGTTAGTAGTATTTTTAAGTAAAATGGCAATCTAATTTATTGACAAATATGATAATCTCTTTTTATGTTGAATTGTAAGAGACAAATGTTTATGAGACTATCGAATGGTATCTTTTGCTAATTATGGTTACTGAAATTGTAGTGGTTGATTGTAGACATTGTAATTATTTGCTGTCCAGCCTTAACTGCAATATGATTTAATTGATATGTGCTATGGTGTTCAGTATTCGATGTATTTCCTTTTGCCTTGATGGAAAAGTGTATGATGCAAATTGCTTCATGATCACGTTTCTGGTTTTGTAGGGTGTACGTGGACTTGGTACCATTTTGAGTATTATTTTGACAATTAGACTAAGACTAATATACCAAATGTTTTATGACTCTCCTACTTCAAATCAATGGTTTTGTAGATTGAATGAAATTACTGTAAATGTTTTACATTATGTTCAAAATCATCGATATCTCATAAATGTGCATCGCTCCAACCGACTACCTTCAATAATAATTATACTTCTAATTCTATCAAATTTGGCATTTATGACCATAAAATTGATGGATTGAAAAAATGAGACCGTAAATTTCGCAATCTAAAGTTTTAAAGATTGGTTGAAAATACCGACATTTGTTAAAATACGGTTATTTATGATTAATTGTATAAAATTAAAGTTAATTTATATAAATTTATTTCTTATTTTTAAAATGTAAATATAATCTTTTTTTATATAAATAATCTAGTGATAAAAGTGTATTTAAAATATAGGGAAAAAAATGAATTTTTTAATATTATGCTTGACAAGAATGCGATCTTCCTCTTATATATTTCCCGGTGCGGTTGAGAAATCAAAACTTTATAGTTTTTGGATAAAAAATGCAGATGTGTTAATTGTTTTTAAAGAGAGTTTGTTTTGTTTGTTGATAAAAAAAAATTGTTTTGACGGAGGCGACGATTTAGGCTCTATCTTCCTTTTGTTAGCTTGTTTTGCTTCTTGTTTGTTTCCCTTTTGGTTTCTCTTCATTTTTTTATGACATTTTTATTCATTTGTTTTGGGTTCAAAGTTTCTAATGGTGATGATTGAAGGAGAAAAAAACAATAAGCATGACAACACAAGGTTTGAAGACCATGTATTAAAAAAAAAAAAAACATGACAAACAAGGTGTGACATGAGCATAGTTTTTGTTTATTTGTATGTATATGTATGTAATAGTAAAAGAAATTATATATATAAAATATTAAAATTAAAAGATTTAAAATACCAGCAATTCAAGTGTGTTTGTATCTTGTGTTTTCTTCTTACTTTACTATGTTGTTTCTCTTTTACTTCTCGCATGCTCTGTTTCTTTATTTTTTATTTTATCATTCAGTCAACACAAAAAACAACTTTCCTTTCAACTATGATTTGAGTTTTTTATTTATACTAAATATTAGGTTAAAATTTATTGCTAATTGAGAAAAAACCAAAACTGCAAAAGGATTACTCAATCAAGAGATAAATGGTATCTCAACGATCATTAAAGCATTTTTTTCTCTATGCTTCTTTTGTCCAGAATTTGAATTTTGTAAGATGTAGTTTGGGCCAAACTAATGACTTGGTAAATGGACTTCTTATTTTATTTTTAAAAATTGGCAGCAAACACAAAATTAAACATGCATCAATTTTTTTTCGCAAAAAAAGATGTTAATTAGTCGGACAAAAATACCGCACGACTGAATTCTTTTTAGAGATACAACACAAACATTTAATTTGGTTGTTGCAAAAGAAAATCCATTCTAGAGTGAGAGCTACCGATGTAGCCAGTTTTACGTTGCCATTGTTTCTTGACTCCATTTTATCATTGACAAAAGGTTAAATAAATTTTTAGTTCACATAAAATTAAGATTTTTTAAATTTAGTCTCTAAAAAAATTATTTATTTTTATATTTTATTTTGATTTTATAGAAACTTTTTTTGGATATCAATTTTTTAGAAAAACTTTTTAAATTAGAGACTAAAAATGAATAACAAAAGTTTTTAAGGACTAAGAAGTGGAAGTTTTTTAAAAAAACTAAAAATAAATTTCTAAAATTTTACAGAAACAAGATAAAAAATTTAAGACTGACATATATATATATATATATATATATATATATATATATATATATATATATATATAAACTGTATAATAATATTCACATTGTGCCATATAATTGAGGCTTGACAAATTCTCACAATCTATGCCAATTAGGCAGCCAAACCACCAAATTGTCACCAACAAAAATGAAAATTTAAAATGTGAAACAATTACATATAATTAATAATTTGTATATAATTGTCACCAAATTGATGACTTTTTTGTACCAATAATTTGTATATGAAATATATTTTTTTTATTAATTGGAACAATTTATTTTTCTTACTCTAACTTTTTCTTTCGCAATTTTTGTTATACGAATTTTTTTTCTTTAAGCTTCTATTAACATTTAATTTTTATTATTGTTATAAAAATTTAAATTTAGTTTTATTTTAAATTTAAATTAAAATAATATATAATAATATTAATTGAAATATTTTAATTAATATTTTAATTTATAATAAAATTAAATATAAATAAAATATTAATATATAAATTAAAATTATAGGACCTAATATAATTCTATTTTAAGTTAAACTATAAAAAATAATAGTTTGCTTCAAGATTATCTGGCCAATGAACGTATTTAATGAAGAGGTCACGTTACATATGGTTAACTATTCGGATATAACTAAAAATATTCCGATATAACCATATTCATATTGATTAATATACAGGTAAATTAAAAACCTCTAAACCCCTAAAACAAGAAAGCTCATCAGCTCCATAGCTGCGCTGCAGCTTTATCATTGAGTCGCACCAAACTCATTTCTACTAGGAAACAAAGAAGGCCGCCACAAACAGTGATTAATTCCACCTTTTCCTTTTTCCTTTCGAATTATCCCTTCCCCTCACATATCGCCGCCACGCTCAGAAGGAATCGTTTCCGGCGCGATTTGCCGCCACTGCTAAAATCAACTCATCACAGAATCGCATCGCAGCATAGATCCACTCTGCACCGCGATTCCGTGCTAAGGCGGCGTGATTCACGTCATAGCATTACACTCTTATTAGAGGGGCTAGGTCCTTATTATTAAGTGTTTTGTTGTTTTTATTTGTTTCAATTTTTATCCTAGAATTGTTTTTCTGTTTCATTGTTAACCTAGAATTATTATTTTTCTGTTTCCATGTTAATCTAGGATTTTTATTATTTTTGTTTTAATGTTAACCTAGAATTATTATCTTTTGTTTCAATGTTAACATAGAATTATTATTTTTCTGTTTCCACGTTAATCTAGAATTTTTATTATTTTTGTTTTAATGTTAACCTAGAATTATTATCTTTTGTTTCAATGTTAACCTAGAATTATTATTTTTCTGTTTCCACGTTAATCTAGAATTTTTATTATTTTTGTTTTAATGTTAACCTAGAATTATTATCTTTTGTTTCAATGTTAACCTAGAATTATTATTTCTCTCTAACAGGGTGATAGAAAACAAAAATGGTGCAATATAATTTTAAGAAGATTACAGTGGTACCAAATGGAAAGGATTTCGTTGATATCATTCTCTCTCGGACCCAACGTCAAACACCTACTGTTGTCCACAAAGGTTATGCAATCACCCGTCTCCGTCAGTTTTACATGAGAAAAGTGAAGTACACTCAGCAGAATTTTCATGAAAAGCTTTCCACCATAATCGACGAGTTTCCTCGCCTTGGGGATATTCACCCTTTCTATGGAGATCTGCTTCATGTGCTCTACAACAAGGACCATTACAAGCTTGCACTTGGTCAGATCAACACTGCTAGGAACCTTATTGGTAAGATTGCTAGAGATTATGTTAAGTTGTTGAAGTATGGTGATTCGTTGTATCGATGCAAGTGTTTGAAGGTTGCTGCTCTTGGTCGTATGTGTACTGTGTTGAAAAGGATTGGGCCTAGTTTGGCTTATTTGGAACAGGTTAGGCAGCATATGGCTAGGCTTCCTTCAATTGATCCGAACACTAGGACGATTTTGATTTGTGGGTATCCGAATGTTGGCAAGAGCTCTTTTATTAATAAGATCACTAGAGCTGATGTTGATGTGCAGCCCTATGCCTTTACCACCAAGTCTCTTTTTGTTGGTCATACCGATTATAAGTATCTGAGGTACCAAGTGATTGATACACCAGGGATTTTGGATAGGCCATTTGAGGATCGGAATATTATTGAGATGTGCAGTATCACCGCTCTTGCTCATTTGAGGGCGGCGATATTGTTCTTCTTGGACATATCTGGGTCTTGTGGGTACACTATTGCTCAGCAGGCAGCTTTGTTTCATAGCATTAAGTCTTTGTTCTTGAACAAGCCTCTGATAGTTGTTTGCAACAAGACTGATTTGCAGCCGTTGGATGGATTGTCGGAAGAGGACATGAAGTTGGTGACGGAGATGAAATCTGAAGCATTGAAGACGGCGATTGGTCAAGGCGGCGAGGGGACAGAGGCTGATGTGTTGTTGACCATGAGTGCCTTGACTGAAGAAGGCGTGATTGCGGTGAAAAATGCAGCGTGTGAGAGATTGCTGAATCAGAGGGTGGAGATAAAGATGAAGTCTAAGAAAATCAATGACTGTTTGAACAGGTTTCATGTTGCAACTCCGAAACCACGTGACCAGAAGGAAAGACCTGTGTGTATTCCCCCGACAGTTTTGGAAGCTAAAGCTAAGCAAGCAGCTGCTGAGAAGGAGAAGAGAAAAACTGAGAAGGATCTCGAGGAAGAAAATGGAGGGGCAGGTGTATACTCCATGAACTTGAGAAAGCATTATATCTTAGCCGACGATGAATGGAAAGAAGATATACTGCCTGAGATTTTGGATGGCCATAATGTGTATGATTTTATTGATCCTGATATTCTACACAGGCTTGAAGAGTTGGAAAGAGAGGAAGGGTTAGTGCAGGCAGAGCCTGAAGATGGTGATTCTGAGATAGATAAAACCGAATTGACTCCGGAGCAGAAAGCTTTAGCTGAGATTAGAAGGAGGAAAAGTTTGCTAATCCAACAACATAGGATAAAAAAGAGCACTGCTGAGAGCCGACCAACCGTTGCAAGGAAATTTGACAAGGACAAGCAGTACACAGCAGAAAGAATGGGAAGGCAGCTGTCATCTCTGGGGCTTGATCCTTCTCTAGCTATTAACAGAATGCACAGCAGATCTGTATCTAGGACAGGCCGGAAAAGGGAGAGATCACCAAGTGTTGATCGTAGAGACGGGATGGATATTGATGGCGACACACCTAGCAAGAAGCAGCGTCTGAGTAGATCACTTTCACGTTCCAGGTCCGTCTCCCGCCCACCACATGAAGTTGTGCCAGGAGAAGGTCTCAGGGATTCTGCTCAGAAGATCAAGGCAATAAAACTTGCAAAGAAGTCTGTCAAGAAGAGAAACAAGGATGCCCGCCGTGGAGAAGCTGATAGAGTCATACCTAATCTTAAACCGAAGCACTTGTATTCTGGAAAAAGATCCTCGGGAAAAACAGACAGACGCTAAAACAGGTAATATTCATTAGTTTTCTTGAACATTTTTTATTTATTTTTTGATAGATTGTTTTCTTGAACTTGAAAATGTACACATTTGCATTATGTTCTGTTGTATTTGCCTGATCATTACATTTCCCATCTCAACCATAGATAGTATAGTGTTAGTTGTGGCGAAGAATATTTAGTCACATTTTAAATAGATTGTTGTGCCATTTCATCGATTTCTTCAAAACTTTATATTGATTTCTCTTTTCATTTCTCACTATTGAAATGGATTGTAGGTAACCTGGGCTTGTTAATTGTTATATCCAAGCCAGTTTTTTAATTTTATTCAGTGGGGTGATTGACAAATCTTGTTGCTACAAGATCAATTTCTGCATATCGACATTCTGTTCTTGAGATTTCTTCTGAACTCCATGTTTGTTTTGCCAATGTTTACTAAGGTTCCACTCTTGAATCATGGCTTAATGGAAGCCCGTATGTTGATTATTTTAGTCATGAAAAAAGTATAGAATATAACCTATTTAAATGCTGTTATTGGAAACCACTAAATGAATAACTTGTTTAGTTTTCTGGTCATGGTTTAAGATTCTATAATTTTATATGCATGCCAAGCCCCAAATCTCTATCTCTCTGACAAGGTTTGAGATTTTCCTCCCTAACCCTCCCCCTCCTCCCCGAAGCCTTTCCTTATCTAAATTTCAATCAATCTATTTAGCTATCTATTTAGCTAATATGTTGTGCTCTAGACAATTGCTTTTTGTAACAATCCACCAATGGCACTAAAATGATGTTGGTCTTTGCAGGCGATGATGATGATGACTTTATGGTTGTCAAGAATTTTGTTCTATTTATGTTTTCCTAGAGTTAATGGCATGGTGATGGCTGCGAAGAAGTTTTCCTATACACTTCTGCCGTTTATATCATTCTTTATAAATGTTTATTTAGATCTATTTTGGACCCATGGTATGAATTGTGGGAGATGCTTTTATTTAGATCAATTTTGGACCCATGGTATGAATTATGGGGGGTGCTGTTTGGATTTTGAGTTGTTTATGTACTTGAAAATATTGGCAACTGTGGTTGTGTTTTTTGGAAGTTTGTTGTTTTGTTTCGAATATGATGGCTGTTTCCCTTAAATGTTTTACTGATTAATTGCAGGGTGATTTTGTTCTTTTCATGTCAGATCATTTACAAAGTGAAACCAGTGACTTTTCAGGGTGATTTTGATTCTATTTTCATAATTGAATTTAATGTAATATTTCTTATGTTGAACTTGAACCCAGGGACTTTTCGAAGTGAACAAAATGTGATAAGGGGTTGTAGATCAATCAGTGTAAAATATAATTTAAAATATAAAAATATAAATCTAATCAACGATAAATATAAAAATAATTAATCGAATTTGATATCAAACTTAAAAATGAAGAATTTGATATTCAACTTAAAAATATAAGAATTTGATAAATAACAAATAAAATAGAATTATTTGGTTACTTGTGATTTGTTTTTAAAATTTAAATTGTTTATTTAGTGGTGTTAATAGATAGTTTTAAATATAAAATTATTTCATTACTTATTTAATTTTTTAGTTTTTTTTTGTTAATTTATAATATTTAAAATATAATAAGTTAATTTTAAAAAATGTAATATATAATTATTTACAATGATAATTTTGTTATTCAAATATAATATATATCATATAATATAATGATAAGATATGTACCAAATACATGATATAATAAAATATTATTCTGTTTGTTATCACATATGTATCAAACAAATGATATGATAATATTTATTATATCACTAATCAACTTTATATCATATCATATATCTATTCTATCATATGGATCAAACAAAGTCTTAAGTCATAATGTAAGAGACATTCTAGGACTTATGAGACGGGAAAAAAGGTGAGCGGAATGCAAAAAAGATAAGGTGTGTAGTAGACTGAATTTCAAAATGCACCATGAAATTGTAAATTATATCCTCACCCCATTCTTATAAAAAATGGTATGATTCTTTTGCTTCACGATACACATTCCCTGATAACATTTTAATTAACAATGTTTTTTTAGGGCAATTGACAAAATATTTGTTGATATGGACAAACTTGACAAAATACGAACACCGTTAACGTGTATGGATTTATTTTTGAAAAAAGTAAAGTTGTGATAAGTTTTTTGTTTAATTGCAGTTTTAATCTCTATTTTGTTTTACAGATTTACGAAATTGGTCCATCTATTTTAAAAGTCAACAGTTTTGATATCTCCCTTTGATTTTTTAACTAAAAAATGATGACGTGAAATATTTTAAATAACGTGACATATGATACGATGATGTAGAGTGATTAACACCTATAAATATGAAATAAAACACTAAAAACAACTAAACTTTCAATTTCAGAAAATTTTCATATTATTAATTTAATTAATGACTTATGAATAGTTAATGCATCTAGATGGTTCTATGACACCGAATTGTATATTACGTTATTTAAAATATGTCAAATCGTCATTTTTTAGTTCAAAAATTTGATGGAGAGACTAAAACTGTCGACTTTTAAAATAGGGGGACTAATTCTGTAAATTAGTAATAATAGATGGACCAAAACTGCAATTAAACCTAAATTTTTTATATAAATTTATTACAATAGAAAATCGGTGGATTTCATTAATAATCAATAATAGACCGATATAAAGTGGAACATGATAAAATAAGTGGGAACAAGATGAGATTATTGTTTTATTCTAAAATGGTTCTTACATTAAAGTTGAAAAATAAATACATAAATAATGTAAAGACAATCTATAATTATCATCCCAATATGCAATAACACAAAGTGCAACCGTTAGAGAATCAACTTCAAAATAAACATCATAACAACCTAATTTTATCGTCTAATGAAAGGTCTTTAGAAGACTCAAATTCCCTTATTGAATAAAAATACAATCAATCTTAAAAGCAACAAAAACACTCTCATTATACCACAACCACATACCAAAATCTATTCGACCATAATAAAAATCAGCACCTACATTACAGTTAAAACTCTTAATTGGTGGTGACACCTAAATTAATGAAGGAAGGAAGAGGGGATTAGGGTCTATTCCTAGCAGTGGTGAAGCTAGGATAAATTGGATGAGTGGGACAAACATAAAAAGAATAAAATATACATTTAAAATTAATGTATTAAACATAATTATTAAACAAAGAAATTCAGAAGAATTCTTTATATAAAATATAATTAAAGTGGCATCAAGAAATTAAAAATTTATAATAATTATTTAAAAAAGTTGAGTTTGATGATACTTTAAATAATCAAATTTGTCTATAATCGATGTGTGTTAAATAGACTAGCAATGCTTTTAAACGAAGAAATTCAAAATAATTCTTTATATAAAATATCAATTAAAGTGGCCTTACGAAATTAAAAACTTATAATAGCTATTTAGAAAAGTTGAGTTTGATGATACTTTAAAGTCTTAAATGCAGTTTTAGTCCTTCTATTTTAAGTAATTCACAATTTTGGTCTTCCTACTTCTAATTTTGCTTTTGGTCCCCTATTTTAACTAATTCGTAATTTTGGTCCCTCTAATTTTAATTTCACAATTTTGGTCCCCATATTTTAACTGATTCTTAATTTTGGTCCCTCTATTTTTAATTTCTCAATTTTGGTCCCTCTATTTATTAAAATTGAGACATTTTGTAAATCATTTAGAAATTAAAATAGGGGGATCAAAGAGGCATAATAAGAATAAGTTATCATACCTTATTTGAATTCAGTGTTTGATGAACCAACATGATATGATAAGTTAGTACAAAATCATATTTTGTCTCTCTAATTGAAATTTCTATCCTGAATATGAGCTGAGTTAGAAACCAGTAGTATATGATAAGAACAATTATTTACTCAATCACCCTTATAAAATATAATTTAAATTATAGAATTGAAATATAATAAAATATAAAAATAATTTATAAAATATAATCTAAAATATAAAAATATAAATCTAATCAAATCAAATATAAAATATAAAAATAATTAATAGAATTTGATATTAAACTTAAAAGTGAAATATTAATAATTAATTTAAAAAATATTTATTATTTTATCACGAGGATAGTTTTGTCTTTTTTATATAATTTAATAAGTTAGTATTCAAAATTATAAAAATATGAAAATTAATTGAAATTTTAAAATAAATATAATTTGTTTACAAGGGTATTTTTGTCATTTACATATACTATGTATCATATCTTTATCCAACTTTATATTATATTTTGTATATATCCTATCATGCGCATCAAAATCACTTATGATAATTTTTTTTTTGTGTTAGATTGAGTACCGGATTAGTGTAAATTTTCTACTTTTTTTTTCAAAAAAATTAAATAGAACAATATACTTAATTAGTATAAATAGTATTTTTAGTTATCATTCCAAAGCCAAAATCCATACTTAAATTGTATAAATTAGTTATAATAGTTTACTGTAAGACCCGTAACTTATTTATAGCAAGAATTAAGGTTTACTGTCAAATTGTGTCTTCTGTTGTTTATTTTATCCGTTTACCGTTTTCATTGTCTATTGTTTGTAAAATTGTTGTAAGTGTGTATGGCTTGCAAATTAATCTACGAAAAATTCTTCGGATGTTTCCTTGATGTTAAATGACTATGTGAATGTCTTGACATTGTTGAAATTTCAAAAAAAAAAATTCTCTACTGAGTATTTTGAAAATGGGCAAGATATACCTGTTGTTTAAATTTTGACGAACTCTAAATGGCACCAAAATATTTATATATAGACTATAATGAGATTTTGATCTCGTTATATTTTTCTAAAATAAGGAACAAAAAAATTCGTCGGATAAAAATTTATTCACGAAATTTTGAAAATTTTTTATTATAAAAAATTTCAGCTTTTGAAACCGACAAATAATTTTACCGCTTTAAAAAAAAAACAACTCAGAATTCGACGAAACTTTTTATTTAAGTTCTTCGATTGTTTGAGATTTGATTTATGTCAGAAAAATATTTTTCTGAGCAAAGAATATTAAATTTGATTATTTTAATAATCAAATTATTTTTGTCGTAATAATAAATATTGATAAATACTTTACGAATTTTAACTGACGATTAGATTTATCTGCGAGCTGAGTTGCGTCGGGATTGATAATTTCTCAATATTTAGAGGAGAGTTATTTAATGAGAAGTTAGTAGGATATTTAGAGGAATGAATGGTTAGGATTAAATCCCATAATTGTAATCCAATCTTGGTGACCAAGTTTCACCTTTTGTTACCTTTAATTATTCCGGAATCATGTGCCTTGGCATATAAGTATTGCATTATAGTGCTTTGTCACATGAATTATGTTTATTATATGATGACATTTATATGCATGTTTATTTATCCCTTGATGTCATGCCATGTTATGTTTTCGTGCTTTGTATTTTCGTATATATATATATATTGTTTTTAGATAGTGACCCTTTACTATTATTGTGAATCGGGCTTATGCCCAGGTTCTTAGAGTTTTGAGTCGTGCGGGAATTGCAACGACGTAGAAGACGTGACAGAGCGATTAGATGGATTGACTATCAGAAGCAGTGAGGCTTGATGCCACCCGTGGATCCTCAGTACCCAGTCATCCTAACAATTTTATTTATTCTCCCTTCCTTATTGTAATGTTGTTGTCGTAGTAAAATTTATGTATTTGAAACAATTGTGACTTTTTTTTTGTCAATGTAAATTGTTTTTTTGTAGGAAAGTTCGTTGTGTCAAAACTATTTTATATAATACAACAATTATTCTAACTGTCACTTTTGAAAAAAGGATTTTTCAATTAAATATTTTATTCTGATTTAAATTACACTACGATTATTAATATATTTTTTTCCAAAAGTATTTAGTTGTTTAAAAAAAAATTATAGCAAATTCTACGCTTCAATCACATTTAATTAGTATAAATAAGTTTCAATAGTTTACCAATTAGAGAACCAACGACTACATCTTGATTAATTTGTATAAATAAATCTTAACATTTCATTAATAGGAGATGCAATACTAAAATAACACTTAATTGATATAAATAAGTTTTAATTGTTACTAATCGGAGATCCAAGAAGAATTTTTTTACTTGATTGATATACATAGACATCTCTAACGGTTGTCAAATACATTTGTCTGCTAGCATAGAGTTATTTAAAATTCAGTTTTTGGCGAGTTCACCGTTGGAGTCAAGCTGTCATTACGTGTATGTCAAGAAGGAACAGTATTTTCACAAAATAACAATAAATTTATTACTGTTACATTTTTTATTAATTTATGAGTGTTAGCTTTATTTTTTTTAATTTATGACCGTTGGTTTTTTTTATCGTTAATTTGTATACGAAATACATTTTCTTATTAATTGGAACAATTTGTTTTTCTTACTCTTACTTTTTCTACACAAGTTTTTTTTCTTTAAGCTTCTATTAACATTTAATTTTTATTATTGTTATAAAAATTTAAGTTCAATTTTATTTTAAATTAAAATTAAAATAATGTATAATAAAATTAATTGAAATATTTTAATTAATATTTTAATTTGTAATAAAATTAAATATAAATAAAATATTAATATATAAATTAAAATTGTGGGACCTAATATAATTCTTAAGAGTTAAACCGTAAAAATTATTGGTTTGCTTCAAGATTATGTGGCACAGTGAATCCTATTTAATAAACTTACGTTGAGTTCACCGTTTGAATAAAAAATAAATGTGACGTGGCACAATGGACCATATTTAATGAACTCATGTTAAGTTTACCGTTGGAGATGTTTAATAAGTATTGGGATATAACTAAAAAATATTGAGGTTTTTATTTGCTACCCCACCGGTACCTCTTACCCCTCAAGACACGTTAAAAGACTATCTTACTCTTTTTATTATAAATAAAAACTTGAAATTTTTTATTTGACATGTACCAAATATGAATGACCGTCTAAAGTATTCACTAAATCATGATTGTGTGTTCCACGTCGAACACTAATTTTTCTTGTAAGAACAATTGATTTTGATTTATATCTTTCACCTATTTCGCATTCTAAAATTAATTTGTCTTTTCTTCATCTCTTTCCAGTAGCTATATCAATCTAATGGTAACAATTATTATTCCATTTTGTCTTCCAATAGTTTTTGTCTATTCGAATACAGCTTCTTGAGAGAAAACTATCTACAAAATATATTTCAAATAAAACATCAATATATGTGTATGCATTAAAAACCAAAACTTATAATATCAATTACAATTATGATTACCTCATCAGTTATGAATTTATCTGTAGAATCTACCGCCGGTGTAGCAGGAACTTCACCCTTAACTCTACTCATACATGATTTGAAAAAGATACTAAATTTAATTAATATTTATATTATAAATACAATATTTAAAATAAAAATTTAATTATTTTGAAAAAAAATTTACATTTTGAAAATTTGAGTAAAATTGAAAATTTTCAAATTTTTCAAAACTTTCGAAATGTATAATTACGTTTCGGAACTTTGGTTTTCGAAACTTCCTTATTTCAAAAATTTGAAAGTTTCCGAAAATATCCATTTCGAAACTTTTGTTAAAGGTGAAAGATTCAAAACTTTTTTACAAATACATAAAATTAAATAAAATTTTCGAAAATTAACTCACTTCTTACTTTGAAAGTTTGATAATCAATCAAAATTTTGAAATTTGTGAAAAATGGTTGCTAAATTTTCGAATATGTGAGAGTAAAAAGTAAGAAGTAAAAGAATTTAAAGTTTTTATATATAGTAAAAAAGGGTAAAATAATCTTTTAACGCATTTAGGGGGTGGAAGGTAAAAGTGGGGGTGACAAGTAGAATCTTCAAAAATATTTAATGCTAAAATCTAGAGTTGTCAAATGGACCTCATCTAACCAGTTATGGTACGAATGGTCCGATCACATGAATGAGCTAGTTCGGTCCAATCCACTTTGTTATTCAATTGAAATTTATGAGTTTTCTACCACGCACCCCCAACCTATACTTGTCACCCCAAACCACATGAAAATACAATTTTGCCCTTTTTACCATTTAAAATAAGTTTCGAAATTGACAGTTTCAGAAGTTTTCAAATTTTTGAAACTGATATTTTCGGAAGTTTTGAAATTTTTAAAAATCAAATTTTCGAAATAAGGATACATTTCAAAAATTAGAAAACTTTCGAAAATTTCCATTTCGAAACTTTGAAACTTTCGAAAGTTTCAGATTGCTCGAAAGTTTCGAAATTCTAGAAAATTTTCATTTAGAAAGTTTCAGATTGCTCGAAAATTTTGAAATTCTATAAATTTTGTGCTTCGAAAGTTTTACATATTCGGGTAACACTTACTTTTTGCTTTCGAAGATTTGGTTAGATTAGAAAGTTGGAAAGATTCGAAAGTTACGGTGAATTCTCTAAAAGGACAGAATTGTATTTTTATGTGAGTTTGAGGGGTGACAAGTATAGGTGGGGTGCGAGGTATAAAATTCGAAATTTATGAATATTGATTTATCTAATATGGACTATACAGACCAGTAGGACAAAGCCAACCCATTTTTCTTTTAACATTTTTCTATTTGAATTTATAAAAATTAAAACAAATTTATAACACAAAAATAACCTCACTCACCTATTACCGAACAAAAATAATACAATAAAACTATAACACATAACATCATATAAGTGAAATGACAAATATATAACATAGTTTAAGAGTATTTTGTACAAAGTGCATCTTAACATATGGTAAAATGAGTTCTTACAAAACAAAATACATAATCAAATATAACCTTAATATGTACAAAAAGATATCATTATTGGAGTGGGTCTAAATTTGCTTGATAGATTATCTCTAGTTTTTTGTTTTGTTTTATCTCTAACTAAATGGATTTGAATCAATTTTAGTGAAAGTAAATGTAATTTTTTGATTGATAAGTGAATATTTATTTTTTTAATTTTGAAATAATTAAATAAAAAGATATATTCATATTGATTAATATATATAGGTAAATTAAAAACCTCTAAAACCCTAAAACATCAGAGCTCAGCAGCTCCATAGCCGCTGCAGCTTTACCATCGTACCGTATATCAGAAAAAAAAGTTTGAGTCACAACAAACTCATCTCTACTCGGAAACAAAGAAGCACGTCACAAACAGTGAGTAATTCCACCTTTTCCTTTTTTCCTTTCGAATTATCCCTTCCCCTCAGCCGCCGCGCTCACAAGAATTCGTTTCCGGCGCGATTTGCCGCCGCTGCTAAAATTAACTCATCACAGAATCGCATCGCAGCATAGATCCACTCTGCACCGCGATTCCGTGCTAAGGCGGCGTGATTCACGTCATAGCATTACACTCTTATTAGAGGAGCTAGGTCCTTATTGTTAAGTGTTTTGTTGGTTTTATTTGTTTCAATTTTTATCCTAGAATTGTTTTTCTGTTTCATTGTTAACCTAGAATTATTATTTTTCTGTTTCCATGTTAATCTAGGATTTTTATTATTTTTGTTTTAATGTTAACCTAGAATTATTATCTTTTGTTTCAATGTTAACATAGAATTATTATTTTTCTGTTTCCACGTTAATCTAGAATTTTTATTATTTTTGTTTTAATGTTAACCTAGAATTATTATCTTTTGTTTCAATGTTAACCTAGAATTATTATTTTTCTGTTTCCACGTTAATCTAGAATTTTTATTATTTTTGTTTTAATGTTAACCTAGAATTATTATCTTTTGTTTCAATGTTAACCTAGAATTATTATTTCTCTCTAACAGGGTGATAGAAAACAAAAATGGTGCAATATAATTTTAAGAAGATTACAGTGGTACCAAATGGAAAGGATTTCGTTGATATCATTCTCTCTCGGACCCAACGTCAAACACCTACTGTTGTCCACAAAGGTTATGCAATCACCCGTCTCCGTCAGTTTTACATGAGAAAAGTGAAGTACACTCAGCAGAATTTTCATGAAAAGCTTTCCACCATAATCGACGAGTTTCCTCGCCTTGGGGATATTCACCCTTTCTATGGAGATCTGCTTCATGTGCTCTACAACAAGGACCATTACAAGCTTGCACTTGGTCAGATCAACACTGCTAGGAACCTTATTGGTAAGATTGCTAGAGATTATGTTAAGTTGTTGAAGTATGGTGATTCGTTGTATCGATGCAAGTGTTTGAAGGTTGCTGCTCTTGGTCGTATGTGTACTGTGTTGAAAAGGATTGGGCCTAGTTTGGCTTATTTGGAACAGGTTAGGCAGCATATGGCTAGGCTTCCTTCAATTGATCCGAACACTAGGACGATTTTGATTTGTGGGTATCCGAATGTTGGCAAGAGCTCTTTTATTAATAAGATCACTAGAGCTGATGTTGATGTGCAGCCCTATGCCTTTACCACCAAGTCTCTTTTTGTTGGTCATACCGATTATAAGTATCTGAGGTACCAAGTGATTGATACACCAGGGATTTTGGATAGGCCATTTGAGGATCGGAATATTATTGAGATGTGCAGTATCACCGCTCTTGCTCATTTGAGGGCGGCGATATTGTTCTTCTTGGACATATCTGGGTCTTGTGGGTACACTATTGCTCAGCAGGCAGCTTTGTTTCATAGCATTAAGTCTTTGTTCTTGAACAAGCCTCTGATAGTTGTTTGCAACAAGACTGATTTGCAGCCGTTGGATGGATTGTCGGAAGAGGACATGAAGTTGGTGACGGAGATGAAATCTGAAGCATTGAAGACGGCGATTGGTCAAGGCGGCGAGGGGACAGAGGCTGATGTGTTGTTGACCATGAGTGCCTTGACTGAAGAAGGCGTGATTGCGGTGAAAAATGCAGCGTGTGAGAGATTGCTGAATCAGAGGGTGGAGATAAAGATGAAGTCTAAGAAAATCAATGACTGTTTGAACAGGTTTCATGTTGCAACTCCGAAACCACGTGACCAGAAGGAAAGACCTGTGTGTATTCCCCCGACAGTTTTGGAAGCTAAAGCTAAGCAAGCAGCTGCTGAGAAGGAGAAGAGAAAAACTGAGAAGGATCTCGAGGAAGAAAATGGAGGGGCAGGTGTATACTCCATGAACTTGAGAAAGCATTATATCTTAGCCGACGATGAATGGAAAGAAGATATACTGCCTGAGATTTTGGATGGCCATAATGTGTATGATTTTATTGATCCTGATATTCTACACAGGCTTGAAGAGTTGGAAAGAGAGGAAGGGTTAGTGCAGGCAGAGCCTGAAGATGGTGATTCTGAGATAGATAAAACCGAATTGACTCCGGAGCAGAAAGCTTTAGCTGAGATTAGAAGGAGGAAAAGTTTGCTAATCCAACAACATAGGATAAAAAAGAGCACTGCTGAGAGCCGACCAACCGTTGCAAGGAAATTTGACAAGGACAAGCAGTACACAGCAGAAAGAATGGGAAGGCAGCTGTCATCTCTGGGGCTTGATCCTTCTCTAGCTATTAACAGAATGCACAGCAGATCTGTATCTAGGACAGGCCGGAAAAGGGAGAGATCACCAAGTGTTGATCGTAGAGACGGGATGGATATTGATGGCGACACACCTAGCAAGAAGCAGCGTCTGAGTAGATCACTTTCACGTTCCAGGTCCGTCTCCCGCCCACCACATGAAGTTGTGCCAGGAGAAGGTCTCAGGGATTCTGCTCAGAAGATCAAGGCAATAAAACTTGCAAAGAAGTCTGTCAAGAAGAGAAACAAGGATGCCCGCCGTGGAGAAGCTGATAGAGTCATACCTAATCTTAAACCGAAGCACTTGTATTCTGGAAAAAGATCCTCGGGAAAAACAGACAGACGCTAAAACAGGTAATATTCATTAGTTTTCTTGAACATTTTTTATTTATTTTTTGATAGATTGTTTTCTTGAACTTGAAAATGTACACATTTGCATTATGTTCTGTTGTATTTGCCTGATCATTACATTTCCCATCTCAACCATAGATAGTATAGTGTTAGTTGTGGCGAAGAATATTTAGTCACATTTTAAATAGATTGTTGTGCCATTTCATCGATTTCTTCAAAACTTTATATTGATTTCTCTTTTCATTTCTCACTATTGAAATGGATTGTAGGTAACCTGGGCTTGTTAATTGTTATATCCAAGCCAGTTTTTTAATTTTATTCAGTGGGGTGATTGACAAATCTTGTTGCTACAAGATCAATTTCTGCATATCGACATTCTGTTCTTGAGATTTCTTCTGAACTCCATGTTTGTTTTGCCAAAGTTTACTAACGTTCCACTCTTGAATCATGGCTTATTGGAAGCCCCTATGTTGATTATTTTAGTGATGAAAAAAGTATATAATATAACCTATTTTAATGCTGTTATTGGAAACCACTAAATGAATAACTTGTTTAGTTTTCTTGTCATGGTTTAAGATTCTATAATTTTATATGCATGCCAAGCCCCAAATCTCTATCTCTCTGACAAGGTTTGAGATTTTCCTCCCTAACCTTCCCCCTCCTCCCCGAAGCCTTTCCTTATCTAAATTTCAATCAAAGTCTTAAGTCTGTTTCATCTATCTAGTTAGCTAATATATTGTGCTCTAGACAATCGCTTTTTGTAACAATCCACCAATGGCACTAAAATGATGTTGGTCTTTGCAGGCGATGATGATGATGACTTTATGGTTGTCAAGAATTTTGTTCTATTTATGTTTTCCTGGAGTTAATGGCATGGTGATGGCTGCGAAGAAGTTTACCTATACACTTCTGCCTTTTATGTCATTCTTTATAAATGTTTATTTAGATCTATTTTGGACCCATGGTATGAATTGTGGGAGCTGCTTTTATTTAGATAAATTTTGGACCCATGGTATGAATTATGGGGGGTGCTGTTTTGATTTTGAGTTGTTTATGTACTTGAAAATATTGGCAACTGCGGTTGTGTTTTTCGGAAGTTTGTTGTTTTGTTTCGAATATGATGGCTGTTTCCCTAAAATGTTTTACTGATTAATTGCAGGGTGATTTTGTTCTTTTCATGTCAGATCATTTACAAAGTGAAACCAGTGACTTTTCAGGGTGATTTTGATTCTATTTTCATAATTGAATTTAATGTAATATTTCTTATGCTGAACTTGAACCCAGGGACTTTTCGAAGTGAACAAATTGTGATAAGGGGTTGTAGATCAATTAGTAATATTTTTCATAATTGGCTTGCGTTCTTGTTCCTAGTCAATATGTATATTGGCAAAGTGCACTGCCACATTGAGATTTTGCCACTGAAGCTGCCCAAAGTTTTTTATTAAAAAAGTAGTATAAAGATGTGCTTTCATATGTACATGCATGACATTTAATCTTAAACTCCCACTTGTTATAGTGGTTTTCTATGTTAAGTAGAGGATAAACAAACTTCTATATGCCATTGGCTGTTAAAGAATTCTATTTTTGTTGCATGTCTTCTTGCCGATGATGGATAGGCCATATATTTGGATCCGTTTGATAGACAAGGTAAGAGATATAATAGAAATAAGTTATTATATCATGTTTGTATCTAATGTTTAATAAACTAATAAAATATAATAAGTTGGGTTAGAAACTAGTATCTAGGTAGTCAATAGCCCTGGTTCGCGCCGGAGCGGAGCGGCGGATGACATGGCCGCGACGGTGCAGATCGGCGCGGAAAGAAGAGCGATCGCTCGCGACCTTGGCACGTTCGCGGGTCGGTCACGTTCTGGGTCGTGGGTTTGAAAACCCTAGAAAATGTGGAAAAAAAATTTGGAAAATCCCTTTTTTTGGAAAATCCAATTTTACCCCTAAATTTTAAAATGTTTTAGGGGTAATTTTGGTATTATGCCCTTCAGATTTTAGAGATCCCACCTTCTCTTCGTTTGTCATCCTTCATATGCGTTTTCTTCCTTCTTTCTCATCTGCGTTGTGTTCTCTTCCTTCTTGCTCAGGTTCGTTTTCATTTTATATTTATTTCTTCTTTTTGTTTTAATTTTAATTTTATTACTTTTTTTTCAGTTTTTTTTTTAAGTTTAATTTTATTACTTCTTCCTCTCATGTCATCTCAGGTTCTTTTTTATTTTTTAAAATTTTATTTCTCTATTCCTTTTTTTAATTTTATTTTTCTGTTCCTTTTTATTTTTTTAAATTTTATTTCTCTATTCCTT
>JBBPBQ010000003.1:45340458-45394125 GCA_037974755.1 Cicer yamashitae
TTTTATTTCTCTGATCCTTTTAGTTTTATTTTTTTTTTTAATTTTATTTCTCTGTAAGTAGAAATAAACAGAGAAAAAAGAAGTAAGAAAAAAGTTTAATATTTTTTTTAATTTTATTTCTCTGTTCCTTTTTATTACTTCCTTTTTATTATTTCTTACTTCTTTTTTCTTTTGTTTTCTTTAGTTTGTTTTTTAATTTAATTTTTTTGTTACTTCTCTATGTTTTTTTTCTTTTGTTTCTTCAGTTTTCTCAGTTTTTGTTACTTCTTACTTCTTTTTTCTCTATTTATTTCTCTGTTTTAATTTATTTTTTTATTTTATTTCTCTGTTCCTTTTAATTACTTGTTACTTTTTTTTTTATTACTTCTTACTTCTTTAATTTTCTTTTGTTACTTCTTTTTAATTTCTTTTGGTTAATTTTATTTTGTTACTCTGTTTTTATCTACTTCCCCTCTTTCTCTGCAAAGTGCAAATAGCCATGACAACATCATCTGCAACCCCACAAAGTAATAGTTCTACTCCGTGTGTAATGTTTAAACCAACCGGTGCTAATGTTGACCTAGCTTAACAGTTTAATAGTGTAAAGGACAAGAATAATAGGAAGAGGGTGACATGTGATTTCTGTCAAGTTGAAACTATTGGAGGAATTACTAGAGCAAGACAACATCAGTTAGGAATAAAGGGAGACGTAAGAAGCTGTAGAAAAATACCACCAGATTGTAAGCTATTGTTGCACACAGATTATGATGAGAAACAAGCACTAAAAGATGGAATATTAAATGAGATGGAAGTTCAAATTGACGATGATGTTAATGACGATGTAGCTGAAATAAGGAGAATTTAAAGTGGAAAAAGGGAAATTGAATCCCCTTTACCGGCTGCCAAGAAGACAAAAGGTCCATTGGATTTATTGTTCATGAAAAAAGCAGAACACAAATTGGGGAAAGACAAGAGACCAACAAGCATAAATGATGCTTGTGACAAAGAAGCAAGAGCAAGAACGGTACAATACATTGCTCGTTTTTTTTATACAAATGGAATTGCTTTCAATGTTGCAAGATCAAAAAGCTTCAAGTTGATGTTGGAAGCAGTTGGAAACTACGGTCTTCATTTGAGACCTCTAAGCTATCATGAGTTGAGCGTTCCACTCCTTGAAAAAGAGTTGGAATATACAAACGCTTGCTTTGTTGAGTAGTCATCAATTGCATCGCGCAAAATACGGATGCTCAATTATGTGAGATGGTTGGACAAACAGAAAGAAGATGATTTTGATAAATTTCTTGGTGAATTCTACAGTAGGAACAATGTTTGTGAAGAGTATTGATGCTTCTTCCTACATGAAGACTGGGATTAAGATATTTGAGCTATTGGACAATTTTGTTGAGGAGATTGGTGAGCAAAATATTGTGCAAGTGGTTACTGACAATGGAAGTAATTATGTATTGGTTGGTAAACTATTAACTGCCAAGAGACCACACTTGTTTTGGACTCCGTGTGCTGCACATTGTCTAGATTTGATGTTAGAAGATATTGGAAAGATTGCTAAGGTTAAAACGGTTATTCAGAAAGGGATTAGACTCGTCGGCTTCATTTATAACCACACATTGGCGTTGAACATAATGAGGAAGAACACTGGCAATGTTGAGTTGGTTAGACATGGAGTCACAAGGTTTGCTACCATGTTTCTTACTTTGCAAAGATTGCATAAACAAAAAACCAACCTTAGAAAGATGTTCACTTCAGAAGAATGGTTGAAGTCCAAGGCAGCTAACGATCTTAAGGGAAAGAAGGCAAACCGTATTGTACTTTTGACGTCATTTTGGAATGATATTATCTACACTCTTAAGGTTATGAGACCTCTTGTACAAGTGTTAAGACTTGTTGATAATGAGAAAAAACCTACAATGGGATACATATATGCAACAATGATCAAGGCCAAAGAGGATATTCAAAAAGCTTTCAATGAACAAGCAAGCAAGTACATAGATGTATTTGCAATCATTGATGAAAGGTGGAAATGTCAACTTCATCATCCATTGCATGTTGCAGGCTACTACCTAAATCCGAAGTATTTTTATAGCAAACCAGAAATTGAGAATGATCCCATATTAGTTGGAGGTCTTCACTTATGCATCGAAACACTTAGTGAAAGTCATCAAATGAGTGACATGACTACAACACAGTTGGCGAAATATAAGATTGCTAATGGTCTCTTTGGATTGGGTGGAGCAATAAGACAAAGGGCAACACTAGCTCCTGGTAATTGGAACTTCGTTTATTTTCTTCGTAAAAGTTTTAGCACACAACAACTTGTATAAAATGAAAATAATTGTTTCATTGCAGCTGAGTGGTGGAAGACTTATGGAGCACAACTCCACTTTTGCAATTATTGGCCATTAAAGTGTTGAGTTTGACATGCAGTTCTTCAAGATGTGAGCGTAATTGGAGTACTTTTGAGCATGTAAGTTAATACTTGTTATTAAGTTATAGAGTATTCTACTATGTAGGTTCATATTAATTTAGTAAACAACATTTTAAATTATAATACATAGATTCATTCCAAGAAGAGAAGTAGACTTGAGCATAAGAGGTTGGAAGACTTGGTTTTCGTTAAGTATAACCAAACTTTGAAAGAGCGCTATGATTGTCGTGATGTGATTGATCCAATCGTCTTGAATGATGATGATGATTATATCAATGAATTTGAAGTGGGAGAGTTGGGGGAAGATGGTGAACCTGTTGAAGAATTAGTTTATGCCGGTGATGATCTAACTTGGACCGATGTTGCCAATGCAAGTGGGGCTAATGAGCCGATGGTCTACACTAGGCGGGCAACAAAAGAAAAGGCAGCTACAAGTGCATCTAGGGCAATAGCACAAGAAGCAATATCAAAAGAAGTTGTGGTAGAAGAAGATGTTGAAGAAGTTGAACCTATTTATGTTGAAGATGATGAGAAGGAGGAGGAGGAGGAAAACGAAGAATATATTGAAGTTGATGGAGAAGAGGAGGAGGAAGAAGAGGAAGAAGACTATGTTGAAGATGATGATGATCTTTGATTCCTGTAACATGCATTTTAGTTTTAATATTTTGTTATTTATTACTCTATTATGTTGAAGAAGATGATGGATGAGATTTGGTATCTAAATCTATATTTTGATTAAGAGTTAAGACTTTTTGGTATCTAAATGTATGTTTTGATTAAGACTAAGAGTTTGAAACATTGTTTAATTATGCATGTTTATATAGTATTATTCATGTAGAGGTCATCCCGGTATCCCGCAACCCGCTATCCCGGTTTCCGGGGTTGGCCGCGACGCGCCACTATATGGGATTAACTACCTAGACTAGTATAATATTTAACTCTGTCATATTTTGTTTCTCTATTTGAAATTTCAATTTTGAATATAAGTTGAGTTAGAAATTAGTATGACATAATAAGATTTGATATCTCAATTATCTTTATAAAATATAATAATAATTTATAAAATATAATTTAAAATATAAAAATGTAAATCTAATCAAAGATAAATATAAAAATAATTAATAGAATTTGATATTAAACTTAAAAATGAATAATTTGATATTAAACTTAAAAATATAAGAATTTGATAACTAACAAATAAAATAGAATCATTTGGTTACTTGTGATTTTTGTTTTTAAAATTTAAATTGTTTATTTAGTAGTGTTAATAAATAGTTTTAAATATAAAATTATTTCATTACTTATTTCATTTAATTATAAAAATAAAAATACAGAACCTAAATTTAAATTTCTTTTGAGGAATTCTAACTTATCTCTTTTACTGGTATGTGGTGCTGGTGGAGCACGTGAAGACACACGTGCACAACTTACGGATACATTTCGAACTCAATGAGGAAAAAGGAAAAAAAAAACAAATGGCGTTGCGTCACATACGATTCTTCCCTCACACACTTGTTGCTTCTACAAACTTCACTCCAAAACTCAAACTCAAACATAACCGTTTTTTCTTCTCTCCTTCACACTCTTTTTCTTCCACCGTCACTGCAATGGCTTCAAATGCTCGTAAAGTCCTAATTCCGATCGCTGAAGGCACCGAGCCTATGGAAGCCGTCATCACCATCGATGTTCTCCGTCGATCCGGAGCTGACGTCACCGTTGCATCCGCCGCCGACAGTCTTTCCGTTCAAGCTCTTCACGGCGTCAAGATCATTGCTGATGCTTCTGTTTCCGACGTTGCCAACACTGCTTTCGACTTAATCGCTCTCCCTGTATAGATATTTCTTTCTATTTTCGATATATCTGCGTTGTACTTTAAATTGTTTAGGGATTGTGTTTATAATCGCGTTTATCACGTTGATCATCAAATTAAGCACGTTTTCGAATTCAGAATTTGAATATGTGATTAGTTATCGTTTATCCTTGGAATATCGTTAATTGATTGAGTGGTTTAGGTTTTGTGAAATTTTTATTTTCTTTTTATTAATAAATACTTAAAATGTCGTTTCTTTCACTCACTAAAGGTAGAAAACAGAAAACATGTTTCATTTTTTTTTTTTGTATTTTTTTTCACTCTTCACTGTAAAATTATTAGTTAGAAAGAATTCACAGCTATAGCACTCACTGATTCATCGAATTGAAGGCGTGTTTGGTGTCCGACACGACAAAGTCACATGATTATATTCAATTATTTCCATTTTATATTGCTGTCTGTGTTGGTGTCCATATTTGTGTCGTGCTTCATAGGATTTATAGTTTTTTGTTAATTGGATTTTTGGGGGAATTTGTGTGTAGGGAGGGGTTCCAGGTATGGACAATCTTAGAGACTGTGGAGTGTTGGAAGGGTTGGTAAAGAAGCATGTTGAGGATGGAAAGCTTTATGCTGCGGTGTGTGCTGCTCCTGCAGTGGTACTTGGGCAATGGGGTTTGCTGAATGGATTGAAGGTAAAGTTTGCCTCTTATGTTTATGCTCGTTTCACAATGTACTTTTGTGTAGCTAGTGGTGACGGTTGTGTGATTATATGGTCGTTGGACAGGCAACTTGTCATCCTTCATTCATGGAAAAATTGGCCTCTTACACCACTTCTGTCGAGTCAAGGGTGCAGCTGGATGGCAGAGTTGTGACCAGCCGTGCACCTGGTACCACCATGGAGTTTGCCATTGCTCTGGTTGAGCAATTACTTGGAAAGGAGAAAGCTGATGAAGTTGCAGGTCCACTGGTAAGGAGTAAGGACTTCATTCATGATAATTCTGCTTGTTTTTTTGGAGCATAGAAATGTGGATTATGTGTGTGTTTGAATTAGCTTGTTTTGGAGAAATAATCATCTTTGGTTCCAGATTTAGTAAGAGAACTTTTGAGGAGAAATAATATTTAATCATTAATAATCTCAATCAAATTGGCATTATGTTATACCGACGTTTATACATGAACGAAGCTAGATGTGCTTTTCCTTGCCCAATAAATGTCAACATGAAGACTTGTGCTCATAGAAAAGGGGAGGGGGAACTAGGGTGATCGACACTGCTGAAAAAGCTTCAAGTTTCTTGCAATCCATGTTCATGATTCATAGTTGAAGCATAATAATTGAGATGTTACTTGTTTTTAAGGATTTATGGGGTGTCCACATCTGCTTTACACCTTTACTAATTATGTCACCCCTCCCCTCTTTTCCTTCTTTTTGGAACCAAATGAAGAAAAGAAAATTTATTTAAAACTAATACTTCTTTAGTGGTAATGCATAAGTAGACGGGTGCATGTGCATATGTTGTGCTTTCTGCTGCTGAATTTCAACATACCAGACAAGTCTATGAAGATATTTTTAATCTGATAATATCATATTCTCTCTGTGTTACTTACTACTATCCATTTTTCATTGGATTCTCTTGTAATACAACATTCAGGTTATGCGTTCTAATCATGGTGATGAATATACTTTTTTGGAGCTAAACCCAGTGCAATGGACATTTGACAATCCACCCAAGGTAGGATTTGGGCCTGAACATTGTTCTCAGTAAAGTTTCTTTATATTTACAAGATTTTTTTAGAAAGGAGGCAGGACTATCTTTACTTAAATTTCTTTGATAGACGTGTTTCTAAAAAAGATTAAATTGGTCGTTTCTAGATTATTGACCTTGACTTGTATCGGTATTTTCACTTGCCCTCTTTTCAGGTTCTTGTACCGATTGCTAATGGCACAGAAGAAATGGAAGCTTTGATTATAATTGATATTCTGCGTCGAGCAAAAGCAAATGTTGTGGTTGCTTCTGTTGAGGAAAAACTAGAGATCACAGCATCACGTAAAGTTAAACTGGAGGCGGACACGCTCCTTGATGAAGCAGCTAAACTTTCATATGACCTGATTGTGTTGCCTGTAAGGGGATCTTTTACTTTCTTTGTAGTTATTAATCAGTGTGTAATATTTAGTTTGTGTAAAAATATATTCCAATTGCCTACAGGGTGGACTTGGTGGTGCCCAAGCTTTTGCGAACTCGGAAACCTTGGTGAATTTGTTGAAAAAGCAAAGAGAATCAAACAGATATTATGGAGCAATTTGTGCATCCCCAGCTTTAGTTTTGGAGCCTCATGGCTTACTAAAGGTATCTATCTGTTTTATGGGTCAATCTATCATCAGTATAAACAAAACTTTCACTAAAATGACTATATATATATATATATATATATATATATAAATATATAGGGAGTATATCAAATGAGATGAGTTTTACAATAAGAGGGTGAGAGCGTTAAATCTTGACCATACAACTATACATGGATGGTCATGATCAAGAGTTATTTAAGTGGCACATGATCACTTTAAAAAGTCACATGACTTTTTCTTCTAATCTTGACCATCCATATATGGTTGTGTGGTCAAAATTTAACCATCTCATTGTAAAACTCCTCTAATTTGATATGTATTTCTTTGCATAATTGTGTTAAAACCCATGTGCTTTTGTTTTTCGTTATCAACTTGCCTACATGGTCTGCAACTCAACATAATTCAGAAAAGCATACATGTCAAGCTGTGCAGTAGTGTTCACGTTCATTTTTACTGCTGACACTTTTCTCACGAGGATAAATCCTCTTTGAACTCTTCATTGTAATTCTTAATAGTCCGAAATTTCTCTATTATGTTGCTATGAAGTGCTGCTTCATTGTTTATAACTTCATTTTGCTTTGTGATGTTAATTTTATAGACGGTCATATTTTCTCCGATACAGGGTAAAAAGGCCACTGCTTTTCCTGCCATGTCCAACAAGTTATCAGATCAGAGCGAAGTAGAAAACAGGGTTGTAGTTGATGGTAACCTTATTACTAGCAGAGGCCCAGGAACCTCCATCGAGTTTGCATTAGTTATTGTGGAAAAGCTCTTTGGACGCAAGTTAGCTCTAGAACTTGCAAAGACAATAGTATTCACACGTCCATAATGTATTTAAATGAGTAACACTTTGTGCTAATTTATCAGACATTTGTGTATGAATAATCGGAGTATTTGAATGAATTGTAAAGAACGAGAAAGAGAGTTGTGCTAATTTATCAGACACTTTGCTCATAAAAAAAATATTGGGGTCACTGATTAAACATATTTCTTCAGTGGTTTACCCATTTATAATTTTTGACCTTATATAGAAATATCAATCCGTTATATTAAGAAATTTACCATATTGTGAATTACAGTTGAATAAAATGTAAACAAAGATTTCTTAATCACAGTTGAAAAGGATCCCATTTAACTTGTAAAACTGTATTTGAATATTTGATACTTTTAATCTTCTACCAACCAAACTTTGAGCTGTCTTAGCCTATGATGCATCGGTAAGATAGTGGGGCAACCAAACACCAACAATGCACAGTCAATATTCAGCTCACCAAAAAAACTTCCTATGTATACACATTCTTGTATGTTCTTCCTTTCTTTCTTTGATTTACTTAGTATTTGAACAAGCCAAACACTTTTCAAGTTCCACACTTCAATAGAAAATATAAAAGTGTTCAAGTCAAATCTGTACAAAATGTCAAGGTCCATTCATTACATATTTATTACATAATCAATGTTGGCTTCTTACTTAGCTTATAACTAGCTCACAGTTTGGTGTGTTAGCTCATCTCCCTCTCTTGCTCTGTGTATTCTTCACATAATAGCTTATGCAATACATGCTTTTCTTCTCCTCTCACTTTGCATGCACACAAAGACAACAATGGGATCATCATTCAAGCCCATCTCGTGCACCAGAAAAACTCCATATAGATTAGAAACCAAAAACTTATCATACAAATTGTGCGGCCAACTTGACGAACTTACAAGTCTTTGTTTCGGTTCAAATCCCACGAGAGGTTCAAAGTTCATTTTGAAGGATGTAAATTGTGAGGCAAGGCCAGGGGAGCTTACTGCTATTGCTGGTCCTAGTGGAGCTGGAAAAACAACACTGCTTGAAATTCTTGCCGGACGAATACCTTCGCGTAAAGTTTCTGGACAACTACTTGTCAATCACAAGCCTATGGATGTGAACAGATTCAGAAGAGAATCTGGGTACGTCACACAAGAAGATGCTTTATTTCCATCACTTACGGTTCGAGAGACACTAATGTATAGTGCTTTGTTGAGGCTTCCGAGAGGGCGAAAAGTGGCTGCTATGAGAGTTGCAGAGTTGATGAATCAGCTGGGGTTGGATCCTATTGCAGATTCAAGAATTGGCAATGGATCAGACCATGGTATATCGGGCGGTGAAAGGCGAAGAGTTTCCATTGGGGTTGACTTGGTTCATGACCCTGCAGTTATTTTGATTGATGAACCAACTTCAGGTTTAGATTCATCATCAGCTCTTAATGTAATCTCATTGCTTAGACTAATGGCATTTAATCAAGGTAAAACAATTGTTTTAACTATCCACCAACCCGGTTTTCGAATCTTAGAGCAACTTGATAGCCTCATTTTGCTATCAGATGGATTTGTCATGCATAATGGTTCATTGAATCTTCTTGAGACAAGGCTCACTTTAGCTGGCCATCAAATTCCTAATCATGTTAATGTCCTTGAATTTTCTATTGATGTCATGCAAAGCTTGATTGTGCTTACTTCAGATTCTGTGAACAATCAATTTCTTCTCAATGACAAAGAGCACCAAGATCACAAGATGAGAATGCAGTGCTCTATGATTTTCAAAGAAAAGGCTATTTTGTACTCAAATTCTCCAATGGAAGAGATTTTAATCCTAGGACAAAGATTTTGCAGTAACATATTCAGAACCAAACAACTCTTTGTTACAAGGGTCATACAGGCCTTAGTAGCTGGATTGATATTAGGGACCATATTCTTGAATGTTGGAAGCAAACAAAGTAAATTAGCATTACAAACGCGAAGCGGCTTCTTTGCTTTCAGCCTTACCTTTTTGTTATCATCAACAACAGAAGGGCTGCCTATTTTCTTGGAAGAGAGAAGAACTTTTATGAATGAGACCTCAAGAGGAGCTTATAGAGTTTCTTCATATGTTTTAGCAAATACATTTGTTTTTCTTCCTTTCCTTCTAATGGTTGGTCTTCTCTATACTACCCCAGTTTATTGGCTGGTAGGATTAAGGAAAGACATTGATGGATTCCTTTACTTCTCCTTAGTGGTTTGGTTAGTCCTACTCATGTCAAATTCACTCGTGGCGTGTTTCAGCGCCTTAGTGCCGAATTTCATCATGGGAAGCTCAGTGATCGCCGGCCTAATGGGGTCATTCTTTCTATTCTCAGGGTATTTCATATCAAAGGATAAAATACCTAGTTACTGGATTTTTATGCATTACATAAGTCTATTCAAGTATCCATTTGAGTGCCTTATGATAAATGAGTATGGAGGTGAACAAGGGAAAAGGAGATGCATAGAAGTTAACAATGAGGAATGCATACTTTATGGAGTTGAGTTCTTAAGACAACAGGGTATGAAAGAGTCACACAAATGGACCAATTTGGCTTTAATGTTAAGCTTCATAACAGGGTATAGAGTGCTTAACTTTATAATTCTTTGGTCTAGATGTTACAAAAGCAGAAAATAAATTGGTTTATAACAGTATCATATACTTTACAGTCTTTACACTTATTTTCATTTATTTTGTCATCTATGATAATGCATAATTCATGTTTACATACAGATAAAATAATATAATATTTATTTGTACAAAAAAAGATATTGATGTTGTCTTATCCTTCCTCCCATTTGTAACTTCCTTCATGGTTTCATTCTATATAACCTCTGTAGCACCGACACTTTTGATCGAGGATGTGTACTGGTGTCTGACATTGACATATTGATTACATTCAATTAAGTCATCTCCTCAAATTATTACCGGTGTTGACGTGTTAGTGTCATATCCGATATTTGTGTCAGTATCCGTGATTCATAGTGAATAACTATGAACATGCAATGCTCACTGCACCTTTTATTCCAAGACAATTGTGTGAAGTGTAACATCAATGATATATTATCTAGTTTATATATATAGGAGAAACTCCTGTCAAAAAAAATATATAGGAGACACTAGAAAGGGATTATTCAGTGATAAGTAACTTTGCCTCTTACATCATAAAAACCAGTTCACTTACCAACCAACATATACATCACAGATGCATTGTGAAAAATGTATTTGTAGACAATTATAAACATAATATAACAACGGCATCATAATTTAATACTCAATGTCAAACCATATCAGTGGTGAGAGAAAATCTATTTAATAAAAGAAAGTCACAAATTCACCTTGGGTGGGGAGAGTAGAGCAATTTCTGTTGGCCTTTATTACCTCAAAAAGAATCAACCTACAACTATGTTTGGGATGTGAGCAACATTTGGCCAATCTTCTCCAATTTTACTTTGACATCTCTTCCGGAGGAGGCGACAGTGGCTTATATGAAGAGTCTGTAAATTTGTAAGGCAACGCAAGCCTTCCGGCAGTGACTCTAAATCATTGCAGTGAAGAATCTTAATATGCCTAAGTGATTGAAGGTCAGGAATTTGCTCTGGAAACGCCTTCAGGTTGTCACAAAATTCTATGGATATTTTCTGAAGAGATCTAAGTCCATGAGGGACTTGGCATAGGGTGCTAGTGTTATCCTCATTTCTCCATAGATCAACCTTGTCGACTTGACAAATTCTCAGTTTCTTAAGTTCAGCAGAAAGATGTTGCAAGTGTCTTAACATAGGTGCAATAACAGGAAATCCCGAAAGAGAGAGAAACTCAAGAGATGTGAGATTTTTCATCCACTGCTCTGGCATTGATTCTACGTCTATTTCTGTGAGATACAAGTGCTTGAGACCAAAAAGAGGGTTGAATGAGGAAGACCGAAGCTGAACCGAACATGTTTCAATCATTGGCATCACATTACAAGAAATTAACCTCAACTCAATGAGGAAAGGATAAGTAGGCATGCAAGTCAGTTTTGGACATTCCCAAATTTCTAAATATGAAAGACAAGGAAAAGGAGGGAGTGAGAGATGGTTGGCAACATCAACGTAATTTCCCAACCTTTGCCATCCCCTCAGGTTCTTGCAGCCAAAGAGGACGAGTTTCTCCAAAGACGGGAAAAACAACGCATGAGAGATATGATCATAATGTATGTAATTTAGTTCATTCATTTCACTAATGTCGAGCATCCGCAGCCGCGGAAGTCGTTCCAATGGTTGGAGATGTTGGCAACTGGAAAGTCGGGTTGATTTGAACAATATTAGTTAGTGAAGGAAGCCAACTTGAAAACCTCGCTCCTGGATACTCACTCTCAATTTTCTCAAGTTCTGATTAGGACAAAGGTTATCCAATAACTGCAAGTTGATCTCACTGTTTTTTCCATTTTCTACCCAATCATACCGGGTTTTTCCCCAATTCAGCTCCAAGACTTGGATGTACTTCTTTATTTTCAGATTTGCTTCTTGTGACTCCAATGCTACATCCTTTACCAAACCCAGATTACTGATTCTCATATGACCTCTTAGGTTACTTAGCTCCTTCAATTCATTTAGTTTTCCACAGTTCCTTATCTCTTCATCCCCCACTACAAAACTCGATAAGGACTGCAATGAAGTCAATTGTCCTAATCCAAGAGGCATCTTGTCTGCAAAGGCTTTACAACCTTCAATGTCAAGATGTCTCAGATTAATCAACTTTGCGATAATTTCAGTACAAAATACAAGTTTCCGGCACCCAGTCAATTTCAAAGATTGCAAACTAACAAGATTGCCGATAGACTTAGGCAGACTAATTAGTTCTTTACAATTAGACAAGTCCAGATACCTTAAATGTCTGCATTTATCGATCCACTGTGGCAGCTGAGTTATAGGAGAATATGACAAATCCAAAGCCCGCAGAAACTTCAAGTTCTTGGTGATAGATGGTTTGGCATCCAAAACACTTCCCGTATTGGTTTTGGCCCAAAGAATGGTACGCGGCTTACTTGCATCTAACAAATCCAGTGAACAAGCAATACTAGATAGAAATGAGACGTGCATGGGTCTTCCAATAAATGTTTTCTCCTCAGTATGCAAGCAACAATCATTTCCTGCTACTGACTTTGCAAGATCATGCATCAAATCATGCATTTTGAATGAAATTATATCATTGTGTTTGCTCAATGATGCATCTTGAAAGAATGACCTCATCAACAAAATCCTTACATATTGATCGCCCACATCTTCCTTGGATTGTGTTTCAATTGAACTTTCAAGGTAGCCTTGAGCCATCCACAATCGAATCAATTCATTCCTCTGAATTTCCCAATCTTTAGGGTATAAACAACAATAGGCAAAACATTGTCTTAACCCCAGTGGCAAGTTTTGGTAACTCAATTTTAGCACTGGCATAATACTCTGTCTTTCTTCACACAACCTCCAAACATCACCATTCAAAACATTCAACCATCGATCTTCTTTTTCATTTAGAGTTCGTAAGAAGCCTCCCATTGTTCTGATTGCTAAGGGAACTCCACCGCACTTTTCTGCAATTTTTTCGCCAACGGATTCAAGACTTGGGCTTGCGATGTTGGCAACTTCCCCAAATGTCAATCTCTTTAACAAATCCCATGATTGCTCTTTGTTCAAACCTTTCAAAACATACGGCTTGTTTACACCCATTATTTGCGAGACCAATGTACTACGAGTTGTCACTAATATCTTACTACCTTGACCTCCACACATAAAATAATTTCTCAAATCATCCCACTTTATCTGATTTTCATTCCACAAATCATCAAGAACAAGCATAAACCTTTGCCCATTCAATTCTTCTCGAATCTTCCTTTGCATAATGTCTAATTCCAAGTGACCAACCTCATCGTTCTTCAACGATTTCAACACTTTACTCAAAATAGATTTAACTTCAAACTGTTGAGAAACACATACCCAAATCCGTTTATCAAAAACTTTCATCACCTGATCATCATTGTAAACCAATTGAACAAGTGCTGTCTTTCCTAAACCTCCCATACCAACAACAGCAATAAAAGAAACACTAACACTATCATTATTCCCTTTCAATTTCAACAACTCAATAATCTCATTTTTATCTTGTTCCCTACCAACAATCCCTGATTCCATAACAAAAGAACTCGTTTCCCGCCAAGAACAAAAACCCTCATTTTCTTTGGCAATCACAACCAAACTCTGATTGAGTTTCAACTTACACATATCTTCAGCAACACTATTGAATTTCTTTCTAACATTATCAATCTCACGAACTAATTTAAAACGAAAAGCAATGGAATTATTCTCAATTGAAAACAAGTCACAAACCTTACTCACCACCACGTTTCTATGATAATTGTTGTTGAGTTTGAGACGTGTATCACGAATTGACAAGTAATCGAGGAAATCATCAGCATCATGGAGGACTTGTTTGAACCTGGTGATCCAGTGGAGAATTGTGAGATCTTGATGTTGTTTTAGTTCGGCATCTGAAAGTACGAATTTGATGGATTGGAGAGTTTGGTTGAGATTTTCGAGTTCGTTTTTGACGCCGTAAATTCGTCCGAATTCGTGGAAGGTGGAAGAAGCTATTCGGTTGATTATGCTAACAATTACACTGTATGGGATTTGTTCAGCCATTTGTTGAGAGAAGTGAAGTCACTCACAAAAGGAAAAGGACTTCAACATAAACATAAACTATGTACGAATAAATGAAAAATAGGAGAATAGTAATATTCAACGTTCAAAATTCTCAGCAAATTCTGCACGGTGAGAAATGGAAAGCGCGTATGTCATTATGTCTCATTGGACACATCTTGAGATATATTTCAAATACAGAACATGGAGATAAGTCATATCTTAGTAAACACAAACAAATTATATATCCTTTCATATCTTTTTTTTACAATAAATATCATATATATATATATATATATATATATAAGTTAGGATCATATGATATTGTGGTGTCAAACTTCTGACACATCTTATAATTCTTTATCACATATGCATTATAAAGTTTTATTGTTGTATTGGAAGTTATCATCCATACATCATGTCTAATAAATTTTATTTTAATATATCATTAATATACTATAAAATTAATATCTTATAAACTTTTATTAAATGAGTTAATTTTGATATATTATATTAAAATATTAAATGATTTAAAATACAATATATGATAGTAATTTTCAATTTAGTAATGTATTTTATAATATAAATATACAGTTGAAAATTATCAAAAGTATCGTAATATGAAATTTGACACTATTGTGTCATATGTGAGTGAGAAGATTTATTATTAACCATTAGATTATAATATATTACAACAACATTTCAAAGGTTTCAAAAACCATATGTAGAGAGGTGAGAATAATCTAGTCTAAATAGACTTAATGGAGGTCATGTGTATGACTTAACCAAGGATGATGAATACAAATTCTTTTTTGCTATCTATATGCACCAACAAGTTTAATTTTCAAAATTTTGCACTATCTAAATAACACAGTTAATTATGTGTGTAATTTAAAAAATATTTATGACATATAAAAATTAAATATTAATATTTTTAATAATTTGATAATTGTATTTAATTTAAAATGTAAAAACTTTTTTACATTATTGTATAAT
The DNA here is from genome assembly GCA_037974755.1 of Cicer yamashitae. Taxonomy (NCBI): domain Eukaryota; kingdom Viridiplantae; phylum Streptophyta; class Magnoliopsida; order Fabales; family Fabaceae; genus Cicer; species Cicer yamashitae. The sequence continues at coordinate 45,355,504 of JBBPBQ010000003.1, forward strand.
AAAATTAAGAGTAGCAATAACTCATTGTATAAATATATACTTATTTAACAACTTTATTTACAGTGAGTGTGTATATATGTCCATACTAAATAAAAAAGTTGGTATAAATATAATTAATCGAAATGTATATTTGATATTTAATTAGCAAAAATATATTAAGAATTGTACGTGTGAATTTTGCGGTTAAACTTGTTAAAAAAACACTAGGAACCGGTCAAAAAATAAAAACATTAGGAGATTTTGTATTTTTATTTTAGAGAAAAACTTGGATAGATATTTTTAATTTTGCTGTGTAAATTCTAGAAGCATCACCTTTATAACCAAACTGAAAACCCTAAACCCTACCTTCATTTCCAATCTCTCATTTTCTTCACTACGATGGCGACCCAGATCTTCTCTCGGGTCTTCCCCAAAACTCTAACCCTAACTTCCTACTTCTCACGCTCTCTCACCACCACCACCACCCTTCCCTCTTCCTCTGCTATCTCTTTCCTCCGTCGTCTCCGTCCTCTTTCCTCTGCCGCCTTCAACTCCCGCAGCGTTCTCCTCTTCCCTAACTCCTTCCGCTCTCTCTCCACACGCGCCACCACCTCCTCACTCAACGACCCCAACCCCAACTGGTCTAACCGTCCCCCTAAGGAAACTATCTTGCTCGATGGCTGTGATTTTGAACACTGGCTTGTGGTTATGGAGAAGCCTGAAGGTGACCCCACCAGAGATGAAATCATCGATGGTTATATCAAAACTCTGGCTGAAGTGGTTGGGAGGTAATTGTCGCAGTAATTAATCTCAATCTTCATTCAGTTTTATATATTATTTCGAAACTAATTGATAGTTTTGTTTTCTGTGCGTGGTTTTATTCAATTCGATTTCCTTTTAAGTTTAAATATAAATATGCTTTAAGTTTAAATATAAATATGTTTTTAGTCTTGCAAATATCTTTTAGTCTCCGTAAAATTGTTTTTTTGTTTTTAGTCTCAGCAAATATACACTTTTTGCTCTTAATCGTTGACATTTATATTTGAATTGGTTCCTGTAATAGGTAATATATTTGATTTATTCGGCAAAAAATGTCTATTTGCAAGGACTAACAAAATATCAAGGACCTAATGTAGATAATGTGTATTGAAACCTAATATCTTTAATAACTTTTGTTTTTTGTTGTTTAGAAAAATTATAAAGGATAGTTATATATTGAGAATTGTGATTCTGAAGGATGTGTGTAAATGTAGGATAGTGTTTTGGTTTTAATCATTTAGTGAGTGGTTTATGTTTACAGTGAGGAAGAAGCGAGGATGAAGATATATTCTGTTTCAACTAGACATTACTTTGCATTTGGGGCTCTTGTGTCTGAAGAGCTTTCCTACAAACTTAAAGGTATACATGGTTCCAATAATTTTTTTTTTACTTCTGTATGTATTTTAGATTATTCAGGTATTAAATTTTTTTGATTTTGAAATTGCAGAACTGCCCAAGGTTCGTTGGGTTCTTCCTGATTCATATTTGAATGTTAAGGAGAAAGATTATGGAGGTAAATTATCTTGTTCTGTCATGTGGCTTCTAATTATGTTCATTCGGTGTTATGGGTATGAATATCTTCAACGGTGTGTTTGTGTATGTATAGGGAATAACATGATAGACTCCTGTGATGAAGTATGATAGAAGTAGAAAGATATAATATTCCATTAAAAAAGGCAATGTGGATATTTAAGATTTTGCTATGGGCATTGTAGAAGCATCACCTGATAAGATAGGATAATTAAGTGAAGTGTTGACTCAATTATTTTTATGAATCAGAGTTGAGCATAGTGTTCAACCTATATTTATCTATTAAAGAACATTTTAACATGTCTCCCTTGGAAATGATTTGTTGCTTATATAGAGGGGTGTCCGTGAGTGTTTTGTAACCTTTGTGACAGATTAAGGGTTGAAGCTCATGACTCACGAGAGATTGGTCATTTTACCAATTGTCATTTGTTATTAACCTTTGGTTTGCTTATCAATATATTTATTTTTATTGTGATTAACTTGAGCTGTGATAAGAGTTATAGCAGTATTAGGTGGTACAATAAGCATAATGTAAAGTCTTTCCATAGCATATCATATATCTTGATGTATAAGGGCCATAATTTGATGTTGTGTTGTCAAATAGCGGTGATAGAGGCGCCACAGTGCTTTAGCATAGCCGATTTTGATGAATCCGCCATGAAAACCATGGCGTTATCCTAGTTTTGCTATTACGACAATACCGGCCCTAAGCCAATTTCTGCTAGCTGAAATAGCAACAATAGCGGAAAAAAAAAAGAATTTTAGGTATTTTTCAAATAATAAAACTGAAGATTTTGCATGAGTGTCAAAATTGGTTTGAAGAGTTAGTGAGTATTACTCATATATTCACTTTAATATGTGTACCTTTCAATATATAAACTATGCTATGGCTCCATCCCTTTTTTATTTGTATGCAACATACCTTTTTTTATTTATAATTTACTTATTTCAACCTATATGTGGCATCTGCTATTTGACTGCAACGCTATCTGTTATTTTACATAGATGATTTTTGGTTTTTCACTATTTTCCACAATCAGCTATTGATAACATTTTGATGCTTGTTGCAATTTTTGTGTTTCCTTGTCGCCAGGTGAGCCCTTTATAAATGGCCAGGCAGTTCCATATGATCCCAAGTATCATGAAGAGTGGGTTAGGAACAATGCTCGTGCAAATGAAAGGAACAGGCGCAACGACAGGCCTCGTAATGCTGACAGGTCAAGAAACTTTGAGAGGAGAAGGGAAAATGTGGTGAACAGAGATATGCAGACTAGGCCTCCAATGCCGAATGCCGGCCCTAATATGGCTGGTCCACCTCCAAACAATGCTGGTGGGTACCCTCCTAACAATGCTGGAGGATATGCTCCCGCCCCTCCTACCAACCAGGGTGGATATGCCCCTCCTAACAACCAGGGTGGATATGCTCCTACTAACAACCAGGGTGGATACGCCCCTCCGAATGCAGGCGGATACACTCCAAATGCAGGCGGATACGCTCCTCCAAATGCAGGCGGATTCGCTCCTCCAAATGCAGGCGGATTCGCTCCTCCAAATGCAGGCGGATTCGCTCCTCCAAATGCAGGTGGATATGCTCCCAACAACACAGCTGGTGGTTACCCTCCTCCAAATACGGGCAGAGCCCCTCCTCCACCTCACATGGGTGGTACGCCTCAAAATAACTACCCTGGCAACATGGGAGGGGTGCAACAAAACCAGAACGTAGGAGGGTTTCCTCCAAATGCAGGATGGGCAAATAATCAGTAGACTCTCACCAAACCGAGGTATGGAGCGGGCAGCTGTTTGGAACTCATGCTGCGTGTGATATGATCTGGAAAAATTCTCCCAATGTAGATAATAATGAATTACGCCCAAGACATTGTAGGTTTTATATTATGTTATTGAGGAATTAGAATTTGTTGATCATATGTTTGAGTTACTCTATTTCCTAATTAATTTGCATGTCATGTTGAGTTACACTTTTTGAAGGTCAGACACGATTATTTTGTTAAAGGGTTCCCTGCTAACCTATTTAATTGCTAATAATAAGAGTTTTTCTGACAAGTGCTAATAACATAATTTAAGGCGTTTATTTTTTTGGCATTTGATGTTTCAGTTGACTATACATGGTTCACTCAGAATCATCCAGCTTTGCCTTACTCATATTGAAACAGCCCATTTGCTAATGGCCGAGGCACCAACGGCAATGGTTCCTTTGGGTTCGGAGTATTAAGAGGGAAGGGAGCCAAAAAATTTCTTAGAATTTATTTTGCTCTACCTCTATTTTCGGTGAGGGGAGGGAAGCAAACTGACATAACAAAAAATTCATTGAAAATACATATTTTTGGACCAAACATAAAATCATTAAAACACTTTTCATTCTCTTTTCATTTTTGAATTACATATATCTATATTCTTCTTCTTCTTCTTTCTTTTATATTCTTCTTCTTTCTTTTCTCCTCTTTTATGTTAAGCTCTTTCTTTAAATTAAAGAGACCTTAAGTGCAGATAATCGTAAAGGTGGATGTTTGATGATGGAAATAGTAAAGGAAATTGTGGATCACATGCCACTCAGAGAGTTTATTACTCAGTAGTTAGCAGAATCAACTAAAGTTAAGTGTAGGAAATGGCATGTCGCAATAAGAACATTTCCATTAGCAATTTCCACTGCAAAACAACTTTGGTGTTGGCTTGAGGGATTTTCAAGTTTGAATTCTTTTGAATCCTCTTTTCTTCAATGACAATGATATGGATGGCGGAATTAATTTGCATCCACAGTGTATGCCAATCAAATTCATTCTTAGATGATTGTAATTGCTTTGGAGTTCAGTTTCTCTTGCAATTTCATGCATGTCATGTAAGATGTTTATATAAAATTATATTTATACTAACATTGTAGTTTAGGTAAACTATTTTTTCTCTCACTTAACCTTCAAATACAATAGAGTGAATTGAATTCATATACAACCTCGGTATACAAGTTTTTTATACTAATCCTATTTTGACAGTAAGACTCACTTAACAGTAAATGATGTAATTTTTTTTTTTACTCCGATAGCGTATCAAAATTAAACTCATACACAACACAGTACATGATTTTCTCCGCAAAGCCACTTTGATTTTTCTTTCGTCCGAATTTTTATTAAACCAAGAGAAAACATAACACACACTTTTAATGTAAAAAATGTAAATGAGTTTTACATTAACGAATAGCGATGGCAATATAACCCGCAACTGCGGATACCCACCAAAACCTGTTTGATTTAGGCGGAAAAAATCCGCTTTGATTGGGTGCGGGTGCGAATTTTCCTCGAAATTAAATTTCAGGGGCGGGGACGGGTTTGGGGTGATGATATACACCCTGCACCCGAACCCCCTCGCACCCGAACCTGCCCCGCAAGTAATATTATAGTAATTTTTGAATTTTCTATACATATATATATTAAATATACTTAATATTTTTTTAAATATTAAAAATTATAATTTAATCTCTATAGAAAATAATTTTTTATTTTATTATTATCTAATAATAATTATTTTATTATATTAATTATAATAGATATGATTTTTAAATTTATAATTTTATATATAAAAATGGGTGCGGGTGTGGGCGGGGAAATCCGAACCCCGTTGTGGGCGGGGATGAGGAATAAATTTCATACCCGCTATGAAACGGGTACGGGTGCGGGTTTCCCCAATTAGTCGGGTGCGGGGTGGAGGAGGTAAAATCCGTCCCGTTGCCATGCCTATTAACTAGTTATACTACATCTTATAAAAATTGAGTAATTAGTAGTTTTCTTAAAAAACAGTTGCAATTTATATATATATATATATATATATATATATATATATATATATGACAACATGATTAATTTATATTGGACAACAGTGTAAAAGTAATTTACAATGTATCGTTCAATTTTAACAATTCAATATGCCAGATCATATTATACTCTTTTCATTTCACAGTGAGTATCACTTTAACGTTTTTTATCGTCTCAAAATGAATATATGTAACTTTAATTATTATTTTTCAATTGTCTTTCAATTATTATTATGTATCTACTTTCAAAGTATTAATTATACTTAATATTTATGAGTGTGAAAAACACATAAATAGTTAAAAAGGATAATTTGATAAAATGATTATTTTTTTTTATTATATTTTTTAATGTATGTAAAATGTTTAAACGACGCTCGTTATATGATTATAAGACATATGAAATACATTTTTTAAATCAAAGATATTATCTAGTGCTTTGTTAATGCGTCAAGTTATTATTAGTTGAGAGTGTAAAATAATTTTATATTGAAAATACATCTTTTAAATACAAATGTTAAAATCTTTGTTATTATTTTAAGATAAATAATAAATATATACTATTAGAATAATTTTTCTAATGACTATGTGAACTGATAGTATACAACTTTTCACACAGTGAATAACAATTAATTTTTTTTTAAATCATATTTTTTATATCCAATTATCTAACAAAATGTTAAATATGGAATTTCTCGTCTTTGTATTTATTACCATTACTATATCCCAACTTTGAACTTTAAAAAAAAACACTGGCTTTGCAGTTTAGCCTGAAAACACGAAAATGAACACCGGCGTGTACAGTTTCCGGACATGTCTCCGCCTCCCGGAGCGGTCAATATTTCGATCAACTCCGCTCTCGTTCCGTTTCCGGCGCCGGTTTCTCGTCACCGCATCATTAACAGAGAAGAAGAAAGAGAAGGTGATCGTTATTTCTGGACCTACCGGTTCCGGCAAGAGCCGCCTCGCAATGGAACTCGCAAAGCACCTTAACGGCGAAATCGTTAGTGCTGATTCTGTTCAGGTATTCAGTTATACTCAAACAAATAAACCAAAACTAACATTCTTTGTTCTTACTCTATTTGCAGTGGTTCTCTTTTTCTTGTGCTGTTGCTTTGCTTCGTATGAGGCTGTAACAGTACTCGTAGATTTTTAGGGTTTGAAACTCCAATGTTCGTTCTCTAAGTGAAAATGTCCGTTGAACATTATTCTGGATACTGAAGTTTGTTTATCTGGTGATTTTTTTTTTCGTTGGGAAATTTATTTTTGTAAGTGAGAAATCGATTATGAGAATGATAGGATGTTGATTTTTTTATTGTTGTCGTTGTCGTCAAATTACTATGGATATGGAAATAATACTTCGAATTACAGGTTACAATGGAACTAGTTTTCCTCCCCCCCCAAAAAATAATGGAACTAGTTTTGATGTTTTCTTCATGGTTATCAGTATATTTGAGGATACCTGGGAGTTGTATCTCAATTTGATACAAAAATGAAATCAATCAATGCAAATGTTGTATTCGATTCATTTTAATAAATCTCAATTCATTTTGATAGCTTATGTTTTTTTTTGGGGTTAAACACTTATATTTTGATAGCTTATTTGTCACTTTGATTTATAACTTGAATCTTGAATTATTTTAATGTTCTTGTATGATTTTTGCTTGTCACTTTTTTTATTTTTTATTTTATTTTATTTTATAAAATGTCATATTTCCAATGGTTGTGTATCTTATTACAATTTATAATAAGATTTGATTAATCTATTCAAGATGGCTTCGTAGGTGTATCGGGGTCTTGATGTTGGATCTGCCAAGCCTTCGTTAAATGATAGAAAGGTGTGTATAGTTGTACAATCGTATATATTTGCCATACATGGCTATCTGTTAGAAACATATACACTTTGTTCCTTGCAATTGAGACTTGGGTTGTCTTTTGTAAATTTTTGGATTTATTATTTAGTTGTGACATAGATAGGGGTTTTGAATCTTTTCCAATTTTGTTTTGTTTGCTTTTCTTGTTAGGAAGTGCCGCATCATCTGGTTGACATACTTCACCCAACTGAAGGTCTGTTTTCGTTAAGACTAAGATATACTTTTTTAAGAGAAGTTTCGTTTATGAATGTATTCATATTGATTTCTCCGTCGTTGGATTTTCGGAAGACTTTTGTTCTCCCCAATCAAAATTTGAAACTAATTATTATTTATCAGATTATTCTGTTGGGCAGTTTTTTGAGGATGCAAGGCAAGCGACTAGATCTATTCTTGACAACGGCCGTGTTCCCATAGTTGTTGGAGGCACTGGACTGTATTTAAGATGGTATGTCTTTTTCAATTACCTCTTCTGACTTTGTTAACTACTTATTCTTTGCAATGGAATTTCTTAATTGTGGCAAATTGGTTATATATGTATGTGTAACATTTTAATAAGAGAGCAGAGCATATATAGTAAATGGAATCCACTTTTCTTATTTCCATAATCTGCTGATGAAGTCATTCATTTCATTTGGAATCTCTCAAATATTTATATAGTTGCATGATTATACGTTAATATATTGCAGACTTACTTGGTTCTGAGTGTTGCATAACTTAATGTTCTTGAAGGATGTGTATACGTTAATATATACTTTTTAAGTATACTATGGTATTTCACCAGTCTTTATTAATGTTCAGTTAACATTACTATACAAAGCTAGAGGTCCGATTGGTTTGTCGTATGTACAATATAAATAAACTTTAGTCAAATGCTACCGTATGAACATCTCCTGTTTTAGTGAATTATTACTGTTATTGTGCTTCTTTTTCTGTAAGTACTTATAGACCAGCTTATGTGGAGTATATACCTATGAGTTCTGTTGTTTGATCTTTAAAATACAAGGTTCATATATGGAAAACCAGATGTGCCTAAAGCCTCTCCAGAGATAACATCTCAAGTATATATAGAGTTAGCTGAACTGCAGAGAAATGATGACTGGGATGCTGCTGTGCAGTTGGTGGTAAAAGCAGGTGATCCAAAGGTCCAACATTTAGCAGTGAATGATTGGTACCGATTACGGCGTAGTCTTGAGATTATTAAGGCAAGCTTGCTATTTTATAAAATCACGCTTAAATACTGTTAAATTCTTGGCTGGCTACTAACCTTTACCAAAAGATTGGATAAAACTCTAAGTGTTGACATTTTAATATCCTTTCTTGCCTGTCTTTCTCTCTTTCTTTTGTTACACATGGGTGCAATTGTGCAAATATGACAAGCTTAATTACATTGCCAGACATTTATTTATTTTTCTCAATGTGGTCCTCTTATCTTCTTAAAATGTGCTTAATTGTAATAACTGCTTACTTCTTAGTGAATTATCTGTTTATACCAGTATTTTTCTGTGGATGTATATGTGGAATGTTTGGTTTCTTTGATTATGAAGTTATCGGAAATATATCTATCATCAATTCACCATATATTTATATCTTTTGAAATGGCAGTCTAGTGGATCACCTCCTTCTGCTTTTCGGGTACCATATGATTCTTTCAGGGAACAGGGTGATTGTAGAGTTGCTGATGGTTCTGATTCATCTGATACGACCACTTATTATGATGCAACGAAAGCAACCAATTCGGCAGAGTTAGACTACGAGTTCTTGTGTTTTTTCCTTTCTAGCGACAGACTTGACCTTTATAAATCAATTGACTATCGGTGTGAAGATATGCTATTAGGTATATCATGAAATGAAAACACATATAATACATATATGAATCCTATACATTTTATAGATCATTTTTCTGTACATGTATGCATGTGCAAATCATTGTGTTTCCTGTTATAACAATGTACACCGTGCTCTTTGTCTCCTCTACATGAATATATAATTACAATAAATCTTTTGGTTCTCTTTGACTGCAGGAGGTGATGGCATTTTGTCCGAGGCTCAATGGCTTCTTGATACCGGTCTTCATCCAAACTCCAACTCTGCAACAAAAGCAATTGGTTACAGACAAGTATGCTGTTATGCACTTATATCATATGTTTTATATTTACATTTCACTGTTACTATCTGCAAAATGCAAATAAAGAAATAGAATTGGTTGAAAGTTCTGCATATTGTGTACCACAAACACTTTAAGAAGTATCTTTGGTTGAACGTTCTCCCATTTTTTAGGCACCGTTTATTTAAGCTTCTGGAAAGTGCCATTTTAAGATTGTGTAAAATAGTGATTTATTTTTTAGAGATTTTATGTAAAATAGAGTTATTTTTTGTTTACATTTTGCTTGTGATTCACTAATTTCAGGCCATGGAGTACTTACTAGGATGCAGACAACAAGGGGGTCAGAGTTCAGCTGGAGAATTTTACAGATTCTTGTCTGAATTTCAAAAAGCTTCACGGTAATGCACTTTGTTTTACATAAGATAAAGGTGCCATGACATTAACTTAATTATGTACAGCTTAAAGTATGCTATGCGAGAAACTATAACTATGATTCACAAACTATAAAAAAACACTATTCTAGTATTCTGACAAGTGACAACATTTCTCGGGCATGTTGGTTGGCTATTTATATATGTACTTGCTTGTCCTTTATTAAAAACTGTGTATTCTGAACTACAAATCTACACGGGATTTTATTACTTAAAAAAGCTTTTCATGCTCAACCTTAATATATCTTAGGTCAAGGATGGCAGCTTGTGCTTCACTATCTTGTTTGAAGGACATACGTCTAGTTGTTCTGCTACTTTCTCAACTTAGTTATGTTGGATTCTTACCATCGTTGTAATTAGAAAATGCGTGATATGATGTTAAACTTAGAAAAAGCTATAGTGTCTGAAGTGCTATTCCAACTATGCATCAGGATGTTAGATGCTTCCCATGTTTTGCTGGTAGTGAACAGTGGTCTAGCCGATTGGGTTATTTGGCAAGGCTCTTACTTGATTTGGTTTTTGCAGGAATTTCGCAAAACGACAGCTGACTTGGTTTCGCAATGAACGTATATACCATTGGATTGATGCTTCTAAACCTTTGGTATAATGATTGAATCTTTTGCCACTAGCTGTTATTACATGTGCATATACAACTTCATGTAATTTCTTATTTATACTGGTACTACTGTAATGCCAACAACTATCATGGCCTCTCACCCAATTTTAGAAACAATAATGAAATTGCCAGTAAAATTATATCTTACATCCCTAGGTAGTAGATACTAACAACTCTACCCGCCTTTTTTACTTTTAAAAATGTTTTAAAACTATTTAAATGGATTTTTTGCTCAACTGTCACACTTGCATTGTGCAGGTCATAGTATCAATTATTTTAACGAACTTTAAGATGCTTTGTTAAAGTCCTTTTATTAAACCTTCGTAGTGGTTATCTTTTGCATGTACGTGTATGTGCATGTGGTTGTATGTATTTGGAGGAAGATGTTTGCTGTTCTGTTACCCAATCCATAGTATTTTTAAAGCTTATGTTGATTTTAAGATGGACAACTATTCCAGGAAACCGTTGTCAACTTCATTCATGATTTATACCGTGATGGGAGTGGAAGTCTTTCTGTGCCTGCATACCTTAGAATGTCAAGAGATATTACTAATCCCCGAATAGCTGCTAAACTGAAGTCTTACCGCACCACAAATAGGTACTTTGTTTTTAGTATCTGGTATATATTTTTATGAATATGCAGTGTTGATTATATTCCTTGCTGCAAAATATTAACAGTTGTTTCTATATGAAGGCATTTTGTGACGGGGGAGGATTGTTTACCTATTTTGGAATGGGTAAAGAAAACTCAGAAGTGAAGGGATGGAGATTTTCATTTTACATTCCTTTGAACTGGCTGCATATTTGGAATTATAGAGGAGCATAATTAAGTTAGCAGGTTACACAAAGTTTTGTTTTTGTTTCTTTGCTTGTTAACATCCTGTTGTAAACTTTTATGTAGAATAACATTCATTGATAGAAGTAGAACACTGTAATGGCAACTAAATTTGTAAGTTAATTTCTTGCTCTCCTTTTACTCAAATCAGGATCCTTGATGTCTTCATTATATTCATTGAATTCTAAAGCATTTGTTGGACTCAAAGTCGGAATTGAATATATATATATATAAGGTTTTGCGAGAATATTGAGACAATGAAGATTACAAGATAGTTAAGACTCTTTATGTAAACTCTCTGTTTTCAAACTCTGATTTGTGATGAAGAAGAGTCTTCCTTAAATAGCCATCGAACTGGGACAGGTGGCTTGTTTGGTGGAGGAAATGATGAGATTCTTTCTTCCTTTTTGACTAATGGTGTTTGTGGAGGACAAAGTGGCCATTGGATTCTTCAACTTTTGACTTTGATGGCAGACTGATTGCCAATTTGTCTTCTGACGTTTTGTTTGCTAGTAATAAGTGGAATATTTCCACATGTTTATGTGTCTGATTTGCCGTTTGGGCTTTTTCTTTTTTTTTTTTTTTGTAAATTTTATGGGCTAGGCCCAATTACATCATTTTGATATGGTCCGAATTATTTTACAGGTGAGAAGATGCCAAAATAGTCATCTTCGTTTTGATCCTCCAATTCGATGAATGCTTCAGAAGTTGAGCTGGAAGAGGGTTTTGTAGAACTGGTTTTGCTTTGTAATAGTTGAGACATGATTTCGAAATACTCATCCTCAGTCTTTGCGGCTGCCAACTGAGTTTGGGCAAAAGACTTTTGGGCCAAGAATTGATTTTGTATTTGGGTTGGCTTCATTAGTCCTTGTTTTTGAAGCCATGTTGTGACGGCTTGAGTTTTGACGCTTGGTGGTATTGAGAATTTTGTCCACCATCTTACTTTGAATCTTCTAGTTAGGATAGTTTGGACATCCTTTTGGTCATTTTCAAAGAACCATGCCAAGACCCATGGTATAAAGAATTTGGTAGAGAAAAGCATGAGAGGGTGAAACATGCGTTCCTTATCTGAGGGTTTGTAATTTGTTTTGAAAGCTATCCTGGACTTCCTTGTGAAGGATTTCTGGGATGAAATCATATAGTTTCCACCAATGGGCGAACCACTGTGGGATTTTTGATGGATCCATGGTTAGGTTGAAGAAAAACAGCCAAGTATGACTGAAATTCTTGTTTTGGATTAAAAATGCATTATACCAGGCTTGTTGGTAGTCCCAGTAATTGAATGTCTTACAATGTTTTATGGTGGTTTTGAAGTCTAATGGGAATTGTTTTGAAGTGTATAGGTTCTGTCCCCATTCGGAAGGAGGGATAATTTTGTGGATTTTTGCAGTGGAATAGTTTATTGGGCCCTCTTTTGGGTTATCCTGAATTGTTACCGAACCAGTCAATTCAAGAATGGATTTGTAGTAACTTTGGGGTTTTGAAAGATCCCATGGTTTAAAAAACCAACCATCTGGGAATATTTTTTGAATGATCAAATGAGGATTTTTATTGAAATAATTGTCCTCAATTGTCCATATGTTTTGAAAATCTTTTTTGATGAAATATTCAGACTTTGCTTTGAAATTAATCAAAGTCTGTGATTCATTAAATTTTGAAATTGTTTTGCAAGATGATTCTTCGGCTTTTACTTTGAGTTTCATCAAAGTTTGAGGCTCATCCTGTTTTGAAATCTTTTTATGAGAGGGAGTTTTTGAAGATTCACCCTTCTCTTGTTTTTGCAAAAATGGAATTTCCATCGAGAGACTTTCAATCTCAAGTTGGAGCTCCCGAAGTCTGGCAGCCTTTTGAAAGTTAATGTCATCATCCATTAACCCTCTGAGTTCTATAAAATTTTGAGGTGGAACAACTTGTTGGCTTGAAAGCCATTTTTGAATTTGTTTTGTTTCTTCTTCTTCTTCATCCTCAACTGCTTGTGCCCAGGATTTAATAGGCAATGCTGAGGAGATTGGTTTTGGTTTAAGTAGTTGGTCCATTTGGACCTCAATCTTCTTTTTTCTGGGTGGCATAACTCTCAAGACCTGTTTTGAAGAAATTCTCTGGTTAGAAAATCTGGAATTGAGTTTTGGTCTCCTTTTATAAATTCAATATCAAAATCAAATATGCTAAGAATGGCTTGCCATCTGGCAAAAATTTGTTTTGATGCAATGTTTTGAACATCTTTTTGTAAAACTTCTTTGGCTGACTTGCAGTCAATTCGAAGTAAAAATTTTTGATTTAATAAATCACTTTGAAATTTTGTAATGCACATGACAATGGAAAGAATTTCTTTTTTAATGGTAGAATAATTCTTTTGACAATCATTCCAATGTGCAGAAGTAAATTGAACAATGCATTCTTTTGAATTTGATATTTGTTTAAGAATCCCCCCATAGCCTATATCAGAAGCATCTGTTTCAACAATTTTGGGTGCTGAAGGATCTGCTAAGTGTAGGCAAGGAATTTCTTTGACTTGTTTTTTGATGAGTTGGACAGTTTTAGTGTGGACCTCAGACCAAGTGGCAGGGTTTTTCTTTAATCTGTCATGGAGAGGTTTTGCAACTCTGTTGATATTTGGGCAGAAGTCTAAGACATAGTTTAAACTTCCTAAGAACCTCTGCAACTGAGTTTTGTCCAGAATTTTGTCTGGGAATTTATCAGCGAAAAGAAGGGACCTTTCGATAGGGGTTATGGTGCCCTGAGAAATGTAGTGCCCTAAAAAGCGAATTTTTGTTTGAAAAAGCGAAAGCTTTGATTTTGAAACAACTAAGCCATTTTTCTTAATAATCATAAAGAAAGTTTTTAAATGTTTAAAATGGTCCTCAATTGTTTGAGAAAAAATTAATACATCATCAATATAGACAATGCAGAATTTTGAAAAAGGATTGAAAATGTCATTCATAATTCTTTGGAATTCTGAAGGAGCATTTTTTAGTCCGAAAGACATAACCGTCCATTCGTATTGGCCAAATGGAACAGTGAATGCTGTTTTGTAACGATCTTTTGGTTCAATTTGTATTTGCCAAAACCCTGATTTCATGTCAAATTTTGAAAATACTAACGAAGAGTGAAGTTTTTGCAAAAGATCTTTTTTGTTTGGAATTGGATAACGGATCCATTTTAGAGCTGTGTTTAAAGGTTTATAGTTGATAACTAATCTAGGTGTTCCTCTTTCAATTTCTGAGTTTTTGTTTACATAGAAAGCGGCGCAACTCCAGGGCGATCTGGATTTGGTAATCAAACGTTTTTGTTCCAAATCACGAATTTCATTTTTGCAGTGTTGTTCTAATTCATAATTCATTTGGATAGGCCTTGCTTTGGTTGGGATTTGTTTATCAGAAAAATCACTTTCATATGGCAAATCTACCATATGTTGTTTTCTGTCCCAAAATGCATTCGGCATATCTGAACAAATTTCGTTTTCGATCATTTTCTGCAAATCAGAAATTTTGTTTTGAACAAACGCTTTTTGCAATTGTTGTTCGATTCTCAGAAAGGAAACATCTTGTTTTAGAAAACATAAATGCTTTTCTTTTCCTTGAATTAAACAGTTTAGTTCATTTTTGTAAACAGAACAAGCCTTTAAAAGGTTTAAATTCTTTGTTCTAGGTTTTGAAATAAAAGGGAAAACAATTTTGGTTTCTTTTGTTTTGTAGGAAATACTATCATGATTGACATAATAGGGAGTTATCATGTTAATGAAAGGAGTCCCTAAGACGATAGCATAAGATATATTTTCTAATAAAACAAAAGGGGTTTTGATGGAAATACTACCACTTCTAATGGAGGCTTCAGTTTTGCTAGTTATAATCATATTTGAATTGTTTGCAGCAACAAGCCTTTCATTAGTTTTCTGTTGAAATCTTTCTGGAACAATGCTATGTTTGAGAAATGATAGTTCCTGGGTAGTAAGTCCCACTTAGCCGACGAACAGTCACAAGGGCAGTGAATCCTTTGGAAGTTTTCTTAAGCTTTGAGAACAAAATCAATAATTAAATTATGAATAATCAGTAGTGAGGAAATCACTATTGAAGATTTTCAAAAATGCATAAATAACTGGCGTATTCCAAAAATCAAAAGAGATCAGGTTTATGAATCTGGGTTTTTCAAAAATTTACTCAAAACTGATTTCATAATCAAAACTGTGGAACGAGATGTTCCCCTAACCAATCCTTTCGAAACTATAAATCTTCTTTCTGAGAAGACTTTGCAAAAACACCGGGATAGAAACTATAACTTCATACACATAGGTCTTGTCCAGGTCGGAATCAAACCTTTAACTAGAGAAGGTCTTAACACTTCAATCCTTAGTGTCTTAAGGGATGCAAGATTCTTAAACTTTCAAGATTCAATAATTAGTACTATTGAATCTAGTCTGTGTCAAGGACCAATCTGGTTTGAATGTTATTCAGGCTTTTCATTATCTTTAAAAGATCCAAACATCCTAAAATCCCTTGTCTTACAAATCAAAACCCACAATTACAAAATGTTATCAGGTTCTATTCCTGTAGCAATCATTTATCGTGTCCATTACAAAGCGATGTTTTCTGCTTTTACAGCAACGAAAAATATCGATAACAAAAAGGGTGAAACCCTATTTTTACAAACTGATTTAACAAAATCAAATACTGTTATTCCAAGAACCATACTTTGGAAAGAAATTGATCTTCCTGAAGAATGGATTCTGGAAGGAGCTGTTCAACAACAGTCTCCTGAACAGTCAAAACCTAACAACAAATTAAAGGAAGTTTTGCAATACAAGGATGGTAAAGTAAAACTAAGTTTTACTAGAACTTCCAGTGCTAGATTTTCTGATGCGGGTTCCTCCAAACTTACGAAACCACGTTATTCGTGTTCGAGCATTCCAAATGCTTCCTTTCAAAACGTTGATTATTCAACAAATATTCCACATCAAATTTATACGGCTCCTCAGAGCACAAACGAAGAACATCAAATCTCTCCACCTTCTTCACCTTCTTTTTCTGCAATAACTGAAAACGTTATTAATGAATTAAATGTTCTTGATAAAGATTTTAAAGTGGACAAAACCATTCTTCATAAAGAATTTTATTCTTCAAAAAATTTAGAAAAAAGAACTTGATTTTTCAAAAACTTTTTACAACAAAAGAAAGAAATCCAAAATGATTTCTATGAATTTGTTAATCAAAACAAAACAAATATTTTCTTCTTTGACTGGTTTGAAATTTATGCGTCTCAGAACCAAATTTCTTATCCTTTCATCCAAGACAAAACTTCTGTAAACCCTATAACTGTTAGAAACAAAACTCCAGAATGGGAAATGGCCAACGGTAGGAAAATCCAATCAGATCATCCTCCCCTAAGACAGATAAAAATCACCCATTATGACCAGGTTATAGAGGCAGCACCTTACAAAAACCCAAGTGAAAATTCTGATAAAGATATCAAAAATATCATTATTCAGAATAACTTCACCAATACCCATCTTAGCACCATAGCAAAACATTTGACCAAGATGGAAGAAAACCAACTGACTACAGTTGTCTCTTCTGATGAGACGACAGGGTTAAAATTAAAAAACCCAGTCTTCAAACCTTTCCAGGTTTCTAAAACTAGCCAAAAACTCTTCAAAGATGGGAAGCCGTTGTTGCAAAGGCAAGATTGTGTAGAGGCACACTTGTGTTTCTAGTGTGCAGGTGGTTGCTCACTGCGGAGGAGACCGCAATGGCAAGTCAGTTTGCATGAAGCTAAAGGAACATATGTTTACCGTGTTGTCTGCGCAGTTGTGACTGTGCACAATAGAAGTGGGCTTGTGAGGAATGATAGTCGGAGGCTGCTGTTACTGATGATTGTATCTCATCTGACAAATATGAGAGGCGGAAATACTACTTGAGTTGCAAAAGTGTGTGGAGGAGGTTGGGGCCGACCCATTGTAATGCCATACAAACCTTTACTTTAGTGAGCTTCTTCTCTCCATCTACGTCACAAAAGCCTCCGATTTTTGTCTGGGTTGGCTAATTCAAAAATGCCAACCCATACATGTTTTTGAGAATTTAGGGGGAGAAGAAGCCACCCTTGCTCTAGCTCCCAGTCCACCCACTCAACCCTTTACACAGCCCACTAATTTTAAGGTCTTACCTTAATTGTAGTACCTAAAATTGTTTACTCAAACGTCCCTGAGTCAGACCACAATACAGATAAGTTTTTGTGTAACTTTTGGTGGCAATACTTATTTTTACACAGTAGAGGAAAGCTCAATTACTTTCAGAAAAAAAAATCATTACGGTCTTTATTGACATAGCGAGATGTTTAGTAAAAGAGTAAATGTACATTTTATTCCTCTTTTAATCTAAAACATCAAATTGGTTTTGCAATCGTATGAGTAAGGGATATTCATTTTTCCATTTTCGGAATAATTCAGTCATAATTCAATAACTAACTTGGTGAAGATAAAATAAGCTCATGTCATGAAATAAGTATAAATAAATTTAGTAAAGCTCTGTCAAGTGCTACTTTAATGTATTTATAAGTTGAACAATAACCGGATGAGACACAAAATATAAAGTTGATTTTGTGACTGAATTGGAAAAATTAGAGAGTGAAGTGATAAAAACGTCAGTTTGTTTGATTTTACCTTCAATAAAATACTAATAATATTTAATAATACTAATTATTAATATTGGTCTTTGCAAAAATAAAATAAAATTGATAACACATCTTGATAAGGACTAAAATAAATATATTGAGATAAAAATACTGGAAACTTAGTCATTTAAGAATTTTTTTTTTTTTTATGCTCAGAGGGATTATTTTACACCAAAAGAGCTACTAGATAAAGAAAAATATAAAGATTAACAATCACTTAAGTCAAAGTTTCCTCCACTAAGCAAGCAATACTAATATCACTAGTGATGCTGAGGATCAGGTCCAGCAGGTGCTGCCCTCTCCAAATGTGGACCAAGCATTGACCTCTTATGAACATACTCACTATTTCTTACAACATGTTTGACCATGTCACGTAAAAGTAGTTCACTGCTAACATTTTTTGTACTCATCATGGATGTGAACATAGGAAAAACTCTAGCTTCTGAGCTCATAAACAATGGAACAATAATTATGAAGAGAATCAATGCTCTTGACTTCATTGAAATAGCCATAAGTTAAAACTTAAAATGCTTATGTTATGTGTATGGGTGTGTGTTTGTGAAGTGCAACCTCTTTATATATACATCCAAGAATATTGTGTAGGGAAATAAGTAAAACATAAACACATGCATGTCTTATCTCTCTTTTGGATTCCTCTAATTCATTCATCTCTATCGTGTGCTCAATTTTTGTATAAGTGACAAATGTACATTTTTTTAATTTGATTGGATTAAGCTATAGTTTTGGTTGGTTTTAAGTTCTTCTGATTAAACATGAATAGATGTTTAAGCCGACCAAACCCATTCAGATATTGTCCTTTCCACGCTAGACATTGAATTAGATAGATTAAAGAAAAAAGTAAAGACATAATATCCTTTAGCCCAAATTTGTGTCAATTTAAATGTCATGATGAAAGTGTTAGGGTTCGATAATCACATGACAACAACTAATTCCAAAAAGAAAAACAAAGAAGAAAATCACATGGCCACGCCAGAATTGGCTCTAACTAACATGCTGTTTGTTCGGTTATTCCTTACTAGATTAATGCAAATGTCCTTCTCATATAATTTGTTTATGGGGCAACTATATATCAAGTGTCCCTTCATCTTTTACTAATTGAGTTAAAATAATCTTTAAAAAATCATAGATTTTGAAAGTGTGACTCAAGTAGTCCTATAGATGATAATCAAACATATTTTGGAAATAATCTAATACAATTTTAAAATTTAGAGGTGATAAATATTACCTCCGTACTTTATTCATACAAATAATTTTAAGAATATGATAAATATTAACCAAATATGTTTCTAAAAAGTAATCGAGAATAAGATTTTTATTATTATTTTATGAGAAAGTTATTTCTTAGAGTGAATTTCACAACCATAAAACAATTCCTTTAGGTTATCTTAACACTATTTTTATAAAACTTTTTTGAAAGGTAATGAATCTCTTCTATTTATAAATAATTTTTTAGGTTTTATTTGATCAAACTTTGAATATTAATAGTTTTTTTTTTTTGGTTTAGAATAGTCATTTTCCCTCTCTAGTATCTAAACATGTAAAATTTGACGATTTTTTCAATAATACACGTATATTTTCATATTTCTACACTCAACACTTTATTTTCTCACTATCTTTTTTTTTTTTTTTATCATATCACTGACATATCACATTTATCACATCACTCTATTTAAATTCAAAGTATATCTAGGTATACAACAAACTATTTTTTTCAAATGCATACTCATAAATTTGGACACATGTAATTTCTTATCTCTCATTTAACATCTCGTTTTCCTTTGTATTTCGTGTTAAGAACTCTTCCTAACACTACGTGGCCAACATATCATATGAGTTTCTATTTCTTTCTTTCTTATTATTAGTTGGTGGCTATTGGTCCGTTGAGTTTGATGATAAGCTAGAGAGGACAATGGGATGCGGCTCAACGATAAAAAGCATGAAGATTTGAACTTTTTCAATATATTATCACACGTCAGCATTCAACAAAGACAATGACAATCTCTTACATAGTTATTCCTGTCCTAGGATCTTTTGACGTGTGAATGACAAAATAAAAACTGACATGATCTTTGATTCAGTTATTATTCTAACCTTATCATCATATTTATTCAACTTCCATCTTGTCTCGTGTTCTTTATATCATGTTTACTCATTTCAATCATGTTTTTCTTTTATATTTCTACTTATAAAATTATAATCATCTTATAGATTTCACTCTATTTTTTTTTGGACTCCATCAAAAGAAGAACACAGGTTCTCTCTATCTTTCTCATCATATTATCAATTACATTGTAATCTATAGGATCTTTTTCTCTTCCTTTTCAACACAATTAAAAACTTTTTCTAATTTTTGATTTTTAATTAAGTGAACTGTCAGTTAATTTTTAATAATAATAAAATGCACCGTCAATAGGATTTGGCTAGAAGTTAGTAAAATGTGAGCAATAATTAATATTATAACTATTCATTGGTCATACAAGTACATATAACATTAATAATTGATTTTTTTTATTAACAGTTAATATTACTCATTTTATTATCTAAAGTAAATTGTTTGTTTTATATAAACTTAATATCAGTCAACAATATTTATCTGTTTACAAGTGTTCTATTAACATAATTTGTCACTTCAATATTTTTTACAAAAAAAAAAAATGCATTAAGGACTTTTTTGCAATTGCAATGGTATAAACAATTTTTTTGAGAGACTGGAACTAAAATAATTTATATTTGTAATGACAAATGACATATTTAAATCTAGTTTCAATTACTTTATTTTAATTATGGTCACCTCAAAATCCATACACCTATAAACAATGGTGGCAAATATGAGAACAATGATGCACATGAGGAGAACTATTGATAAGTAAATGAGAACAATGGAGAGACATGTGAGAACTTTGATCTTTGGTGGAGAAACGACTAAAACCAATCAAGTAGAGGTTTCTATTAATGGATATTCATCATCTTACATGATAATGAATCCCGTGGGTAGTTTATTAACTTTAATTTACTTATGTTATAGTTGATTGTTTTATTATCGTATTTGTGTTCAACTATAATATATAGTTAATGAAGAATAACAAATTATCTGAATACATATTCCACAACTTCTACTTTGTGAGAAAGGGAACAAAGCACGAGAAAATTATGATGGTTGGAGAATGATACCAAACTTTTGATGAATGTAGATGACTTTAGTCGTGGAAAAAAAGAGGTGGGGCCCATACCGATTTTAAGATTTGATACTCTTGAAGAAGGAATATGAGTTTGAAAATGATAGTGTGGAGCCATTCCTTTTTAAAGAAATGAAGATGCTCATGAAAATATGTCATCTATTGTGATATTAATATATAATTATTGAAAAATTATTTATTGTTACGATGAAAAATAATAACAGATGTTACATGTATTTTTTTTATTGGTTTAACTATTTTAATTTATTATTTTAATATATACAATTATAATAATTGATTTAAAAAAAAAATAAATTTATGTCGGTTGTCGATAAACATCAACTTAAAAAACCATATTTAGATCTATATTTTGAAAAAAAAAAAAGTCTTAAAAAGACGTCTCAATAATCCTTTTTAACTTGAAGTTGTTGTGGCCTAAAATTCGAGTATCTCTCGAATTTAATGGAGTCGCCACCAAAATTTATTTTAAAATAGAGAAAATATTGAGAAATAAAAATAGAAAAAAAAAAAGTCTTTCAAACCAAATTTTGAGTTCGGGAGTCGATTATGCGTAGGGAAAGTATTAGCACCCTACGACGTCCCGTTAAAATACGGTTACCTATAATTAATTTGCCAAAAATTAATATTAACTTAAATATATTTATTTCTCCTATTTTTTTTAATGTGATTTTGAAATAAATGTATGCTTAAGAAAGAGAGAGAAAAAAAAGAAATTTTTATTAATGTGCTTGACAAGAGTGTGATCTTACTCCTACGTATCACCCGGTGCAATGGAGAAATCAAAGTTACGTAGTTCTTGCATAGAAAATGCAGATATGTTGATTGCTTTTAAATAAATTGTGTTTTATTGTTGATAAAAAAAAAAAGTTGTTTTGACGAGAAAAAAAAAAGAGATAGTTTGATTTGAATAATTATTTTGAAAAAAAATGAGTTTTAAAATTATCAAGTTGTACAACTCGTATCTCAAAAACTCAAGGAGTAAAAAGATGTCTCATCCAATTAATCCGTTTAAGAATATATATATTTTTTTATTTTCGATTTTAAAATTGAGTTTTAAAGCCACCAAGTGGTACAACTTGTGTCTTAACAACTCAAAGATTAAAAAGATGTCACATCTAATTAATCTAATATTTATTTATTGTGAATTTTTTTATTTAAAAAAGTGAAAAAACACATAGAGAGAAAAATAAGTTTCATTGTTAAGAGAGAGAGTGAGAGAGAACAAACACATTAAAAACGGCCACGAAAGGGGAGTTGCCCGCGGTGGTGGTTCATCGAGGGTCGAAGTTGACGGTGGTGGCTGAGTAGACGCTCTAGCGGTAGCGTCCTAGTGGTGGTTCGCCGGAGGTCAAAGTTGACGGAGGTGGCTGTGTAGACGCTCTGACGGTAGTGCTCGTGATGGTGGTTTGCGGAGGTCGATTTGATGATGGTTTCCTAAGGGATTTGCAAAGGATGATGGAGGTGGTGACGTGTGGCTCATGCTCTCTAACTCTTTACATTTTATTGAGGTGTTTTTCCTTTGATTTTTGTTGGTTGTGTTATTCAAAAGGGTTTGGATTTGTTTATGGTTATCAATTGATTTGATGAAGAAGATGGTGGTTTTCTTTGTTGATCTTAGAAACAAAGAAGAACTTTTTTTTCCTCTATTATGATTTTTTAGGAAAATAAAACTCTCTCCTTGAAACCAAATTTTGATTCTCAATTTATAGGCTGATGAATCGTTGCGGTTTTTCTATTGTTTTGCATAAATTATGGAGTGACAAGTGAAGATGAGACTTCTACTTTTTAGTGAATTGCAAAGTTGTTGAAAATGAGGCTTCTATTTGATGTAGCTAAATATCACTAGAAGGGGGGTTGAATAGGGATTTTGGTGTTTAAAAATGTTTTAAAGAGTTTTTGAATTGTTGTCTTCTCTAAGAGGATGCGAACTTAAGGACAGAAATTTAAACCTTTAAATAAGAACAAAATAAATTCAAGGAGAGTATAAAGAGAGAGAGACACACAACTTTTATACTGGTTCACTCAAAGATGGCTACGTCCAGTCCTCACACACTTGTGAGATTTCACTAAAAATCAATCAGATCAACCTCTCGCAGAGGATGATTACACTTGTGTATTCTTAAGCTTCACCAAGCTTACAACCTTGTTCCTTACAAGTTTCAAATATTTTCAAGTACAACTTACTTGAAAATTACAGAGTGATGAGAATGATTTCTTTCTCTTTACTTAAACACTTTCTAAAAAGATATTTCAAAGATCTAGTGTATGATTGTAGAAAGTATAAAGAGAGGATGAATATTGCTTATGATAAACTTAAGATTCTTGATCTTTTTCTGCAATATTGTTGTGTGTTTGATGATGAAGAGCTTGCTGCCTTTTATAAAGTTCTTGTACAGCTCTTCCATGTGTTAGACACTTCATGACCGTTGGGAGGTTTCATCAAAGAGTCCAAGGGTCTTTAAACTGAAATTATAAAACTGCCATCCAATTGTCTTGAACAGTTACAGTCCATCCTCAGCCTTGAGGTTCAAACCTCCTAGGTACTTGGTCCTTTGTAGTCCTTTTCACTTTTTCTTTCTTCAAGACATGAAAAGGCTATTTCTTTGACTATGTGAGCTACAGCCGTCTGAATGTTTGTGATACTAGGTTGAATTCAACTTTTGGAGAATGATGTGACAAATTGTTCAACCTTTTACCTAGTACTGGCCGTCCTCTACCTAGTACTGCCTATCCTCGTACTAGTCCAAATGTGCTTTCTGACCTCTTTAGATAATGTGCTTTATTTGGTCATTCTTGGTTACAGTTTTGACATCTTAATCTGATTAAAAATCATGGTTACTTTGCTGGATGTATATTATGTTTTTATGAGGCCATCCTCTCATAGATTCAACCCATCCTCCAGTTTACAAACATGGTGGTATTGAATCAGTTTTTCTTCCTTTTAGTCTTTATGATGAATAACCTGTTTTCTTCTATCAATCCTCTTTAGATAATGTGCTTTATTTGGTAATTTTGTTATCATTAAAATCATTTGAGATAGATTTTGTCTCAACACTACTTTTTGATGGAGTGCAAAGTTGGTGAAGATTCAAAAGGAGGAAAACATGGAAGCTTAAAATATGGAGGAGGGAGACTTATACTATTTCTACCAAAAATATTATTTTATTTGTTTGTTAGTTATTGTTACTTTTTATTTATTTTTTAAAATATTTTTATGATGTAAATTGGACATTTGTTAAAACATCAATAAGAATATGAATTCAATTATTGGAATAAGTTTATGAGTTTAATTTTGATTTTTTTTGAAAATTTGTTAGTGCAATAAAATGAGATCATAAATATATAAAATTAAACAAATTATTATGACTTATTATTTTTTCGAATTTTTTTAAATGGTTAGACAAAATTTTTGTTTGTACCAACCTATTTAAATCATGATTATTAAAGCAAGTAGAAAACTCACTTAAAGGATATCCTACATATCATATATTTTAAGGTGGTTTCAAGATCATCATAAAAAAATCTTTAAAATCGGTTTAATATGTCTTTTCTGCAGCAATGTGTACCACTGAAGAAACTAAATCTTTCTAGGAGGAGTACATTTAAAACTGATATTTCTCAAATAATAAATTTTTAGCGAGAGATCGTACATCTAACCCATGTTTAAGGAAAATGCTTATTTGTTGAACCATATCACATTGATGAACTCACTGCATCTGTTTTTTCTTACATTTACTGCAGTCAGGGAATTTGATGGCAGTATGATTTTGATAAGATAGTCTAAAAAACTGTCAGATTAATTTTAATCAGACAGTTACCATTGTCGATTGCATGAATGCAGAGGTTGCCAATTGCAGTCAACCCGAATCCCAAATTGATAACGAAAATGCAACTTTGACCTTAAGAATAATGTTTTTTAATTTTTACACTATTTAATTTTTTATCACAAAATAAAATACATTATTTAATTTGCATTTGGTCAAAACAAGTATGGTTTCAATCTCATTTGGGTGTTCGTTTTGAAGGTTACTAACTTTTTTTTATTAACTAACTTAAAAATGTGATCAATCATAGCTCAGATGAAAAAAAAGGCTTTGTCTTATCTTTATGTGTTGGTATCTGGTATGCTAGACACAAAATCATCTTTGAGGGAAAAAATATTTCTCTGTCTCAAACTATTCATAAGAGTATGCTAAACACTCAAGTTTTAAATACTTAGACACAAGTGTCTATTTAGTCATCCTATTGGTCTCCACTACGAACTCTTAGTTTAAAGTTAATGTAGATGCAACTAGATCGATGAATAATCAATGTGGTGTTAGAGCAGTTACTCGTGATGCTAATGACTTGGTGACAACTACTACCACTTTTGTATCTCGAGGTATTTCAAGATTATGATATTAAAGTTAAGGTTTGAAACTAGTCTTTTAGTTTACTTTTGACAATCAATTCAAAAATGTGATTTTTGAAGGAGATTGTCTCAATGTACTTCAAGGAATGTATGCAAAATTCAAAGATCTATCTTATTTTGGCTTGGTATTCTGATTGTCACAAGATTAATAGTTTTTCCTTTCAATTTTTTAAATTATGTTAGACGGAACTGACAATGTTTCTGCCCATCGTTTAACTTGTTTTGCTTTAAATTCTATATAATTAATTTAGAATAAAAATTATCCTTCTTATATTGTCTCTTTTATTTCATTTGATTTAACTTCTTAACAAAATTTATTTATTTTCACGTAAAAGAGAAGTAATTTTTCTATGTACTAAAAAAATAATAATTTACGAGTCACACTCATATAGTTAATCTAAAACTCTATTTGTAATAGCTACCATTATTACATTTTCAATTAAAACAGCCATAAAGTTTTTGCCATTGTTAATATTACTTTTAGCCGTCATGAAAAAGAAATTACTTTCTTCTGCCCTCAACGCATAATGGATAACAACTGAACTTTTTTTATATTCCAAAGAATAAAAGACGGTTGAACTTTTTTTTTGATAGTTAATTGTTTTTATTTTTATTTTTATATATATATAAAAATTGAACTTTGGAGTTAGATGCACATTCCGCAGCCTGTATATATAAAAGATTATTTTTATTTCTATAACGTATATATATGTACCCCAAACCGTTCGTTTGTAACACTATTTATAGGAGTTTTGTTCCTTTAATTAATCTTACAGAAAAGTGTCATTCATGTGGTAACAGAAAGTTTTCCCAAAACCGACCCACAACTGTGCCACTTATCCTTTACAGAATAATGATCTTAACTCACTAAATTAATAGTAGCTCACGTTGTCATAATTAGACTAATACTTTAAAATACTAATTGAGAAATTAATTTAAAAGCAAAAGGTATTATAAAGATAGCACTATTTTGACAAAAAGTAAAATTCAACATTAAAAATATAAAAGTTATTAGAATGACTCATTTGTAAAATAAAATTTCTCAGAATAAAAAAAAATAAAAAAATTTCAATTACTTTAATTTAATTCAATTATATTATTTAATATCACTCACAAATTAATATATTATATTATACATTTATAATTTATGATAATGGTAAATATATTAATATTTGATGAAAATAATTGACTAAATATATTATTTTTTCTTTCTTTTATTTCTATATGAAAGATGGTCAAATGACTATATAGAAATATTCTCACCCAAACTAATTTATAAATATCACAAATTCATTTAAAAAATCGCATAAAATTAAATATTATTAAATATATTTAAAAAAATTTATTGTAAAAACCACTCAAATTCACTTAGATTTCAGATTTATTTTTAAAAACTAAACTAAATTACGTTCATAAATTTTAATATATATTTATTTTTTTTATTAGTATACAATGTTGTTTAAACTATTTTTTTAGCTTTAATAATTTTTTAATAATATTTTATTTATTTAATTTGATATATCTTTTATTACTATTTCATACAATTAAAACATAATCTATTAATATTATTCTGTAATATTAATTTTTAATATTATATATATATTATTTTGCTTAAATTTTTTGTTATAAAGTAATTTTATAATATGATTTGATTTAAATATCATTAATTTAAATCAGATCAGAATAATTATTTTTATATGTCATCCATCCAAATTCAATCGTAAGTATTTTAATTTTTAAATTAAACAATGTTTTTCTTCAAAACCAACTATAACCGCAACATGAACACCTGTAATAAGTGATTCAATGGGGCTCACAATTTTATTACTGAGTTCTCTTTAAATATTTATTTATATAAGCATTTGGTAGTGTCTATTTTCTTTCTCAATGTTTTTTAAGCAGGCATTAACTCTAATGCACTCATTTAGTAATAGAAAATATTATCCTCGCAGACTTATCAATCTCGACTCCATAGTTGTTAATGTAAAGCACATCAAAATCAATGTAAAAAAATAAGCATAAGATAAGGATTAAAAGAATAAGTTGCTTTTCTCGATGTCAAAGTTTTGTATTGCCCAATTAACCTCCATTTAAAAACAATGAATATAATAGTATGTTGACTTTAGGATGAATTCTTGAAGACTCTTGACGATGACTACAAAGTTCATCCAGATTAAATCTAAAAAAAAAAAATTGTAAAATTATTGACACAACACCTTGAAAAAAAGAAAAAAAATATTTGTGATATTGTTAGAATTAAACTATTCACAAGACACGCTCTATCATATATATTGTTATTACAATAATATTCTAGTGTGGAAATCGGTAAATTCATGAGTATACACATTAAGATCAATGTAATTGTTTTTTATGTATAAAAAGTTAGTTTATTAACTAGAAGAAGATAGACTTATCCCTTTCCAATCAATATGCAAAATGTTGTCAAATAAAATAGAAAACTCAGTAAAGAAACATAAATTCAGATAGGCCCTCATATCTTCTTTTGCTAGGAAATCCGCACTACGATTAACGTCATGGAAGATGTGATGAAGAGAAATACTCTAACGAGGAAGATGGAGGAGAGAGTGGACCTCTTTCAAGAGAGGTTGGAGATCCGATGGAGTAGAGGATACACCTATTACCATGTTAATTAGAGGTTTAGAGTCGTTTTCAAAGATGACTTTTTTTAACCCATATCTTGAGCAACTCTAACACCATGAAGAAGAGCCCAAGCTTCAACAAAAAGAACATTTCCAATGCCAAGATTACTATAATAATCGGTACAATAATTTTCATTCTCATTGTGAATGAGCCCGCCAAAGGATGAATTGCGGGTAGTTGGTTGGAAGACACCATCTACATTCACCTTATAATATCCAGATAGAGGTGGTTTCCAAGTAGTCTCAATACTAGTGTCCTTATTTCCCAAAACCCGAGGGATTTACTAGTCTCTTTAACAACCAGATGGACATAATATTGGATTTTAATCCAAAAATCTGTATAAATTATAGGAGTTTGAAAACACAAGTTCATTCCTATCCTTCCAAAGCCTCCAAACTATGACACCAAAGCAAGTAGGCCAAGACCAAGGAGCACACCTAATATTTTTAGTAGAGAGATTCCAATTCAACCAAGCATTCATACCCAAGCTAAAAAAAATGACTCCACTGAGCTGGATTTATGATATTATTCAAAAATTATGTCACTAACTCACAATCATGAAGTATATGCATTATGGATTCAAGACTAGAATCACAACGAGAGCAAGTATCGTCTGATGTTAAGTTGCGCATTTTCTACTCCATATTAGTCAAGATTTTTCCATGTGCTAGTTTCCAAATGAAAAACCTAATGTTATTAGGACCAGGTCATTCCCAAGCTTTAAGGAACATAGAATCATGCTCGTTTTCACTATGCTTATCCTGGTTAACAAGTATGTCATATGCCGACTTAAGAGAGACTTGGTCGTCAGGAGCAGGAATCCAATTGGAAAGTCTTCTTCTGCATTTTGGATATGGGATCTAGAAGCTTCAATCTTGGCACAAATATCATCCGAAAGGAGGCGCTCGAGCACATCCATGCGCCAAGTACTCAGCTTGACCTGTAGGGATCTGACCATGCCAGTGATCCTGGGTAGGGCCATAACCATCGTCCAAGCTATATTGTATTCCACCTTCGTCCAAGCTAGAGCGGTAGCTCACCAAATATGAGATGCATTGTTGCGAGGAGTTATCTTAGGGATGGCTTGAACACCACAACGATATTTGGCTCACATTACTCTAACCCAAAGTTTCCAAGTTAACTTCAACATATGAGCTTTGTTAAGAACTCTCAATTTTTGAATCCAAGTCCACCTTCCTTCTTTGGAGAGCACACCTTGTCCCAAGATATCATATGGAATTTGTGATGGTCCTCAATGCTTCCCCAAATAAAATTTCGATATACCTTTTCAGCGTGGTCATATATGGAAGCCGGGATCAAAGAGGTCTACATCGTTTATCCTATAATGCAAGAGAGAGATGATTGTACAAGAGTGATCCTACCTACAAAAGAAAAATTATTATTTTTCCAACCAGGAAGTTTCTTTCTCATAAACTATAGGATAAATGAGTGTGTGTCTTTTGAAATCCTCTGATGAAGAAGAAGGACCCCTTAATAATTTCCAAGATCATTTGTAGCTTTGATCTCCAAAGTAACACTAATCTCAATCTCCTTTCTATCCCTGATATTCTTAGAAAAGAATACTTTGAATTTATTAAGGTTGACTTTTTGGATAGACTTCTGTTGAGACAAAATCTCTCAATTGATTTTAATGATAACAAAATTATTTAAAGATTATGATTGTGGTTAATACTAATCTATGCTTTTGAGTGAATTATTATAAGAAAACAGGTTAATCCTCAACTAGATCAAAAGGGAGAAAAATCTGGGCTAATACATTAAATGTTCAAGCTGGAGGATAGGTCAGAGGATGGGTCTTCAAGCTGAATAACCATCCTCGCGGAAATAATGTTCTCAGTTCATCAAAGGAAGTCAAGACATCATGAATAAATAATTATATAAAGCATTTGATCAAAAGAAATCAAAATGCCAGCTGTACTAGGTTCAAGAATGGTTCAACGTTGGGTTTTCAAGAAGTCACATGTTTGCAAAACACCATCCCATGTGCAAAGGCTAAGGGCAGCCCTATATTTCATTCTTGGATGATAGGAAAAATAAATCCAGATTTCATTTTCTCATTCTCGGTTGACAAGGCAAAGTCAATACATAGAAAGGCAACTTCAAACAAACTCAAAATAGAAGTCACAAGTCTTGAAGAATGAAAAAAGTAAAAGGCTACACAAGACCAAAGTCCAAGGACTAGGCTGAGGATGGACAGCATAGGTCCAAGGATAGCTGGATGGCAGTTCTGTAATTTCAGCTCAAAAACCATTGGACTATTTGATGCATCCTCCTCAACGGTCATGAAGTTGTTTAACACATGGAAGAGCTGTCAAGGACTCTATAAAAGGCAGGAAGCTCTTCTTCATTAAACACAACACAACATTGCAGAAAAAAGATCAAAATCTTAAGATTATCATAAGCAATAGTCATCCTCTCTTTACACTTTCTACACTCATACACTAGATCTTTGATATATCCTTTTAGAAAGTGTTTAAGTAAAGAGATAGCAATCAAACTCTTATCACTCTGTAATTTTCTAGTAAGGTGTACTTGAAAATATTTGAAACTTGATTGTAAGCTTGGTGAAGCTTGAGAATACACAAAGTGTAATCATCCTCGGTGAGAGGTTGATCTGATTGTTTTAGTGAAATCTCACAAGGGTGTGAGGACTGGACGTAGCCATCATTGGGTGAACCAATATAAAAGTTGTGTGTCTATCCCTTTATATTTTCCTTGCATTTATTCTGCCTTCAGTTGAAAAGTTTAAAAATCTATTTTCAGATCGCATCCTCTCTGAGAGGACAGAAATTCATAAACACTTGAAATTATTTTTAAAAGCCAAAATCCCTATTCAACCCCCCTTCTAGTGATATTTAGCTACATCAAACAAAATCATGTAAGGTCTCAAACAGAAGATGATCATGCTCCAAAAGGGCTTCTATAATTAAGCCAATATCATATGCAAAACAAACATGAGAAATTATTGGATCATTTCCACAACCAACACTGAGTGGTTTCCAAACAATAGAGTTGACTAAATCAGAGATTTTATGTTCCAATCTTTCCAAGGCAATCACAAAGAGATACGGGGAAATCATATTTCTTTGTCTAAGTCCACGGGACGAGACAAAAACATCTATTTTCCCTTATTCCAATTTGTACGCATGGAAGAAGAGTAGATACAATGTTCAATCAAAGTATTCAAAGTAGGAGGAGTGCCAAGGAGTCCAAGTCAAGCTTTATTATCATATAGCCCATCTTTCCTTTCATATTGTTCATAGAGTGGATGTGTTCTTGAAGCACTAGGATATTGTCCACCATAGATTGCCCAGGAATGAAACTGCTTTGAGTATGGTCCACCACATAGGGAAAAGTGTTCTTCAATCTATGAGCCACCATCTTTTTAAACATCTTGTAGGCCACATTGCACAAAATAATGGGACAAAATTGAGATATCTTCGCAAGATCCTCACACTTAGGAATAAGAGTAAGGAGGGTTTGGTTCACCGTCTCTATCTTTATAAGATCATTAAAGCACTCCAAGATAAGTCTGTGTAGAGATTCACCAACCAAATCCCACTAACTTTTAAAGAAAAAGGGGGTGGAAGCTATCAGGTCCTAAAGATTTGAAACTCTTCATACTAAACAAAGCACTCTTAGTTTCCTCCATCATCACTTGCCTTGTTAGTCAGCTTGGTCACTAAGCTATATAATGGGGAATGTAGTTGTTGTGTGAAAAGAGCATTCCAAGTTCCAGGTAGAAGAGTAGAGCGTATTGTAGAACTCCATAACATGATGTTTTAACTGATCCTCATCATAAATCCACTCATCATTTTGATCCTTGAAGGAAACAATTGTATTGCATCTTTTGCATTTCAAAGTTGACATATGAAAGTATCTAGAACTTCGGTCACCAAGAGCAATCCATTTACTACGGGTCTGTTGGTACCAATAAGCCTCTTCATAGTGAACAATAGTGTTGTACTTTTCTCAAATTTGTTCCTCAGAACATTAAGTCTATCATTCAGATTGGTTTGATGAACTCGATTAATGTTTTCCACTTTCCTAAGGATAACATGTTTTCTTTTGAAAATATTACCAAAAACGTCTGTATTCCAAATGTTGAGGCTAGCCGTAGTACTCTCGATATTTTGACTAAAGTTAGACTCTTGTTTCCAAGACCTTGAAATCTCATTTTTGAAATCAGTGTGGTTCACCCAAGCCCCAATGAACTTAAAGTATCCTGTACCATTGCCTTATTTCATTTTTTTTAGAAACCAATACTATAAATCAAACATATGAAGATCCGCTCTGATACCAATTGAATTAAAATATTCCCAAGACATTCTTTATCATATATAGTGTTACTACAATAATGTTTTAGTACGAAAATTGATAAATTCATGAACATGTATGCATTAGAATCTAGGTCATGTTTAATCTATTAAAATTGTAGTTCTAAGAGTATATGGATCCATAGTGAAACGTATTTCAACAACAATCTTAAAACACAAAGCGAAAAGACGAGTAAGAAGAATTTGTTGGCTTGTGACTCTTCCTCAATGAATACTCTTGATACATTAATGCTCTGCATATGAAGAGAAAAGATTATTTGGTTGTGTCCCGTATTGTGGACCATAGTCTATATATATATATATATATATATATAGAGAGAGAGAGAGAGAGATGACCAATTGAGTTTCCATTATTTTCAAATGGATCATCTCAATCCATCCATAATTTTGGATTCAACGTATTACACAAACAATCAACAAAGGTATAAATGAACACGAATTTTATATAAAAAAAAAAAAATCTATTTTAAATTTTGAAATACATCTTTATAAATTACATTTGAGGTAATATCTATATCTTAATCTTCATCATCAACTATCAGTATGGTCAAATTCTTTTTTAATGTTACTCTTGAAATGACAACATATAGTTGTCCATGAAAGAACACATGTTATAAACTTTTACATGTTTTAAAGATTGTCCTTACTTTTATTAGTAGTCATTACAAAAAAAAATGACTAAAGAAAATTGCCTTAATTGAAATTTGAATAGAATTATGAGATCAAAAGTTGTCAATGACAATCTAGATATATAAACCTTTGTTGAAATATTCCTTCTTAATAGAACATTTCCTTCAAGAACATATTTTCTTATTTTTATGATGATTAGCTGAGTTTCATTGCACAATCTTGATCTATACATATACACAATCAAGAGAGTCAATCTATAATGTCATTACTTTAATTATGTATTGATGGCAGCTAATACATGAAGATGCACAAATTCATCCTTTTAAGTATGACATTTGTTGACACTAGAATTCTAACTCCAATGTTCTATGCTGTCAATCATTTCCAAAAACAAAATTTAATGCTTATAATAATAATTAGAGAAATGTTAATAAGTTCTCTTAAGACACTTGTTAAGACCGTAAAATAAAAAATTTATTATTAGAATGGTGCATTCAACTCCTTAAAGTTTTAAATTTTATTAGCATGACCCTAATAATTATTTCTTCATATCTAACTTGAGTCTATAAATCTTAAGGATTTAATTTATTCGTGACCAATATAAGTTTGTCATCATAACAATATGGTATAACTATAGCATATTTACATCAAGTCATATTCCACCATATACATACTTGTTAGGTAGTTATTTAACTTATTAATAACAATAACTTATAATTGTTACTATTGGAATTTTTATGGATGCAAACTAGCTGAACACTTTATAATAACTATTGTTTATATATCCAACTTTTACCCACAAATCTTATAAATTTAAAGCATGCAAAGCTTAAAATCTGAAAAATGCGTGCGATGCATCTCCTCTTCTAGACTTATAGAGAATAAAGGCATATGAAAATTATGTAATTACTAATTTTGGAGTTTTGGACATGTGGGGAGAAGCCTCATTACCTTAAATAGTTAAGAGAACTGCACTCTTGTGAAATTTGCTTTTAGTGGGGTCCCTATGGATGTTAATTAACAACAGATGCTTCCCACATGCCATGACCAAGGCAGTTTTGTAATTTGTAGTAAAAGGGAGCATCTTTTTAAACTATGTAAAGATTAATTTATTTAAATAATTGAGATTTATTTAAAAGATCCACATATTTAAATAAATATTTTGCATAAAATTGTTTGAAAACCTTGATTGTTTTAGAAATTCAACCATTGCAACAATAAAAACAAAAATACTTTTACTAAATAAATTAAAGGTATTACCAAATTTATATTTATTAATTTGTTTAGATTTATGATGATTAATTTTTTAATAATATATTGAATTTAATTTACATACACTTTAATGTAAATAGTTTTTACACTATCAATCAATCACAACTGTTAAATCATTATTAATGTTTGATTTTTATCATAATTATTTATAAAATTTCTCATATGACTGATCATAACTTGTCGACTGTGTAAAATATTTAACATTGACTATATACAAATTAAATTCTAATATATTTGCCAAAACTTTAAGAAAAAATAAATATACATTGTCAGTATAAATTAGTTTTACAATAATGTCCAATAAAAATATAGTATAGTGTAGTTATTTTTAATTACAAATTAGATTAATATGATAAGATGATAAATAATCATTGAATGACTAAA
Source organism: Cicer yamashitae (assembly GCA_037974755.1). Lineage (NCBI taxonomy): Eukaryota > Viridiplantae > Streptophyta > Magnoliopsida > Fabales > Fabaceae > Cicer > Cicer yamashitae. Next base: position 45,390,326 of record JBBPBQ010000003.1, read on the forward strand.
AAATGACACCAAAGGAATTGTACATAAAATTACAGTTGTTATAATGGGTTATATTTTTAAACAAAAACCCAAAATTAATCATTATCAAACTTGCCTTGACAATGTGTTATATTTGTCATTCCACAAATGAACCGGTAATTGAGTTATAAGGTGATTTGACAGTTTGAATGCAAAATATAATGATTGAAGTGATAAGAATATCATGAATCAACTCACTACATTTCACTAAGATCATTTGTCATTTTAAAAAAATAAATGAAATTGTTTCCTTAGAAAATGCTGTTATAGAAAAGATGGAAATGCTATATATAAATGGACTAGGCAGAACCGAAAGAGAAAAGAAACTAATTATTAAGGTACTCCTAACTAAAAAAATAGTTATTATTCATTACCCACTCTACCCCACTATTACTAACCCATATTTTTTTGCATAGTAAACCCATATTGTTTTCCTATGCAAGTACATAAAATTAAGTGGTGTGATTGTTAACTTTATTTTCCTTATCTTGATGAATCTCCCACTCACATAAAAATTTGAAAAAGTACAAAAATATGGAGAATCAATTTAGAATCACACAAAAATGTCAATGTTATGCTTCATCCAATAATCTCATAACTTGCATTAAAAATGGTACATACACCAATAACAAAAATAGATTGGAATTTTTATGAGGTATTATTGATCCTAATACTATTACAAAGGAATATTCATCTTTCGAAACATACATAAGTAATATAATTTAAGAATTTCAATGTTGATTATGAATTTGGATTGTATATATTCAAAATATTGAATAGTTATTTCATTCAATGATCTCAACCGTTGAATTAAAGATTAGATGGTTCATATTTAAGTTCTATCAAATTTTGATTTGTAATATGAACTGAACCATTTAATCTTAATTCATTAATCGAGGTGTACTAACAGTCCGTATAGTATTTTGACTGCATCTAATCCAAATTCATTTTTGATTGTATTTCGTTGTTGTGACGAGAGTGGAAGACTAGTGATGGCGAGGATCTGGTCCACTAGGACTAAGTCGATCAGTGTCATATTGTGTTCCCAACAACAATTTCCTTCTCATGATTTCCTTCACCACTTGTTTGACACTATCTACAAATGCATGGCTTCCATTACTACTAGAAAGTGGAGAAGGAAGAGGACGAGCATCATGGCAAATCAAAATTGATGTGAAGAGAAGTACAAAGCATAACATTCGCCAGCTAGCCATAGAAATTAATAATTGATTTCAAATTATATATCAAAATAAGCCAAAATGTTGTGGAGACTCCACATATGGTTGATGGTTCATTATATATAGAGGCACAAAATTTGTCCTCATGCCTCAATTGACACGTGTAGGAAATAATGTTTGGTCAAATATTATACATTGTGATTGGAAGAAATCACTTCTGTGGCAGAAAGTGTGCATTTTTAAATACTGCAATTTGCAAGGTCAAACATTAATGAGTGCTTGATTTTTTAATAAACAATGTCTTCACTTTTTTAATTAAAAAAAAAAAAAAAAAAACTAGGAAACAGATAGATTAATGATCATTTTATAATTGTATTTGAAAAAAAGTTGAACTCTATTCTTTAAAGTTATAAAGTCAAATATTTATCACAGAACTAACATCTAATAAACAATATTTTAATATTTAAACTAAATTACTCTTTTAGTCTATTAATTTATTTTATGATTTTACTTTAGTTCTCTAATTATTTTTTGTTCTGATTTGTTCTCTTAACTATATTTTCTTTAGTCAAGTTGATATTTTCCGTTAATTTTTACCCAAAAAATATTAAGTTTAGTCATTTTCTTCATCTCCCTCATCTTCAAACCAATATACCAGAAATTTATACTCTCCTTCAATGTAAAAGTACAAAAAATTCATCAAACTTTCAGATCCATAACCTTTTAAATTCATAACTTACAAATTCAAATCTATAACTTTTTAAACTTAACAAAATGTCCAAATTGATTCTTCTTGTTGTCATGATGCAAGCTCAACAATACACTATATGTTCAATGTCTATGAATTTTGTCAAAAATAATCTCTTGAAATTCCTCCAACCGTCACAACTTCAAACATTTACGGTCCAAAATTGAAACACAAGAAATTATTTGTTGTAAAATACTAATCTCTTTCTGACCTAACACTTTCACAACATCTAAAAAAATACACATTTTTCCATTACGACAACATCACCGCCTCAATCTCTTGCTTTCAAGATTACTAATTTAATCTTATTTCAAATTCACTTCCAAATAACCTACTTTTTTCTTGCTTTGATATATTTCAATTTGTAACCACTCCAAACACATTTGTTTATATTCAATCTAAACAAGTTTAACACAATTGATTCAAAAAAATTAACATTTCTTGACACTGTTTATGAATCTGACCTAACATATCTTGATCACTGTCATGCTTGTATTCTTATTTTGTTTGTTAATTCACAAGGGGTTTCAAAACAAGAAGAATGAGTTTGGGGTCATTTTTGTAAGTTTGAAATATTATGTATTTGAAGTGCATAAGTTTGATGAATTTTCTAAATTTTATATTTAAGGAAATCATAAATTTTTAGGTTTATGGATTTGAAGATAAATGAGATGAATGAAATAACATTTTATTTTATAGATATTAACAAAAATGATCAATTTAATTAAAAAAATATAGTTAATAGACTAAAATAAAACGGAAGATTACTAAGACTAAAGTAAAACTAAAAATAAATTAAAAGAACTAAAAAGTAATTTAGTTTAATATTTACAAATAGTTTTCATCTCTAGTCACTTTATTTTGTATAGGTAGGTATCCATTTGTCATATTTTTCTGGAGCCATATAGTTTGACTAATTCATTGTATCTAAGAAGTGAGGGATTCCTTGAATTTGAAAAAAAATAATTTTTCAATGGATACGGCTACTTTATAAACAAAAGGGTGTGCTAAGTAATGATTAAGAAAAAGTAACACATGAGATTGTGAGAAAACAGATAAGTGCATGACAAAATTACTACTATTAAAATTTCAACTTTAGAAGAGGATGTGATGTGCAAAATATGAACTTTTCATTTCTTGATGTTGAGACATGTCATAATAGTGGTTGAGGTCTTGCGTACTTCTTTTCTAGACACCCAAGTACATTATACTTACATAGATCAACAAACATATCTCATTTCTTCTGCACACTATTAGGTCTCACTATTTTCTACATACCTACACTCTTATATTTTCCATATACCCCGGCATAAGGTGATGGGTTCCCTATAGATATGCATAATGTATTTCTATAACTGTGGACAACTAATTTTGTCCAATTTATTTTTAATTATTTATAAAAAAATTTTTTGAACTTTTTATCTTAATTTTTATTTATATATTTTAATTTAAAAAATAAATAGTTTTCATTTATTTTCTTCTTATGATTTTTAGATATATGTTAGACTTTATTTAATGTATTTTTATGTATTATTGTCTAATAATAACACGATAATAAAAAATAATTTAATTTTTATTTATTTTATTTAATAAAAAATAAAAAATAAGATATTAATAAAAATGAGTTTTTTTGAATTAAATTAAATACCAATGATTTTGATTTGACTATTTGTGATTGATTGGTTTTTAATGTAAACAAATATGATTTTTGGCATTTGAGGCAAGTTTTCAAAATAAAAATATTTACTTTTAATTTACTCTAATGATTAGTATTGATGTGAATTTTTATTTCCTTAAATTTGTTTAACCTAGACACTATAAATAGAGGCTAAATGTTTAGGAAACAAAGATGGAGA